>OY743117.1:10007500-11249285 GCA_963555685.1 Acrobasis consociella
CAGAAATAAAAATAAAAAAGGGGGTTCGACAGGGAGACCCATTGTCACCAAAATTGTTCACGGCAGTACTGGAAGAAGTATTCAAAAATCTTGATTGGGAAAAACAGGGTCTAGTAATTAATGGAGATAAACATCTAAGTCATCTGAGGTTTGCAGACGACCTAATAATCCTACATACATACATACATACATACATACATACATACTATCACGTCTTTATCCCTAATGGGGCAGACAGAGCATTTTGGGTCTTGCGGCTCTATGCAAAGCCCAGGGCCGCAAGACCCAAAAGCCACTTTTAGCGTCATGGTGGGCGAGAAGATAGAAAAGCAATCAATACAGTGATGGGTTGCTAGCCGCATCGCCTGTTAACATGATTCGCATTTTTGCCCATTCCCTCGATCCTTTTAGGATCTGCGCGGGAAGAGAAGCAGCTGGTACATTCTAAGTTTTTTCTAATAATCCTATCACAAACAAAGGCCGAACTAGAAAGAATGCTCAACGACTTGGTTAAAGAAAGTCGTAAGGTAGGACTAATTATGAACACTGAGAAGACAAAAGTTATGACAAATGGGATACAAGAGCCAATCACCATAGAAAACATTACATTACACTATGTCAACGAGTACGCATATCTAGGCCAAACTATATCACCAGAAGACTTAACAAAAAAAGAAATAGAAACAAGAATAGGGAAGGCATCGAAATGTTACTGGGCACTGAAAGATGTAATGAAAAGCAAGGGTAACACAAACATCAAAGGCAAACTTTTTAATACCTGCATCTTACCAGTTCTCACTTATGGGTGTCAAACATCGGCAGCAACCAAAGACCAAACCAGGAAACTTCAGATTTGTCAAAATTCAATGGAAAATGGAGTATGATGGGGAAGCGGCTGACTGACAAAATAAGAACAGAACTAATACGGAAAAGTACAAAGACTAAAGAGGTAACACTAACAATAAATAAATTAAAATGGAGATGGGCGGGTCATACAATTAGAGGTAAAGATAAGTGGTCTAAAAAGATAATGAGCTGGTACCCACTTGACAAGGAAAAGAGGAAGACCTTGCAAAGGATGGGTAGATGACATTAAGGAAGTCGCTGGAGCTACCTGGATTAGTAAAGCTGGAAACAGAGACATGGAAAGGATTGGAGGAGGCCTTTGTCTTTCGTCGTTTTACAAAACCGCCAAGTAGCTAGAGGTTTTTTAAACAACGGATAATACAATCTAACTGCGACAGATACACACCGTCTGATAGGTGGTGGTATGTTATTCCAACATTTTGTCGTCTGGTATCGGAAGCTGCCTCTATAAGCAGCAGTTTTGTGACGAAATACTAATAAAGGTGGTCGGCATGTTTACATCCATCATAAAATTGGAGTTTGGAAAAAAGATACGATGGTTTCCTTTTTTTAAATACACCAAATATTAAGGCATTATTAAGGTCCTAATTGAAGTTTTGTACAAAACTCCATATTAAGTTTATCGGCGCTATTAAAATATGAAGACAATGGCTACGTGGACGGACATTGAAACAAAAGCGCATTTATAATATTAGGGTAATCTCAGAGTGTAATAATGTTCAAGACCGGGACCAACAGATTTGCGTGCCTTCCGAAGATGGAAGCTGACAATTATTTGATTAGGAACCAGGATATAAGAAACTTATATACTTAGGGACAAATTACACAGATTAAGTAAGCCCCAAAGTAAGTTCGAGACTTGTGTTATGGGATACTAACTCAACGATACCATATTATCAAAACTACCAGTAAATTTTAATGCAATTTAAAAAAAGTACATTATAATTAAATATAACCTAATTTTTGTCTCACAACTAGATACATATTACAACATAGTATAGATCACAAAATATATTATATATCTAATAAATAAATATATCCAGTTCAAAATATATTTTGCCAGCCACGGGGCCAGAAGTATGCTTTTTCTAATTGAAGGACCCACCGAACTCATCGCTCGCGTAAAAAACCATCTGGTCGTATTTTTGAAACCATCGAAAAACAAATTTGTTTTACGCAGAAAATGTCTAAATTTAGCCTATATTTTTCAAAAAATTTCATCATTAATAAAACAGTAGCGTGAAATGGAACGGATTCTCCATGAAAGATTTCTTTAACAAGTCTACGCTACAAATATCAAAGCTACGAGTGGTCAAGACCAGTTGTTGAGTTGTTGCAAATCCTTCGCATGCGATAGGTACGACCGATTCAATAATGCGCCCGTTTGGAAATGCTTGCGCAAACTATTCGTCAATGTGACAAGTGAATTCAAATCAATTTTGTTCATTGATTTAAATTTAAAAAATGCGTCTACATAATGATGCAATGCAACGCACAACCTTATTGTTGAGTTGTAATCTAAGACTCCGGCTGCGGCGTCATAAACTTGAACCGACGCGCTGCAATCTAATATAGGTAAACATTATTCCATAGTTAGCTTTTCTGTTACTGTCACTAGCAAAGTCTAAAGTTCACCTATTGACGTCGCCAAAAGTTTCTGCAAAGGTCTTATCACGAAATTACTTTGACTCTTTGCACTAATTACTTATTTGTACAGGCAGCAGCTCTCGACAATGACATGTGTCTGCTGGTTGACGAATATGACAAGTTTCTTGGAACTGCTTCGAAGCGGGAATGCCATAGAGTAGACCAACATGGAAAAGTTCTACTTCATCGCGCCTTCAGTGTTTTCTTATTTAACAGCTGTGGCGATATGCTGTTACAGAGACGGTCTTTATCAAAGGTAATACACAACTGTCATCTTTTTGCTTAGGAGCCTAAACATTTTCGATAAACCGTAAATATTTCCATTTATAGTCACTTGATGCTCAGAGCACATGAAAAAGTCTTTTACCCTACGGAGTTGCATATTTTTCTCATTGAGTTCATTCCTTTATAATTTTTGGTAATTTCATCTGATTTCATATACCTACGAAAATTTGAAGTCAAATAAAAGTTAAATAAAGCAACAACTTTACCTATACCTTATTGCAGGTAACATACCCCGGCTACTACTCGAACGCAGTGTGTAGTCATCCTTTGTATATCGACAACAAGCAAGAAGATGTCATCGCAGCGGCGCGGCGTCGCCTTAATCAAGAACTTGGCATTCCCTTGAATGAAGTAAGTTTTAATATAAAAAAGAACACTTTCGTTCATTCCTGTACCGCCTTGTGACATTCCGTTCCGTTTATAAAAGTGTGTGTCACGTCACTACGACAACACACTTACGGACTTGAACGTCACTGACACATACACACACGCTACTCTAAGTAGCACCAACAAAGAGCGAACAAGAAGTAGTTACTCGAAATACGTAGTCGTACCACTTAGTTACTTTAAATAAATAAATATATAGGGACAAATTACACTGATTGAATTAGTCCTAAAGTAAGTTCGAGACTTATTTTATGGGATACTAACTCAACGATACTATATTTTATAACAAATACATATAGATAAACACCCAAGACCCAGGACAATTTGAAAAAGGCCATTTTCCAAGTTGCAGTGACCGGGGATCGAACCCGGAACCTCTGGGTGGCGGATTAGCATGGTGACTACTACGCCTCGGAGGTCGTCAAACTTTATGATCTGAATGAGCTCGTATAGAAAATAACTTTCAGACATGGAAATTACTTTGCTACTCAAACATGCTCAAAAGTTCTCTTCAGCTCACAGAGGTACTAGTATTATATCTACGTTACAATCTTTTTTTATTACAGATGGACCCAGCACGTTTTTCCTTTCTAACGCGGGTCCACTATCATGACCCCGGCGACGGTATTTGGGGCGAGCACGAGGTCGATCACATCCTGTTTTTTCAAGCCGACGTCAAAGTTGAACCTAACCCTGACGAAATAGCTGAGTACTGCTACGTTCCTAAAAACGACTTTGATGAGTGAGTATACCTATTTAACCATCACATCAGGTATGCAATTATTCCAGGCATATACTCTTCAGGAAACTCATACTTATACGTTGTACCAACTGCTTTTCTTTCCGCATAATCTAAATTAAAAGAAAGTCTGATGAATCATGCCGCTTAGGTAAAGATGCCGTTTGGCTTACGGCAGAGTAGAAAAGGACCACTACAAGCTTCTCATGGATATCGTAGAAGGCGATATAGGAAAACATATACTAAAACATCACTGAGACTTCACCAACTCGTCTGTCGAAGTATGGTTCTGGTAGTTCACAGAGGGTCGTGCTCATGAATTGGAGACTAAATAAGAAAAAACTTGATGATGATGATGAATTATAATAAAGCAAACAGCACTCAACTATTTTATTTCTATATTTATCGAAAAATTACTGCAAAAGATGGTTAAGAACATGAACCCTGACAGGGTGTTGCGTAATTATATACAGTATTCGAGTTTATATAATAACTAGCTTCAGCCCACGACTTTGAGGTCTTCCTAACGACCTCTCCCTCTTCTGTATAAAATGATCCATGCAGGAAGTTCTAACTTCGAAGAAGAGGTCTTTGATGAATCCCAGTGGCGTAGCTATCATAAGGCCAGGTGGTGCAGTGCACCAGGGCCCCGGAGCTCAGGGGGCTCTCTAGCCTCAGCTTTGAAACAAAAATGAAAAATTTTACAAATTCAAAAAAATAAAATTCTTGTGAGCAGGCTCAAGCCTCGAGTCTCGAGCCTGCTCACAAGATTTTCTTTTTTTTTCAATTTCAATTTTTTTTTAATTCAAATTGTAGCTTATGGGTCACCACTGTAGTTTATGCGGCTAACATATGGTGCTTATAGGTACCTACGGAGATAAATGATAATGCGTGTTCGATGCTCCAAAGTAAAGGAAAGAGGGGAGGAGGGCCCGATTCTCTCCCTATGCACCAGGGCCCTTGTCTCCCTAGCTACGCCACTGATGAATCCGATTCGACTAGGCAGCGTTCGGTAAATTACGCGGAGTTTTATCGTCTAAATCTAAAATACCTCAGTGCCTCTAGACGAAAATATTTATTTAATGTGTGTTATCAGTAATGACTTATGGCTTTGAAACGTGTTTCCTTATCATGGGTCTTAGGAATGTTGTTTCTGTCACAAGAAAAAGTTCATCGTTCCATTCCCTATTTTCACTAAACTACCCTTCATTGTCATTTCACATATTTATTTATTTCAGTCGCATAAGGTCTACTGCTGGATATTGATAAGCCGTAAGCTTCTCCCAAAGTTTTCCAAAATGACTGATCTAAAGCGGCTTGCATCCGGCTTTCGTAGCGACTATCCAAAAATATAGTTTAGTGAAAATTGGTTGCTAGACTAACTATCTTTCCTTAGTTGGTTACCGAACTCTAGGGTAGACGTGTCCTCGCTTTCTTTCAGACTTCAGATAAACTCACAATGTTCCAACGTAACCTACTAATATTCCAAATGCACCCAGCATTATTGCTAAAATTAATCAAGAAAACAATTTGTTAACAGGCACCTGCTTTCATTGAAAGGCCCAACCACGCCGTGGTTCAACTTAATCCGCAAAAGCAAACTGAAATTATGGTGGGACAACCTGAAAAATTTGAATGAAATCTGTGAGCCTAAGAAAATCTACAGGATGGTTGACGAAAAAAAATAAGTTTACTTCTATTTTGTATTTATAATTTGAATTTATAACATGAACGTTTGAGACATTCAAGTAACTTGTTTGTTTTTTCCTATTTTACATGTACGTATTCTCTTCTTCATAATTGTATCCTCATGCTTGAGGGTCATGACCATCGGGAGCAGCTCCTCACAATAGTTTTCCACACTGTAAGGTGTTGCGCCAGGCATATGGCTCCGTGAATATTTGTGCGCGCCACCTATGGACAATATCAGTCTATCTTGTGTATGTGTTATATGAACCTTAATATAATAAAAAGTATTTAAACAGGTATTTTATTTTCCTTACATAACCGCAGCGTTCACTCATCCTTGCAATGAAATCACGTCACTTCACGTCTATCTATTTGTCTGTACTTGATAAAATCTGAAACTCCTGGACTGATTTTAATGTGATTTTAACTACAACATAATTTCTTCAGGAATGAAGTAATTACACCAGCAGAACGTTCTAAGATAATATTTAATCTGTTTTATCCTTACTCGAAAGTAAGTACTATTTAATGTTCTGTGATTAAACTAACACAAACATTTCGACGAAGAATGTTCTGGTGTGCCGACACCATAAAATCGTCTAGTGAAATAGACAAGCTCATCCCGAATTGGTGTCCATTTCCTTATGGGCCCACAGTTAGCTTAATTTCTTAGAACGATGCTATTTTTATAAATACTAACGAAGTACTCCCTTTAAAATTAAAATATAGTAACGTTCAGGACGAACTGTAGTAATGATATTACTTAAAAACACGATTGTTTAAAATTTTCTCGGTAAAAAAACTGCAAAATTGCCTCTAACTTACTTCCGATTTTTACTAAAACAGCTAGTACCGCCGTACCGCCCGCGTTCCCGCTCAGCTTCCTGTCTCGTTTCAACTAGAGTAATTTTGTGTGCGGGAAGGCGAGAGAAAAACTTAGATTCTAGCCTAGGGTAGGCCCTTAATTTACTTATACGAGAAGCAACACTGTACCTTCACTTCAACGGATTGTAACGCCACCTGACGGTAAAATGACACACCGATGTGTTGTGTTAAACTAGGAAAAATGTAATATATAATAAACCAAGAAACCCTTCAATCTGCGAAACCACTGATGCAAAATTCATATTTATTTATTTCACGTTTTCATGAAAATACAATTGTGAAACTGTTTACAAAATGCCCGCCCCGTCTTATCTCAGTAAGAACTTCTTACTGAGATCCTGAGATAAGACGGGGCGGACCGCTATTATGTGTGATAAAACTCAAATCAAATAAAACCGACTATGTACGGGAAAATTCTTACTTAAAAGTATGTTTATCCAGGGAAGTAAGCTAATAATGTTTTCATTTTTCGTGAGTGTAAGTGGCCTACACTGGTGCCAGATTTTTCAGGCTGCCTAAAGGAACCAACGGCTTAAACGTGCCTTCCGAAGCACGGAGCAACTCGGGATTTTTTTAAGCCACTGGTGGTCACCCATCCAAGTTCGGATCTCGTCCGGCGTCGCTTTACTTGTAAAAGCACTAGCAATGCGCACTCCCGCCGGGCCATGAAGCTCCTCTTATTACCTACTTAGTGATAATTAAGCCATTTCATTTGATACTAAACACGGTAGGCAATTATGATATGATATAATTTTGTTTAGATTTTATTACTGTATGGTGTATAGAAAGCGTCCATTTGGGGCCAACCCTTTTAGTTGTACCATGTCATGCCTACCCATCGTCATATAAACATTATTATTTCTTTTCCTTGTAACTAGATGGCGCTTTAAGGTAAAAATTAAAACATACAAATCTTTTATAACCATTATTTAAATAAAGTAATACTCTAATTAGTTAAATAAGACTAAGATAATTTTTGGCTAGTCGTGTGTGCTGCCATCTCTGAGAGGACGCCCCGCAACTCCCGTTTTGCGTGCTTACGGGCTCTCCATTCGTTTCTATGGCGTTGGGTATCTGTAACGTTAGTAATTATATTATCTTTGACCATGTCTGTCTGTCCGTCCGCGGTTTTACTCAGAGACTTTAAGTACTAGAAAGTTGATATTTGGCATGGGTTTGTATATGAATCATGCCGAAAAATTGTAAAATAAAATGTTGAAAAAAAAATCGGCAATTACAACCCTACAGTGCGCGTAGCCCGCCACTCACTTGGCCAATTTTAATTTAGTATGACGACACAAAGCCAACGGACAACAAGACGTTTCCAACGATACCTCATTTGTCAATATACCATACATGGAAGATACGAAAAAACCGATGAACGATGGGGCAAAAAAAAAGTCTCAAATCGCAACCACGTACTGTCAAGCGAAGCGCAGGACAACCACCCAAGGTGGTCTGACGACCTGACACGGTCGCTGGAAGGCGCTTGATGCAAGCCGCTCCAGATCGGTTATTTTGGGAATCCTTGGGAGAGGCCTATGTCCAGCAGTGGACGTTGTGCGGCTGAAATGATGATGATGATGATATTAAAGAACAGATGAACATACATACATATATTAAACCCTACTTTTGGCTTTTCCGTAACAATTAAAGTAAAAATAATACAAAATACATGTAATTATTGCAATTTTGTTGAATAAAGAGATCCCGATGATTCGTGTGTATCATTCCAAATAATTAAGTTTCTATTTTAGCCATTTTCAGATTTTCAACCTCCGCGTAAATTTGACAAGCTCAGCGAAATCCAGGCAAGCACTTTTTTGAGCGATGAATTTAAATTCATCGTAACCTGCTTACAGAAAATGGTGGAGGTATTAAATTGCAATTTTTGGAAAACGAAATTACGCCATTCCAGTTGGAATCGGCGCTTGAAACAGAATCGCATATCAAAACGGATGTGCTGGCGTCGTCCGTTTATCTTTAAAGCTATCCATTTCTCTTACATTTTAGTGACTGCTGAAACCAATAAGGCGGGTTCTCAAGATTAACATTTTAAATAAAGTTTATAATGTTTTTTTCTGAAACATGCTCGGAAATGTAGGAATTATTGTAGTAAAAAGAAGACACTAAGTTTGTAATTCTTGGCTTACGCGTTACCTTACCGGCCTATGCCAGAAAATAATGTTATGTTACATACATACAAACTTTCATATTTATTATTCTCTTTATTTAATTTGCAACATAAGTTAGGTTTTTTAATATATATTTATCTATAAATATATCTATAAAAAGTGCAATATAAAAACATACCTACATATTACAAAATATAATCATAAAAGAAACCTTACTTAGCGGCCCGCTGGCAGGCCTGGCAGCGGCCAAGGCCCGAGCTCCGGCGGTTAAAACCGCAGAGACAGAAAGCCTGAACTCTGACAAAAATTTGCACTATACCTATTACCAAATATTTCAGAAACGGATCCCTAATTTAAAAAATGGTGTTCACAAACCCATAATTTTTGAAAGAACTATACGACGATATCCCACGCGAAAATAAAAAAAAACGGGTTGCACTCTGGGAGTGCCGGCAGAAGTGAAAACTTGAATATTAACGTTGTGCATTTTTTATATTTTGGAATGGTTAGGGAATAATTTTGCATTTCTTTAAATATCAGTATAAAATATTTCAAATCTTTTCTGAACCACAGTCTGTTACAAATGTCACAAGCATGACCAAATTCATTTTCAACAAAATCATTTTCAAATACACAGCAGTATGGCCACTACACAGACGGTCGAGCCATCAGCTGTCACCATCCATGGATGCGCGTAGCACGCTGTAACATAAACACACACGAACATTCGCGCAAGCGCCCTGCGCCGTCTTACGAATTTTCGATCAGGCCACTTGTCCTGACGCGAGTTTATAATTTTTTACCCATTCCAAAAAAAATGCACAACGCCGCTAAAGAAGTTTTCACTTCAATTACTCCCAATTTACTTATATGGGAGATACACCTAAAAAATATTTTAAATGTTTTATTTGACTATTTTCTTAGCATGATTTAATTAATATTCATACTCATGCCAAATTATAGCTTTCTAGCACTAAAAGTCTCTGACTGAAACCGCGGACGAAGAGAAAGACAGACAGACAAACTACGGAACCTTAAAAACCCTACCTATGCATGACAAGTACGACAGTGTGCACCGGTTTTACTTCGTCATAATTACTGCAGCGGTTTCCTTTCAGGCCGGATTAGCGAACGGCGGAAATTTAGAACCACCGCCTCGAGTAGGGTGTCCACTATTTGTTGGAAGTGGTACGTCGTATTTAATTATTTTATAGATACTTTTGTATAGCTCGCAATGTATAATCTTACTTTATTTATTATTTTATTATTAACTAGCTGTGCCCACGGGCTTCGCTCCCCGTGGGAATTTCGGGATAAATAGTCTCACTCTATGTCCTTCCCCGAGTCTCAAACTATATCCTACCAAATTTCATTCAAATCGGTTCAGCAGTGAAGCCTGACGAGGTAACAAACAAACAAACAAATATACAAACTCACTTTTGCATTTATAATATAAGTAGGACAGTAGGACAGGATATTAGTAGGATTACCTTTCATTACGAACATATATAAACATGGCGTGTGGTTTCCGGCAGAGTAGAATTGGACCCACACACACGGTGGTCTGACGACCTAACCAAGGTCGCTGGAAGGCGCTGGATGCAACCCGTTCTAGATCGGTCATTTTGGAAATCTTTGGGAGAGGCCTATGTCCAGCAGTGGACGTTGTGCGGCTGAAATGATGAATGATGATGATGAGAATAGAACCACTCCAAGTCCTCCCCTGGATGTCGTAGAAGGCGACTTACTAAATCCAAGCTAAACAAAGCTTATAAACATCAATAAGACCTTTCTAACCCACCTTGCCAGCATGGAGTGTATATAGGCCAAGTCCTCTGGCTGTTTCGGCCAGAGTGTAGAGACCTGTAGTGGAGACAAAAAGATCTGATGATGATGATACATACACTAATACTTTTATATCTCTAATATAACAGAAAGAGACATTATTTTTTATTATTTCCATTTTTACTTTAGATATGTTTAAAAGCAACATAAATAATATTTTTTCCTTTTCCGTGCTCCGGAAGATATGTTTATGATATTGGTCCCAGCTGTCATCATTGCATGGCAGTCGTCAACCTATGTCAGATACCTTTAGGCAGCCTTAAAAATCTGATACCAGTGTTGGCCACTTACACACATGAAAAATAAAACAAAAACAAACATGCCTGCCTCCCCATAACTGTAACCGTAGTAAGTATATACATATAGTAAGTATAGCAAATCGATGAGTCCTAAGCAGGTCAACATTATTTGAGCGTATATTGCCGGTTGCATCCTCAGCAGTAATGCTTTCAAGCCAGGGGTCCGCTACCTAACCAAGGAGATTTGACGAGGTTGATGGTTTTTGGGCTATCGTCTGACCTCCTCAACCAGAACCCAGAACCAATCCTTGGGTAGTTTGATGTTCCAACGATAGATGGCGTTCGGGACCCACAGTTTATACGTGCCATCCGAATTACCGAATCATCTTTCTTTTCGGATAATCAGGTGATTCAAGCCTGCAATATGCTAACCAGACTGGAAACAACTTTTCACAAAGAATGCTTCCCAGCGGAACCCATGACCTCCGGATCACAAGGCGAACGCTTGACCACTGGACCACGGAGGCGGCCAAGTAGGGTCCTAAGTAGGTATAATGCTTTTAAGAAGTTCGATCATCAAGCCTCTAAATAAAATATATTATTTAACAGCGTAAAACCACTTAATGGAATGAAGTTCCTTTCAGACGGACTTGGCCGACTAGGCGAAAAAAAGTGTAAGAATTTCCGTCACAAAATTTATTGGGAGCTGGAGGTTTATTTAGGTTCTTCAATTTCTTTCCAACCGAGTGTGCCACGATACTCCGTTTTATATTATGTTTTTGTAAGCTGTGTTATGGACAATACCCTATTAAGAGTCCCCTTACCCTAGACTTCTCCATACAAACGTAGTCTACGTTTAATTTTGAAACCTCATGTCAGATTCCGGTAAAAATTGGTTATTGTAAAGAAATTGCAATTAGTTAGGGTTATAACTGGTTTCCCATAAATTATGAACTGGAAAGAAAATATAACGATTTAGAAGTTTACCATACTAATGGTCAAAAATGATATAAAACACTACATTCTATTTCAAGTTCATATTTTTACCGTAGGAAACTAGTTATAAACAAACATAATTGCAATATCTTTGAAATTACAAACTTTTGCCCAAATCGGACATGTCGTTTTGAAATAAAACGTAGACTACGTTTGTATGGAAAGTTGTATTTTGGTCTAGGGTCTGGAGACCCTTAAATGTAGTTCCAATTTTTTTTGTGCCGTCGCGTGTCGATGTCCACTAACTTATTCGTAAAACTGTAGTCGCCTTCGAACTCTTGATAACAGAGAAAATAACCGGCCAAATGCGAATCAGACTCGCGCACGAAGGGTTCCGTATCATTATCTATAAAAAGTCACGTTGGTTGTACGGAAGTCCTCCTTAAATATTTATTTTACTTTGATTCTGTGAATATTTCAAGAGGTTACTTGTTTCCGTTATTAATATCAAGCAAAAAACGGCAAAAAAATCGCCAATCAAAAAATTTGAGCCCCTCATAAATATTTCTGTTTTTCTGTTCTTAGACAGACGAACAGACTGACGGACGGACAGCTAAGTCTTAGTAAAAGGGTCCCGTTTTAACGCTTTGAGCACGGAACCCTAAAAATTACCCTATATAAACGTGTTTGGTGATTGAATATCACTTTATTGTAGATCTCTATAATAAAGATGTCGGTCATAGGAAGAAGTTTGCCCAAAGCTGTACCAGAAGATCCTACTCAGGTATGTATTTTAATGCATTTAATATTTCTTTTATATTAATTTATATAATCTTTATTTATTTATAGCTTGTCTTCTTTATTTGATATACGGTCCCATCTGGAAGAAAATATGAAACTTTGACTGCATGTAACTATCATATTTTAAGTACATACGAGTATATATGTTCTTCACTGACGATATAGAAATACGTGTCAGTCTTTTTAATTTCCTCCCTCTCGCCCTCTTTTATCTCTCTAATTCTCGTTTTTTTCATTCTTACAAAACTGTAGGACTGAGGAGTTTACCTACAAAGAATCAAATCATCTTCGATAAATTATCTACAGAATAATATTAAATGTATTTTTTTTCTTATTCTTTTCAACGTATTATAAAATCGGGTACACGTTTTTTGCTTCATTATAGGAAAATGATTAGAGTTGTTATAAAGGGACTTAAGAGGTTACAGTCCTGATACAATAGGCTAAAATATGACACCATGCTGGTCTGGGAGAAACAAAAAAACTTAGAATGTACCAGCTGCTTCTCTTCCTGCGCAGATCGTAAAAGCCGATCGAGGGAATGGGCAAAAATGCGAATTATTTTAACAGGCGATGCGGCTAGCAACCCATCACTGTATTGATTGCTTTTCCATCTTCTCGCCCACCATGACGCTAAAAGTGGCTTTTGAGTCTTGCGGCCCTAGGCTCTGCGTAGAGCCGCAAGACCCAAAATGCTCTGTCTGCCCCATTAGGGATAAAGACGTGATAGTATGTATGTATACATAAGGTACACGTAAACAGGCTTAAGAATTAATACACGACAGTAAATTAATTGCATGTGTGTGCTGCAGCAAGGGTCAAAGCTCAGTGATAAAATGGCCTGGAAAGGTAGGTGTGCGAAACGAGTGCGAACTTTATTAAAGAAATTATTGATAACATGCATAGTAAGTTAGAAAAGGAATAAAATAGATACCCTACAGTAGAGCTAAAGTTACAATCTTGCTAAGTGGATAGTTATACAACGTTGAAGGAACATACCCGTAATAAATCGACACCTTCTGATAGGTGGTTGTAGGTTTGTCATTCCAACATTTCGTCGCTTGGTATCGGAAGCAGAAGTTTTATGACGAAATACTAATAAAAGGTGGTTGGCAGGTTTACGTCCATTATAAAATTGGAGTTTGGAAAAAAGGTACTTACGTAGGTTTCCTTTTTTTAAATACACTAAATATTACGGCATTATTAAGGTCCTAATTTAAGTTTTCTACAAAACTCCATATTAAGTTTATCGGCGCTATTAAAATACGAAGACATATGGCTACGTGGAGGGATATTGAAACAAAAGCGCATTTATGATATTAGTGTAATCTCAGAGTGTAATGATGTTCGAGACCGGGACCAACAGCTTTGCGTGCCTTCCGAAGATGGAAACTGACAATTATTGGAGTAGGAATCAGGATATAAGAAACTTATTAAAACTACCTGTAAAGTTCAATGTATTTTTTAAAATTGTATATTAAATATGACCTATTTTTACCTTACAACTAAACATAAATCACAACTTAAATAATAAATAAATATATTAAGTATATAAACATAAATTGAAATAAATATCATCTCTTCTGGTCACAGCTGAAAAACAGTGTATTGCTCCCGGGCAATATTACCACTGAGCTGTGGCCTATTTGTATTGCTGCAGTACACATTGAAAATTGTACAGGTAGGTAGAAGTTTATTTATTTTTTGTGTCCGATTTGTGTATTTTTTTTTTTGTATGTGTGTTATAGCAGCAAATAAATAAGTTTATCTGTCTATCTATTGTAAATATTTCACATTGTCAATTTTTAAATAAAACGATATCATTTTTCCTTATAAATTTAAAAGGAAAAATGATATTTAAATTTTAGTATTTAATAAAGTACTTAGATTACTACTAATAATTATAGTACATCAATACATATAATAAAACAGTAGGAACCGCGTGTCTGAACATTTGATAAAATTAACAAAAAATGGGTGTGGGCGATAAAAAAAGAGTAACACAAAAAATATTTTTTTGATTTTTTTGTCTGTCTGTCTATCAGTCTGTCTGTCTGTCTGTATGTACTCGCTAATCTTTAAAACTACTAAACAGATTTTTACGCGGTTTTCACTAAAAGCTTAAGCTCATCCCTGGGCAACATAAAGGCTTTGTTTCATCAAAATCTGATGTCAGATTAAAAAGTTATCATCATTTAAAGTTTAAAGATAATTTTCCTATGGGCGATTGTTTGTACATCTCCAGAAATACTGGACGGATTCGAATGAAACTTTTAAGTCTGAGCAACATTTAAGCTATAATTGATTTTGGAAAATGGAACACCTGAAACAGAACCATAAAAGTCCGGCTAAACTTTAAGAAATATATAAATGACGCCTTAGCAAAAGTAGTTCAGCCTGATGACCATTTTTCGTTGAGATATAAAAATCGAAGATCTGGAACACCTGGTGCAAAACCTTAATGGTTCAGCATAACTACAAGAAATATAAAAATGTCGCCTTAGCAAAAGTTGTTTAGCCCGCTGAGCATTTTTTGTTGAATTATAAAAATCGAAGACCTGGAACACATTATGCAGAACCATAATGGTCCAGCTAAACTATAAGAAATATAAAATGACGCTTTAGCCAAAGTAGTTCAGCCTGATGAGCATTTTTTGTTGAGATATAAAAATTGAAGATCTGGAACACATGATGCAGGACCATAATGGTCCAGCTGAACTGTTAGAAATATACTTTAATGACGCATTAGCAAAGGTCGTTCAGCCTGATGAGCATATTTATACGTCGGAGTAATAAAGTCAATAAAGTGCGACACAATATTATAAACTGTTGCCACCGTCGCGGTGTACGCTAGACTATTATTTTAAAATCGGACTACTCAGGTACAAGATCCGAATGATCACATTCTGAGTCTCTGGCACGGGGACAGGAGTGCTATTTTTCATTGAAGGACTCGCCGAAACACAAAACGTGTAGTTTTTCAACTCACCACTCGCGTAAAATACCATTTGGTCGTATTTTTGAAACCATTGTGTCATTGAAAACCAAATTTGATTATCGCAAAAAAGACGAAATTATGGTTTTCTAAAAATTTCACCATGAATAAAAAAGTGGCGTGAAACAGAACTAATCCTCCATGAAAGATTTTTTTGACAAATCCACGCTACAAATGTTAAAATTACGAGTGGTCAAGACCACTTGTTGCAAATTCTTCGTATGCGACACGACCACGAAAGTAGAGACGTAGTATATACAATTCCATGGTAACGACGATTAAAAAATGCGCCCGTTTGGAAACGCTTGCGCAAACTATTCGTCAATGTGATAAGTGATTTCAAATCAATTTTGTTCATTAATTAAAATTTTAAACATGCGTCCACATAATGATGCAATGCAACGCACGACCTCATTATTGAGTTGTAATCTGGGACTCCGGCTGCGGCGTCATAAACTTGAACCGACGCGTTGCACAATCTAATATAAACATTATTCCGTAGTTAGATTTTCTGTTACTGTCACTAGTACCTAGCGAAGTCGCCAAAAGTTCCTGCAAAGGTCTTATCACGAAATTACTTTGACTCTTTGCACTAATTACTTATTTGTACAGGCAGCAGCTCTTGACAATGACATGTGTCTGCTGGTTGACGAATATGACAAGTTTCTTGGAACTGCTTCAAAGCGGGAATGCCATAGAGTAGACCAACATGGAAAAGTTCTACTTCATCGCGCCTTCAGTGTATTCTTGTTTAACAGCCGTGGCGATATGCTGTTACAGAGACGGTCTTTATCAAAGGTAATACACAACTGTCATCTTTTTGCTTCGGAGCCTTAACATTTTCCATAAACCGTAAATATTTCCATTTATAGTCACTTGATGCTCAGAGCTCATGAAAATGTCTTTTACTTTACGAAGTTGCATCTTTTTTTCATTGAGTTCATTCCTTTGTAATTTTTGGTAATTTCATCTGATTTCATATACCTACGAAAATTTTAAGTTAAATAAAGCAACAACTTTACCTAAACCTTATTGCAGGTAACATACCCCGGCTACTACTCGAACGCAGTTTGCAGTCATCCTTTGTATATCGACAACAAGCAAGAAGATGTCATCGCAGCGGCGCGGCGTCGCCTTAATCAAGAACTTGGCATTCCCTTGAATGAAGTAAGTTTTAATATAATAAAAGAACACTTTCGTTCATTCCTGTACCGCCTTGTGACATTCCGTTCCGTTTATAAAGGTGTGTGTCACGTCACTACGATAACACACTCACCGGGCGGCCGTTAAGTAGCACCAACAAAGAGCGAACAAGAAGTAGTTACTCGAAATACATAGTTATACCACTTAGTTACTTTAAATAAATAAATACATAGGGACAAATTACACTGATTGAGTTAGTCCCAAAGTAAGTTCGAGACTTATTTTATGGTATACTAACTCAACGATACTATATTTTATAACAAATACATTTATAGATAAACACCCAAGACCCAGGACAATTTGAAAATGGCCATTTTCCAAGTTGCCGTGACCGGGGATCGAACCCGGAACCTCTGGGTGGCGGACTAGCATGGTGACTACTACGCCACGGAGGTCGTCAAACTTTATTATCTGAAAGAGCTCGTATAGAAAATAACCTTTCAAACATGGAAATAATAGTACTTTTCTCAAACCTGCTCAAAAGCTCTCTACAGCTCACCGAGGCACTAGTATTATATATATGTAACACTCTTTTATTTCAGATGGACCCAGCACGTTTTTTCTTTCTAACGCGGGTCCACTATCACGACCCCGGCGATGGTATTTGGGGCGAGCACGAGGTCGACCACATCCTATTTTTTCAGGCCGACGTCAAAGTTGAACCTAACCCTGACGAAATAGCTGAGTACTGTTACGTTCCTAAAAACGACTTTGATGAGTGAGTATACCTTTTTAACCATCACATCAGGTATGCAATTATTTCAGGCTTATCCTATTAAGGAAACTCGTACTTATACGTTGTACCAACTGCTTTTCTTTCCGCATAATCTAAATTAAAAGTAAGTCTGATGAATTATGCCAGTTAAGTATAGATGCCTTACGGCAGAGTAGAAAAGGACCACTACAAGCTTCTCATGGATATCGTAGAAGGCGATATAGGAAAACATATACTAAAACATCAGTGAGACTTCACCAACTCGTCTGACTAGCGTGGAGAGTGTAGGTCAAATCTTCTGGCTAGTCTGTCGAAGTATGGTTCTGGTAGTTCACAGAGGGTCGTGCTCATGAAGTGGAGACTAAATAAGAAAAAACTTGACGATGATGATGAATTATAATAATGCAAACAGCACATAACTATTTCATTTTAATATTTATCGAAAAACTACTGCAAAAGATGGTTAGTATGTAAGAACATGAACCCTGAAGAGGTGTTGCGTAATTATATACAGTATTCGAGTTTATATAATAACTAGCTTCAGCCCACGACTTTGAGGTCTACCTAACGACCTCTCCCTCTTCTGGATAAAATGATCAATGCAGGAAGTTCTAGCTTCGAAGAAGAGGTCTTTGATGAATCCGATTCGGCTAGGCAGCGTTCGGGAAATTACGCGGAGTTTTATCGTCTAAATCTAAAATACCTCAATGCCTCTAGACGAAAATATTTATTTAATGTGTGTTATCAGTAATGACTTATGGCTTTGAAACGTGGTTCCTTATCATGGGTCTTAGGAATGTTGTTTCTGTCACAAGAAAAAGTTCATAGTTCCATTCCCTATTTTCACTAAACTACCCTTCATTATCATTTCACAAATTTATTTATTTCAGCCGCATAAGGTCTACTGCTGGATATTGATAAGCGGTAAACTTCTCCCAAGGTTTTCCAAAATGACTGATCTAAAGCGACTTGCATCCGGCTTTCGTAGCGACTATCCAAAAATATAGTTTAGTGAAAATTGGTTGCTAGACTAACTATCTATGCTTAGTTGGTTACCGAACTCTAGGGTAGACGTGTCCTCGCTTTCTTTCAGACTTCAGATAAACTCACAATGTCCCAACGTAACCTACTAATATTCCAAATGCACCCAGCATTATTAATAACATTAATCAAGAAAACAATTTGTTAACAGGCACCTGCTTTCATTGAAAGGCCCAACCACGCCGTGGTTCAACTTAATCTGCAAAAGCAAACTGAAATTATGGTGGTACAACCTGAAAAATTTGAATGAAATCTGTGAGCCTGAGAAAATCTACAGGATGGTTGACGAAAAAAAATAAGTTTACTTCTATTTTGTATTTATAATTTGAATTTATACCTTGAACGTTTGAGACATTCATGTAACTTGTTTGTTTTTTCCTATTTTACATGTACGTATTCTCTTCTTCATAATTGTATCCTCATGCTTGAGGGTCATGACCATCGGGCGCAGCTGCTCACAATAGTTTTCCACACTGTAAGGTGTTGCGCCAGGCATATGGCTTCGTGAATATTTGTGCGCGCCACCTATGGACAATATCAGTCTATCTTGTGTATGTGTTATATGAACCTTAATATAATAAAAAGTATTTAAACAGGTATTTTATTTTCCTTACATAACCGCAGCGTTCACTCATCCTTGCAATGAAATCACGTCACTTCACGTCTATCCATTTGTCTGTACTTGATAAAATCTGAAACTCCTGGACTGATTTTAATGTGATTTTAACTACAAGATAATTTCTTCAGGAATGAAGTAATTACACCAGCAGAACGTTCTAAGATAATATTTAATCTGTTTTATCCTTACTTGAAAGTACTATTTTATGTTCTGTGATTAAACTAACACAAACATTTCGACGAAGAATGTTCTGGTGTGCCGACACCATAAAATCGTCTAGTGAAATAGACAAGCTCATCCCGAATTGGTGTCTATTTCCTTATGGGCCCACAGTTAGCCAAATTTCTTAGAACGATGATATTTTTATAAATATTAATGAAGTACTCCCTTTAAAATTAAAATATAGTAACGTTCAGGACGAACTGTAGTAATGATATTACTTAAAAACACGATTGTTTAAAATTTTCTCTGTAAAAATACTGCAAAGTTGCCTCTTTTTTTTAATTTATTTATTTAATCATACACAATTTTCACGTCGTGTTTGATATTTGATAAAATTTATATGATATTAAAATAAAATACATATAGGTAATATAACATGTCAGAATTCAAACACTATAATAATACACACTACAATAATTATAATTGACCGAGCGAGCGAAGCGAGAGAGGTCTCTAAATCGAGTTGGGGGCGAAAACGCATTGTATGTATGTATGTATGTAAGCATGTATGTATGTATGTTTGTACCGCGATAACTGCCGAACCGATGGTCTGATTTTGATGCAATTTGGTAGACATGTAAGAAATATCAATAGAATTTTCAAGTTCGTTGGCCATCAAAGTCGGTTCAGTAGTTTTTGAAATATTAATAAAAATGTCCGCGAATAATAATCGCGAGGTCTAAGTTCGCGGCGAACTACTAGTTTAAATTAAATCAAAAAGAATCAAATAATACTATAATAACATGCACATTTATAATGATAAACTATAATAATTTGATTTAAAGCATAATGAGACGAGGATTATTAAAAATATTCATTAACAGAGTAATAGTTTTTGCTCAACAAGTACGCTTTCAATTTTGCTTTAAAGAGCTTAAGATTTTCTACATTTTTTATCTCTTCCGGCAGTTTGTTATAAGCATAGAAAGCTTGATACTGTGCACTATGTTCCATTATTTTTAAATGTGGCATTATGTCGTGTTTGAGAGCCTGCCGGCGAGTCCTTTCGCGTGCTTGCCTTTCTTCATTTGTCTCTATTGCCGGTAAACGTTTTTTCAGATCCGTTAAAAGAACAAATAAGTATAGGCATGGAACTGTTAGTACGCCCAGACTGATAAAGAATCTATTACAAGACTCCCAGGATGGGATTCCTACCATTGCTCGTTTGGCGCTCTTCTGTATCACGAAGGCTCGTTCCTGATTGTATTGATAGCTGTTTTTCCCATAATTTAATACTGTACCGTAATTTTGACTCTACAAGGGCATGGTATACTTTTTTTAGATGTGTTAAGGATACTTCGTTCCTTAAAGTCCTAATAGCATAGCAAGCTGACGACACAGCGTCGATCAAAGTTCTTTCTTCCAATTTTAATATTCATCAATGTGTATTTCTAGAAATTGAGTGTCTTGTACAATATCGACTTTGTCTCTATTAAGCTTGATATCTAGTGTATCTGAGTTTTGAGCAGTCGATTTAAAAAGTATGACTTTTGTCTTATTGTGATTTAGTTTAAGTTTATTGGCAACAAACCAGTCATAAAACGCATTTAATAATATATTAATTTTATCTCTAAATTACTTCAGATTTTTACTAAAACAGCTAGTACCGCCGTACCGCCCGCGTTCCCGCTCAGCTTCCTGTCTCGTTTCAACTAGAGTAAATTTGTGTGCTGGGAAGGCGAGAGAAAAACTTAGATTCTAGCTTAAGGTAGGCCCTTAAGTTACTTATACGAGAAGCAACACCGTACCTTCACTTCAATGGATTGTAACGCCACCTGACGGTAAAATACCACACCGATGTGTTGTGTTAAACTAGGAAAATTTTTATAAATAAAAACCAAGAAACCCTTCAATCTGCGGAACCACTGATATAAAATTTATATTTATTTATTTCACGTTTTCATGAAAATACAATTGTGAAACTGTTTACAAAATGCCCGCCCCGTCTTATCTCAGTAAGAACTTCTTACTGAGATCTTGAGATAAGACGGGGCGGACCGCTATTATGTGTGATAAAACTCAAATTAAATAAAACCGACATGTACTGGGAAACTGAATATGTACTGAATGGGAAAATTCTTACAAGTTCATCCAGGGAAGTAAGCTAATAATGTGAACCTACTTCGTTTTCATTTTTCGTGTGTGTAAGTGGCCTACACTGGTGCCAGATTGTTCAGGCTGCCGAAAGGCATCTGACATAGCTTGACGACTGCCGTACAATGATGACAGCCGGGACCAACGGCCTAAACGTGCCTTCCGAAGCACGGAGCAACTCGGGAATTTTTTTAAGCCACTGGTGGTCACCCATCCAAGTTCGGATCTCGTCCGGCGTCGCTTTACCTGTAAAAGCACTAGCAATGCGCACTCCCGCCGGGCCATGAAGCTTCTCTAATTACCTACTTAGTGCTAATTAAGCCCTTTCATTTGATACTAAACACGGTATGCAGTTATGATTTGATATAATTTTGTTTAGATTTTATTACTCTATGGTGTATAGAAAGCGTCGTTCGCCATGTCTGTCAGTCCGTTCGCGGCATGGGTATGTATATGAATCATGCCGAAAAATTGTGATATAAAATCTTAAAAAAAAAATTCGGCAATCGCAACCCTACAGTGCGTGTAGCCCGACACTCACTTGGCCAATTATTAATTTAGTATGACGACACATAGCCAACGGACAGCAAGACGTTTTCAACGATACCTCATTTGTCAATATACCATACATGGAAGATACGAAAAAACCGATGAACGATGGGGCAAAAAAAGTCTCAAATCGCAACCACGTACTGTCAAGCGAAGCGCAAGACAACCACCCAAGGTGGTCTGACGACCTGACCACGGTCGCTGGAAGGCGCTTGATGCAAGCCGCTCCAGATCGGTTACTTTGGAAATCCTTGGGAGAGGCCTATGTCCAGCAGTGGACGTTGTGCGGCTGAAATGATGATGATGATGATATTAAAGAACAGATGAACATACATACATATATTAAACCCTACTTTTGGCTTTTCCGTAACAATTAAAGTAAAAATAATACAAAATACATGTAATTATTGCAATTTTGTTGTATAAAGAGATCCCGATGATTCGTGTGTATCATTCCAAATAATTAAGTTTCTATTTTAGCCATTTTCAGATTTTCAACCTCCGCGTAAATTTGACAAGCTCAGCGAAATCCAGGCAAGCACTTTTTTGAGCGATGAATTTAAATTCATCGCAACCTGCTTACAGAAAATGGTGGAGGTATTAAATTGCAATTTTTGGAAAACGAAATTACGCCATTCCAGTTGGAATCGGCACTTGAAACAGAATCGCATATCAAAACGGATGTGCTGGCGTCGTCCGTTTATCTTTAAAGCTATCCATTTCTCTTACATTTTAGTGACTGCTGAAACCAATAAGGCGGGTTCTCAAGATTAACATTTTAAATAAAGTTTATAATGTTTTTTTCTGAAACATGCTCGGAAATGTAGGAATTATTGTAGTAAAAAGAAGACACTAAGTTTGTAATTCTTGGCTTACGCGCCTTACCGGCCTATGCCAGAAAATAATGTTATGTTACATACATACAAACTTTCATATTTATTATTCTCTTTATTTAATTTGCAACATAAGTTAGGTTTTTAATATATATTTATCTATAAATATATCTATAAAAAGTGCAATATAAAAACATACCTACATATTACAAAATATAATCATAAAAGAAACCTTACTTAGCGGCCCGCTGGCAGGCCTGGCAGCGGCCAAGGCCCAAGCTCCGGCGGTTAAAACCGCAGAGAGAGAAAGCCTGAACTCTGACAAAAATTTGCACTATACCTATTACCAAATATTTCAGAAACGGATCCCTAATTTAAAAAAATGGTGTTCACAAACCCATAATTTTTGAAAGAACTATACGACGAAATCCCACGCGAAAATAAAAAAAAACGGGTTGCACTCTGGGAGTGCCGGCAGAAGTGAAAACTTGAATATTAACGTTGTGCATTTTTTATATTTTGGAATGGTTAGGGAATAATTTTGCATTTCTTTAAATATCAGTATAAAATATTTCAAATGTTTTCTGAACCACAGTCTGTTACAAATGTCACAAGCATGACCAAATTCATTTTCAACAAAATCATTTTCAAATACACAGCAGTATGGCCACTACACAGACGGTCGAGCCATCAGCTGTCACCATCCATGGATGCGCGTAGCACGCTGTAACATAAACACACACGAACATTCGCGCAAGCGCCCTGCGCCGTCTTACGAATTTTCGATCAGGCCACGTGTCCTGACGCGAGTTTATAATTTTTTACCCATTCCAAAAAAAGTGCACAACGCCGGTAAAGAAGTTTTCACTTCAATTACTCCCAATTTACTTAAATGGGAGATACACCTAAAAAAAATTTTAAATGTTTTATTTGACTATTTTCTCAGCATGATTTAATTAATGTTCATACTCATGCCAAATTATAGCTTTCTAGCACTAAAAGTCTCTGACTGAAACCGCGGACGAAGAGAAAGACAGACAGACAAACTACAGAACCTTAAAAACCCTACCTATGCATGACAAGTACGACAGTGTGCACCGGTTTTACTTCGTCATAATTACTGCAGCGGTTTCCTTTCAGGCCGGATTAGCGAACGGCGGAAATTTAGAACCACCGCCTCGAGTAGGGTGTCCACTATTTGTTGGAAGTGGTACGTCGTATTTAATTATTTTATAATGTATAATCTTACTTTATTTATTATTTTATTATTAACTAGCTGTGCCCACGGGCTTCGCTCCCCGTGGGAATTTCGGGATAAATAGTCTCACTCTATGTCCTTCCCCGAGTCTCAAACTATATCCTACCAAATTTCATTCAAATCGGTTCAGTAGTGAAGCCTGAAGAGGTAACAAACAAAAAAAACAAATATACAAACTCACTTTTGCATTTATAATATAAGTAGGACATTGGGACAGGATATCAGTAGGATTACCTTTCATTACGAACATACATCAACATGGCGTGTGGTTTCCGGCAGAGTAGAATAGGACCCACACACACGGTGGTCTGACGACCTAACCAAGGTCGCTGGAAGGCGCTGGATGCAACCCGTTCTAGATCGGTCATTTTGGAAATCTTTGGGAGAGGCCTATGTCCAGCAGTGGACGTTGTGCGGCTGAAATGATGAATGATGATGATGAGAATAGGACCACTCCAAGTCCTCCCCTGGATGTCGTAGAAGGCGACTTACTAAATCCAAGCTAAACAAAGCTTATAAACATCAATAAGACCTTTCTAACCCACCTTGCCAGCATGGAGTGTATATAGGCCAAGTCCTCTGGCTGTTTCGGCCAGAGTGTAGAGACCTGTAGTGGAGACAATAAGACCTGATGATGATGATACATACACTAATACTTTTATATCTCTAATATAACAGAAAGAGACATTATTTTTTATTATTTCCATTTTTACTTCAGGTATGTTTAAAAGCAACATAAATAATATTTTTTCCTTTTCCGTGCTCCGGAAGATATGTTTATGATATTGGTCCCAGCTGTCATCATTGCATGGCAGTCGTCAACCTATGTCAGATACCTTTAGGCAGCCTTAAAAATCTGATACCAGTGTTGGCCACTTACACACATGAAAAATAAAACAAAAACAAACATGCCTGCCTCCCCATAACTGTAACCGTAGTAAGTATATACATATAGTAAGTATAGCAAATCGATGAGTCCTAAGCAGGTCAACATTATTTGAGCGTATATTGCCGGTTGCATTCTCAGCAGTAATGCTTCAAAGCCCGGGGTCCGCTACCTAACCAAGGAGATTTGACGAGGTTGATGGTTTTTGGGCTATCGTCTGACCTCCTCAACCAGAACCCAGAACCAATCCTTGGGTAGTTTGATGTTCCAACGATAGATGGCGTTCGGGACCCACAGTTTATACGTGCCATCCGAATTACCGAATCATCTTTCTTTTCGGATAATCAGGTGATTCAAGCCTGCAATATCCTAACCAGACTGGAAACAACTTTTCACAAAGTATGCTTCCCAGCGGAACCCATGACCTCCGGATCACAAGGCGAACGCTTGACCACTGGACCACGGAGGCGGCCAAGTAGAGTCCTAAGTAGGTATAATGCTTTTAAGAAGTTCGATCATCAAGCCCCTAAATAAAATACATTATTTAACAGCGTAAAACCACTTAATGGAATGAAGTTCCTTTCAGACGGACTTGGCCGACTAGGCGAAAAAAAGTGTAAGAATTTCCGTCACAAAATTTATTGGGAGCTGGAGGTTTATTTAGGTTCTTCAATTTCGTTCCAACCGAGTGTGCCACGATACTCCGTTTTATATTATGTTTTTGTAAGCTGTGTTATGGACAATACCCTATTAAGAGTCCCCTTACCCTAGACTTCTCCATACAAACGTAGTCTTCGTTTAATTTTGAAACCTCATGTCAGATTCCGGTAAAAATTGGTTATTGTAAAGAAATTGCAATTATTTAGGGTTATAACTGGTTTCTCATAAATTATGAACTGGAAAGAAAATATAACGATTTAGAAGTTTACCATACTAATGGTCAAAAATGATATAAAACAGTATATTCTATTTCAAGTTCATATTTTATTGTAGAAAACTAGTTATAAACCTAGATAATTGCAATATCTTTGAAATTACAAAATTTTGCCCAAATCGGACATGTCGTTTTGAAATAAAACGTAGACTACGTTTGTATGGAAAGTTGTATTTTGGTCTAGGGTCTGGAGACCCTTAAATGTAGTTCCATTTTTTTTTTGTGCCGTCGCGTGTCTATGTCCACTAACTTATTCGTAAAACTGTAGTCGCCTTCGAACTCTTGATAACAGAGAAAATAACCGGCCAAATGCGAATCAGACTCGCGCACGAAGGGTTCCGTATCATTATCTATAAAAAGTCTCGTTGGTTGTACGGAAGTCCTCTTTAAATATTTATTTTACTTTGATTCTGTGAATATTTCAAGAGGTTACTTGTTTCCGTTATTAATATCAAGCAAAAAACGGCAAAAAAATCGCCAATCAAAAAATTTGAGCCCCTCTTAAATATTTCTGTTATTCCGTTCTTAGACAGACGAACAGACTGACGGACGGACAGCTAAGTCTTAGTAAAAGGGTCCCGTTTTAACGCTTTGAGCACGGAACCCTAAAAATTACCCTATATAAACGTGTTTGGTGATTGAATATCACTTTATTGTAGATCTCTATAATAAAGATGTCGGTCAAAGGAAGAAGTTTGCCCAAAGCTGTACCAGAAGATCCTACTCAGGTATGTATTTTAATGCATTTAATATTTCTTTTATATTAATTTATATAATCTTTATTTATTTATAGCTTGTCTTTTTTATTTGATATACGGTCCCATCTGGAAGAAAATATGAAACTTTGACTGCATGTAACTATCATATTTTAAGTACATACGAGTATATATGTTCTTCTGAAAAACAGTGTATTGCTCCCGGGCAATATTACCACTGAGCTGTGGCCTATTTGTATTGCTGCAGTACACATTGAAAATTGTACAGGTAGGTAGAAGTTTATTTATTTTTTGTGTCCGATTTGTGTATTTTTTTTTTTGTATGTGTGTTATAGCAGCAAATAAATAAGTTTATCTGTCTATCTATTGTAAATATTTCAAATTGTCAATTTTTAAATAAAACGATATCATTTTCCCTTATAAATTTAAAAGGAAAAATGATATTTAAATTTTAGTATTTAATAAAGTACTTAGATTACTACTAATAATTATAGTACATCAATACATATAATAAAACAGTAGGAACCGCGTGTCTGAACATTTGATAAAATTAACAAAAAATGGGTGTGGGCGATAAAAAAAGGGTAACACAAAAAATATTTTTTTGATTTTTTTGTCTGTCTGTCTATCAGTCTGTCGGTCTGTCTGTCTGTATGTACTCGCTAATCTTTAAAACTACTAAACAGATTTTTACGCGGTTTTCACTAAAAGATTAAGCTCATCCCTGGGCAACATAAAGGCTTTGTTTCATCAAAATCTGATGTCAGATTAAAAAGTTATCATCATTTGAAGAACCATAAAAGTCCGGCTAATTTTTAAGAAATATATAAATGACGCCTTAGCAAAAGTAGTTCAGCCTGATGACCATTTTTCGTTGAGATATAAAAATCGAAGATCTGGAACACCTGGTGCAAAACCTTAATGGTTCAGCATAACTACAAGAAATATAAAAATGTCGCCTTAGCAAAAGTTGTTTAGCCCGCTGAGCATTTTTTGTTGAATTATAAAAATCGAAGACCTGGAACACAATTTGAAAAAGGCCATTTTCCAAGTTGCCGTGACCGGGGATCGAACCCGGAACCTCTGGGTGGTGGACTAGCATGGTGACTACTACGCCACGGAGGTCGTCAAACTTTATGATCTGAATGAGCTCGTATAGAAAATAACTTTCAGACATGGAAATTACTTTGCTACTCAAACATGCTCAAAAGTTCTCTTCAGCTCACAGAGGTACTAGTATTATATATACGTTACAAACTTTTTTTATTACAGATGGACCCAGCACGTTTTTCCTTTCTAACGCGGGTCCACTATCATGACCCCGGCGACGGTATTTGGGGCGAGCACGAGGTCGATCACATCCTGTTTTTTCAAGCCGACGTCAAAGTTGAACCTAACCCTGACGAAATAGCTGAGTACTGCTACGTTCCTAAAAACGACTTTGATGAGTGAGTATACCTATTTAACCATCACATCAGGTATGCAATTATTCCAGGCATATACTCTCTAGGAAACTCATACTTATACGTTGTACCAACTGCTTTTCTTTCCGCATAATCTAAATTAAAAGTAAGTCTGATGAATTATGCCAGTTAAGATGCCGTTTGGCTTACGGCAGAGTAGGAAAAGGACCACTACAAGCTTCTCATGGATATCGTAGAAGGCGATATAGGAAAACATATACTAAAACATCAGTGAGACTTCACCAACTCGTCTGTTTAACGTGGAGAGTGTAGGTCAAATCTTCTGGCTAGTCTGTCGAAGTATGGTTCTGGTAGTTCTCAGAGGGTCGTGCTCATGAAGTGGAGACTAAATAAGAAAAAACTTGACGATGATGATGAATTATAATAATGCAAACAGCACATAACTATTTCATTTTAATATTTATCGAAAAACTACTGCAAAAGATGGTTAGTATGTAAGAACATGAACCCTGAAGAGGTGTTGCGTAATTATATACAGTATTCGAGTTTATATAATAACTAGCTTCAGCCCACGACTTTGAGGTCTACCTAACGACCTCTCCCTCTTCTGGATAAAATGATCAATGCAGGAAGTTCTAGCTTCGAAGAAGAGGTCTTTGATGAATCCGATTCGACTAGGCAGCGTTCGGTAAATTACGCGGAGTTTTATCGTCTAAATCTAAAATACCTCAGTGCCTCTAGACGAAAATATTTATTTAATGTGTGTTATCAGTAATGACTTATGGCTTTGAAATGTGGTTCCTTATCATGGGTCTTAGGAATGTTGTTTCTATCGCAAGAAAAAGTTCATCGTTCCATTCCCTATTTTCACTAAACTACCCTTCATTATCATTTCACATATTTATTTATTTCAGCCGCATAAGGTCTACTGCTGGATATTGATAAGCCGTAAGCTTCTCCCAAAGTTTTCCAAAATGACTGATCTAAAGCGGCTTGCATCCGGCTTTCGTAACGACTATCCAAAAATATAGTTTAGTGAAAATTGGTTGCTAGACTAACTATCTATCCTTAGTTGGTTACCGAACTCTAGGGTAGACGTGTCCTCGCTTTGTTTCAGACTTCAGATAAACTCACAATGTCCCAACGTAACCTACTAATATTCCAAATGCACCCAACATTATTGCTAAAATTAATCAAGAAAACAATTTGTTAACAGGCACCTGCTTTCATTGAAAGGCCCAACCACGCCGTGGTTCAACTTAATCTGCAAAAGCAAACTGAAATTATGGTGGTACAACCTGAAAAATTTGAATGAAATCTGTGAGCCTGAGAAAATCTACAGGATGGTTGACGAAAAAAAATAAGTTTACTTCTATTTTGTATTTATAATTTGAATTTATAACTTGAACGTTTGAGACATTCAAGTAACTTGTTTGTTTTTTCCTATTTTACATGTACGTATTCTCTTCTTCATAATTGTATCCTCATGCTTGAGGGTCATGACCATCAGGAGCAGCTCCTCACAATAGTTTTCCACACTGTAAGGTGTTGCGCCAGGCATATGGCTCCGTGAATATTTGTGCGCGCCACCTATGGACAATATCAGTCTATCTTGTGTATGTGTTATATGAACCTTTATATGTATAATAAAAAGTATTTAAACAGGTATTTTATTTTCCTTACATAACCGCAGCGTTCACTCATCGTTGCAATGAAATCACGTCACGTCACGTCTTTCTGTTTGTTTGTACTTGATAAAATCTGAAACTCCTGGACTGATTTTAATGCGATTTTAACTACAAAGATAATTTCTTCAGGAATGAAGTAATTACACTAGCAGAACGATCTAAGATAATATTTTATCTGTTTTATCCTTACTCGAAAGTAAGTACTATTTTATGTTCTGTGATTAAACTAACACAAACATTTCGACGAAGAATGTTTTGGTGTGCCGACACCATAAAATCGTCTAGTGAAATAGACAAGCTCATCCCGAATTGGTGTCCATTTCCTTATGGGCCCACAGTTAGCTAAATTTCTTAGAACGATGATATTTTTATAAATACTAACGAAGTACTGCCTTTAAAATTAAAATATAGTAACGTTCAGGACGAACTGTAGTAATGATATAAATTACTTAAAAACACGATTGTTTAAAATTTTCTCGATAAATAAACTGCAAAATTGCCTCTAAATTACTTCCGATTTTTACTAAAACAGCTAGTACCGCCGTACCGCCCGCGTTCCCGCTCAGCTTCCTGTCTCGTTTCAACGATTAATTTTGTGTGCGGGAAGGTGAGAGAAAAAGTTAGATTCTAGCCTAGGGTAGGCCCTTAATTTACTTATACGAGAAGCAACACTGTACCTTCACTTCATCGGATTGTAACGCCACCTGACGGTAAAATGACACACCGATGTGTTGTGTTAAACTAGGAAAAATGTAATATATAATAAACCAAGAAACCCTTCAATCTGCGAAACCACTGATGCAAAATTCATATTTATTTATTTCACGTTTTCATGAAAATACAATTGTGAAACTGTTTACAAAATGCCCGCCCCGTCTTATCTCAGTAAGAACTTCTTACTGAGATCGTGAGATAAGACGGGACGGACCGCTTTTATGTGTGATAAAACTCAAATTAAATAAAACCGACTATGTACGGGAAAATTCTTACTTAAAAGTATGTTTATCCAGGGAAGTAAGCTAATAATGTTTTCATTTTTCGTGTGTGTAAGTGGCCTACACTGGTGCCAGATTTTTCAGGCTGCCTCAAGGAACCAACGGCTTAAACGTGCCTTCCGAAGCACGGAGCAACTCGGGATTTTTTTATGCCACTGGTGGTCACCCATCCAAGTTCGGACCTCGTCCGGCGTCGCTTTACTTGTGAAAGCACTAGCAATGCGCACTCCCGCCGGGCCATGAAGCTCCTCTTATTACCTACTTAGTGCTAATTAAGCCCTTTCATTTGATACTAAACACGGTAGGCAGTTATGATTTAATATAATTTTGTTTAGATTTTATTACTCTGTGGTGTATAGAAAGCGTCCATTTGGGGCCAATCCTTTTAGTTGTACCATGTCATGCCTACCCATCGTCATATAAACATTATTATTTCTTTTCCTTGTAACTAGATGGCGCTTAAAGGTAAAAATTAAAACATACAAATCTTTTATAACCATTATTTAAATAAAGTAATACTCTAATTAGTTAAATAAGACTAAGATAATTTTTGGCTAGTCGTGTGTGCTGCCATTTCTGAGAGGACGCCCCGCAACTCCCGTTTTGCGTGCTTACGGGCTCTCCATTCGTTTCTATGGCGTTGGGTATCTGTTACGTTAGTAATTATATTATCTTTGACCATGTCTGTCTGTCCGTCCGCGGTTTTACTCAGAGACTTTAAGTACTAGAAAGTTGATATTTGGCATGGGTGTGTATATGAATCATGCCGAAAAATTGTAAAATAAAATGTTGAAAAAAAAATCGGCAATTACAACCCTACAGTGCGCGTAGCCCGCCACTCACTTGGCCAATTATTAATTTAGTATAACGACACATAGCCAACGGACAGCCAGACGTTTTCAACGATACCTCATTTGTCAATATACCATACATGGAAGAAACCGATGAACGATGGGGCAAAAAAAAATCTCAAATCGCAACCACGTACTGTCAAGCGAAGCGCAGGACAACCACCCAAGGTGGTCTGACGACCTGACCACGGTCGCTGGAAGGCGCTTGATGCAAGCCGCTCCAGATCGGTTATTTTGGAAATCCTTGGGAGAGGCCTATGTCCAGCAGTGGACGATGCGGCTGAAATGATGATGATGATGATATTAAAGAACAGATGAACATACATATACATACATTAAACCCTACTTTTGGCTTTTCCGTAACTATATAAGTAAAAATAATACAAAATACATGTAATTATTGCAATTTTCTTGTATAAAGAGATCCCGATGATTCGTGTGTATCATTCCAAATAATTAAGTTTCTATTTTAGCCATTTTCAGATTTTCAACCTCCGCGTAAATTTGACAAGCTCAGCGAAATCCAGGCAAGCACTTTTTTGAGCGATGAATTTAAATTCATCGTAACCTGCTTACAGAAAATGGTGGAGGTATTAAATTGCAATTTTTGGAAAACGAAATTACGCCATTCCAGTTGGAATCGGCGCTTGAAACCGAATCGCATATCAAAACGGATGTGCTGGCGTCGTCCGTTTATCTTTAAAGCTATCCATTTCTCTTACATTTTAGTGACTGCTGAAACCAATAAGGCGGGTTCTCAAGATTAACATTTTAAATAAAGTTTATAATGTTTTTTTCTGAAACATGCTCGGAAATGTAGGAATTATTGTAGTAAAAAGAAGACACTATGTTTTTAATTCTTGGCTTACGCGTTACCTTACCGGCCTATGCCAGAAAATAATGTTATGTTACATACATACAAACTTTCATATTTATTATTCTCTTTATATAATTTGCAACATAAGTTAGGTTTTTAATATATATTTATCTATAAATATATCTATAAAAAGTGCAATATAAAAACATACCTACATAATAGTAGTTCGCCACGAACGTAGACCTCGCGATTATTATTTAAGAATAATGTACCTGATTTGGATGAATTATCGGTGCAGGTTTACCGATATGCGGATTCATGGTTGTGACCAAATTTCCAAAATAGTTGCCAATCACAGCCCTTTCCTCAAATGACTTTCGATCTAGCTCTGAAATGTCACGAGCACCTTCCAACCATACAATCCCATGGATATGAGGTCTACCGAAAAATCACCCATTATTTTTCAAATGACAAAGTCAGCTCGTTGTTGGATAAACCAGAAAACTATTAATGGGTTTTCGTTTAAATGTTTATTTGTATTGCCATGGCTCTATGCCGCTGCTCATTGGTTTCTTACTCTCTTCGTAAAGCTACTTCGCGTGCTTTGGTTGCTGTTGATCTCTTATTAGTTCGTAGCCTTTCGTAGCATAATTACTAATACTACTACAGAAGCACAGACAAGCAGCGAAAGCGATTGAACGAAAGTTCGCTCAACAAAATTGCTAAATTCAATAAACAGGCCAACAATCAATAAAAATAAGCAAAAACTGAAAAAAAACTTTTTTTAAATCGGTTAAATAAGATAAAATTTATAGAACAACTTATGAAACTCAAAATTATAACCATAAAGTTATTCAGAGAAATTACTTCGTGGACCCCAGGGTGTGTGTATTTTTAAAAAAGTTGTTCAGTAACCCGGACTGAATTCACCCATAAATAGTTTTAGTATATTTTGTAGAAAATTTGTATTGTATATCCGTCACGGCACTCACGGCTTAGTCAGCTAGACTTCGCGAGTCACCCTAAACCCGTTTAAGTATAACGTATAAAAAAGTTGTTCAGATAAAAAAATATCGTTCTTATAAAGGCAACAAAAAAGTCTAATGACATTTTTGAAAATATTTTGAAATGGCGGATATATGACAGTTTTAAAATTTTAAACCCCCGTATGTCCGCCATTTTGAAAAATTTCGAAAAACTGGCTCGACAAAAAAATTCTATGTTGTTGCTGAACCTGCTTACAAAATTTCATGAGAATCGGTTAAGAAATGCGACCTGTAGGCGAGAACAGACAGACAGACAGACAGACAGACAGACGGACAAAATAATTTTTGGCTAATCTCGAAACTGAGACGCTTCGCTCGCTTCGCTCGCTCGGTCAATTACAAAATATAATCATAAAAGAAACCTTACTTAGCGGCCCGCTGGCAGGCCTGGCAGCGGCCAAGGCCCAAGCTCCGGCGGTTAAAACCGCAGAGAGAGAAAGCCTGAACTCTGACAAAAATTTGCACTATACCTATTACCAAATATTTCAGAAACGGATCCCTAATTTAAAAAATGGTGTTCACAAACCCATAATTTTTGAAAGAACTATACGACGATAACCCACGCGAAAATAAAAAAAAAACGGGTTGCACTCTGGGAGTGCCGGCAGAAGTGAAAACTTGAATATTAACGTTGTGCATTTTTGATATTTTAGAATGGTTAGGGAATAATTTTGCACGAATTTCTTTAATTATCAGTATAAAATATTTTAAATCTTTTCTGAACCACAGTCTGTCACAAATGTCACAAGCATGACCAAATTCATTTTCAACAAAATCATTTTCAAATACACAGCAGTATGGCCACTACACAGACGGTCGAGCCATCAGCTGTCACCATCCATGGATGCGCGTAGCACGCTGTAACATAAACACACTCGAACATTCGCGCAAGCGCCCTGCGCCGTCTTACGAATTTTCGATCAGGCCACGTGTCCTGACGCGAGTTTATAATTTTTTACCCATTCCAAAAAAAGTGCACAACGCCGCTAAAGAAGTTTTCACTTCAATTACTCCCAATTTACTTATATGGGAGATACACCTAAAAAAAATTTTAAATGTTTTATTTGACTATTTTCTTAGCATGATTTAATTAATGTTCATACTCATGCCAAATTATAGCTTTCTAGCACTAAAAGTCTCTGACTGAAACCGCGGACGAAGAGAAAGACAGACAGACAAACTACGGAACCTTAAAAACCCTACCTATGCATGACAAGTACGACAGTGTGCACCGGTTTTACTTCGTCATAATTACTGCAGCGGTTTCCTTTCAGGCCGGATTAGCTAACGGCGGAAATTTAGAACCACCGCCTCGAGTAGGGTGTCCACTATTTGTTGGAAGTGGTACGTCGTATTTAATTATTTTAATAGATACTTTTGTATAGCTCGCAATGTATAATCTTACTTTATTTATTATTTTATTATTTACTAGCTGTGCCCACTGGCTTCGCTCCCCGTGGGAATTTCGGGATAAATAGTCTCACTCTATGTCCTTCCCGGAGTCTCAAACTATATCCTACCAAATTTCATTCAAATCGGTTCAGTAGTGAAGCCTGAAGAGGTAACAAACAAACAAACAAATATACAAACTCACTTTTGCATTTATAATATAAGTAGGACAGTAGGACAGGATATTAGTAGGATTACCTTTCATTACGAACATATATAAACATGGCGTGTGGTTTCCGGCAGAGTAGAATTGGACCCACACACACGGTGGTCTGACGACCTAACCAAGGTCGCTGGAAGGCGCTGGATGCAACCCGTTCTAGATCGGTCATTTTGGAAATCTTTGGGAGAGGCCTATGTCCAGCAGTGGACGTTGTGCGGCTGAAATAATAAATGATGATGATGAGAATAGGACCACTCCAAGTCCTCCCCTGGATGTCGTAGAAGGCGACTTACTAAATCCAAGCTAAACAAAGCTTATAAACATCAATAAGACCTTTCTAACCCACCTTGCCAGCATGGAGTGTATATAGGCCGAGTCCTCTGGCTGTTTCGGCCAGAGTGTAGAGACCTGTAGTGGAGACAAAAAGATCTGATGATGATGATACATACACTAATACTTTTATATCAATAATATAACAGAAAGAGACATTATTTTTTATTATTTCCATTTTTACTTTAGATATGTTTAAAAGCAACATAAATAATATTTTTCCTTTTCCGTGCTCCGGAAGATATGTTTATGATATTGGTCCCAGCTGTCATCATTGCATGGCAGTCGTCAACCTATGTCAGATACCTTTAGGCAGCCTTAAAAATCTGATACCAGTGTTGGCCACTTACACACATAAAAAATAAAACAAAAACAAACATGCCTGCCTCCCCATAACTGTAACCGTAGTAAGTATATACATATAGTAAGTATAGCAAATCGATGAGTCCTAAGCAGGTCAACATTATTTGAGCGTATATTGCCGGTTGCATCCTCAGCAGTAATGCTTCAAAGCCAGGGGTCCGCTACCTAACCAAGGAGATTTGACGAGGTTTCTGGTTTTTGGCCAGAACCCAGAACCAATCCTTGGGTAGTTTGATGTTCAAACAATAGATGGCATTCGGGACCCACAGTTTATACGTGCCATTCGAAATACCAAATCATCTTTCTTTTTGGATAATCAGGTGATTCAAGCCTGCAATATGCTAACCAGACTGGAAACAACTTTTCACAAAGTATGCTTCCCAGCGGAACCCATGACCTCCGGATCACAAGGCGAACGCTTGACCACTGGACCACGGAGGCGGCCAAGTAGAGTCCTAAGTAGGTATAATGCTTTTAAGAACTTCGATCATCAAGCCCCTAAATAAAATACATTATTTAATAGCGGAAAACCACTTATTGGAATGAAGTTCCTTTTCAGACGGACTTGGCCGACTAGGCGAAAAAAGTGTAAGACTTTTTCGTCACTAAATTTATTGGGAGCTGGAGGTTTATTTAGGGTCTTCAATTTCGTTCCAACCGAGTGTTCCACGACACTCAGTTTTATATTAATAGTTAAGTGCATTACTAATTTACATATCAATTTTTTTGTGTGAATACATAAATAAGGCATATGTACATTAATACATAAATAAGGCATATGTATAGCAATACATAATGTACGGACAATGGCAGTGTGAAATCATCTACAAAGATTTTAAAGTCCGTATTTCCTTAAATTTCCACATCATGGTGACCACAAGTCTAGATCGCAGTGATAGAATGTTCATGTAAATGTACCTATACTATAGATCTGTGCAGAACTGCTAGATGTAACCTAGTCTGTGTCTGTGCCGACCAATATGATAAAATTAAATGGGAATACTTAAATAATCTGAAACATTTTATTCCTCTTGAATATTCTGAGTAAAAAAAAATTGGACTTCATTATTAGTATTTAGTACTTCGAAATATAATTCCGAATATTCATCAGCCTAATATTGCCATTTTCGAGTATCATAAGAGGCTTTTTATTCCACATTTTGTTAGTACGAAAAATCAAATATCCGATGTTTGAAACGAAACTGCGTTTGTTAGTAGGTAATACGAAAGTCTCAAAAAAATATCATTCGGAATAAATCGGAAGTTTATTTTAGTAAAACATAGGTTTTGACACTGAGCACAAGATATTCCAAAATTCAACCCCAAGAGGGATGGAACTGGGCCATGCTTAAGCGTCTGTCGCTCTCTCTTGTTCTAGAAAATGGCGGAAACGGGAAATACCTACACTATACTAAAGATGTTTATAATTCAAAAGTATTCAAATACTTTAACATCTTAATTCATATGTAGTAGCAAAATTAATAACGTAAAAAACAATTAAATATCCTATTAGAACCATTTTCGACTTATACGCGAACGAAGTCGCGGGTTAAAGCTAGTAACAGATAAACGGACTTTTCTGTTAGATCATCTTTATTATTCTTTTTTTAACTTTAGAGCCATTTTGGAATTTTCATAGTCGGTATTCGTACTTTTGATGATTATAATTATATTATTATTCAATTGGAGGTTTCGGTCTTTGTATTGTTAAGAGTATTCAGAGATTTAACTGTCGTAAATATAATAAAAGTAAGCAGTTTTGTAATTACGTTAACATACCTATATATAACAGTAACTGTAGCTGTAGATTAGGCCATATTGCACTCGTTACGCGTGAAAAGGCCGTGGAAAAAATCCCTTTTTTGGCCTAACGAGCGGGATCTTTAATGAGACTACTAAACAGACTCTAAAAGTAATTTCTTTTGTATTTTTTTAAACCAATTACGAAGAAATGTGTAAATATGTTTGAAGATATTATTTTGAGAGAAATAATGAATACTGCCTTAGGCAAAGCACGTTTTTATCTCCTTTCACAAATTTACTTTTGTACAAAACCAATTGAAATATATTTTGTGAATGTGTTGTTACTTTTATATGGTATACGCAAAAATTATACCAATTTTCTTTTGAAATGGAAATGCACCGTTTAGCGGGAATCAAAATTGGGAGGGGGCTGGATTATGCCCCCTCCCAATTTTAACTATGTTCAGCAGTGAACTTCGTGTCTCTGATATGATGATGATGATGGTAATCAGTTTATTATAGTCAGATATTTATTACAAACTTGCCGAAGCCCGCGACTTCGCTCGCGTATACTTTATGACTCCGGAAAATGCTCATTAGGCTGAACAACTTTTGCTAAAGCGTCATTTTTATATTTCTTATAATTTAACTTGACAAAATCAAGTGTACCCTATATGTTGCCGAAAAAAAGTTTTATTCAAATCAGTCCACTGTATCCGGATATTAGCGAGTACAAACAGACAAACGGGAATTTTTAGTTCTTACTCTATTTCTGTTTCCATCGCCCAAATTTTTTATGTACAGCTACATTTTTTTTTCTGTTTAATTATATCATAAGTCTTCAGTCTTAAAAATTCAAAGTTTCGAACTACCCACCTAAAAAGCACGTACGCACTTTTCTTAGAAGCAGCTATCTCCAAATCCACACATTCCAACCTAACAAGAAGTAAAGGATTATGATAAAACGCATGAAAACTTGCGAACCGTATTATAGCACCAAAGTACCATATTACACATCCAATTTAAATTATTAACGAGTATGAGGCAGATTTTGGGCTATAATAGGCTACTTACCGTAGAGTAAAATTAAAATATACCTACTTTTTAAATCTATACATATAAGTAATAAAACAGTTTAAAAAAATGTGTCAGTACATTGAATATACTCGTATTTACAAAAAAAAATTTAGGCCGCTACAGAATAAGTAATAGAGTAAGTGTTTGTATACGTGACAGACTCGATGAAACTTTTTTTTTACATAACTGTTAAGCCTGGGCAACATATAGGGTATAAATAATTCTGGAAAATGGAACACCTGATGCAGAACGATTATGGTAAAGATAAACTATTAGAAACATAAAAATGACGCCTAATACCTAACGCAGACGACAGACTATCCATGACGCACTTTTTAGTCTGTGATAGTCTGTGAAAATAGGACCTATGTAATCATATGCAGTAAAGTAAAGCACACGACGCGCGCCGGACTTTTTGCGCGTCGTATGCGACTAAAAATGCGTCACGGATTAGTCTGTCATCTGCGTTGGGCCTTAGAAAAAGTTGTTCAGCCTGATGAGCATTTTCCAGGGATATAAAGTCCACGCGAACGAAGTCGCGAGCTTCGGCTAGTATAACGTATTTTACGGAATCCATCAAAGCTGCGTGACGTACTTTATCACGTATTATAAATAAGACTAAAGTTATTAGAGAAAACAATTTTTTTTTGAGGTTGGCCGGTCGCCTATTGACGTTATTCAGATTTTAGCACATTCCTTCGATCTGCGCAAAAAGAGAAGCAGCTAATATATACCTTATATAATCAAGTTTTGTACTACACCTATCATTATTTCTCCACATCACCTGTTTGGTTGACTGGCAGATAAGGCCTTAAAGCTTTAAGTCCGCCATTACATTTGTATTAGTGTATAAAGTTAAATAAATAAATAAATTCCACGTTTTAGATATACTTCAAAATATGTTACTACGTACGTGTTATCACATCTTTATCCCTACAGGGATAGTCAGAACCCAGGGTCGCAACGTCCAAAGGGCGCTCTTAGTCTAATAGTGGAGTAGAGTGAAATGTTTAGTGAGATGATTCAGATTCTCGCTCATTTTCTCGATTGACTTTAACAATCTGCGAGCTGCGGGAGGAGAAGCAGCTGGTACAATGTACATTATTTTCCTCTTTCTCAGACCAACCCTGAAGAAACATTAATACCTTTAAATAATGTAAAAATACCTAATTACATTTAACGCTTTGTAACATGTTTTCATTTAAGAGGCAAGTAAAGTATTTAGTACAAAATATTTTAGATCTAGAAAACCAAATAAATATTTAAATCCCTTCGTCTTTGCAAACCGTTTCCAATCTAAATTGATCTAAGTAATCTTTCCTTACCTGCTTGGATACATATGTAACATATATATTAAAAAAGCAGTATACAGGTACGAGTATAGTGCATTACTTCATAGACAAAAGAGTTCTAAAAATACAAAGCACCACAATGGGGCGTCGCTTTTGTTTCGCGGTACTAGAAACACAGATTATTCCGGTTGTGGCGGGATGAAACTGGTTTTTTCCGGTTCGAACTAAACTTTTCTGCGCTGGGGCTATTTTCCACGGCAACGTTTTTTATTTCTATGCATGAACATGAGCCGTTGGTGCAACCTACAAATATATTATACCTAGGTGGTGAATTTTTGTTTGGTACAGTAAAAGTCAACAGTTTTTTTTTTGTTTTTGATTGATTTAGACTGCACCTGGACGATGGCCTGGTCGACCTTTTCCGACTATAATTAAAAATAATTAATTATGAATTCGTCTGTTGGTTTTTATAAAATAGAATAAAGACCTCAACATATATGAATGTACGTATTTTAGCCCTTATATTAAAGAGCTCAATGGCCCTACGGGAATGCGCATTACTAGCGCTCTCACAAATAAAGTGACACCGGGCATGGTCCACACTTAGAACGGTGACCATAAGTGGCATATAAATTTCTCAAGCTCCTCTGTGCTTCGGAAGGCACGTAAGCCGTTGGTCCCTGCTGTCATCATTGTATGGTAGTCGTCAAGCTATGTCAGATGCCATGTTGTGTTGCAGCTTGAAAAATCTGACACTAGTGTTGGCCATTTACACACACGAAACGACGACGAGCACTTATATGAAATAGTGAATGCATCGCACAAAGGTATAAAATATGTAGACGATGTACTCGTAAGTGATGTAACGGTTCGATGACTCAGAAAAATGAATATAAAAAAATACGTAAAACGGCGTCAAAAGTTTTAAGTCTTTTTCAAATGTGAAAGACGTCAAGACTGGTTTACATGTTATTAGTATTACGGTACTTATGTACCGCGATTAATATCGTTTTTGGCGGATATTTCGACGGGCCTTCTGCCATCATAGTCGCTGGCATCCATCCGAACATCCATCGCATTTCCTGAGTCGGCCAGCAACTATGATGACAGAAGGGGCGTCAAAATATCTGGCAAAAAAGATATTCATCGTGTAAGTCCTGTATTACTAATAACAGTAATTGTTACCACGAAACTCTAAAATCATATACCTACTGGTTTACATATTACGTATAATTCTCTAACGCATGAATCATGCCACCACAAGTCACATCCCATTTGTAATGTTGAGATACGTCGGCATATTTACATAATCCACGTAGGTGGATGTATATTCAGGTAAAAGGCCAATCAGGCTTAAGTCAATATTGTCCGACATGGCTAAACGTTGCCGGTATAAAGGTCTGAGGGCCGGCGAAGATGAAATATGCATACATTTTAGAACTTTCAAGGATATATTTGAAATAATCTAATTATTTGCTTATTAGAATAAATGTACAGTGGGCCAACGAGATACCTGGGCAGGTCCTCTACCTATATTTTGAACACACAGACAGACTTCATTATAATCTTTCTATATATAGAAAGATTAGTTACATTTTCATGTTGATGTCTTTTGACTTTAAGATAAAATTCAAGAAACAGGTAGAGTGCCGGGCGGGTCACTTGGTCCTTCTTCATCTTGAAGAGCTCGGTGGCCCAGCGGGAGTGCGCATTGCTAGTGCTTTCGCAAGTAAAGCGAAGCTGGGCGTGGTCCGCAGTTGGATGGGTGACCACAAGTGGCATAAAAATTTCTCGAGCTCCTTCGTGCTTCGGAAGGCACGTATTAGCTGTTGGGCCCGGCTGTCATCATTGTATGGCAGTCGTCAAGCTATGTCAGATGCCTTTAGGCAGTCTCAAAAATCTGACACCAGTATTGGCCAATTACACACACGAAAAACAAAACAAAAACAAACAAACAAATAATATACCTAGGAGTATTCATGTACACATAGATAGTAGAAATGTCAAGTCAGTTACATCCGCGGCCTGTCTCGCTGCGGTCACGTCAGTCCTGCATTTGATGTGGAAATCCGGAATTTCCCCGTTAATTTGTCAATTGGATGGAAAGCAGTGTCACTGACGTAAGATATCTAATCTGGCGGCTAAGGCCAGAATTTCATATTAAAATATTAAATGGTGTGTATAGCTACCAGAAATCAATACCTAGTAAGTAGTCTCTGAGAAAATCATTAGCTCATTCAACAATAGAAAGTTTAACGAAGGATGTAACTCCTATTCGAAACGTTACACGAAACAAAATAAAAGTCCCGATAAATGTATACAAAAAAATTAACTTATAAAATGTACTTGAAAAAAGACATTTTCATACAAATTCAATAGATATTAATTTTTAGATAATGATCAATACTTCTTTATTTTACCAAAACAAACAAATATCCTAAATAAAACTACAGCTAAACTAAATAAAAACTTAAAAATAGAATCAAATAATATAAAATATGGACCCCAAATCACTGCGTTCGTGGGGTAGGGTGCCCAAGAGGCTGGCCGCATTCCCCCGTTGAATGGCCAGGCTCAACCTTTGGCCAAAATGCGCGCCAGCTCTTGGATCTCCTGAGGCGTCGATGAGGCGTGCGGAAATCTCCTTGAACAGCTGACAGGCTTCCGCACCCCAAGGCCCCAAGGTCTCCACGGCAAAAGGCGTAAATAAAAAAAAATTAACTCAATAGATACACTTTTATTCTTAGTCCTTCTTCTTATCGTGTCCTTGGTTAAAATTTTTAATGTGGTCCTTCCATTACGTACTACTACTATACTGCGATTTCCTTCGAGACAAAGTATATTCAATCATCGTACAGCTGGTGGGGCACAAAGGGCATTTGAAGAGGTGCTACATGGACTGATCGTCGTGACCACACTGGCAAAGAGCTTCTGCTTGGTCAATATAAATGCATTAGCGAGCTAGATATTAATATTCTTACATACTTACATTATTTTATAATGTTTTTTTCCTAAACGGGGTACAGAGAGCCTAGGGTTATAAGACCCAAATGTGTGATGTTAGGAGGCACTTTAAAAACATGTTTATTTGTTTAGTGTTAGTATGAAAAATGGAATCAAAATAGTGGTAGATTGCTAGCTGACTCGCTTATCAATATGTTTCAAGTTCTCGGTCATTCCCTCGGTCGGCTTTTACGATATGCACGGTCAGCAGATTTTCGGATTTACTTTCTCCCAGATCAGCATGGAAGGCTGTGAAGTGACAAAATCTACTCTATATATGACACAATCACATTTTATTTCGGTGTGTAAGTAACAAACATTCGAATTTGCCCAACTTTCATAGCCTTCCTATGAAAGTTAGGGAAATTCAGACTAAATTTTACCCACAAAAGATGCATCTCGGAAATTTAACTTACACCATGAACTCAAGAAGTCGTCTACATGCGCATAGTTTCCTGTAAATCCATGTAGTAGTTGAAGCATATATAATTGCACAACGAGCATCTAAACTTGTGAACCGATAAACGCTCAACTTCATAACTGTGGAACCAGTTCACAAAGTTCCAATAGGTTCTCTCAGGCACTAACGAGGTGCGAATTATTGAGATAATAATCACTTCGATGAACCTATCAAAACTAGTTTTAGTTAGGTTTCTTGTTTATTACAAACTTTTACTTAGATTCACCTGTCCCGTTTCCTGGCGTTCTGTCTGTAATGAAACTTTGCAAGTTAAATTTAACCAACTTCCCGGTTTCCGATTGAGTTGAAATTTTGCACATACATCGCGTGACATTTCAGTATAACAATAACATAGAGCTGATTTGATAATGGAGCCGGAGGATGGCATCGAGTTTTGGCTCGCTTGATTTGCCTTGAAGAGAGTCTTTAGATAAAAAGCTTGTTTTTTAAATAATTACATACTTGTTTCAACAATTTATTTGTTGAAAGTAATAAATAAATATTCAATATCAAAACTTAGTAAACTGGGAAATGATTTATTGAAGTAACCTTAAAGTCATTAAGGTAAATTAATAGTTTGTTATCAGATCCATAATAATGTTTATTTGGTTTTGCATTCCAAAGATAACGAATGTTGGTTACTTTACAAACAAACAAACCAATTTGCTACAGCCACTAATAAATTAATTGACTAAGGAGGAGGAGATACGTCTATTATACATTAAGTATGTGCTGTATTTTATTATGTGCAATAAAGGGTATTGTATGGTATTGTATTGTGTTACGTATAACACATCTATACATTTTTATTAGTCCTATATCTTTCGGTTTGTACTTGTAGTGTAATTTTCACTAACATGCGGAACATTTCATCAGGTATAAATAAACAAGTTTAATCGATAATATTAGCGTGACGGAACATACATCGTTTGGAAGAAGGGAAACAGCGCCCTAAGCCGAGCAGTTTGTCTTTGTAGCGGAATTGCTTTCCTAACGTATGAGGGCTTTCATACGATTTGTATATTCTGGGAATTGGGACACAATTTTTTGAAAAGCAAATTATGAGGAAGGTACATTTAAATTGAGCGTGACGTCATACTCAGCTACGATTTTGAACCAAAGGTGACGTAAATCACCCCCCCTTCGGATTTTCGAACGGCTGCATCTTTGTGATCTTTTACTACACAGCTAAACGAAACTTAATTCAGTAAAGGTTCTTTATTTTCGAATAATCTAGTTGACGGACTAAATAAAATAATATATTTTATCCACTCCACATTCCTATTAAATTTTAAAAAGTTAATTCCCAGTTAAAATAGGATAAACTTACCTTCATAGTCACAGTATAAAACAGAATGAAAAGTTGCTTTACAAACTAATTTACGACAATGTTGATTTTCTGCGAACTTATGAAATAAAGAAGCCTTGCGCTTAGCTTCTATTGTAGGTTTAACACTAACATAGAACATGAGTTCTGAAACGAAAACCAATAAGACAGTATATCCCAGGTACACAAGCATTTGAATCGAACCCAAGACCTCCAGCCAATCCAGTATATTTCAAGTTAAGGTAATTATTCATTCTAAGACGAGCGTGGCATCAGACAAATGGCCAACAAATCCTGAGTCTGGTTTTTGAAAAATCAAAATAGACGAACTTACAACAATAGACCGAAATAACTATTTATACCTAACTTAATTTAATAAATAACTCTTATCGTTAAGTTAGTATTCCAAAACACATGTCTCGAACTTACTCTAGGGCTAGGTCAATTTGTGTAATTTGTCCGTATATATTATTAAAAACCTTGACCGAATAACCGTTTATCACAAAACCGTTTTTCAATGCTCTGTTCAAAAAATAATAATAATCAGTATATTTAATTCATGCCTATTAATCTAGTCTAGGTTAATTAATATTTCAGTGGTTGCAAAAACCACATGTTAGGAGAATCCAAATCCAACTGCAACTCTATTCAAATTACAAACAACAAATTTATGAGTGGGTAGCATGAAATCATTCTGAAGTTGCAATCCGCAGTAACTCCATATTGCGTCTAACGAGTTCAGTGTTGTTAGACGTTCTCAGATAGGGTTAGCACACATATGTACTTACCTGTTTAGGTATGGCTTTTTTTTAAAGATTTGTCACTTTGTTGTTCCAAACAAATGAACGCGCGCGATCTATCTATAACTTTTCATTTTCTTGGTACCTACTAGCTAGACAGATAGATAGAAAGATTCGTATGATTGCTGCTATAACACACATAAGTACGCATTAAAGCTACTGTTTTGGCGTTACAATATGGACTTAAACAATATGGAACAAAAACAAAAAGTTTTTTTTTCGCACGCCTCATAAGCGGAGCGTTGACGTAGTGCTCTACTCTTAAGGTCACAGCACACTTATCAACTCGGAAAGGGATCGACACCGTATCGCCTTTCGCCGCGCGGTCAACCAGGCGTCAACCTGACGTAGGCACGTAACCAAACAGGCTCAGCTTCGGCACGTCGACTCGACTACGGCTGGGCGACGCCGCGCTTACCGCTCGCCGGCCGCTTTGGTCTGGCTGGCACTAGATAATTTTAAACGTAAAGTGTAGCGCACGGTTATGTCTTGGTTCACAATACGCGAGTTGGCAATCATAGCCATAAATTTTTGTTTATCTACAAATAAATAAAACGCGGGTGTGAGGAAACGGAGAGACGTCAGCTCGCATGCGGAGAGGCGTAAGCGCGCGGACGACGAGCCGCAAGCGCGGGGACCGCTAGTTGACCGACCAGCAAAGCGGTTCGTGAGCTGGTCCCGAGGCGAGGCGTTTACGTTACGAATCCGAATAGTGTGCGTTGCAGTAGGAAGTTTCATACAAAGAATACTGATGCTGCTCAAGTTGATACGTTTACGTTCCGTTTACGAGTTGATAAGTGTGCTGTGACCTTTAACATGACAAGGTCAAGTATTACTTCAACTGTCTGTATTATACTTATATTGCACTAATACAGTAAGTTCAAACATATACCTAAAGAACGACCGATTTAAACACATATAATACTTGTAGAAAATATTTGTCAAGCATAACATACAAAAAAAATATTAAAAACTTGTTTGTGGATGTCCGTATGTTTGTATGAACGTATGTACCATTTTCTTTAATAGCTTCATCACGTCACGGAATTCTTTCCTACTGAAAATTACTATCTAATTCAGAGTCGTTTATTTATAAAAAAAATATATAATTAAGTATATATATATATAAATTTTACAAAATTTTATATTTATTTTGGATTTTCCAAAATTATTTTTCATTTTGGACCTTATAACTAAAAACGTCCTGTTCAGTAGAGTAAAAATTTTAAAAACAATAATATTCACGGCTAAACTAAATACGCCTGCAATGCTACATCATAATGTTTAAACTACATATTTAATAATTTTTTTATTTAAGAGGGTATGGTTTGAGAACTTTCTTAATTTTGTGAAAAAATCTAGTCGACTAGAAATAATACTATAGTTACGATTTATTTATATTTCATCCTAAAAGCTAAGTCAAATACGACCATAATTATAGAGATAGATGCAGCGACCCTATGAATGAGGTTAACCACACAGTCGTATTACTTGTAAGTAATTACTAGTTGCTTAAATATTCAGAGAATTCGACTGTACTGCGTTCAGCTTAGGACTTAGAATTGAGTGTGGATTTGAAAATTTTGAGATAGAACATACAAGAAAAAATTGGCAATCATAGGAAAAATATTTAGAGAGACGAATTAATAAAAATCTTTTTTATTACATTCAGCTTTTGGCCATTTGGCACAGAATTTATATAAGTACTAGCCGAAGCCCGCGACTTCGTTCGCGTGGACTTTATGTCTCTGAAAAATGCTCATCAGGCTGAACAACTTTTACTAAGGCGGCATTTTTATATCTCTTATAGTTTAGCTGGACCATTATGGTTCTGCATCAGGCGTTCCATTTTCCAAAATCATTTATACCCTATAAGTTGCCCAGGCTTAATAGCTATATAACAAAAAAAGTTTCATTCGAATCCGTCCAGTATTTCCGGAGATTAGCGTGTACAAACAGACATACAGACAAACAGACAGACATTTTTTTTAAATTCTCTATTACTACGTCTCCATCACCCTAATATTTTTTTTGGAAATATATTTAATGTACAGACACACTTTTTTTACTGTTTTATTATATTTATAGATAGATAAAGATATAGATAGATATAGATTATATACAGAGGCGGCAGCAGGCGTCTGCAGTCCACTCAACACCCTCAATAAGGCGAGAACGGGGTAGAAATGCAAGGACGGGGAACGGGGAGGCATATTGCGCTGTGCTATTGGTGTATTAAAGGCCACTGGGATAGTTTTAATGAAGAAGCTTAATAAAGAGATAGAGAAAGGTGCCATGTGGTTTCCGGCAGAGTAGGATAGGGTCACTCCAAGTCGAAATACAAGCTGAACAAAGCCTATAAACATCAATGAGACCTCTCCAACCCGTCTGGCCAGCGAGGAGAGTGTAGGCCAAGTCCTCTGGCTGCTCTGGCCAAATATGGCTCTGGTAGTACAGAGAGGGTCGTGCTCCTGCAGTGGAGCCAGAAACTCCTGATGATAAGATATGATATTACCCATTAAGTACAATATTCGCGCTGGGCAGGTGAGTTGGTTATCAAATCACAGAAGCTAGTAGTACATAGAACACTGCTGCCGATTTTCTATGTTAGCTATTTTTTTTTTGCCCCCTATGACACCCGTGAAAAAGGAAAGGAGTAGTGACACATTGCACAAAGTATTTTGCTATGAAAATTTTATTGAACTCCGGCAAAAATTAGGGTGTCCGAATCACGGTCACCACTTGTTCTTGCGAAAGACAGTTTTGGCTTATGTGCGTAGAAAAGCTTAACGTTCTACTTTTAACTATAAAATTAGGCTGTCCGAAGCAGGCCCTATCACGGTCACCACTTGTTCTTGCGAAAGACAGCCAGTTTTGGCTTATGTGCGTAGAAAAGCTTAACGTTCTACTTTTAACTATAAAATTAGGCTGTCCGAAGCAGGCCCTATCACGGTCACCACTTGTTCTTGCGAAAGACAGCCAGTTTTGGCTTATGTGCGTAGAAAAGCTTAACGTTCTACTTTTAACTATAAACAGTAGTTCAAAAATAATTTGAAGGGTTATCTAGGGCTTGGTCAAGATACAATTTTTAAAATCTCCCTTTCTTTTCAAATGATTTATTTTGAATGCGGGCAGCACTGCACCCCAGAATATTTATGTATTTGAGGCAAGTTGAAAGCTAGTATTTTAAGTATTTCTATAATAGTTAGTTTTCAGAATTCATCGGTTTTCGGACCGTGGCCTATTAAATAAACTATTTTTAAATTGTTTTGTAACTCAGTGAAAACATCGCCTTTATATCTGACAGAGTGATTACAATTTACGCAGAAACTGCATGAGCTTCGTCAAAATCAAAGCTGCAACTAGCTAAAGCTTAATGGGATACTTGCATTGACCTGTGTAATTACGGCCCACTAGATTGCATGTCTGGACGTGACATGTCAATTTGAACAGAAACGTATCATAGTTTTCAACGTTACAAAATAGGGAAATATATATAAATAAATATTACGTAAATACTATACACAGTTCGCAATATTTAACAGCTTGTTGAATATTGTGAACTAGTACGGTTATATTGAAATACAATCACAAATATTTGACTTTTTCGTATAAAAATATTTTATAACAAAATTTTGTGTGGCAGACATATTTTTGTTATTTCTAACAAGGCAAGTTTTCCATTTCACGGACTGATTTAATGATTATTTTGTGTTTCCGTCACACTAGCTAGAAACTGTCTCTCAAAATATACTGAAACTAACGGTCCACTTAATTAAGAACAGATGACATTAGCTAATTAACTTACTAACAGGACATCCTGTTCGTATAGGAGAAAATCTTCTTCTATATTTACAAATATCAACAGTACATGTTGTTTTTGTAGGTATAGGTACTTCAGCATTCAAGTAATCTTGGCCATCTCTTTTTAAATATCCACTAAAATCCAGTCTATTCTAGCTCATTTATTTTCTCTTACATATTATGGCACGTATGTTTCAATTATTAACTTCAATTATTAATTCAATTATTAACTTCAATTATTATTAACCACTTAAACCTATTTGAAGCAACGTCAATAAAAAATGATCTATAAATAGTTAAGTTTCGAAACTCAATGTTTGCATAATGTATGATTTTTTTAGTTTTCTGTAATGACTGTTTGTGTTATAAATGTTATAATAAAGAGAGAAAAAATTTAATTTATGGCAAAACCTAATATTATATATATAGGCATTTTTTTTCCTGCGGCTGGTGATTTACTTTGAGTATAAAATTTAAAGAATAATTAGGTGATGAATTTATAAGGTTGATGAGTTAACAATAAACTCTACCTACTTAGACCTTTCCTACTTAATTAAATAACATGTCTCATCTAGCTATACTTACACATTGATCTAATCAAAGACTGAATGGATAGCCCAATATCATTGAAAGTGGTGATGGTTGATCTGATCTCAGCTTGAATGATGAATAGATTAGAACTATGACTGGTAGGTAGAATGAACTGTTTGATGTATTTAGAGCGAATGAATCGAAATGTACCTTATTTTGATTAAACTAGAACAGATTCGGCTTCTTTGTAAAGTCACCTATCTACTAACTTCTCTGAACAATGTTGCTGAGAACAGAGGCAAATAAAGTAGCATATGGCATTCGGTCCGCCCCTTGTACAATTTTATTTACACTGATTGAGTAACACAAGTAATGTGTGATATTGTACATATATTAAAGCTCCTCACTCAGTTGAGTAAGAATACTTTATGAATGTGGATTTTAACATCATTTTTAAGTTCCAAATCCGACATATGAAATTTTTTTAAATTTGAAATATATTTGATCTTCGTCGGGCAAAAAGGATCAAAGCATCCATGTATTATTTATAGCTTTATAACGCACACCCAGTCGTTATTGAATGTTATGCTGCCATTAAAAGGGTCATGCTAATCCCTTAAATATATTCACATTAATCGTATTATGACAGTCCCTTGTCGTGTCCCCAGCCTTAATGCCCTAATTGATATAACTGTAACAAAGGTTTGTAATAATTGTAAGGGGAAATACTTATCGTTTTGCAGGACATAAGTACCTATTACGATTTCTTCCTTTCAGTATTTTATAGCAGTATCTATTTCTTTACAAACTGTCACTCAGTTAAATACTTTTGACAGAAATTTTCAGATTTTCGGAATCCCAGCCTTACTGAGTCGCCTTTGAAGCTGTGAAACATACCTTTACACCCCCATATTCATAAAAACAACCATTTGCTAACCCTATTTTACTTAAAACATGTTTTGTCCCTTTCCTAGTTTACAATAGGATTTGACATTGCAAGAACATGCCTGGATATGTGCAATTTCTATATACTTACAAATTTTTAGCGAAATCTGAAATGTGGTTTCAAAATAAAACGTAGACTACGTTTGTGTTGAAAAGTCTAGGGTAAGGGGATTATGACAATGTGTATGTGATGCAGCTCGTATAAATAAACCTTATATTTTTATCTTATCATAGTAGGTATGTACAATTTAATTGATAAATTAGGAATAAGCGTTGACAGTAAACTGTTGTGGGGGCGCCACCGTCAAGGTGACAGCTCCGCCGCTGCACGCTCCGACTATTCGTCTCACGACACTCTCGCTCAGAGCCGTCTTCACTGTCACGCAGCGCATTGTCGGTGCTGCCACTCCAACCTGATACATAAACATAAACCGTCTTATTATAAAACGCAGTCGCAGAGACATAAAACTTTGTTACTAGGTTTAAACCATAATCCGACCAAATCAAGTTGACATTTTCAGATGAGACAATGACGTTTCACTAGATGTCAACTTGATTTGGTTGGATAGTGGTTTAAACCTAGTAAGAAAGTTAGTCTGCGTTTTATAATAAGACGGATATCTTTAAGCGTCATGACGGTCAACTGGGTACTACTTCATAAGCGGTAAGCAAGACGTTACTGCGTATCCGCATATCAGTGTCAAGCAACTAACTCAACGATACTATATTTTATAACAAATCCATATATAGATAAACATCCAAGACCAAGAGGAAAATTTGTATAAGGCCATTTTCTAACTTGCACTGACGTGAGATCGAACCCGGAACCTCTGGGTGGCGAACTAGCATGGTGACTAATACGCCACTTAGGTCGAAAAATGTAACAACTTGCATTAACCCTTGGGAATGCAATTATAGCACGAGATGTTTGTGCTTTTTTAACCGATTTAAAAAAGGAGTAGGTTATCAGTCCGAACCATTTTCTTTTTGTTTTTGTTTTACGTGCTTTATTTGAAAGCTTTCAGTACCAAGTTGGTTCCACATGGTGAAGATATAATGAAGAACTTTGGAGATACGCAAAAAACTCAAAAAATAAATAAATTCGATTGTTTTTTTTGTTTAAAATTTATTTCTGAAGTCGCCTATTACGACATCCACAGGAAGAGAATGGATTCGAGTGGACCTATTCAAGGTCGGAACTATTGTTGCAAGCAATAGTATAAAATATCTTTTTTTTTTCTTAACTAAATATTCGATCTTAACTGAATATCGATACTATCGACTGACTGGAAGAGATTGCTATGCGATAAGTCCGCCTTTGTATTATAATTCTGTCTTATTCATTTTTTGCTGTTTTTTTTATTTCCTTTTGTTTATGGTGCAATAAAGAGTATTTGTATTGTATTGTATTGTATAATATCTATATCCAATACAATTGTTTTACCTTTCATTAATAGTATTGCAAACTATTGACAATCGATACTATCGATAGTCAAACTATCGATAGTTATGCAACGCTAGCTTGGAGGCCACACGGCCTTTGCTCACCTGTATTTCAATTGGTAAGCCATCATCAGCTGTGCTGTCGACGGTGTTGACTTCGCTGTAGATGAGTTTGGTGACGTCAACGTCGTCACATTTGCCGCATTTCCACAGGTCCCCAATTAACGTCGGTTCCGCATCTGAAATGTAAACTTTTTAATTACGCCCGATTGTCGAGGGAGAGAAACATTTTTGAGTACTTATAACATGTTATAAGTACTCAAAAATGTATTAAGAAAGATGCAACAAAAAATAATGGAAATTAGGGTAGATTAAAAATGTTATCCATTCATAACAACTTTCTCCAAAACTGATATATAAAGTCATATGAAAAAAATTTGTACACTAAAGCAATGCGCATTTTTTTTTCTAATTATAACATAAGTAAAAGACACTATTGTAATTTACATAGATAGATATTAAGTGTCTTGTATATTATAAAGTTAAGTTTCTTGTATATTAATATTAGGTGTCTTTTATATTAGAATACAGATGTGACCTTACTAGAGTTAATCATAAGAAATCCATCTCAATTGTGACTACATAAAAAACGTAATAGAATTTATAGGATTTTTGACTAACTATTGAAACGTTAAGCAAATTTCGCGTTTGAAAGATCACCTCTACTCTATTGCTCATTCGATAGTATGTTTAGTATACTCACGAAAGTAGAGATACAATTCCATGAGTATACTTAATGTAAAAAAAATCTAGGTCGTCTATGGTATAATGATTTTACCGTCATGAATATCCTGCTCATAGTCCACAGAATCACCGTTCATTATCAAATTGATCAAAGTATCCAAATAATCATCACTGTCTTCACTAACAACCACTGCAATAATACAACATATCAGCATACATTTGAAAATCATATTAAAAACATTTAATAATTAAAATAATGAATATACGTGCTGCCCATATAGTGTAAAAGAGATAATTAAATTATAATTATATCTTATATAACAGCAACGTAGCAACATTATCTATTTCAATGACCTCTGACAGATATATGCATATGTAATTGTATAAGTAAAGGATAAATTTAATAATTATTGGAAACATTGTTCTTTTTACTATACTATTCCACTGCTGGGCAAAAGTCTAACCCTATCTCCTTACAAACATCTTGATTGTACAATGTCATATGTCGCTATACCAACGGTTCCTGGCCCTAGCTCTCTTCCTGTGACCATCTTTTAAAGCCCTTCTTCTTATATTTAAGAGCTGGGCTCTTGTCGGTGGAGTGCTCTCCATGTCTCTCTTCCTTCCGCTAAGTTCTTAACCTCTTTATATGTTTTCACGTTTAATTTTTCTTTTATTTGGTCTATACATTTTCTTCTGGGTTTTCCTACTCCTCTCTTTCCTTCTATTTTTCCTTCCATTATTGTTTTAAAGAACGCATCGTGGCGTAGTAGATGACCGAACATTTTCCCTCTTCTATTTTCTATAATTTGTATTATTTGTCTTTTCTCTCTCACATCCTCTAGTACCTTTTCATTTGTTCATTAGTTCATTATTTTATTATTTGATTTTAAAGCCCATTAGACACCAAACTGATTAAATTGCACAGGTAAAATGTCCTTACATAGATCTTGTTGATCAACGTTTATTGGGAGTTACGTGATTGTTTAAATAAGGGTTTAAGCAAAAATAATTGGATATGAAGGCCCTGGATGCAAATATCGGTTATTTTGGAAATCTTTGGGAGACGCCTATGTCCAGCGGTGGAAGTTATGCGGCTAAAATGATGATAATGATATGAATTGGATATTATTGTTGGTCGCTTATATGAGTCGCACAATATTAAACCAAACTCAGGTATACCAATTTATGTAACTCCTCGAGTGAATTGTATAAATAGTTATAAACAGTTTTAAGAAACAGGATATCTAAGTACTTACGTCTTTTTATCATTTCAATAATGCGTTCCTACTTTTCACTATCCCAGAGGTACACCGACTGTATTACGCGCCAAAGGTCTCCAAACCTTTGAATAGGGAATAAAATTTACATATTTTTTCTGAAGTAGGCGACTTTCAACGAAAGGTTTATATGAATGACTGGTTGGAGAAAGCGATTTTATATAAAAACATTCTTTAGACAGGTAAAATATATTGAAATCGGTTTAAAATATGTGATATGATTGTATGAAGAATTTGCATCTCAAGCCGATCGTGTGATTATATTTGATAAAAGATTTGTTTGCCAAGATATTGGTTAAATAAAACTAAACTTAATATTGTAGGTATGTTGTCTGTATATTGTCGACTTTCAAGTAGTCATTTTAATTTAAGAAATCTTTGGGAGAGTCTTATGTGCTAGTCTTAGGCTAGGTTTCAGAAAAGCATCTTACGGATGATTAGATTTTAGGCATCCTCGATTATAATATTGAGGTAGCATATTTGTAAGGAACTAGATTTCATTGTTTGAAAATTAAATAGATAAAAAATTCACTCCACCCTGTATTTAAACACCATAAAAATATTCAAATTATACGTACAAACAAAAACAACATGACGCATTTTTACATAAAAAAGGAAGAATGATAAAGTACAATCATTAAAAGAAAGATAAATTTCACCAGACCGCTCATGACAAAGGTGCGACACAAAAAGGAAAAACGAATTAAAGTTACAATTAGCAATGGAGGTATGGGCAAGACACATTAAATATAATCATGAATGATGTTCTTACTCTTTTAGGAAGCGAGTTTTAGGTAAATAAGATCCTTAAAAAACATAATGTTTTGAGTATACGTTTTAACCATATGCTGGTTAAAAAAGAACTTGATATGTTCCTATCTACTTATCTTCCAGCAGAAATCATTAAAGCCGATATAGGGAATGGGCGTTAATCCAAATCATATTCATTGGTAATGCAGCTAGCGACCCATCACAATTTTGATTGCCTTTTCCACCATTACGGTAAAGCTGCCTTTGGATCTTATGGTCTGTCCTATCGAAATATTTTTATTTTCGTTAGAAAAGGAACTTAAATGGTAAAATTAAAATTTGGCGATTGCAACTACTGGAAACATAATATAATATAAAAGAAGAGTATCATATGAACACACAGCGCATTCTAAAAATTCTGTAGTTTTTGAAATATGACGAAAATGTAAGCAAAATTTTTTAAACGTTATATCTCAGATAATGATTCGGAGAAATGTGTAACAATTTAGAAAATATTAGATTTAAATAGGCTCAGTAACGAGAAACGTGTCGACATCACAGGTAATGTGACAGTTACAGGTATCGTCACGCGTACGTGTAACAGCGTGACCTAATTTTGCAGATAATTAATCTTGCATGCCTGAAATCGCTCAGAAATGCGATTTTAAATTCACTTTTAAGAGTAACAAGATGTAGTAAATTTAGAGTTGAAGTGCATCAGTGCACCAAGGTTCCGCACTTAGGGTCCTCTATTATTTAACTCCATAGTTAATTATGTTAATAAAGATCTTCAACGACCAACTTCATCGACCAACTTCATCGACTTTCGTCTACGCGGACAATATCGTCCTTATGTCGGAGCTACAAAATCAACTTATAATGTAAGTTGATTTTGTAGCTTCTGGTGTACTAAACTGAAGAGTATAGTATAAATATAATTGTGCTGCAACTTCTCTGATACCAGTCCTGATGCGCTCCCTTAACCTCAACATAGAGACAAAGGTAAGTTCTCGATGGAATGTTGTTAATTTTGTACTATAAAATGTAAAATTGTTATTGTCATAAATAATCGATGTTTTTGTTATAGGTAAGCGGACGGGAAAAACATTTTTGGCCCATCGGTTAGAAAATGTTGTACACGTATTTTATTTGTAGTACCTGGGCGACCGAGCTTTGCTCGGTTACATCTCAAACATTAACTAATTTTTTTTAAACTTGTCTAAAAACAATGCAAAATGAAAAAAAAAAATATAAACTTAAACATAAAAAAAAACAAAAGTAATTCACCGAGTGGGATTCGAACCCGTAACACTCTTTCTAGCGCTCTCGCTATCCTTAACCACTGAGCTAAATCAAGGCGGTCGCGGCGCGACGAAATTAGCGACCATATTCTGCGTGGAAAGAAAAACGCACGAAAACTCGAAAACACGCGTTTTCCCAAACATAAAACTAATCTAGATCGATTGTTTACCCCCGAAAACCCCCATATACACATTTTCAGCGAAATCGTTAGAGCCGTTTTCGAGATCACAGAAATTTATAAATAAATATATATATATACATACATACATACAAGAATTGCTCGTTTAAAGGTATGAGATAAATTTCGTTGTCTACTTTGTTACTTCTTCTACAGTATTATAGTTTGCTGCAAACGGTGCACTAAGGTGCAATTTGTATTGTATGCCAACGATATTTTGTGTGCAAGGATGCTACAAAGTAATGTGTCCACTATTTGTCATGTAGACACGTGAATCAATAACCACCCTCAAACTATCGCGTTGCACGTTACTCGGAAACTAATGCGAAACATCCCGTTGGAGAGTTCCGTCATACACTACACCAACAGTGTCACTACTGTCACTACATCAACAGTGTCAGAATAGTGTTGTAAAATAATTGAGTCTTCATTTTAAACTCGACTTAATTTTGCTTGGTGGACTGAACCAGAGTTAAGTCGAGCACGGACTTTAGCTTATTAAGAACTTGAGTTGCAAGGCTAATTCGAGTTTAGTACTTGAGAAAACCGGACTCATTTTAATCAAAGAAAAAATCTCAAATTTAACTTCTCTTCCTATAGCTAGAAGAAGGAACAATACTAAAATTGTGTAATGCACAAGATAACACCTGCAGTTATAATTTTAATACATGTCAATAATGCTCAGCAAAACTTATTAGTAAGCCAAAGCCCGCAACGTGTGGACTGTATGGCTCCGGAAAACGAAAATGTTTAGCTGGGCCATTATTTTACTGCATCAGGTGTTCCATTTTCTCAAATTAATTATACCATATATGTTGCCCAGGCTTGACAGCTATATAAGTAACAAAAAAGTTTCATTCGAATCTGTTCAGTATTTCCGAAGACAAACAGACAAACAGATTTTTTTTTAAATTCTTACTCTATTACATTGTTTCCATCACCCGAAATATTTATTTTGGAAATATATTCAACATACAGGATACATTTTTTACCGTTATATTATATGTACAGACGAGCGCAACTCGTCACACAAGCGGACTTAAGTACGCATTCGTGCTTGTGTCTACTGCCGTTCGACTCAAGTTCGTCATTCGTGCTTGAGTCTTGTACGAGTTCCTACTTATATGTGTAGCATTCATTTGTGAGTTAAATCTATTGTTTTAGTACAGTTTTAACATAATGATTTGGACTCGACTGTAAAATATTCACAAAGATTGATACTGCTTTAAAAAGAATCAGCTATAAATTTGACTGCAAAACATTATGATTTAGTTTAAGGTGATTGCGAACCTTGGCCGTCCATACATTTTGTTTTACAGCAATTCTCTTAATGTGGATAGTGTTTCTCATATTACAATCGATTTTCCAATTTTCATGAAGTTGTAGTGCTCGCCTTTAAAATCTGTCATAATAATTTACAGTACTTTACAAGAAAAACGATATTTAAAACAAGACAAAAATTAACATTTCTAACAATGTGTGCGTAATAAATAGAATTCATTTTGCGGTGACATCTAGCAGATTTATTACAAACTACTGCATTTGTCTAATGTGACAGCTCAATGCTTGCAACGACATACTTGGACATCATCTAGATGGCGCTGTAATAAAAATATCTAAATGTACCTAGTAATAAGTCAGAAGACTTAGCTCAAACAGAATGAACGTTGCCGTCCCGCTAGCAGCGGGCAACGCGCAAAATGTAGTAGGTACATAGCGGCACGAGACGGCAACGTTGTTTGCTTTTGAAACCGAATGCATTTCTCTCCAAGTCTCCACAATATTTCTAATTTCTACGATATGAGTTCGTTCTGAAACTGAAACAAATATTTTTTACAAAACATATATTAATTAAAAGAAATAATTATAGGTATATACTTAGTAGGTAAACATGTACCTATTAATAAACAAAAAATAAGTATTTATAATTTATGTTTTGAAAATAATAATAAAATACCGAAAAATTATTCTTTACTTTTTATTTAGAATTTGACAATAAACCTACGAACTTCTGAACGTGACTTATCTAATCTACTTGCTTTAGTCCCATATCTCTGAATCTACTACATGAACAATCAAATTAGCAAAACCTGGACCTGGACATAGTTCATAAATTCGTTGTTTAAATTATTTTATGGGATATTTATATATATATATTTTTTTTTACTTAACCTGTACTGTCCCACAGCTGGGCAAAGGTCTCCCATATTTATATTAAATATCAAATATTCATTGGATATCTATACATATCTATACATATAATAAAACAGTAAAAAAAAGTGTGTCTGTACATTAAATATATTTCCAAAAAAAATATTGGGGGCGATGGAGACGTTGTAATAGAGTAAGAATTTTAAAAAAAATGTCTGTCTGTTTGTCTGTATGTCTGTTTGTCTGTTTGTCTGTTTGTCTGTTTGTCTGTTTGTCTGTTTGTCTGTTTGTCTGTTTGTCTGTTTGTCTGTTTGTCTGTTTGTCTGTTTGTCTGTTTGTCTGTTTGTCTGTTTGTCTGTTTGTCTGTTTGTCTGTTTGTCTGTTTGTCTGTTTGTCTGTTTGTCTGTTTGTCTGTTTGTCTGTTTGTCTGTTTGTCTGTTTGTCTGTTTGTCTGTTTGTCTGTTTGTCTGTTTGTCTGTTTGTCTGTTTGTCTGTTTGTCTGTTTGTCTGTTTGTCTGTTTGTCTGTTTGTCTGTTTGTCTGTTTGTCTGTTTGTCTGTTTGTCTGTTTGTCTGTTTGTCTGTTTGTCTGTTTGTCTGTTTGTCTGTTTGTCTGTTTGTCTGTTTGTCTGTTTGTCTGTTTGTCTGTTTGTCTGTTTGTCTGTTTGTCTGTTTGTCTGTTTGTCTGTTTGTCTGTTTGTCTGTTTGTCTGTTTGTCTGTTTGTCTGTTTGTCTGTTTGTCTGTTTGTCTGTTTGTCTGTTTGTCTGTTTGTCTGTTTGTCTGTTTGTCTGTTTGTCTGTTTGTCTGTTTGTCTGTTTGTCTGTTTGTCTGTTTGTCTGTTTGTCTGTTTGTCTGTTTGTCTGTTTGTCTGTTTGTACACGCTAATCTCCGGAAATACTGGACGGATTCGAACGAAACTTTTTTTGTTATATAGGTATTAAGCCTGGGCAACATATAGGGTATAAATGATTTTGGGAAATGGAACGCCTGATGCAGAACCATAATGGTCCAGCTAAACTATAGAGATATAAAAATGCCGCCTTAGTAAAAGTTGTTCAGCCTGATGAGCATTTTCCAGAGACATAAAGTCCACGCGAACGAAGTCGCGGGCTTCGGCTAGTATTATATAAAAATCTGCGATCGTACCTATCTTCTCTGTATTTATGTTCACGCCAAAGAAGTATTACTTATATCTAACGCGTGTAGATTGTACATAAGTACACGCCATCGAGTACACACACTCTTTTTTAGGGTTCCGTACCCAAAGGACAAAAACGGGTCCCTATTACTAAGACTTCGCCGTGTGTCCGTCTGTCTGTCATCAGGCTGTATCGCAAGAACCGCGATAGCTAGATAGTTGAAATTTTATAATAACAACAAATACTAAAAACAAAACAAAATAAAATAAATATGGGACGCTCCCATACAACAAATGCGATTTTTTATTGATAATGGTACGGAACCCGCATTAGTGTTAGTATAGTGCGCGAATCCGATTCGCACTTGACCGGTTTTTTTGATTGCAGGTTTGAAACGATATACCGATTTGACATAAGTTGAAATCATTTGAATATTTAATATAATTTATTATAGGCAAGTTGTATCTAGTTGAGATTCGTTTACGTCGCCTGGGTGTCTGATAGTAGTGACACGCTACATGTAAGTATACACAAATATTTCAGTGGTCGCCGCAGTATAAAACCGGCTGTTTAGTTAAAATTACATAAAGCGGCGAGCAAAAATGCCTTCATCCACGGCGGTGCAAGAAAAGTACGAATGTCACGGATGACGTTTTTGCCAGGACTTCTTGTCTGCGTGGTCGAACGACTCGTGATATTTTGTAATATTGTTATTTGTACGATAATACACGTGATTCAACATTTCATATTAGAATCTGTTTCAAAATGTTTTCCTAAGTTGCAACTTGCCGCCACGTTTGAAACACAAGTCTCGAACTTGTTTTGGGTTTGATTGATATAAAACTCTGTGTGATTTGTCCGTTTACATTTTTGTATAGATACCTATATTTATATTTAAAATTTATTTTAGGTCCATGGGAAAATACGTGTCAGGAAAATGCAGAAGTGTTTCTTTTTTTGTTTCACTATAACAGAGGTTTGCCGTCTCCATCATCCATCACTTCAAGTTCAAACATGCAATAAACTATAAAGTTGTTTTTAGTCACGTGCACAGAATAATGACTACAACATTTAACAATTTATGTCGGCAGAAATCACTATCATTTTGTATCATTCTATCTGTATGAATTGTTTTTTTTTTCAGTAATAAATATTAAACTTCAATAAAAAGAAAATTCAACAATGTGTACGATTTGGTTTTATTAAAAAATACAATGCATGTACAATGACGACGTTTGTTGCGCGGTGGTTTTTCCTTCCACCAAATGGTCTAAACTCTAAACGAGTGCCCCGACACAAGGCTTGATTAGCTATCAGAGTCAAAGCTGTGGTTGACAAATATGCAATCTGAGATCATTTTTTTGTGTTTATAATGATTTTCGGCTGTTTGAAATAATAACTGAAAATATGCGCTATCCAGTTTTTTTAATAGTGCCATCTAGTGGCGATACTCAAATCTATAACCATAGTCTATAACAATGCTTTACGCCATCTTCATGCTTTTTTAAGCTCCTGTCGTAGTGTGAGTGAGTGTAGAGATACGAGACAAAATGACAGATTTTATTTTGGAGCATTTTTCTGAATACATTGACTGAAGAATAATAGTATGCCAAAAAATAAATAAAAGAGTATGTTACAGGCTCGCCGATCAAAAATGTTTGCCTATTAGTAATCCATTACGCAAGAATTTAAAAAAAAACTTAAAATTTTAAAATCAACGCCATCTAGCGGAAAAAGTTTAATGAAGAGCCCTTTGCATTCACCTTAATGCCTTTGTTTGTAAACACTTACTTGTCATAATAGTTATTATTAACATTCAATTATTGATTTTTAAAATGTTCGGATCTTTATCGAAATTATAACATGTACAATTAGTATAGTGCACTCACGGCGTTCACGTGAGGGTTATGAGTTTGAATTCCACTCGTGGTGAAATTTTTCGTCACATGTTTTAATTTATATATAATATTTCCATTTTCTCTAGATGTACAAATCTTCGAAGGTGCTAAGTTACTATACAATGTCCTTTTTAATTAAGTACAAATATTTCAAGGGGTAGTTCAGTCCATTATTTTGAACAACTTTTCCCAATAAATCTTATACCTTTAAACGAGCAATTCTTGTATATTTATAAATTTCTGTGATCTCGAAAACGGCTTTAACGATTTCGTTGAAAATTGGTATATGGGGGTTTTCAAGGGTAAACAATCGATCTAGATTAGTTATGTTCAAGTTTATATATATTTTTTATTTTTTTATTTTAGACAAATTTAAAAAAATAATATATAATAGCAAAGCTCGGTCGCCCAGGTACTGTATATAGAAATAAGAAAAAAGTTTTTTAAGCTTCTCACACAAACCGAATTAATCACGTGATATCATTACTATAGAAAATAAATCTTTCGTATTTCGATATACGTTTACTAGGAAAATTTGTTCAAAATGATGGACTGAACCACCCCTTGAAATATTTGTACTTAATTAAAAAGGACATTGTATAATGCTTATATAATGTGATGTTTTTATAACATTGTGGCTACACAACACACCCAATATACCTATCACGTCTTTAATCTACAAAGGTTACCTAGACAGAGTCAAGGATGGCTGCCAGATTGTGGAGCTTTAAATAAAATAAAAACCGGCCAAGTGCGAGTCGGACTCGCGCACCGAGGGTTCCGTACAAACGAGAATTTGGTATGAATTTCAATTTAATACCTCTACGCGTTTATGAGGAAATGGGTAGTAAGTTTAAAATTATTAAAAAAAAATATATTATGTGATGTAACTAAAAATTTATGGTTTTCGTAATTTTTTCTTTATCTGTGCTATAAGACGTTGCTTCGTACCAAATTTCAAGATTCTGAGTTCACGGGAAGCACCCTGTAGGTTTTGATTCCCTTGCAAGTGTCGAAAATTTGCGGCATAAACGGCTGTATCTTTTGATTGCGTTGGCTTAGAAGTTTGATTTTTTCACAGCTTCAAGGGACAGTAGACCTGAGTAATTGATATAAATTTCAGCTTCATACCTCCACGCGTTCCTGAGAAAAAGGGTCTTGACAGACGGACGGACGGACGGACAGACGGACAACAAAGTGATCCTATAAGGGTTCCGTTTTTTCCTTTTGAGGTACGGAACCCTAAAAACGGAGAGAAATCGGACCACTCTATTATCGAGCGCTACTGAGTTATTTTGCCGAGTTAAGAACAAAAATGACTACACCAAGCTGATTGCCAACCTTTGCTAGTTGTAGAGGCACCTTAAGAGTCCCCTTACCCTAGACCAAAATACAACTTTTCATACAAACGTAGTCTAGGTTTTATTTCAAAACGACGTGTTCGATTTTGGCAAAATTTTGTGATTTCAAAGATATTGCAATTATCTAGGGTAATAACTGGTTTTCGACAGTAAAAATATGAACTTGAAATAGAATATAGTGTTTTATATCATTTTTGACCATCAGTATGGGAAACTTCTAAATCGCTATATTTTCTTTCCAGTTCATAATTTTACTGTAGGAAACCAGTTATTACCCTAGATAATTGCAATTTCTTTACAATTACCAATTTTTACAGGAATCTGACATGTAGTTTCAAAATTAAACGTAGACTACGTTTGTATGGAGAAGTCTAGGGTAAGGGGACTCTTAAGAAGAAGACATTTTTATTCGTCTGCGATCATTTCAGAACCAAATATTTATTATTCTTATGGACATAGGGAATCCTGGTTTGGGTGACAGGTTGTTAATCCATTCATTGTATTCCATCCCAGTCTATTCATATTCTACTTTTTATTTTATTTTTTACCAGACAACAACAAAAGAAAAATTGCCAAGGTTGCCATTATTCTTAACCCTCGCGCTCATAAAAGCGTCTTATCTCAAACCATACAAATGTTAAACATGAAGAGTCACCAAGAAATGTGTCAGGTACTCAACCCTCGCGCCAGTTGTATGACGTTAGAATTGTCTTGGCTACGTAGTATTTTATTATCCGTGTCTAATTGTTTGTTTATACACCAAGAAAGAAACCTTAGTTAAAAATTTTTGAATAGTAACTTTTTTTAAACTTCATTGTAGACATTAACAAACCGCGTTAGTCGGAACTTAACAATAACTTGCACACATAACTGTGTTGATAGGTTGCTCCAACGGTCAGATTTTTTGTTTTTTTAATATTACAATTATCTCTTTTTTTATATTTCTTCTTTTAGGCTTCTACTAGGCTATAAAGCTTTCTTTTCCTTCGGGAAAACATTCCCGAATATCAAAACTTACGGTGGGTTTATTCAAATATTACAAAAAAGTCTTATGAGAAACAAAACATCGTCTCACATAGTGCAAAAGGCTTCAGACTGCGCGCCTGAATCATTTTCCGATACCTGAATAAGCTTTAACAAGCCAGTTGTGTTTCAGTGGCGAGCCGTAACGCACGCTGTCTCCCCAACGCGACTCCGCTCTGAAGTTTCGGACTAGTTTCTAAACGTACGCCGCGTTTGAGGGTTAATTTTGTGATTTTCTCATGGATTTGTGTTTACATAATTAAATTTTAGGTCATAAAAATTTAAATAGAACAGTCAGAATAGAAAAATTCGTACCTATTACTTATTTATATTACACATATTATACGTGTTGATTTTTCGTTGTTAAATATTATGATTTAATATCTTGCCTTCATTTTATAAAAATATAAAAAAACGCTATTTTGTTTTGTTTTTTACAAGTCTTACTCTAGTAGTCTAATGTCACTCTGTCAATTAAAACGTATTTAACAACACCTCTCAAGCTAAAAAGACTATGCATTAAGCCAATTAGGCTGTAAATCATGCCAAAGAAATATATAGGTATATACACAATATAGCTCCTTCTGACGCAATTGGGTAGTAATTATTAACAAAAAATCTTTTATTTGTTTAAAATTAAATAAGTAAAAGAGAAAAAAATTAATGTATTTTTCTTGTCCTTAGAATAAGTTCCAATGAAAATTAATTAACTACAATTTAGCAAAATATTCAATTAACGAGTAATATAAGTGCAAAATGTGAATTAATACGCAAACATGCTTGGTGAAAAACTTATAAAAATGTCGCCTTCAGCAAGTTTTTCCAAATGGTTTGTATTATTTATCTTCATATTAATATGTACTTATACTTAATATTCTTCGAGTATTTTATACTGGTTATTACACTAGTCTTGCCTTTATTTTCATAGGTTCCCGATTATTAGATACCCGCAATGCCACTAAAACCTATTCTCTCGATTGACGATCTTTACGATGAGAAGCAGCTGGTACATTCATTTACAAAAGCCTTTATATTACCTACACCTACTAGTTCTTACCCACAAGATTATCTGCGAAATACCCACGGAAATCTGATGTTTTTTCAGGATAAGATCCTATCTCCTAATCCATTAGATGTCAGTCCAATCAGTTGAGCCGTTTTTGCATGACGCATACACCGATTTTAGCCGCTGAAATCATGAAGTTAAAGGGTAAATCTAACTTTATGGCTGAAATGGACGTAAACTTCACTTTGAGTGACACTGAAGAAGAGATAATTAGTCAGAATGCTACTTAAATTACTGCATAAAATAATATGTTAGTCGTACGATAGTGACGTCCTGTTTCTATGTCAAACCGAATTAGACTTTATGGGCATACGTTAGTGCTCAATGTTGCTTGATATTAAAAGGCAGTGACGTCCGTCTTGCGTACCGCTTTTGGAGTAACCCCCCTGATCTAAAAGGCCTCACACGAAAATCTCAAATATTTTAGAAATAATTTGTTTTAGTTGGCTTTTCTTTGATTTGCGAACAATTAAGCAGACAACCAACCATTTTAGGGTTAATTGTAAAGAGTTTGAAAATCCAATCATTTGACTAGTCTGCCAAACTCGTAGTTGACCCATCTCTAGTTTGAATTTATGCCGTGAGGTTTCCGGCAGAGTAAAATAGGGCTACTCCAAGTCCTTTGGTGGATGTCGTAGAAGGCGACTTAAGTAGTACAAGCTGAACAAAGCTTATAAACATCAATGAGACCTCTCCAATCCATCTGGCTAGCGAGGAGAGGGTAGACCAAGTCCTCTGGCTGCTTTGGCCAAGTATGGCTCTGGCAGTACATAGAGGGTCGTGCTCCTGCAGTCATGATAGTTTGAATGTTGTCAATACACATAATGATGCCAACATAATAAATAACAATATTTTCAACTTACCAAATTAAAGGTTTTTCATTACAGGCCTATTTACACAGTGCAAGCTTCTTGTGTGTTGAAACTATTCCAGTCATCTATTCCTTCAATAAAATTGTATAAAAACTAACTTGCACTTTGTAAATGGGCTTTTAAATTTAAGAATCAACTATAACGATGATTCCGATATTGATAGCAAATTCGCAGTATTTGCTATCAATATAATACCAATAGTCATTTGCCGTCGAAAAGGTCGTGACGTACAGAAAATTAAAACCACTGGCGGACGAAACAGTGAAGTAGAAGAAAATTTATACTCCTCCGACGAGATTATCTTAAATATAGATGATGATAAGTCATTTTTCAATAAAAAGAAAGCCAAATAGTAATTTTCGTAGCGAGGTCTTTTGGATCTGCAAGCAAGTTGTAATACCAGGCCTGTGCCGCTTTCAGTTTACGTACCTATCGAAAATACACCAACAATATTACTATGTGAGTTGCGACCACCGCGGAGTGGTAAATTAAATTATATGAATCGTTTGTCCAGAGCAATTAGAATTAATTGGCTTGCAATGGATGTCTAGGTATCTAAACGAAGTTGCTATAAGTTCCGACACGAGCTAAATCAAACCATATTGGTAACTACATTGAGTAGATATTTCTTTGAATTTTTTTGTTGAGCGAGACTTCTGTACGTGAGTACTAACTAGTACTTATTCTGTGGTCTACTGTGTTTCGGTCGCTCTATGTCAGTGTCAGTCAATGTGACATTCGTTCCGTTTTAAGCGATGTGTGATGTGTATCACCATCGCTTATTTGAAACTGTGATAAGTATTTATGGAATTTAATTTATTCTGTTTCAGATATAAATCGCGGATGGCGGATTTTATAGGTCAGTAGCAAATTAAATACTTTGTAGAGACCATTTATTTATTTTAAGGTAATTTTTATTATTATTTTTTACTTCAACGTGAAATTTCATAAATAAATTTAAACAAGTAGATAATCCTATGTATAGTAGAAACCGAAAACAATGTCGACATTCCCTTACAAATTAGCCGGGTGGCCGCTTTCGAATGGAAATGCCAACTTTTTTTTTGTTGTTTTAATGTTATTTAATTCCATTATACTATATTGATCTAGAATAGCCCGTGGTTCGATATGTCCCAACCATTTTGTATAATGCTCTTTCCTGGGTCTCAAACTATATCCATACCAAATATCATTTAAATAAGTTCAGTAGTTGAAGCGTGAAGAGATATCAAAAAAGTATACAAACTTACTTTCCCATTTATACTTAATATTAGTTGGGATAAGATAGTTGGGACTATACATACTATATTTGATTTGATTGTATTATTTTACAGTTCTTCTTCTCGTGTGTGTTAGTGACTAACACTATTGTCAGAGTTTTTAAACCGCCTTAAAGGCCTCTGACATGGTTTTAGGTAACGACCAATGTCAAAGACAGTGACCGGGACAGACGGCTTAACGTGCCCTCCGAAGCACGGATCATTTAACTTATCGGACAATCAGGTGATCAGCCTACAATGTCCTAACCAAACTAGGACAACAACACAAAGTCGTTGCCCCCGCCGGGAATCGAACCCGCGACCTCCGGGTATGAGCCGAACGCTCTAACCATTACACCACGGAGGCAGTTATTTTACAGTAAATCTGAAATGATAGCTACCTAACAAAAACCGCTCTGTCAACCAGTTACATTCGGTCCACCATTTTAAGTATTTCATTTTAATTTTTGCTAAAAAAGTTTAGACTATCAATATGATCATCATCATAGCGAGTGTTAAGATACTCTCTAGGTCTACACTACGTGTGTAAACCGCATAAGATATATTTATTTAAATATAAGAAGAAAGTGACTGGCTGACTGACTGATTAATCAACGCACAGCTGAAACCGCTTGGTCGAGAAGCGTGAAATTTGACACAACCTTTCTTAAATTTTGCAAATTTATCCCCTAAAGGGTTGAATTTTTTTATGAAACTTGGTCAATTTTGAAGTTAGAAATGTAAAAAAATTACATATGATTTCACGGTTCATATCAAATGTTGACTGCATCACTTGACTATTTTCGAAAAAGCATTCTTTAGGGAATAAAATAGGGTTGTAAGTGTTTGTGAAAACTGAAAGTCAGCTAAAAACGGCTGAACAGGTCCCCCTGTTTAGCCGTTTTTTTAAATGTGAGTATTGCCAAACATTTTACCACACGAGCAAGGCCGTGGGCTTCAGCTAGTGATTGTACATAGGGCGCACTGTAAGTTTCCGGAACTGGCCACTTACATAAACAATATTTAAAAATTTATTGCAACATTTGAAAATAGAACTCTTTGGCTGTAGAATGCAGTTTGTTTCATCTGACTGTCTTTTGTTTTTACCTTGTGGCGCCATTTAAAAAATTGTGTGTCTGCATCAACATGGATTTAACTCGGGAAAATTTTCGTAGTATGATTTTCTACGATTTTAAGTGTAATTTGACAGCTCAACAGAGCATCGCTCGGCTTGAAACAGCTTTTGGCAATGAAGCACCATGCAAGACAACTGTTTATAGCTGGTTTGCAGAATTCAAGCGTGGTCGTATCAATCTCAGTGACGAATCTCGCGATGGTCGGCCGTCCACCGCTGTGACCAACAAAAACATCTATGCTGTGCGCCGTATGATTGAAACAGACAGGCATGTGACCTACCATGAAATTCGCGCATCCTTAGAAATAGGCATGAGTCAAATACAATTAATCCTACACAAACATTTGGGTGTGAGAAAGCTGTGCTCGCGGTGGATCCCACACAACTTGACCGAGGCTCAAAAAACGGACCGCGTCACTTGGTGCAGTGCCATGCTTACCAGATTCAACGAAGGTGCGTCAAATTTGGTGTGGGACATAGTAACAGGTGACGAAACATGGATTTATTGCTACGATCCCAAAACAAAGCAGCAATCGAGCGTATGGGTCTTTCAAGATGAGCCGAAACCAACCAAAGTGGCGCGCGTGAAAAGTGCATCTAGCGGGTGATTGCTTCTTTTTTTAATAAAACTGGACACGTGGCTACTGTTGCTTTAGAGAATCGTCGTACAGTGAATAGTGACTGGTACACGACCATTTGTTTGCCGGAAGTTATTGACGAACTCCGTAAAAATAACCGTAAACGCCGTATCATCCTGCACCACGACAATGCTAGTTCTCACACGGCCAGACAGACAAACGACTTTTTGAAGGCGAAAAATGTAGAACTCATGAGTCATCCTGCATACAGTCCCGACCTGGCACCTTTTTCTGTTCCCAAAAATTAAGAACCAATTACGCGGTCAACGATTTTCATCACCAGAAGAGGCTGTCGAGGAGTATGAAAAACACGTTTCAGAGGTCACCACAGAGGAGTGGCACAAAAGTTTTCAAAACTGGTTTCATCGAATGAAAAAGTGCATAGACGCCAAGGGAGATTATTTTGAAAAACAATAAATTAATTTTGTACCTTTAATAGTAATTTTCATATTCATTCCGGAAACTTATAGTGCGCCCACGTATTGAATGAAATTGATGAATGAAAACTTTTTATTGCACCAATACAAAAAAGAAAAAAGCAGTAAAAAAAATAGTTTTACAAAAATTTCATAAGGTACAATGGGGTATATTGCTAGCATTTCATCCATTTTTAATTATCCAGATGAATTTCATGACTTTAATAAAAAATGTTGTCATTCCTATTTTTTTCCTTATTCATCAGGTCGTTTGGTCTCCACTGCAGAAGCACGTCCTCTCTGTACTACCAGAGCCGTACTTGGCCAGAGCAGAAAGAAGACTTGGCCTACACTCTCCACGCTGGCCAGACTGGTTGGAGAGGTCTCATTGATGTTTATAACCTTTGTTTAGCTTGTATTTCCTAAGTCGCCTTCAACGACATCTACGGGGGACTTGGGTTGGCCCTATTCTACTCTGCCGAAAACCACAAGGCACATTTTATGTTATTCCATCTAACTTACTGTAATAATTAACATAAACGTCATTACTTACGCCAGAAAACCTCAAACTACAAACCCAATTAAGTAACTTGCTCACAATTAAAAGGGCTTTTATCTAAATGTCAGTGGAATCGGTAACTTGGTAACAAAGTGAATGATATAGTTAACTTGATTACAGAAACGGTGCCACGCAACTCTCTTTAATTACTATGTAAATGGCTTCTATTCGCGCGAAATATTATTAAACTATAGCACCTCAATGTGGATTCTTCGTGCCTACCCATCGCTATGTAATAGTATTTTATGCAATAGTTGTATAAGAACGGTCAAAAAACGCGAGTGGCGCAGGTAACGATGCGAGCCTTGGCGAGCATCGTAAGGAGTCGCCATCGAGCATTTTTTGACGTACTTTTTCTACGACTTTATTTACTAAATAAAATACAAAAACAAATAAAGAAAATATGAAAATGTTTGACGTATGTTTGGTAAATCATATCACAGAATCATATTTAGAATATACAAGTACTGATCTATATGGTATCTATGGTCAACATTTTTTTTATTGACGTCTTTTAGTGACTATGTTAAAAAAACATTTTCCTTGTATTGGCAGTATGGTAAATCTATAGAAAAAAAAGTTCTAGGTTCTCTATGGCTAGGCGTATCTTTTTAGCGAAATAACGACACATGTGCTGTTATAAGGAATAGAGTATATATTTTTTTTATCAATGTTCTTATATTCGTGTTCAGAACCATTTAAAAGACAGATAACATACTATGTGATTTGAATTATTTTGTGTGATTCCGCCACCAGTTAGTTCATACAAAATATTGCCGGCCGGCGCCCACCCACTACTGTTAGTCCCAGCATACCTGCCACCAGCAGCCCGTGTGCACCCGCCACCAACAGTCAATGCATGACCCCTCCCATGCTGCTGCATCCGCTGTGGCTGCAGCAACATCGGACGTCGTATACGCGACACGTGTTTCGCCTCTTCACAAGGCATCCTCAGGCACCAAACAAGTTGTTGATCGTTCGGCGGTCAAACGTCGAATGATAAAAATTCACCGTATTGCCATCCTTTTATACTATTAGAGAAGAGGGAGGTGGTGGGGGAGCGGAGTTACCGGAACTTTCTATTGTAAAAATATTTAATAAAGGGGAATTATTTACCTCTAGTTGTTTATTTATTAATTGAATATTTGATTTTTTATATTTATTAATTTCTAATTGCTCCCAAATACTCAATTTTAACCCTTTTTCTTCGGTGTGTAATATTTTGTAAGTATTATTTGATGATAAATTATGATTTTGATCAAGTAGGTGTTCTGCAAAGTTGGACCTTTCTGGGTGTTTGTTCTTATACGCATTAATATGTTCATTATAACGAATTTTAAAGTTGCGGCCGGTTTGTCCAATATAAACTTGTTGACAATCATCGCAAGTTAGTTTGTATATACCTGATTTTTTGTCTGACTCAATTTTATCTTTTACATTACAAAGAGATCTTAGCGAATTTTTTGTTTTTAACGCTACGTATACCTTATTTTTTCTGAATATTTTAGACACTTTATCCGTAATTTTACCTAAATATGTTAAACTTGCTGTATAATTAGAGGTTAAATTGTTTGGTACTGCGTATAAAAGTTTTTTAGTCACATTCTGTCTTTTCCTATGTATAATGTTGTCTATTATTTGTGTATTGTAATCGTTTGACTTAGCTATTTGGTATATAATATTCAGTTCTTTATTATAATTACTTTTACTAAGAGGAACTGTCATTAATCTATGTATCATTGACTGGTATGCAGCAAGTTTATGTTGCCATGGATGATTTGATGACGCAGGGATTGTTGTAGCCGTATGTGTTGGCTTGCGATAAATGTCGAAATCATGTTCTGTCTTATTTCTTGTTATATTCAAATCTAAGAAATGAAGAGAATTGTTTTGTTCAAATTCTACTGTGAATTTAATTTTGGGATGAATTTTATTTAGTTTTGAAACAAATATATTTAACTGACGATTTGTACCTGTCCAACAAATAAGTATATCATCGACGTATCTATAATAATAAAATATATTATTTGATTTCCCAATTATATTTTCTCTTTCATAATTATCCATAAATATGTCAGCCATAAGAGGACTCAAGTGAATAGTACAAAATTTATTTTCCCAGATAATTCGTATTTAAAAACAAAAGTAATACCAATGAATACACATGCTCCTATGTTATATGGCCAACCTAAAACACATAAAGATAATATACCAGTAAGACCAGTAGTATTTTATATAGGAGCTCCAACATATGAGCTGGCAAAATTTCTTAACAATTTTATTAGAGAAAAAATACAATTTAGACCAAAATATAGCCTAAAAAATAGCTTACAATTAATTGAAAATATCAAAGAAGTCCAGCTTCCGACTAACGCTAAATTAGTTTCTCTAGATGTAGAAAGTTTGTTTACAAATGTTCCATATAAAGATTGTTTAATTATTTTAAAATCTGAACTTGAAAATAATAAAGTTCACCCGGGTGAGATAAATGATATTCTAAAATTAACAGAACTATGTATGGCTCAAAACTACTTTCAATTTGATAGCAAATATTACATTCAAAAAGAAGGTTTAGCAATGGGATCTCCTTTGAGTTCTCTTATGGCTGACATATTTATGGATAATTATGAAAGAGAAAATATAATTGGGAAATCAAATAATATATTTTATTATTATAGATACGTCGATGATATACTTATTTGTTGGACAGGTACAAATCGTCAGTTAAATATATTTGTTTCAAAACTAAATAAAATTCATCCCAAAATTAAATTCACAGTAGAATTTGAACAAAACAATTCTCTTCATTTCTTAGATTTGAATATAACAAGAAATAAGACAGAACATGATTTCGACATTTATCGCAAGCCAACACATACGGCTACAACAATCCCTGCGTCATCAAATCATCCATGGCAACATAAACTTGCTGCATACCAGTCAATGATACATAGATTAATGACAGTTCCTCTTAGTAAAAGTAATTATAATAAAGAACTGAATATTATATACCAAATAGCTAAGTCAAACGATTACAATACACAAATAATAGACAACATTATACATAGGAAAAGACAGAATGTGACTAAAAAACTTTTATACGCAGTACCAAACAATTTAACCTCTAATTATACAGCAAGTTTAACATATTTAGGTAAAATTACGGATAAAGTGTCTAAAATATTCAGAAAAAATAAGGTATACGTAGCGTTAAAAACAAAAAATTCGCTAAGATCTCTTTGTAATGTAAAAGATAAAATTGAGTCAGACAAAAAATCAGGTATATACAAACTAACTTGCGATGATTGTCAACAAGTTTATATTGGACAAACCGGCCGCAACTTTTAAATTCGTTATAATGAACATATTAATGCGTATAAGAACAAACACCCAGAAAGGTCCAACTTTGCAGAACACCTACTTGATCAAAATCATAATTTATCATCAAATAATACTTACAAAATATTACACACCGAAGAAAAAGGGTTAAAATTGAGTATTTGGGAGCAATTAGAAATTAATAAATATAAAAAATCAAATATTCAATTAATAAATAAACAACTAGAGGTAAATAATTCCCCTTTATTAAATATTTTTACAATAGAAAGTTCCGGTAACTCCGCTCCCCCACCACCTCCCTCTTCTCTAATAGTATAAAAGGATGGCAATACGGTGAATTTTTATCATTCGACGTTTGACCGCCGAACGATCAACAACTTGTTTGGTGCCTGAGGATGCCTTGTGAAGAGGCGAAACACGTGTCGCGTATACGACGTCCGATGTTGCTGCAGCCACAGCGGATGCAGCAGCATGGGAGGGGTCATGCATTGACTGTTGGTGGCGGGTGCACACGGGCTGCTGGTGGCAGGTATGCTGGGACTAACAGTAGTGGGTGGGCGCCGGCCGGCAATAGTTTGCATGAACTAACTGGTGGCGGAATCACACAAAATAATTCAAATCACATAGTATGTAACTTTGACTTCCGCAAAGTAACACCTGAATCTATTAACTAGACAGATAACAGTACAGGAGTAGAAAAACATAATTATTTCTCTTCCTTGTCACTAGATGGCACTTTATGGTGATAAATAAAACATTAAAATATTATATTTCTCTTATTTAAATAAAGTAGTAAGTACCTACTATTAATTAAATTAACTAATTAATTAAATATGACTTATATCAATACATATATAAAATATGCAATAAATATTTTAAAGCATATTTAACACTTCCATTGTCACTTTTTTGCTAGTCGTGTGTGCCGCTATGCCGTCTCTGTGTGCCTACCCGCAACTCTAGTATTGCCTACTAACAGGCCCTCCAATATTTTTATAGCGTTGGGCTTTGGGTCCGTCTATTACAACCGGGTTTAACAGCACGGCGAAATAAGTAATCCGTAAAAAACATGCAAAGGTTGTGATATTGAACAACTTCTACGAAAAATCACCTCAGATAGGAAGCCTTGAAGCAGAATAACAATAACGTACAGAAATTGAATAAAAATTCCTAAATACTATGGGCTGCTCGAGATTTTGAGTCAAAAACTTTTAAGTAGGTTCCTGCAGTCTTTCAAGCAACAAAACTTACGGAGAGAAGGGCATACAGTATTTATAATAGATCGTATGTATTTTTAATTTTTTTGTTACAGAAAAGCGCGATATCGTTCTGAAATGTAAGTACGATAATGAATTTTGAAAGCCGAGAAAGCCTGTGAATTCCAACTTGTTTTAACAACATCCGTCGGAATCGAGATGATATTCCCGAAAGCCGAAACATCAGATGGGTACTTGTATAATTAAATGCGTTTTCAATGTCTACGAGTCTCAAAAACGTTTTTTATAATAACATGGAATGTCCTTTTAAAGATTTTTCGTTCACAAACATTCGTTCAGAAACTGCTGCTTGTTGCTCTGATTTAGCGCTCGAGGGTAATGTATGACTACAGTTGTAAAACAACTGTTTCAAACTATTTACATACATACATACTATCACGTCTTTATCCCTAATGGGGCAGACAGAGCATTTTGGGTCTTGCGGCTCTATGCAGAGCCTAGGGCCGCAAGACTCAAAAGCCACTTTTAGCGTCATGGTGGGCGAGAAGATGGAAAAGCAATCAATACAGTGACGGGTTGCTAGCCGCATCGCCTGTTAAAATGATTCGCATTTTTGCCCATTCCCTCGATCGGCTTTTACGATCTGCGCGGGAAGAGAAGCAGCTGGTACATTCTAAGTTTTTTCGTTTCTCCCAGACCAGCATGGGAGTTCAAACTATTTAAAACTATAAATTAATAGATGTAAGTTACTTCATAGTTTTAAATAGTTAAATGGATTCCACTTAACATTGGTTGGAATATGCAGTTCCACCACTCATAATTACTCATAACTAGACGATGACGTCGGGGATTTCTTAAATTTGAATGGCTAATAAACTTATTCGCTTACGCAACTTCGATAGGCGAATAAACCTTTGTATGGGCTTTTGCAATCTATATTTAAGTACTAGCCGAAGCCTGCGACTTTGTTCGCGTGGATTTTATATCACTATGAAAAACTTTTTCAAAAACGTCATTTTTATAGTTCTCATAGTTGAGCTGGACTATTATGGTTCTGCATCAGATGTTCCATTTTCAAATCAATAATACCCTATATGTTGCCCAAGCTCAGTAGCTATTTAACAAAAAGTTTCATTCCAATCCATTCAGTATTTCCGGGGATTAGCGTGTACAAACAGACAAACATTTTTTTAAATTCTTACTTGATTACTATGTCTGCATGGACCCAGGTATTTTTTGGAAATATATTTTACTGTTTTATTAATATGTATAGAGGTAAAATTTTGTTTTTAAAGAGTTTTGCATAAAATCACTGCAGATACATATGATTGATATAAAATCTAGTTACTTACGTAAAAGTAAAGAGTGTGTAAATAACAAAAAATACCAAGCGAAATTACAGCTATATATCCTACCCTTGTCATGGAGCGTGGTTACGCTAGTCGGTCGGTTACACAGGGTGTTTCAGAAAATCAAAATAATATTTTAAGGGCACGCTCTGCCCGTGACATTGAGTTGATATCACTGAAAAGAAATTCAAAATACAAAACAACTTTTAAAGCTAAAATAATGTAAATTTATGTAGAGTGAATCCAGTTGACTCCAAACTTTCGCTCGGTATTATCATTATAATATAAACTCATTCCTATCTCTAACTCCTGGCTAAATATTTCACAATGGATTTCACGCAATCTCGAGTATCGAAAACAAGAAACAATGGAACATTGATAAAACAGTTTATTATAATTTAAATGTGACTTTTATTCAATTATCTCAATCAGCTTTGTTGCACTTCTGCTTACTTCTTAACACACATTCTGAAGTGTGTCCTTCTTTCTAGTCACTGCTCTAGCGACATGAATTCATTTGGAAGGACTAAAACATGACTTTTTCATGAAGGTTTTTGCCTTTGGAATGCATTTCAAGACGATACATATTCAAAAATATGGGTGGTTTATAAGAAGGCAGCGGCCCAACGACAGACATAAAAACTCATCGAAATATTCGGCCGGAGCGCCAAGTAGGTACTTATTTTCTTCGAAATGACCGATCGGAACCGACAGACAACTTGCATTTTCTTGCAGCCTTGCTAAGATATTAATTATGAGGATACAACAACACAAACAAAGCCTAGGGAAATAATAACTAAGTACTACTTACAGCGTGATGTTAACTTGAGTGTCTTGTGCAGGTAGACAAGGAAATCAAAATACGAGTGTGCCGAGTTGCTAGCCACATCGCGTGTTGACATGATACCATAAAATTAAGGCCATTTCCTCGGCTTTTACGAGTTAAGCTGAAAAAGAAGGAGCCAACAGACTCGACCAACATTTAAAATTTTTTTTAAATGTTTCCTATATCAGAGGGAAACAATCTTTCAGATAGTCTGACAAAATCAAAAAGAATTTTCACGAGAAATTTTTTTTGTTATTAAGCCTATAATAGGGAATTCTTTTATCAATTCTGTGGTTAGGAGAACGCCTATATATTTATCAAGACAGTTGAAAAAAACCCAAACGCGATATGGTTACATCTTTTTCGTCAGGGTTCCTATCTATGGCCACATTTTGGCTCTGTCATAAGCTCCGCTTATTGTTATTATAAAGTTGCATTGTCATATTATTATTGTTAGTATTTGCATACAAAATTTCATTCCGATCGGAAACCGGACCAAACTTTTGAAGTTAAATTTGACCCATTTTCTGGTTTCTGACTGCATTGCATTGAAATAAACATTTAACACTAAAATATCAAAATCATTAAAAGACCTATCGATCATCTAGAATTGTGTTATACTCAGAGTAACTTAGATATTGCTGAAGATAGACAAAGTGTTCACGACGGTAACGACCAAAGTTTTGTGGAAAGTTGTTTAATCAATCTCAGTGGTGACGATATACTTACTATAAGCAAGCATTTACAACTTTATTTGAGCTTGTTGCCATACAATCTTTTGCAGACCTTATTTAAACTTTGGCTTTAATGTTTAGATTGTATAGGTTCATATTTTTTATGTTTGTTCAAGTTAGTTTTAATTTTAGGCTATATTTTATTTAATTAACCTTATCGTTTCGCCATGTCTGTCTGTCCGCGGTTTTACTCAGATACTATAAGTTCTAAAAAGCTGTGGCATGAGTATGTTTATTAATCATGCAGAAAAAGTGGTGGGAGTCAATAATTTTTTTCTAGACATATCCATTATGTGGGTTATCGTTGAATTGGGTTTTTAGGGTTCCGTAGTAAAAGTTTTTTTTGGGTATCTGCCATACAAGTAAAGAGGAAGTCAATTTTTTTTTTTCTAAAAACATATTGTGTGTGGTATCGTTGAATAGGTTTTTCAAAAATATTGTGAGCTTGGGAACACCATATTTCGATTTAGGGATCCCTGTCTGAAATATTTAGGTTTCAAGTAATTTTTTTTGGTAAAGTCACGTGTCCCCCCTTCTATCTGCTAAACGGTTATATATGGACACTTGAAAAAAATCACAGCTATAGTATATATAATGTAGGGGTCCATATTGGCTGTCATAAAATTCTAAATCATATTCTTTTTCTTACTACCGATTTGTGTTCATAATCATCACTCTTCATAATTTTATTCTTCATACTTTTTTATTCATACACTTTTATTACTATTAACGGAGCTCATAACGTTTAAATTTATAATTTTTTTTTTTTCATAACTTTCAATTATCATATTGTTTTTATTAATAAAGTTGTTACTAATAACATACTACAATTCATAACGTCGTTGTTCAGAATAGTTTACTTTATAAAGGACAAGTATCATAATTTTTGTATCAATAAAAGCAATACTAAAAAAATATTTTAACGTAGATTTGTCTTTGTAAAGTATAGAAATAGATGACTTCGACCAAAAATAAGATGGGTTTTAAAAGTTTGACGTCTTTGTCAGTGTGTCTGTCTATTTTTCAAACAAAAATTAGTTTCTAGCGCTTCGCCGGCCGCTACCGCGGCACGCTCGCTTCGCTCGCTCGGCTCGCGCGCTGTTGGCGTCACAGTTCTAACCTAACCTAACCTACTTCTCTGGCAGCAATTGGTTTAATTAAACGATTTAACTTTAGTTTTATAAGTTTGTCTTATCTGTCGTTGTGTCTGTTTACTTTTCTATCAAAAAATAGTTTCTAGCGCTTCGCCGGCCGCTACCGCGGCACGCTCGCTTCGCTCGCTCGGCTCGCGCGCTGTTGGAGTCACAGTTCTAACCTAACCTAACCTACTTTTCTGGCAGCAATTCGTTTTATTAAACAATAAAAGTAAATCCATTACTTTTAACCCTCGACCAAAAATGATAGGGGTTTTATGAGTTTGACTTATCTGTCAGTGTGTCTATCTACTTTTCTATCAACAAAGTTTTATAACTTTAGTTACCTGTCAGTGCGTCTGTCTACTTTCATTTAATGAATGATTGTTACCTATTCCATTTCATTTACACTTATGATTATTTTAATTTAGATAACTGTATGGAAGTGAATATATTAGTATAAAACAAATGTTTGATTATAGATATTATCATTTTCAATAATATGGATAAAACACTTATGATTAAGAAATTTATAAAAAAAATATTAGAAAAAACAAATGTATGAATATAATAGTTATTAATTCGAATGATTAGGAGTTTAGATCATTAGTATAAACAAATATATGAAAACAAATATTATTAAAAACGAAGTGTATGATTAGTGATATTATGGATTCCAATGATTATAGTTAAAAATCATTAGTGTTTCAATTTTTTATGAAGAATGATCATTATGATTTAAACTGGAATGAGAAACATTTTTGGGACTTCCGATGATATGAGTTAAAAAGTTATGTAAGACAATGCGCACCTATAATGTAGTTTAAAGGAAAACTATCAGAGCTAAGTAGGGTTTACAAATTAAAAAGTTATAGGTGATCAACTTATAAAATGTACTCGAAAAGGAAAATTTCATACAAATTCAATACTTAGCCAAAAATATTATGTTTGACCCAGGAAACTACCCAATTGCTTGATCTCAATTTTGGTTGACCGTCAATCCTTGACTGACATAATATTTAGTCGGTGGCGCTACAATTTGCTCGACATCAATTTCGCCCAACGAAGATTACCAAAATCAGATAATCCCAGAAGACCCAGTCCCCTGCTAGCTTAACCTTAAATAACGAGACAAAACCATTCTGCCTCAACCTACTTACGAGTAAGAGTACTAGGTAGCTAGTAATAAGCTTATTTGACTGACTAATTAAATTTCTTTCAAAACCACCTTTGGAGTCGCCCGAACAAATTTATTTTCATCTTAAGATATTTGTATGGCTTCTATGGACTGTAAGAGTCGAGATAGAAAAGATTTTGATCCAGGACTGCTATATAATATTTACAGTAAGTCAAGTTATAGACCAAGACTACATTGTAGCTGAGCGCGGAAGTGTTGTGTTTTAACAACGCTAAATAAATGCAATTTAAAGCTCTGAGAGCAAATTTATTTTCTTACAGGTTGCAGTTCAAAGGAAGCGCAATAAGTATGTAGACTAATAAAATGTTTTTAGTTCATTTAAAAATTTGTGCACGAATATTTTCTTTTATCTGATTAGAAAATAAGGACGAAGATACAGCGCATTTGAATTCCGCATGTCGTCACGATCAAGTGCGATTTCACAAGACGGTAATGTAAATCACCACCGTATGTATAATTATAAATCTTCAGTGTGATTTTTAAACTGGCGAAACATTTTTAAGCTATTGCATAGCTTCTATCGCGGGCCTTGAGCGCGGGGATCGAATCCAGAAATTCCGTAACGAAAAAACCTCACGCTCGCGCGTTGCCGCTTCGTCTCCGTCGTCCGTTTGCGACGTTGCCGTCCTTCCTTGTATCGAACCACCTTAATGCAATAGCTTTACCGCGGCAGTCCCCGAGTGCCACACGTCTTTTTTTTTTCATAAAAAAACTTAACTCCTAAGTATGTAGATATTGGAAACAGCATTAGACAAAGATGGATGCTGATGACAAAAAAAATTATGATACCTAATGATTAAATTAAACAGATGTAAAAATGAAGACATAATTTTATTTAAGCGGTTGTTTTTTTTATTATTAAAAGCTTTTATTTAGTTTCACCTGTCCCTTTGTCTGTCTGTCTGTAATCAAATCTTGCAAATTAAATTTGACCCACTTCCAGGTTTCCGATTGAGCTGAAATTTTGCACGCATACGTATATCGCGTGAGAATACATGGAGCTGATCTGATGATAGAGCCGGGGTATGGCCATAGGAACTCTGTGATAAAACGACAAAATTCTACTGAGTTTGGGTTCGTTTGATTTATCTTGAGAAGAGTCTTTAGACAAAAGCTTCCTTTAAAAAATATATTTTCTAATAATGACTTGTCCTCCAAGTCTGTACAAACAATCCGACGTATATATGGATCTTAATAAAATTTGGGAGGTATGTGTTTATAGCTATAGAATTTTAACTTCAAACATGAGCTAAATCTGTCAAAGGGTTGCTGAGATATAGGGTTTGCGAGTTCACGGTTTGGGGCGAACTACTAGTTATATAAGGAATGTGAGACAAGGGTCATAAACTTATGGATCAAAATTAGCAATCAAACTCCCTGAAAACTTTGCTCATTACTTCTTAGCCAGTACAGTCGACCGCAAATTGAATGCATCCGGTCGACAGGAACTCAAACGACGCGGCCGCAATTAAAGGAAAATTAGCTGGGGTGCCAAGGGCTTGTGATTCTAAGCGGTTGTTAGGAGTTTAATGAGAAACGGGGAAGAAAAAAATCTGAGTGTCGGGAAACACTCGTTGGAAGGAAGTTACAAATATTGAAGCCCTAAAAAGCCCCAAACATGTACGTGACGGAAAGAAGTAGCCGAAAAATCGATCATGATTTTTTTGGCTTGCCCCCATCCGCCACGATCGTTCCGACCGAAAAGGAACTTTGTTTCAAAAAATAAACGTTAAAAAATCTTGTTAGTAATATATATGGTATATTATATTAACAAGATTTTTAACGGAACATTTCTGTCGCCCGCAGCAAGGCACTCTGCCCATATTTTGTTCTAGACATTAGACATGACACATTATCAGACTCAGACTATTTTTTATAGTATGCGGGTAAAAGAAGTATTCTAGAAAGTAAGCCTACTTAAGTATCTAAAGAGAAAGTGAAATCCTGATGCTGTGGAATAAATATATGTAAGTACATAATTTTCCCTACCACGAAGCGGTATCATTTCAGCTATTGTAATATAAATTAAAACTACTCTTTAAGCGCTTTTTATAATATTCACAAAAATACTTCAAAAAGACTTGAAGTGTATTTTTGGATGCCACCGCGAGCTCGCTAAGAACATGTCATAATTTTTTCAAAACTAAAAACCGACTTCGCCCCCATAACTAAACAATCGATTTTGATAAATATTTTATGGAACCAGTTGACAAGCATACCCTTTCAAATAAATAAAAGGATTTCAAAAATCGGTCCACGCGTCTTCGAATAATCGGTCAAATAGCGAATAAACAACAAATAAATAAAAGTTACGTTAAGCGTGAATTACCGAGTAAAAGATTATGGTGAGACCTGAAATAAGGTTTATTGCTATGAATCTGACATAGCTTGAAAACTTTTGTTGATCCTGTGTGTTAGCGGCCAACACTGGTGTCAGATCTTTCAAGCTGCCTTAAGGCATCTGACATGGCATGACGACAGGCATACAATCATAACATAACATAGCCAAAACCAACGGCATGACGTGCCTTCCGAAGCACGGAGAAGGAGGAGGCTCGAGATTTTTTGTGCTATACTAGTTGGTAAGGGTCCAAGTTCGGACCACGCTCGGAGTTGCTTAACATGCGAAAGCATGAAAAACAATAAATAGGCGAAAGCGCTAACAATAAATGAGAGACAGCATATAAGTCAGTAAAGTAGAAGTTTATTTGCGAGGCAAATTAAAATACCCCGACTTTCAAATACGCCATCTAGTAATGAGTGGCGGACTACATATTTCAATTGATATCCGTTGCGCCATCAATTATTTGCTAATAAAATATAAAAAAGACTGACTTTTAAGTATTAACCCTCTATAACTTTTAAACGGCCACACCGATTTCATCAAACATAGCTAAGAACCACCGCAAAAAAACTTGCTTTCGTTCCAAAAACCGCATCGAATCGGTCCAGCAGTTCGAGAGCTACGATGCCACAGATAGACAGACAGACAAACAAACCGACGGACATTAGCATCAAACTGCTTACACCCCTTTTTTATCAGGGGTTAAAAATGTAAACCTACGTTTTACTCACACACGGACGCGTGTGTACAAACCACAGTAAAAAGGTGTATCTATAGTTGTGGTGTCAATTTTCCTCAAAATCTAAGAAGCGTCAGACCTGGGTGAGAAGGCTACCTATCATAACGAGCTAAACAAAACTCCATATCAGGCGCTGCGCTGCTTATCTCAGTCGTTTAAAATAATCCCGTTCGCCCCAAAATTATCATTTCTAATTAAATCTTATCAGCGTTTCCCTGCGTTCCTAATTACGTTATTCCGAGTTTATCCATTTAAAAACAACACTTATTTTGTTTTTCTGGAAAACGTGTTGATTATATATGAGGTCAAATGTTAAATTAAATCACCTTAATGTAATTAACTTAGACTAGCTGATGGCCGCGGCGTTGCTCGCGTTATGAAAAGGTATTGGACCGTTTGGTTTGGGATTGGATACTCACATTTGTTTGTTCGGAATTAAATGTATTTTATGTGTTAATCCAGGTAAAAATTCCACTGTACTGCGAAACTATTTTAGGGATTGATTCAGTTATAGTATATAATAAAAACATAACATAGCAATAAAAAAAATATTGCTTATCGTACATAATCAGATCAGCTGATCGGTAAACGGTCCATCATACTAAACTGAGTGGCCCTATGAGCTGTAGTAATTGAAACAAGTTATGACCATATTAAAAATATATTTAAGTACTAATACAACACAAAAATAAAAAGTAGGTTAAGGTAAGGTAAATTCGTATAATCAAAACAAATTGTAAACACAAAAAGCACCTATTTAAAAAAGCAAGTAAGAATAAGTATTAAAAAATGAAAAAATGTTTATTTGAACAGACACCAGGGTAACTGAAATCTTGCAAATTCTCTCTATTTGGAATGTACTTGTAAGTTTAGTATATTTTTGACATTTGTGTAGTATCAAATTTAATGAAGGGAAACATTTTTAAGATATTTAGTATAATTAGCTAGAAACTATAACATGTCTAGACAATATGAAAAACTGCAAGGAATGGCATTAATTAGTCTAAGTGTTTCGTAAAATTAATTTAAAATTAAAATAAGATCTCCAAGTACAAATACTTTTCATTTCAAGGAAATGTAATTTACATAAGTCTATAATGATATCAGTTTTTTTAAGTAATTTTCCTATAATTTCAGATGGAAAGATTTTATTCCTGTCCTCATTTTTTTTGGTAAATTCAGTGTATGATACTGATTATAAGTAATTACTTAAAAAATACGAAATAAAATATTTGCTGTAGTTATGGATATTTTTCTTATTTCATTATGAGAAATAAAATCAGTACCACAACCTGAACTTACAATAAAAATTGGAGATAGATATATATAGATAAATTTATTAATCCAATTTTACTATGACACAACTGCTCATAATTTAACTATTAAATACTATGATATGAGTAACTAAGATTTTTCGCCACTTTTCCTTTCATAGAAATCATCTTCTTTGGTTTCTTCACCCATTGCCTCCCAATACGACGGAGGAGGACTTACGTACACTGGAGGCTCTTGGCTGACCTCTATTTCTGGCAAGGGTTCCTGACCTACTTCTATTCTTTGATCAGCAATTTCTACTGGTATATTCAAAACAGCATTAACATGGGGAAAAGGTATTTCAGCTGTTATTCGAACAGAATAATCTCTAGAAACTATACTAGAAAATCCTAACGATGTCTTATCGGATGGTACATTTATAAGAATATCAACACTTTGGTTTTCACCACTTTTAATAGAACCTGTCTTAGTGTCCGTATTATCAACATCGCTAAACAATTTAATTTCTCTACCACCTGCTGTTGTAAATGTATACGTTTCCACTAATTTACTTTCAACTCCTTTCAAAGTTAAATTCGTATCATTCATCACGTCGTAGTCAAGCTCGATATTTCCGCCAGGCGCTATGACTGAGTTCTTGATAGTCGCTTTAATATTAACAATGCTATTTTTACTCGAGAATAATTGAAAAAGTTTCTTTTGTTCTCCGTATATAATGGGCTCATTCAACAATTTGGGTTTTATGGCCGACACCACCGTTAATTCTTTCTTGAATCTTTTGGCAAATTGTAAAAATCCAGGTCGCTCAAATTTAATTCTTATGTAGTAAATAATATTGCACCTTACTCTGTATCTGGCATCTTTGCCGTAGTAGTGTAAAGAAGATGGTATATCAGTGGGAAGTTTAAAATCGAATCTCGTTTCGTACATACCGATTTCATGGGGTGTTTTCTTTTCGTTGCTGGTAACATGATCGATATCAACATAATCTTCTCTGTGCTTGTAAGTATCGTGCCTCTCTTTATTCCTTCTTCTGCGGTCATCGTGAATTATTAGAGAGCCATGCCCTTTCAACGAAACTGTAATCTTGTCAAAAACTGTCACTTCATCGATACCGTATTTTATAACTCCAGACACTGTGTTCCCTGCCAAATAAGCGCCGTCCGAAGGCTTAAACAAATTAATTTGACAGTGAATCCCCATTTCGCGCGCACTACTGTCTTGTTTTCTGTTATCAACTCACAGAATAAATACTGTCGCTTCTTTACCAGTCTTTGTTTATCATGGATGCTCTTGCACAACAAAATAATCTATGCGTCAGCTATGAATTGACTAATCATCGATAATGCAGCTTATCTACGCAATATAGGACTGTCCCTGGGTGTACTCACAACACGTAATTTGTCACTTCATTTTAGAGAGAAGCCACTAAAATGCTATGGAGTTAGTTCTTTGCACACACTTTTAAATATGAATAAATGATTGTTTACTATAGTTTGGTTCGGCCGACGTGCGCCCAAGCCGATGGAACTGCGATGACTAATGCGGTCGGTATCCCCACGTTTTGAAAACGACGGTCATTGGTTGGATTAGATAATTACAATGTTAGTTCGATTTACGTAGCAGCTGCAGCTTGCAGTGAATGTTTATATTGAACACTATGGGCGAATTGTCTAACTATGTAGATAAATCTCATAGATTTTGTTATAATATATGTGGTGCACTTTTGATCACATTGGTATAAAGTAGTAAAAATAAAAGTGTAAATAGCAAGGCCTATAATTGCCAATCTTTAAATAATTTTTATCTCAGAATTTATTAATCTAAAAGCCAACATCCCAAAAACTGATAAAAAGAATATTAATCAGTTTTATTGTTTTGACAATTAACGTCAGTTTTATTACCTATCTAAAAAGAGTATCACGTTCACCTCACAGATCTAAAAAACTTTTTACTGTGTTTTAATAGGGATGTTGACTAGTAAATGGTATTTACATATAAGAGGTAAGTATATAATGTAATTGTATATAATATAGTATATTTTGTAATGTAAGTACGTTGTATGGCTTTTTTGTGCCGCATATTTTTTGTATTTATCCCTATGGTTGACTGGGAGAAAATACTTTTAGCATTAATTCCGTCATTTAAAAGTATAATTGTACTTTGAAACAATACAGTTTGATAAATAAAATAAATAAAGAATTAAGAAAAAATTACAAAAACTTGAAATCTCATATATGTGCGAAGTCTTTAGAATTTGATTTCATGAATGAAAAGATAAGCATGGCGTTTTATTTTGCTGTATGTCACATTCATGTTTCTTTAGACGGTGAACACATCAATGCATTGATATTTTTTTGATTCACATTCACACATACATAATAGTAGACGAAATTAGTGTTAAAAATGGTTTATATGTAAACTATGACCTTTTATATTCTAAAGAGATACTCAACATTTACTAGTAGGATTTTTTATTTGCCTTTTTTTTTATTTTTTTTTTCATCAAATACAAATTGTACAGAACAATAGGCGAACTTAACGTTAAAAGCGTAGTCTACCGGTCAACCTTTGTGTTATTTTATTAAAAGTTACACAATCAATTTAAGTAATTGACAAATTAAAGACCTATTTATTTGACTTGAATCCCACTTCAACCTTTACGAAAATGTTTATAAGTCTTTGAAAACTTTTCAATGACATAAAAAACGTTAACGTTTAAAAGTCACATTTAGTTTGAACACAGCCTTACTGGTTTCAATACGAGGCACGTTCGTAATGGAAAGCAAATTACTCGCATTTTCATTGTATATGAAAGTCTAAAGAATGCTACAAAAAGATTTTGAAACTAAAACAGAACTTACCTACCACCCAAAGAGCAAAACGCGGTTTTTAAATAGAAAACTCAAGCAATTCGCTAGATGACAGCAAGTCAAATCACACTGTTTCTATACATCAAAACAAACATTTTCTTTACGATTTGTAAATACCTAATACATACAAAAACGTATTGTCATGCCATGCGTGACGTCAGTCTTTTTTGAAGTCAAATAGCGCTCTTAATATCAGTTTTTTTGCATTAATAAATCTAAAATCATGTCGAAAATGGATATGATAAATGAAAAGTGACACTATTTTGTGACATTTTATTTTATGAACTGTTCGGAATAATTTCTTTTTAAACCAGTCATCTACCCAATTGCGCTGCACTTGTACCTCTTAAGAGGTTTAACCTCTCTGTATTACTAATATTTGATCAGAGCACCCTGAGGATTTGGCCTACACTCTCCACACTGGCTAGACAGGTTGAAAAGGTCTCGTGATGTTTATAAGCTTTGTTGAAGTACGCTAGTATTTCCTAAGTCGCGTTCTACGACATCCACGAGAAAACATCGAGTGGTCCTATTCTACTCTGCCGGAAAACACACTGCATTATTAATATTGCAGTACGGTGTATTAAAGTATTTTCAATATGTAAAAAATATACAGCAAAGCTCCAAACTATGAAAATGTTTTGTTTCGAATTTTGCGGTGTTTGTGGTCAGCCGGCTGGGAGAGGTTGAGGTAACGTACCTACAAACACTGATATAATAAAATGTACGAAAATATTTATTGCAAATGCATTTTTGTACAGTATCCTAGTAAGTTCAATATAGATATGATGTATGCTCACGTTTCGGAATACATTGATCAGACTATAGCACCTACAGTACTGAATCGTATAACGTGTTCTCATCATCATCATCATATCAACCACAGGAAGGCCACTGCTGAAAATAGGCCTCTGAAAGCGGCTTGCATCCAGCGCGTTTCTGCAACCTTGCTCAGGTCGTCTAACCATCTAGCAGGTGGGTGTCCTACATTGCGCTTGCCGGTACTTGGCGCGTTATGTGCCCCGCCCACTGCCAATTCAATGAGCTAATCCGCTTAGCTATGTCAGTGACCTTCGTTCTTCTACAAATCACATTTCTGATTCCATCGCGGGATGAAACACCGAGCATAGTCCTCTCAATAGTTCGTTGAACGACCTTGAGCCTTCATAAAATACCCATAGTAAGGGAACATATTTCAGAGCCATAACTCATCAGTGGTAACACACATTGGTTGAACTCTTTTGTCTAGAGGCACCGAGATATTTTAGACGATAAAACACTGTGAGTTTTCCTAACGCTTCCCAGCCGAGTCGTATTCCTCGAGTACCTCTTCCTCAAAGCTGGAACTTCCTGTCTGGATCAATTGACCCAGTTAGACATACTGGTCTACAACTTCGAGGGTAGAGCTCCCAACAGAAATAGGTAAAGGCGTAACGTGCATATTTGGTTATTCCTCATTTTTTATCCATTTAATGACCTTGGAGGATTAAAAATATGTATAATCATAATAATATTATGTTGTATTCTGATGATATAAAAATCTATAGAAATAGAAATAATAAATTTTACATCGACACAGCTGTATAAAGTTCGATAAATATCGGTGTCGATCGATCTAATGCAAACATAACGATATTCACATAAACGTGCGAAAATTTAATATTGTAACTTTTAAAAGGAAAGTAAATCAAATAGTATACAAATACAAATAGATAATAATCCCTAATAATCCCAACATAACATAGATAACATCACTATTTTTTTTTTCTATATAGGTTGCCTGGAAGAAATTGCTTAGCGATAAGGCCGCCTTTTGCGCATTTCCTAGTTTTTAAGATAATTATATACTGTATTTTATTATGTGCAATAAAGGGTATTGTATTGTATTGTATTGTATTGTAATCCCAAATAAATAGAAAAATAAGATTTGGGAGTTACTTTAGATTCCAAACTTACTTTTACCCTCATGTTAGTAATACTTACTTACTTTTCGTATGCTAGGCTTTGTCATTCGAACTGGAAAAGACTTCAAATGTTGCGCTTTGACACTCCTTAACCGTTCCTTTACCGCCAATACCAGACACAACAGTAAGACAACGGACGTGGACATTTATTAATGTCGTGCGGTTCTTGACCGGTTAATAATTCATATGTAAGGTCAATTTAAAAAAATGCGTCAACGGTTTGGAGTCCTCAATACAAATTGTTTATTACAGCGCACAGAAAAATCAGTACTTAAAATATTTCTCAAACACCTTCATAAAAGAAATAGCTAAGTAGTTTATCTGTGCAAACAAAGATATTAACGAAAACGCTCCTCTTTATTCCCAGTATTTACTTCTACTTACCTAATAACATTTGCTCATGACAGTTCGAACGTCTGTATAACCCTCAAAGTAAACACAAATATCTCCAATCCATAACTACTGAACTGATTTTTTTTCCCTTATCACGTACACGTATCCCCGAGGTTCGAGAGTACGAGGTACGATTGCCGAACTGATTGTTTTATAATAACTTATATGTACCTATAAGTAGCGATGTGCCATTCCATGAAATATTGGGAATTTTCCCGTAAGTTCACAATGGAAAAATTCCATTAAATTTGTAATATTTCCAGCACCACATCACAACCTAAAAGTGTTCATTTCATGTCGTTTCCAGCTTAGAAAGAGACATCTCCATGTGATAAGCTTCTGCTTCCTGTAAAAGCATACTGGAAAAATGAAATAGTGAGTGCAGCATAAGGAATCAATATTATAAATTCGTCGAGCCGCGGTTTGAAAAACCATCTAATAAACACATACACATTTTGTACTAAAGATGTTTACAGTAAGGATAAATTCTTTCAAAAAAAAAAGAAACTTATAATTGACTTGTAGATACATAATATTAATATTCACGAAGGTTACTTACTTACACTTAGGAGGAGTTACATTTGCATAGATTAGTCAAATGTAGGTAGATATCTACGAAATAATCCGCAACACTGTAGTCTGTAACTCAACATCAGTATGGAAATTCTACTAAAGATGACTTTCCACAGCTACTTCGAAGATCTTCGTCTCGTTAAAGTAGACTTTCCTATTTGGTATTCCATATAGGGCAGGACCTGAAATGGATTCACCTGCAATTTACAGATAGGGCCGCTATTGCTTGATAATCCAGAAGAACATAAAGATCATACTTTTCATATCGAGTACTTGCCCTTGCGCAAGTTAAGCAAACCTGGTTTGGACCGCACTTGGACGGGTGACCACAAGTACTGTTGGCCCCGGCTTTCATCATCGTATGGCAGTCGTCAAACTAAGTCAAACACCTTTAGGGTTGGGATACATCTGGCATCGTAGAACAGTACTTTCCTATGCTGCTATCCTTTTCTGTCGCTCAGAACCGGCATTTACTAGAGCGAAAAAGGACACACGCCACAGAAACGGCTATATATATACTATGCTGATGCGTTCGGTTTCGTGCTGACAGATGCGTCCCAATCCCAACCCTTAGGCATAAACCGCTTTAAGAATTTGCCACTGTTCATCTTCATACGGAATACAAGCAATCGTACTGACAATCCATCTTATTATTTTCTGATAAATGTTAGTAGTAGGTATAAATTTATTATTAACTGAAATGACGATAACACCAACGGATGATAAAAAACCAAATTGGTAACCCCAATCTGTGAATTTGTACACCCCATATCTTTGTTCAGTTGCATATCTCAGCAACCCCTTCACTCTCGTACAAACTTTTAAATTTTCTACTATTTAAATTCTATCTTTTTATATTTAGAGCACTTGTTGTTAGTGTGCATTCCACGTCTTTCTTTTTTTCACTAAGTTCTTAATGCTATCTATACGCCTACCAAATTTTATAACACTTTAATTAGATATACTCAAGTTATCGTCTAACAAACATACCGACACACAGACCAACTCGACAGTAGCTAAGTTTAGTGCCGCTTCCTAAACACAAGTGCAGAAAAAGCAGCAACAAACTGCACTGCAGCATTTTCTCCTCAGACGGCAACTTACAAATATTAGAATCAATCAAAACATCAGCAATATTTACACACAAGAGAATGAAGCGAAACGACCATGGACAGCAAGCCTTATAATATATACAAGGGGATATCTAGTACCTTGGCCCAGGCTAAGTCATCTGAAAGTCGTATGCAAATACATGTTATGTTTATTCATTATTATTCATGTTAGGATTTAGAGTTGCCCAGGCAAATGATAACGCTTAGTACCTACTTGTATATGTTACAGTTAAAACCCATCATTACTTAGTTATAACGCGTTTTCTCAAATAAAAGCTCGGTTTTTATGTATCTGCCTTTGTTTAACCTATAAAATCTACTAATTACAACTCGAATTTACTACTTTTAAAACTACTTGTAACTTTGAACCTTATTTAAATTAGTATAAGAAAAACTTGTTCGGAATTGCGAATATAAAAATTGCTTATTAAAATATTTATATTGCCAAGTGCTACCACTAAAAAATAGGTGCCAAAACAAGTAAAATAGGTGCCCAGAAGAGAAAAATTGGTATCTATCAATTTACTTCAAGGTGACTGCTTTAAAGCGCGTTGAAAGTTGAAACAGAGGACGAAAATTCCAAAAAATGGTTAAATAGTGTGCGTACAATATGACATCTAGTGGCGGCTAATTGAATCACTTATTGGCAGAATTATGAAAAATGTAGGTATTTATACAAGTTGAGTGATCAGGCGATCCGAGTTTGTATGGAAAGTTAAATAGTAGATTATGCGGGTTAAAAGTAATATTTTTAACACGAGGCAAGAGACGATACTTTGAATCCAGAGCGAAACGAAGGATTCCACATCATACACAATCACGAGCATAGCGAGTGATTATACGGTGGAATCCGGAGTCTATATTATCTTTGCCGGAGTTAAGCGATTCATGTATATCGCCCGAGATAAAAATATTACCGTACCCGAGTAGCATACTCTAGTTTTCACCTCCATCTACGAGAAAAGCTAGCAAATGATAAAGAAAATGCCGTGTGGTTCCCGGCAGAGTAGAATAGGACCACTCCATCTCTTCCTGTGGATGTCGTAAGAGGCGACTAAAGGATAAATCTGACACGAACACCAAAAGAGGCATCCGACGGGCAGCAGCGTTGGAAGCCCGATAGTAACACAATACTGCGCTCGCCAACCCGCCTGCCAAGCGTGGCGAGTATGGCAAAACCCCCCCAATGGAGGTACAACAAAAGACCAGGCCCCCAGTCCCCGGCAGCCCCGCTATTCCTGGCTCCGGTAGCGGTCATGGTAACGGCGGGGCAGGGGGTGCTAAGAATCCCCGGCAGAGATCCGGCTACCACTCCCGTCGACGACTGGCCCTGGTAACACATAACGTCTGCACAATGAGGACTGACGAGAGGTTAGATGAGGTGGAAGAGGAAATAAGTAGGTTACGATGGGACATTGTGGGGTTGTCTGAAGTCCGAAGAGAGGGCGAGGGCACGACAACCCTAGAGTCTGGTAACCTACTCTATCACCGGGAAGGGGACATAAAGAAGTCCCAGCATGGTGTCGGGTTTCTCGTCCACAAGTCCCTCATTAACAACGTCATAACCATCGAGAGTGTCTCTAGCAGGGTAATATACCTGATACTCAGAGTATCTAAAAGATACTCGCTGAAGGTTATACAGGTATATATGCCAACAAAGGATCACTCCGATAAGGAGGTGCAGGAAGTGTATGAGGACATAAGTAAGGCCATACATACTTCTAAAACCTATTTTACGGTTGTTATGGGGGATTTTAACGCGAAACTGGGCAAACGAGGCGATGGAGAGATTAGGCTGGGAAACTTCGGATACGGAGTGCGAAATAACAGGGGACGTAGGCTGGCTGATTTTTTGGAGCAAGAGGGACTCTTCGCGATGAACTCTTTCTTCAAGAAGCCGCCACAAAGGAAGTGGACCTGGATAGGTCCAGCAAAGAAGAACCAGCCCCCTGTCAAAAACGAAATCGACTTCATCTTAACGACTAAGAGACGAATATTCAACGATGTCTCAGTGATCAATCGGATCAAAACCGGGAGCGATCACCGAATATTAAGAGGCATCGTGAATATTGATCTCAAGGTCGAAAGATCGCGGCTGATGAAGTCGACGCTCCGACCGACGCAGATCCAAATCGAAAACTCCGAGGGTTTCCAGCTTGAACTATCAAATCGCTTTCAAGGCCTTCAGGATTGCGTTACAGTGGACGAGATAAACCAAGGGTTTATACAAGCTGTCCAAGCGGTGGGATCGAAGGTGTTTAGGTCCCGCCCCAAACAAAGACCTCAGAAAATCTCTGCTGCGACCCTTACCTTAATGGCAGAGCGACGATCAAGGCCGCTGCAGACCTCCGAAGATGCTGAATCATATCGGCAGCTCAACAGACGTATACAAAAGTCCTTGCGACACGACATCCGCTCCTTTAATACTGAGCGTATTAAGGAGACGATAGAGCAGAATAAAGGCTCCAAAGTGTTCGCAAGAGCTATGTCGGTTGGGCAAAGCTGATTGATGAAGCTGAAGACGGAGGACGGCGGCGTGGTGTCGACAAAGGAAGGGGTTCTGGCGGAGATCGAGAGGTTTTATGGACAGCTGTATACCTCAGTTTCACAACCCAGCGGACAAATGGCTGAAGACCCAAGAGCCAAGTTAACCCGACACTATACCGAAGATATCCCGGACATCAGCCTGTACGAGATTAGGATGGCCCTCAAACAGCTTAAAAACAACAAGGCGCCGGGCGAGGATGGAATCACAGCAGAGCTTCTGAAAGCGGGCGGAACGCCGGTACTGAAAGTCCTTCAGAGGCTCTTTAATTCCGTTCTGCTCGAGGGCGTAACGCCGGAAGCGTGGAGCAGCGAGAAAGCGTGGTGGTCCTGTTCTTCAAAAAGGGAGATAGCACCCTATTGAAGAACTACAGGCCTATCACGCTTCTGAGTCATGTATATAAGTTGTTCTCGAGGGTCATTACGAATCGTCTCGCAAACAGGTTCGATGCCTTCCAGCCTCCCAAACAAGCCGGTTTCCGTAAAGGTTTTAGTACCATGGACCATATTCAAACGCTGCGGCAGGTTATAGAGAAGACGAGGGAGTATAACCGGCCGTTATGCTTGGGGTTCGTGGACTGGATTTGGCATCAACATCAATGGCGAGTATATCACTCACCTTCGATTTGCCGACGATATCGTTGTCATGGCAGAATCGATGGAAGACCTAAGTACTATGCTCGGAGATCTAAATCGAGTTTCCCAACAAGTGGGCCTTAAAATGAACATGGACAAAACGAAAGTAATGTCGAATGTCCATGTTTCGCCCCTACCTGTTTGTGTTGGGAGCTCCACCCTCGAAGTTGTAGACCAGTATATCTACCTGGGTCAATTGATCCAGGCAGGATGTTCCAGCTTCGAGGAAGAGGTCTCTAGACGAATCCGACTCGGCTGGGCAGCGTTCGGGAAGCTACGAAGTGTCTTCTCGTCAAATATACCTCAGTGTCTTAAGACTAAAGTTTACAATCAATGTGTGTTACCAGTGATGACTTATGGCTCTAAAACATGGTCCCTTACTATGGGTCTCATAAGAAGGCTCAAGGTCGTGCAACGCGCTATGGAGAGGGCTATGCTCGGTGTTTCTTTACGTGATCGAATCAGAAATGAGGAGATTCGTAGGAGAACTAAAGTCACTGACATAGCCCAGCGGATTAGCTCGTTGAAATGGCAGTGGGCGGGACACATAGCGCGACGAACCGATGGCCGATGGGGCGAAAGGGTTCTCGAATGGCGACCACGTATAGGCAAGCGAAGCGTAGGACACCCACCCACAAGGTGGTCTGACGACCTAACCAAGGTCGCTGGAAGGCGCTGGATGCAAGCAGCTCTAGATCGGTCATTTTGGAAATCTTTGGGAGAGGCCTATGTTCAGCAGTGGACGCTATGCGGCTGAAATGATGATGATGATGATGAATGATGATAAAGAAAAGTAGAACACCTACAATACCTAATCAAAGTTAAACTGGACAGATATTAACCTTTATTTGGTATCGTTTTCATTCAAGAAATACTAAGAAATAATATTTAAAAGGGCACCAACTTCTAATAAAATTTTCACTCATAACTTTGTTGGCGTGGTCCTTCATATCTTTTTATTTTTATAAATAAACTTGATATTCGCTATCGGCTTAAACTTATTAAAAATCACACAAATAAATACATACTTAATTACTTCACTTGTCCAAAAAAATTGTGCTTTTTTAATTAAACTTATTCTTATTTTCGAAGCGAAAAACATAAAAATGTTTAATTTCATTTATCCATGTGGACGACGAAATTTGTCCCAAATTAAAAAAAATACATACGTTTTAAAACGAAATTCTTCTTTTTTATTGCTAGACTTCAGTTTTAAAATTGTGTTTTAATTCCCAATGTTTTTTATTTTATTTTTCAGTCCCGAGAGAAGCAGTGACTTTAGCTCCAAATAATTTAGGATGAAAACATCGTTTTTCTTGTAGATGAGATGAAAAAGTATTTTTTATATTTCGATATTATATGTTCATTGAGGTTAGTGATTCAGTATCACGGACTGGAATCATCCCTAAAATAGATTCAGTATATATTATGTTAGACGTAATATAAGTACGAAAGTATCGTACATGGGCCATGTGTAAATGCTATAACGTAGATGTATCAAGATTAATGTTTTTATACACGCGAAAACGCTCCTAGTGCTAAATCATTTTCTGATGGCAAACACGGACATTTTATATATAGCAGTTTTTCGTGACTTAACGACCTCGCTATATTGCTTAAAAAGATATATTCGTTAGTACTAGCATGTTACAAACTAATAGAGATACATACATTATCACGACTTTGTTCCTAACGAAATAGACAGAGCCTTGGTTCATAAGACGAAGTGAAAATGAAATAATTGGCCAAGTGCGTGTCGGGCCACGCGCAGTGTAGGGTTCCGTAGTTCCAAATGCCAACTTTGAGTTATGCCACTAAAAACGTTTAAAAACTAATTATCTATTGAATTTGTATGAAATATCTTTTTCAGAGTACATTTTATAAGTTGATCGCCTATAACTTTTTAATTTGTATACCCTACTTAGCTCTGATAGTTTTCCTTTAAACTACATTATATATACTATAGCTGTGAATTTTTCACGTGGCCATATATAACCGTTTAGTAGATAGAGGGGGGGGACACTTGCCTCCAACAAAAATTTTCACTTTAAACCCAAATATTTCAGAAACCGATCCCTAAATCCAAAAATGGTGTTAACAAGCTCACAATGTTTTTGAAAGACCTATTCAACGACACCCCACACAATGTAATTGTCGAGAAAAAAATATCGACTACCTATTTACTTGTATGACTGGTAACCTAAAAAAATATTTTTCCAGATTTTATTTTACGACTTTTTCGCCATGATTAATATACATATCCATGCCAAATTACAGCTTTCTAGTACTTGTAGTTTCTGAGTAGGACCGCGGACAGACAGACAGACATGGCGAAACTGTAAGGGTTTCTTGTTTACTACGGAAACGAAATAGTAATAGTGTTGCTAGTCACATCGCCTATTTGGCCATTCCTTCAGTCGGCTTCTACGATCCGTGTGTGTAGTGAGACAGCTGGTACATTAAACGTTTTTTCTTTTCTCTATATATATTTTTTAAATTGTATAGTTAAAGATAATATTATCTGTATCTATTTGTTACAAACAAACGAATTTATTTAATACTAGCTGTACCCGCAGGCTTCGCTCCCGTGGGAGTTACGGGATAAAGAGTACCCTATGTCCTTTCCCAAGTCTCAAACTATATCCATACCAAATTTCATCCAATTCCGTTTAGTAGTTTAAGCGTGAAGAGGTAACAAACAAACAAACAAATATACAAACTCACTTTCGCATTTATAATATTAGTAGGATTTTTCGTGGATCAACCATAACATTTATTTGATTTTAGTCACATTTTGATTTTCAGTACATATTTCAAAAAATATATAAAAATATAAAGACAACCCTATGATCATAGTTATATATACTGAATCATAAAATTATATGATTACCTAACTTATAGATTGCGTGAACGTGGGGAGTAAAGTCATATTGGTCATGTATGTGAAGATTCGCCCAAGGGTAATAAAAATTATTATTCCCATGTTTAGTTAGAGAGATTAGTTCTGTCAGCAAATCAAATAATGATAGTTTACTCAAAGAATCATGCTAGTAAATTTTGCCGATAAATATATCGATATAATGTATGTATTGGGATTTAGAATATTGCAAACTGAGAATATACTTAACTCGAAACACGCGAACGATATTTATGTTATGGACCAAGTGATTAATATGACATTGTAATAAATTGAAAAATGCCCAAAATGAAAGAGCCGTGTGGTAAAAACCATTGAACATAATCAAGCCGACTGGGCTTTATTATAATGCTTATAATCTATGAGGCAGAATAATAACAGTTTCGTCACTTGGTCGATAGATTTTACATAAATCAACTGTAGGTGTAACCTCCCATGCAGTACGTGTGCATTACATGTATATGATTGCTAGAAAACTAAAAGACAATAGTCATAATATTTTAAAAACTTAATCACGTGAAGCGACTGAATGATAAACCCAGCAAAAATATTGATTCATCCTTTCTGTCTACCCAATTAGCGTTTCAACTCTGTTTAAGAAAATCGAGAAAAATAACAATACAACCTATCGACAAAAATCTTGACTGAATGCCAGTCACTCATTTTTCGCTCTTAACATTTTAAATCCACAACCTAATAAGCTTCCATATAGTTTCCAAAATCAATTTTATCACGCTACAATAGAGTTCAAATTTACATGACTGAATATTGCTGTATAATGTCAGTCCCCTGGCCTATGTTAGATTTTTAAGGCAAGTATTAACAGTGAGCTATGCGATGCAAAGAACATTAGTATACTTTAAATTATCTTTTTTACATCGCTTGAAAAACAACCCAACATGATGTTTATATATTTATTCGACTAGTAGAAATGATCAACACCACAATACAAAAATGTTCTTAAGGGTTTTCAAGTGTAGACAGACTGTGAGAACTTCGCTCATTTTGCTCACTCGTGAATTAAAAATTACACTTCTTGCTTCATCAAGCAGTACCATATCAATCACAGACTTGATTTTCATATGAGGAAGTTTTGCTTATATATTTGTACACGGGGATTTAATTCGAACTAATTATGAACAAATATAGCTTTTGTAGTACAAAGAGGGTCGTGCAGTGGAGAGTAAAAAGACCTGATGAAGATGAATTATGAAAGGTAAATGATACCACGGTCGGTTCAATCCGATTAAAACATCAGGAAATAAATAAATTACTACGGTTACATAAAAAGGTACGATCCGCGTTAATTCCCGTGTACAACAATTATACGTAATAATAATGCAAGAAGTTTCGCTTATATTCAGTGTAATTTGTCCCTATATATTTATTTATCCAAATTCAGCTCAACAAATAGTATTCAGTGATAAAATATACATTCGTCGGTACGATTCAAATTTTAATTGTTAGTTCTACTCCAACACTGGAGCACGACCTTAGGCCCGAGAGCTCTTCGTCACAAGGCTGCTAGCTTCGAATAAAGCCAGTGAAGTACTCTTTATAATTCCTTACTCATGGATTTTCTGCTTTAGATATGCCTGACGAGCAGGTCGAAGGCACGGTAACCGGAATCGTGGGTCAGCGAAATTCAAGATTGTGTTTTCAGATGGCAGATTTAGGATAGGCACTTTGATATTACTTTACAGGATGAGTTTTTAGGCACCCGGCCACATTTTTAGAGCAATTTTAGTCCATGAGATTGAACTACTTATTCATTATCATCATCATCAGGTCTTTTTGTCTCCACTGCAGGAGAATGGCCCTCTCTGTACTACCAGAGCAGCCAGAGGACTTAGCCTACACTCTCCACGCTGGCCAGACGTGTTGGAGAGATCTTATTGATGTTTATAAGCTTTGTTTTGCTTGTATTTCCTAAGTCGCCTTCTACGACATCCATTTACTACATATTATAAAAGACTATTTATAGTATTTATCGTCATTTGATACAGGGTTTCTTTTTCCGTGATTTTGATCCTTGAAGTTTGTGTAGGAATTATAAACAATGTTCGAAAAAATAACTGGTTTTTCCGAAACATTTTAATGAATTATCTAATGTTGTGTTTTCGTAAACATATAAAGGTAGATCTAGAGAAGCCTTTATAGAATCTTACGAATTGTTACAATTGCAATATTCCCTTTGAAAGTTTTAATTGGAAATACGGCGGATTCGAATTTTCCTAGTTATTTTGTTTGCTTGTTTGTTACTGTAGGTACTCGTTATTGGTTGCTGGAGTTTGTGAACTTTAAATCTTCTTTATTATCATTTTCCTCCTCTTCTTGAGTTGAAAGACTAAATAAACTCACTAACACGTAACTGAGCTTACGCCTCGAGGACTGTACTATGCAGTTAAAAAATTATTTTGTTATGATGATGATTAGTCCTCGAGTTACAAAATGAGTAAGAATAATTAGAAATTTACTTTTCAATGTTTTAAATGCTTAACAAGCATAAACTTTATCGATATATTATGTTATGGTATAAATATATTACTATCCTAGATCCGTAAGATCACATTTAGTGTGATGGCGGACGAGAAGACGGAGAATTGGAATCAAAACAATGATGGGTTGGTAGACGCATCGTCTACTAACTAACATAATTCAGATTGTCGCCTATTCCCTTGACCGGATTTTACGATCTGCACGGAAAAAGAAACAGCTGGTGCATTCTATTGTTTCTTATCTTCCAGACCGCCACGTATTTAACATCATATTTGTGTTTTAAAAAAACTTAAAATATTGAAATCAACGCCATCTAGCGGGAAAAGTTTAGCTTCAAAATAATATTTTTCTCCATCTATTTAAGATATTCTTTTTCTGAAGACGTGTCATTACTAACATCAACAGTGTCATTTTACGCAAAAAAATATTATTTGCATAGAGATCACAAATATTATATTTCTAGTAATTTATCTTTTGTCTATTCTCATAGTTTATCTTTCGGTCTTTTGGGAGTGTAGACTATAAATTTAGGTTAAGGGTTGGTAAAAACATGTCTAATGTTACCATTCCATTAAATCTTAAACAGATCTGCATCTGCCGTTTATTGGGCCCCAGGCCATTATCTGCATAGTATATTTCTAAAAATGTAATTTGTTTATGTTTTTTACACTCAGCAGCAACATAATCTACTTTATAGATACTAGGCTTTGTTCACTGAAGTTTATTTTAAATTGAACGATGACCTTGAAATGTATACTTAAAAGTTTATAACTAATTCACGTGATTCTGGATAGAAGGGCTAATTAATTAGTTCAGGAACTTGGCCGGCAAGCAGTACGCTTGCCGGCCAAGTTCCTGAACTAAGCTAAATAATAAACCTATATTTTTAAACTTTTTTAAAACAGCTTGGTGGGATTGTATTGTTTTATTACAGAGTTCCTATGGCTATCCTCCGGCTCCATCATCAGATTAACTCCATGTCACCATAATATTGCATTGTCACGCTATATATTATGGGTGCAAAATTTCAGCTTAATCGGAAACCGGGAAGTGGGTCAAATTTACTTTGCAAGATTTGATTACACAATGAACGATAGTCAAAGGAACAGGTGAAACTGAAATAAAAGCTTGTAAATGATTTTTAAAAATAATATAGAATACGGTTTCCATGACTCAAACGCGCTAAAACAATTTTCTACACCTATATTTGTTTTTGCTGAAATGCAACTGTCCGAAACACTTTTTGCACGAGTTTATCCAATATTTTTCAATTTCATACGTTTAAAAGGTTTGGAAAACCGAGGCATGTTAGCAAGGACTTTTGTATTTTTTGAAGCAAACACTTTGACGTTTGTTGGTATTTACTTCAGCTTCAGTACAGTTGAGTATTTACTTCAGTACAGGAGTAAAATTTACTGCAAAGTTACGTTAAATACCTAATGGCAAAATAATATAAATAAAGGAGGCTCCAGCAACTACTTACTTTTATTGATAAAATGTTGTTACCTAATAAAATATTTTTTTCTATTTGTTTTAATCTTAACTGTATATATTTTTTCTTTTATATTTAAACCAATATTATAAACCAAATGATAATAAAGATACATAAAGAGATTTTCAACTATCACTGATCGATTGTCAATAACCACGCGCTTGCATTTTTGTAGTCAAAGTTGGTAATTGAAAAACCGTTGTTTAGAAAAAATATAAAAATCTATTTCACAAACTGTAGTAGCAGATGGAACAGTTAACAGTTTGTAATCGCATCAGGTCCGTCAAAGGCAGAGCTTCAATTTGCGAGTCCGCCATCAAAATTGATGCTCCTGTCGCGTCGCATCCGACGCGCAAACGATTTTTCACAATTCCTTTCTGATGAAATTTAAGCGTATAAAACATTGGCATTGCGTCTTTTTAGTTTCGATGTCCCTACAAGTTCAGTATGACTGTTTTTTTAAAGACATATCAAACGATAGTATTCATTTGATACTCGTTACATCTTCATGGCATTTTAAGTTGCTACTTCCATTGTTTTACTATTGTGTGTGGTCTTGACGGTCGTGAATTAAGTACCTGCGATACATTTTATCTAGGAAAATGTGAGATTCTCAAATGATTATCAAATAGACGCTCCTTTAATCGCACACCTTGACTCTTAAGCAACCCCGTTAATAGTAACCAGCTTAGCTTATTAAATAAAAATAAAAATAAAATAAAATATCTTTATTTCGGACCTTTTTTGTCCATAGAAGAATTATACATTAGTCCTCTCCTCCGTAAGTAAACTCCAATAAATAAGTATTTTAATTGGCCAATTCTAAAGATACTATCATCTCTGTATTTTCTAACAATGGTTCATTATATAACAAAACGCGATCCTTTGTTATCCAAACGATTTCCCAAAATGAAATGACAGCGACCAAAGCGTTTTATGACTTTTAATCTGATTTAATCTTCTTACTTGCTTTAAAGTTTTAATTGATTACAGATTGATAATTTTGGTGCCTTCAACAGAGAGCAACGAATCATATAACTCGGAAATTAATACTCTAATAGCAGAACAAGCCGTATAGGAAATAGTTAGGTCTGAATTTCATTTTCATTATCTTTTTACGTCAGGGATAAAGACAGTGTATATATGTATATATGGATGCAAGCCGCTCTAGATTGGTCATTTTGAAAATCTTTGGGAGAGGCCTATGTCCAGCAGTGGACGTTATGCGGCTGAAATGATGATGATGATATGTATAAATATTCAAATCGAAATAAGTACTGACTAGTTAGCTAGACTACTAGACAAAAGTTAATGTAAAAACTTTAAGTAAAAAACATTAATAAAGGGTTTCACGAAAGGATGAAACCCTTTAGTACTCCAATAAGGAAAACCAAAAATAAAAAAATATCGGCAGCAGTCAGTGAAATGTGCCGGAAAAGAAAAATAATTACAGTCGAAGAAAGCGGTTAATCTGTTCATCAAAAGGGTTACATTGGGTCGAACGGACAAACAGAAATTGCTGAGTGTACCTACGTCGGACCTGTTAGTTCCAATAAACGAAAAAACTGGTCGATAATGATCAAAGATTCCACGTTTTTAATGCATAGCGGTTGATATAACACAGAACTATTACAGCTGTATTAAAACTGCATTTCGTGCATGTGATTTATTATTAGTATTAGAAGTATTTTAAATCTTAAAATTGGAAAAAAGGAAACATTTTGATCATATAGCAAACTGTTTCAGTTTTTTTTTTTATTCCGCATGTACTATCATATAAAATTGTACTTTTACGGCGCGCCCTATCGGTCCGCTCCGGACCGCCGGCTGTGCACCGGTATTATACATTTATTTATTCTTCTTGAATCCCTATGTATTTAATTTGATGAAAGCTGCTTTTAGATCCGTAACGAAGTTTAAAAGATCTAAGCGTTAATACATGCAGAGGAAAAAACGACTAGAAGCAACATTGTTTTATATACTATGTATCGAAGTAACAAAATCTATATAAATCTCATTTGTACCTTATCATAAGCCAATGTATGGGAAGTAGACTTTCTGTACATACATACCTTGTTCCATTCCTATACCTACAAATAAGAACTTTATTGCCCATAATTTGAAATTAATAAAAAAATATAAATCTATTATTATTGTTTTGAAATTCTAAAAAGAAACAAATTTTATGCGAGACATATGTATTTATCATCATCATCATCATCATTTCACTGCTGGACATAGGCCTCTCCCAAAGATTATGGATATGTATTTATAAAATATCTAAAAAGAAACTAATTTAAATCAAATAAAAACTCTCATAGGTATGATTACGAACAACAAGTCCTGAATCCGACCGTCATTAAAACTTTAAATTGACATTACTTAGGTTGACATATGCAGAGATAAAAAGTTTTCTACTTACATTTTATTTGGTGTTTCGACCAGATACTATAATATTTGCATTGTTTTACATACATACATAACATCCAGCTTCGAGGAAGAGCGACCATGTACTGGCAAGCGAAGCGTAGGACCCCGTCCCACAAGGTGGTCTGACGATCTGACCAAGGTCCCTGGAGGGCGCTGGATGCAAGCCGCTCTAGATCGTTCATTTTTGAAATGCTTGGGAGAGGCCTACGTCCAGCGGTGGACGTTATGCGGCTGAAATGATGATGATGATGATGACATAACATCACGTCTTTATCTCTATTGGACACCAGAACGTTTGGGTCTTGTGGCTCTAATCAGAGCCCAGGGCATTGAATGAATGAAAAATGAATGAAAAACGCTTTATTGCACCAATTCAATAAAAAAAAGCAGTAAAAATGGTTTAACAAAAAAAATTAGGTACAATGGGCGATCTTATTACTTAGAGCGATCTTTTCCAGACAACCGATGGATGGAGGGGAAATGTAGGCTCGTCAGAAATAACGCATTGCTTTGTTTTCATTTCTTAAACAGAGTAAACTGCCACGGAAAGTATTAAAAGATCTCTCAAATCTACATACCTATAAATAATAAATATTTAGGGACAAATTACACTGATTGAGCTAGCCCCAAAGTAAGTTCGAGATTTGTGTTATGGGATACTAACTCTACGATACTATATTTTATAATAATTACATATAAAAAAAACATCTATGTTTGTGTACGAACAAAACAAAATTAACAGGCGTGTGAGGAAATTATTCGCTAAATACGTTTCTCACTTGGTTTCTGACAACCGGTTATGAATTTCCGTTTGACGTGAAAAGGTACGTATAAGAAAATTACATCTTGTCGCATACTTTGCCATTTAAATTCATTTATTTTATTATTTTGCGAATTGCAAAAACATTTGCATTATTTCGTTTCTTCTCCTGTGTACTCGTAATTTGTCCTATAACAAAGACTGAACATGCCTTTTTAATTTCTTTTGGGCTTTCTGTAACATATAGTATTTTATGAAAGATATTAAACTATGATTCAATTTTACAAATTTTGAACGATTTATATCTATTCTTTTGGTTTGTTCTCAACGTAGGATACAAAGATTATACATTTCGATTTTAGTCTTTTAGGGAGAATTGTTAAATATCATGGACTGAGCATGTCCTTTATATTGTATCTATAATACTTTACAACAATTATTTACATAAATAAGCCTCGTCTTATTTTTTTATCTAAATAATATCTCTGGATTGAAAGAACTTGATATAATATTTAAATCATAAATTTCTGCAAACCTTTTACAATGTTTCATGGCGATTTATCGTTTAATGTACGAACGTCTATCATTGTAAAGACAATAAAAAGTAGTGAAACTAATGAAAAGGCAAGGCAACAATTGATTTTGCCATTCGCTAATAGTACTCGTAGCACCTATTCCATTAATTTCCACGACTACGAACGACTACGAGCTACGACCTTCTACAAGAAATCTACAATGAGTAGTTAAGCTACGAAGTTACAATGCTGAAAATGTAGATAATAAATTACTTCGAATTGCTTCAAATCCGCTAGAGGAAAACCTTTTTTCTAAACATCAAAACAAATATTTTCTATAAGATTTGTATGAAATACAAAAACGTGATATCATGCTTTTTTGAATCCAAATATATATCTCTTTTTCTACATTGATTACTAAAATCATATTCACTATTCTGTGATGTTTTACCTACATTTAATTAATTTTTGACCCAGGCCTCTACCCAATTGCTTGTGTCATTTAAAATAAGGATGTTCGAGGTCGATTTACTCGGTGATTCGTTAATATGGCCTTCCAGACCAGAATTTTTAGTTTGCAAAAAGTAGCATTTTAAAAGAATGTTGTATCTCAGTTTTAAATTTGCAAAGACTGGATTGATATTATTCCAAATAAAATCGTACAAACAGCTTAATTTTAGTATTTGTGTTCATCCAAAAATACCGTACAAACGGCATAATCTGAGTATTTATATGCTGGGGGATACAACGTTTAACTGAAACATGTAAGAATTGTTGATTGAGTTTGTATTGGTTAAATGAAACGTTTTTATTCAAAAATGACGCCCCAATTTACATTTTTTTTTAATGACGGGTGTAGACTGCCAAAGATTGCCAACGAAATCGCGCTAAAATGAAAGCTTTTGCATAAATAAAACTCTATTAGGTTATTTTGTCATTTTAATTTTAATTTTTATTTATTGTTATAATTGTATACAACTTGGAAGATACATTCCCGTAGTAAATCGTGCCATGGGCTTTACTAGATCACTAAAGTAAAATGATAATAAAATAACAGTCAAAAAACAAAAAAAAACTACATTCCCATACAAATTGCCCGGGCGGCTGCACACTTTCGTATGGAAATGTCAAAATATATTGTTATAGTATATGACTGTTTAATTATACTATAGTGATCTAGTATAGCCCGTGGTTTTATTTATTACGGGTATTTCCCTTCCACGTTGTATATTTATGTTTATGTCAATAAACTTTTAACAATTTCAACATTTCCTGGTAAAAAAATCTTGCCTTTAAGTAAAATATTAAATATATTCTTATTCCCGCGACGCCGAGTCTCCTCCAAAGTCTAATCCATTATTTGAATTATTTAGTAGGCAGGTGATATATAAGTTCGGTTCGACTTACTTCCTCCTTGAGGCTCAAAACAAAGCTACTGATAAATAATTACTACGAATAATTGGCCAAGTGCGTGTCGGGCCACGCGCAATGTAGGGTTCCGTAGTTCCGAATGCTAACTTTGAGTTTATGCCACTAAAAACGTTTAAAAACGAATTATCTATTGAATTTGTATGAAATTTCTTTTTCCGAGTTCATTTAATAAGTTGATCGCCTATAACTTTTTAATTTGTATACCCTACTTAGCTCTGATAGTTTTCCTTTAAACTACATTATATATACTATAGCTGTGAATTTTTTTACGTGGCCATATATAACCGTTTAGCAGATAGAAGGGGGGGACACTTGCCTCCAACAAAAATTTTCACTTTAAACCCAAATATTTCAGAAACGGATCCCTAAATCCAAAAATGGTGTTAACAAGCTCACAATGTTTTTGAAAGACCTATTCAACGAAACCCCACACAATGTGTTTGTCGAGAAAAAAAATATTGACTACCTTTACATGTATGGCAGCTAACCTAAAAAAAAATATTTTTCCAGATTTTATTTTACGACTTTTTTGCCATGATTAATATACATATCCATGCCAAATTACAGCTTTCTAGTACTTGTAGTTTCTGAGTAGGACCGCGGACAGACAGACAGACAGACATGGCGAAACTATAAGGGTTCCTTGTTTACTACGGAACCCTAAAAACGATCATTCTAAGTACAATTATTGAAAGAAAAATTATAAAAACCTTCAGCTTTGGCCACCTCCAATCCATTTTATGACTATCATTCAGGAACTAGGAATAATTAAGGGATTAAAATATGGCCTCTTCAGCGTTTCAAATACCTATTTAATATTTAATCAAAAATGAGTAACTGATAAGATGAACATAAATAAAAAAAAACGACGGGTTGCACTCTGGGAGTGCCGGCAGAAGTGAAAACTTGAATATTAACGTTGTGCATTTTTGATACTTTGGAATGGTTAGGGAATAATTTTGCACGAATTGCTTTAATTATCAGTATAAAATATTTCAAATCATTTCACAAATGTCACAAGCATGACCAAATTCATTTTCAACAAAATCATTTTCAAATACACAGCAGTATGGCCACTACACAGACGGTCGAGCCATCAGCTGTCACCATCCATGGATGCGCGTAGCACGCTGTAACATAAACACACATGAACATTCGCGCAAGCGCCCTGCGCCGTCTTACGAATTTTCGATCAGGCCACGTGTCCTGACGCGAGTTTAATTTTTTTTACCCATTCCAAAAAAAGTGCACAACGCCGCTAAAGAAGTTTTCACTTCAATATAATTATTGTTTGTTTATTTTTCGTTTGTCTAAGTGGCCAACCCTGATGGTGTCAAATTTTTCAGACTGCCTAAAGACATTTGACATAGCTGACGACTGCCATAAAATGATGACAGCCGGGACCAACGGCTTATACGTGCCTTCCAAAACACGGAGGAACTCGAAGAAAATTTTATGCCACTTGTCGTCACCCATCCAAGTGCGGACCACGGCCCGGTATCGCTTAACTAGTAATGCGCACATCCACCGGGCTACCATGCTCGTCAAAAGATAAGGGTGTGGATACATAGAATGGCCACATATACGGACAATATAAAACGGAATGTAATTTGACCACACCAATCTTGTCTGTCTCAGCGGTAATTCGTAGTCCCGTGTCGTATATCACGTAAGTAAATAACACAACCAAGGTCGACAGATCCTACTTTTCCCTCCACTTTTGTTACCTTAATCAACCTTAATGTAATTTTTTTTTAATATGTAAGAACAGGCGGCCTACGAGATACCAGGACCTGCCCTCAAAATATTAACGTCAGTACGTTAATGGATATCCAGAAAGACTTTAATAAAGTCCTTCAAAATAAACGATATTTCGAGTTAGAACTAGAGAAAATTCAAGAGATAGGTACAGGGCGCCCAGGAATCTCTTTGGTCCACTGTACCTATAGGTAAGAATCTAACCTGTAATATACGAGCCTAAAAAATTTCGGGTTTGGGCAGTATACTTTTAACTACAGTTATTTTATAGTTTTATTATAATGCACTCGTACTCAGCCGTGTGGTTTCCGGCAGAGTAGAAAAGGGCCACTCCAAGTCCTCCTGTGTATGTTGTAGAAGGCAGCTTAGGTGAAACAAGCTAAACAAAGCTTATAAACATCAATAAGACCTCTCCACTCCAACCGGTCTGGCCAGCGAGGAGAGTGGAAGCCAAGTCCTCTGGCTGCTCTAGCCAAGTATGGCTTTGGAAGTACAGAGAGGATCGTGCTGCTGCAGTGGAGACAAAAATACCTGATAATGATGATAATGTACTCGTAATAGGTCTGTGGTGTTATTCACTGCTCAGGCTTTGTTGACTCACTCAGTTGGCGCAGTTCAAATTTACATAATCATACGAGAAGTATCATTATATCAATCACAGAAAGTCCACTGCTTGATATAGGACTCTCCGAATGATGTAAAACAAAACAATTCAAGTATCTAAACTAATAAAATGCTCCACCGACAAGAAAATATTTCTTACGTGTATTGATGTTACGAAACAATAAGTACTCATAAGGGTCATTCCGTGCATGAATAAAAAATACGATCCTCTTTTATATATACCCAATTGACAACACATTAATATCTTACAGTGAAACAATACGGGGCAAAAACTACATATTACAGAAATCGTACGGTAAATAATGTATAAGCTTCTGTTTTATTCAAGGCATGTACGAGTGTGTACGTTATAACGGCGACCACTTAGCTGATGGTGAGGCCTCGTATTGTTTATTGTTATTTTACGCATGTTATGGTAGGTACTGGGTAGTTAAAAGTATACCAACGAGAAAAAATGAGGTTTGGGGTACAGCCAAGGAGAGTTTTTGACCGACCGAGCTCAAAGCATCATTGTTTCAGGTTGAGCAACACAATAGGTATTCATTAGGCTCTTCTCTGTGTTATTTTTTTTCAATATCTGTCAAAATTGATTCAAAAGTTGTCCGTTCTTTTCCGCTAGGTTTGTAGTAATGTCTAACTACTACGAGAGCCATCGAGTAACAATTTATATATTTTTGAAATGAACTAATTAAAACCTTTTATTTGATACCCAATACGATTTCGAAAGAAAAAAATATATATATAATTATAATAACATTAATTATAATACTATGTCATCCAGACAATAATAAAGAATAGATAGTAATATCGTAGCATTACTATTCTGCATACTTGATTTTTTTATTAGCCTGTACACTTCTGGGCAAAGACCTTTCCTCTAGTGTAACAGATGAGAAAGTTAAGATCATTTTTAACTAAGTACAAATAAATATTTACACTTCTCATATGCCATCGTGGTTTCTGGCAGAGTAGAATAGAACCACTCCAAGTCCTCCCGTGGATGTCGTAGGAGGCGACTACGAAATACAAGCTAAACGAAGCTTATAAACATCAATGAGACCTCTCCAACCCGTCTGGCCAGCGTGGAGAGTGTAGGCCAAAGTCCTCTGGCTGCTCTGGCTAAATATGGCTCTGGTAGTACAGAGAGGGTCGTGCTCCTGCATTGGAGACAAAAATACCTGATGATTATGATGATGATGAAGTTTTGCCAAAGAGTATGTCTACGAAAAAAATAATTGTTTAACTAATCTTGTTTTGTCTCTGATAATTTGCTTTATGTTCTACGCTCGTAGTAAAAAAATAAATAAGAATATATCGAAGGCCAGAACTAACAAAACGTAAATATAAATGTAGGATGTAAGAGTTTATGCATGGAAAGGAACGTATGATTTGTAAGAAAGGGACAGAATGATACAAGTAAGATGGTGTGAGAGAGAAAGGAAGAGACGCGCGAAAAGTTTGAATTGGGAAGGATATGTGAAAAAAAGGAGTGATGAGAGTTACGGAGTAATGAAAGATTACGTAAAGATGATTTATGATGTAAGACGTGTTTTAAGCATAAGTTTTAAGATTTAAAGACGAAAGACGTGAAGACGTAATTGTAAAGTTTAGTTTTAAAGTTAAAAGTTGAATATAATATCAGTTTTTATTTTATCTCAAACAGTATTTCTTTCTGTGGATCTTCCTCAGCCCCATCCCCACAGTTTTTGGGGGCTTCGTCCGGGATAGGAGCTGAAATCCCAGAAGAAAGTGTGCAAGTTGTGATCAACCACAAGACGAGTGTTAAGCGTGTGTAGTAAGACGTAGCTACGCCCGCTAGTTGTAATTTTAGAGACGAAGACGTGTTTCTGAAATTATGGCGCGAAGAAGGAGCAAGGGTGGCGATGACGAGCAGTTTGAGCAGGCGAAGGCGTACAGATGTGATGGTAGTTCGATGCTGATGGGGGAAAGCCTCATACCGAAATTCACTGGTCAGGACAAGACCTACACAGCGGCCAGATGGATCCAGGATGTCGAAGACAATACGGAGATCATGGGATGGAGTCCAGTGCAGCAGCTTTTGATGGCAAGACGTTCGTTGGCTGGCACTGCAGAGTTATGGTTACGTACAGAACGTGCGTTTAAGTGTTGGGATGATTTGAAGGCTGGTGTGCAGAAAGAGTTCCCTGATACCATCGATACGAAGACGATCCACGAAATGATGACAGCAAGGAAGAAGAAATCGAGTGAGTCCTGCTATGAGTACATGCTGGTGATGAAGGAGCTCGGTAAACGAGGTAAAATGGCAGACTACGTGGCTATCAAGTACATTATCCAAGGCATTCAGGACCTCGAAATCAACAAGGTGCTATTATATGGTGTTACGACTTATAGTGACCTCAAAGAAAAACTGAAGTTGTACGAAGAAATGAAGCGGAGGATGTCGGCGGCTACGGTGGCTCATACGAAAACTGAAAACAAGCCAAGAGTGGAAAGAGCGAGGTTCACATATTGCTACAGCTGTGGAGAAAAAGAGCATACATCGGCGGATTGCCCGCATAAAGAAAAAGGTGTAAAATGTTTTCGTTGCAATGAGTTCGGCCATATCGCTCCTCATTGTAAAAGCCGATCCGAGTCCGAGCAAACACGAAGTTCACAAGGCGGGAAAAGTGAAGTTGCGAGTGAAAAAACGGCAGGTGGCACTAGTTGCTATGGTGTAATGGCGCTAGGGTCCAAAAGAAACAGTTTTCGGAAAGTAGACAATGACAGTGACAGATGTGACAGTTACGTCAGTGACAGAACAAGCAATAATGTAAACAAACAATTTTCGAACTCTAAGCCGTTTATGTTAGTTTCTGTGTTAAATAAAAATGTAAAAGCGTTGATCGACACAGGTAGCGATCTCAATATGTTGTCCGAGGATTGCTACAAAGAGTTAAAAGCACCGGTGTGCGAAAAGAGTGAATTGTACATATCGGGTTTAGGTAATAAGAAAGTAAGTTGTTTAGGGCGCGTAAAGTTAGATGTTATCATTGATAGGCATAGTTTTAAAGATGTTTTGTTTTATGTTTTGCCACAAAGTTCAATGCCGCAATATAAGATGATAATTGGTAACGATTTATTACAGCATTGTGTAATGGTCATGGAACAGGGTAGTGTTACGATTAGGCCTGCAAGTAGACGAATGTTTGAGAGTTTTGTGTGTGATTCTGTTGATGTCGTAGGTAAAGAGATGAGTGTTGACGTGCGGCATAAGGTGAACGAGTTAGTGCAGTCACACGTAACCAATAAAGACGACGTACCAGAAGTGCAGCAACCTAGAAGAAAAGCTACTAAGGAACAGCAGAAGGTTGACCAAAAGCAACAGGAGACAAAGTGGCTTGACGGAGGCATGAGCAAGGTAAATTATTTAGAATACAGTAGTCCGATAAAAGTGGTCAAGAAGAAAGAAGAAAATGCAAATGTTTATGTAGATATCAGGCTATTAAGTAAGAAGAAAGTTAAACATGATTACCAGTATTTAGATGCAAAGATAGTTAAAGATGTAAGAAAAACAAAGATGTTTCAAGTTTTAAAGAATAGCTTTTTACAGTTACCATATAAAGAAAATGAGTATTCTACTATTATTTTACAGACTGACAGACAGTATTTTAAGTTTGTTTTTTCAAATATTTTCAGAAACCCTATAAGAAAAGAAGTTCCTAGATTGTGTACTAATAATATGATTATTCCAGCGAGTTATAAAGAGCGAGCACAAGAGAGATTGATAGAAGTTGCATCCCAGTATGGATTGCAAATAAATAGAAAGAAGTCTCAGTTGGTTCAGAGGCAAGTAAAGAATGCAAGACATGCCATAGAAGTTGGAAAGATAAAAGAAGCTCAAGGACAAGACGGAAAACTGAAAGCTGTAACGCAGTTATTTAAAGAAAATAGTTATTGTAAGGATTACTATTTGGAAAATGGTATGCTTTACACAGGGCTACAGAAGCAACTTGTTGGGCCAAGGAAGTTGGACAATAAGATTATAGGAAAAGCACAAGAGAATGACCATTTTCTGAGAAATAAGTTGTTTATGTTTATTAAACAGGAAAATAGAAGAAAAGTCAGAGAAAAGATGATCAAGAGTCTAGAAAAGAATAAGAGAACTTATGATAAGAAGCGGAAGAAGAGTACTAAGCACAAGCAGGTTGTTAAAGACTCTATCAAGAAAGTAAAGATGAAGTTTAAGGTTGGGAAGAATGACAGGTATGAAGTTTGGAAACTGGATGGTTCTTCTTAGAGTAAGGTATGAGCATATAATATATTTTTATTTTTTATGCGAGTTGTTTATTTGATTTTGTGTGTATAAGATGTATGGTTTGTGGACATTGGGGTATAGGATAAGATGTTCCATGCACCAAGCGTTATGATTAGGTAGTATTTAAGTAAGAATTTAAGATCTACGGTTTAACGATGATGGTTACAGACGTTTAACTAAAGTTTTTTAAGGTGTTATAAATTTGTTATTTTATGAAGTTTACAGATGTGTTATCTTTAAAGTTTATGATGCTAATGTGTTGTTCAAGAGTTAAATATTTAATTTTATTCTACAAAGATTCAAGAAGTTTATTCTAAGATGTGTAATTTTAAGATATTTTTAACATAGAAAGTCTGGAGGCCAGACTATGTCAGGACAGCCGATTTGTAGGATGTAAGAGTTTATGCATGGAAAGGAACGTATGATTTGTAAGAAAGGGACAGAATGATACAAGTAAGATGGTGTGAGAGAGAAAGGAAGAGACGCGCGAAAAGTTTGAATTGGGAAGGATATGTGAAAAAAAGGAGTGATGAGAGTTACGGAGTAATGAAAGATTACGTAAAGATGATTTATGATGTAAGACGTGTTTTAAGCATAAGTTTTAAGATTTAAAGACGAAAGACGTGAAGACGTAATTGTAAAGTTTAGTTTTAAAGTTAAAAGTTGAATATAATATCAGTTTTTATTTTATCTCAAACAGTATTTCTTTCTGTGGATCTTCCTCAGCCCCATCCCCACATAAATATAAATAAAGATATTCTGAATTTATTTTGGAGTCATATGAAGTCCTCAGTATTAATAGAACATAGCAACAACGCGTGCTTAGTTCTTTTTATTTGTTGTCTACTCAGAGCCGAACTACGAAAATGAAATCCACAGAAAAATGTTGTATAAAACGAAAGGTATTCTAACACAAAGCTTCTCAATTTGGCCCTAACAAGTGTGGTGGGATCAAAGACACGCTGAAGTGCTCCTTTGCAAAGGATGTTAAATCCTTTCGCAAAGGCGTAGTTCCTAAAAGGGAACAAAAAATCGCCTCTGACGAATATAACAGCCTAAAATATTTTAGGCATCAAGCCCTAAAGCATAAAAGAATTAAGGTGTATTTAGATAATTGGCCAATATTTGATGGCATGGAAACGTGCTTACGTAAGTACGTAATGGAAGCAATACGAGGTGAACGCAATATTAAGTAATGAGTTAATGACGCAGAATAAATACTATGGCAATGATTAATGTTGACCATAATTTAAAGATATTCGTTAGTAAATTAGAAAAAAATCTGATATTTTTGTATCTTAATAGTTTTTTTATTAGGTCTGAGTTTTAATAATAGACAGTGCTAGGCCTACAATTGGTTTAAACGTAATATTGCTTGCACAAAACGCACGCTTAAAAAAAGTAATGTTTTTTTTAAAATTAGGAATCCCGATTTATCATCCAGCGAGAATTACTAACAAGCGAGCGTAAATGTTTGCATAATAATGAAAGAAAAATCCGTGAAAATCATAGAGCCTTTGTAAAAGAGTGTCTCAAATGGCTTCGAGAAAAATATGATACGGCTGTGCCTTGATGTGCTTAACGAGTCAAGGGTACTACTAGCCCCCAGAATGCTGATTTTCTGTATAAATAAGTAATTACTAAAAACAATTACTTATATACTTAGTGTTTCTTCTTCTTAGGGGCACTCTAACGACACCTCTCAATCTTAGATCCATGAAGCCCTATAGGCTACAGAGCGTGCAGAAATATACATACACACATACAATTACATACACTCTAAAGACATAGCCCTCCTTCTGACGCAGTCAATAAGTACAAAATAAGACAATAGGCCATTTTTGGATTGGATTTTTAAATTGAATGGCGACCTACGTTCCCCAATGTTGAAAACTTGGATTTTTATTAAACTTTCTTACCATTATAACATCAGAGAAAACGTCAGAATCGCTTTTTCAGCATATTTAGGCTAAACGGTCTAATAAAGCAATATAGTTAGCAGATTTTCGGATTTATTTTTTATTTAAAATTAGATCTTTTAAAACTACGCTCACGAAACGTTTCTTAAAACTATGAAAAAATATTAAAGTTCCATAAGGAAATTACGTCAGATGCTTATAAGCAGTTGGAAAAATCTGATAACAGTGTGAACTATTAACACACTCTATAGGAGAGAGTTCTGCGATGTAAAACCAGCCTTTATATACTTAGTCCTAACTTAAAACAAGTTTTAATAAGTTTGTAGACAGCCAAGCGTAATTCAACTTTGTACGTACGAGAAGAAATAATTGCAACCGCAAGAACGAATTTTAACCCTTCTCAACCCGTCAGCTAAATAACTTAAGTTTCAGATAGTTGTTTTGGTTAGCGGAATAGCTTACTGTGAATGTTGTGGAATGATATGGAGCAACTTTGTCCCTAGAACCTGGAAAACATGATAAAACAGTCAACTCGTGATCGGTTTCCGACTATAAAGATTTAGCTAGGCTCCGTTATTAAGTACTACTTAGTATTACTGACTTCTGCAAATTGGATTTGGCAGTCTTTTGTATAGGGATGTGGACTAGAGCATCCAAAAATAAAGTTACCTTATGTTTTTGTTCAGCAAAGTAGTCAAAATTCACGAAGATACAGCGCTTCGAAGTTTCGGAGTGAGGGTGATTGATACACTATTGGTTAAAAATCGTAGCCAATCGTGACGTCACGCAAAATTTAAATGCGCTGTATCTTCTTCATTATTTCTAAATATATATAGCCAAAAGATTTTGTTTTAATAAGCCACAAGATTTTGTTTGTCCAGATCTTTATTAGGCATATATCTTTGTAAACTGATAAAACCCTTCAGACGCGTAGGCGACCAACATTGTAAATGAGTTTCTTCTCAAAATGTATACTTGACTTGCTGAAGCTCACGGCCTTGCCCGTGTGGTCAAATTTATGACAATCCTCACACTTTTCCGCCGTTTATCCGTTTTTATCCGAGTTTCATACAAACTAGCGATTTTAGCTGTACTTTGGTGGATCAGTCAATATAGTTTCACCAAGTTTCTACTTTTATAATATATAAATCTATTGTTTTACATTGTTTCATTAATTAAAATATATAAATAATTAAAAGGCACTAATATATATTTATATGGTTATAGTTTCCAAAACAGCTTGTACACATAGATGTAAAAAAAAAATCGATGTCTATGCTTGTACATGTACTGCAAACCATTTGAACAGACGAACTGTATGGCAACACAGATGTTAAATAAATTCATTTCGTTGTTTCGTTAATTTAAATAAATAAATAATAAAAAGATACTACTAGTATAAGTTTACATGGTTATAGTTTCCAAAACAGCATGTAGATGTACTACAAACCATTTGAACAAACGAACTGTATGTCAAAACAGATGTTAAATCAATTTATATCGTTGTTTTATTAATTAAAATATAATAAAAATATACTATACTAGTGTATAAGTTTACATTACTATAGTTTCCGAAACAGCGTGTAGATTTACTACAAACCATTTGAATTTTACTGAACAAAAATTAATTATTAGTTAAATCAATCATTGACAAACTTATAGAATCCAACTTGTAAAGTAGAACCAAAAGCACATAGAGTAAATGATGGAAAAAGGTAGATTACCTTGAAAGAACACATGGGAACTAATACTCCCAGTAGAAAGGACAGAATCTTCTGCATTTCGATTTGGAGATTTAGGCCGCAATGAGTGGTTTTTAAGCTAACAATGTATTGCTGCTTTTATCAAAAGGAGGGTCGCTGTGCAGAGGCTTTAGATAACTCGCTTGATTTTACACTCGAGTTGAGTCGAGTTCGTATTGATTGTGAAGCAATTTTACAGAAGACAGCATTTTGTTGTTTGCTGAAGTTCTTTTATCGTAGTAGTTAAAAGTCAAGGGATATTAGGTAGTTGAAAAAAAAAACTGTCTACGCAGGTTAGAACATAATCTACCTTTGTCTATTGCAGGCTTAGATGTATAGAGTCTAACAAAATATACTGAAACAATTTTAAGGCTAGATTCAGCCCATGATACTGTTTTTGACTTTCCATACAAGTTGAGCGATCAGTTGATCCGGGTTTGTATGGAAAGCCAAAATTATTTTAAATATTTAAATATATGATTCATGGGGATAGTTGTTAAGTATTACGAACTGAATTCACTCTTGTAACAGTTTCGGTATATTTTGATAGACATTTTATATAGTATACACTATTACATCTTTTTCACAAATTACAGATAGAGCATTTTTGGTCTTAGGTCTCTAAGCAGACAGAGGCCAGGGCTACTTTTGCGTGATAAGGTAAACATAATAATAATAGATTAATATATATATCAAGGGAATGCGACTAGCAGCCCAGTCGCATTCCCTTGATCAGTTATTACGATCTGCGCTAATAGAGAAGCTTAAATGTATATCTAAAGATATCTAATAAATCGTTGCATAAAGAACCTTTCTTTCCTTTATAAAGGAAATTGCAGCTGATCATTTCTTTTGAAACTTTGTAGAAAAGAAGCCTAATAAAACCTTTTCAAACTATGTTCGAGTAAACGTACACAATTTACATTTCATAATAAATATAGAGTAAAAACATCTTGGAGGTAGGAAGTAAACCACTTATAAAATAAGAGGAAGACCTAGATAAACAAGGATAGAAAGAGTGGGTGAAAAACAAAACAGACATAGTAAAAACCAGGAAATTAGATACCGACGAAGTTTATTCAGAGCCAACTCCTAACAGAAAAAAGACGATGTAAAAAAAAGGCAATTTATATTACGGGATATGTGCACTTGGAAAGCGCTTGATGCATCGTCGCTCTAGATCGGTCATTTTAGAAATCCTAAGGAGAAGCCTATGTCTAGCAGTGGAAATTAAGCAGCTGGAATGATGTTGATGGTGATATGTCCACTTAATCAAATTTTGACAAATATGTATCGACATATCGACTCAACCACAAAACTGATTTCCAACTTAGAATCTCAATATTCAAACGAAGTGTCAAGTTCCTCAAAGGAAGCCGTTGCTTTGAAAGTGAACCTTTGAAAATGAACCTTCGAATGAAACTTAAATCCTGCTGACTCTAACCAAGTTAACAGGTAGTCTCGCAAACTTTTGGAGTCTTATGCTGGCTGGTTTGTCATTAGTTAAAATTGTATGCTTTACATCTTTTGTCGTCTACTTTACCCAACAGTTGGATGGAAGAAATCACTTTAGTCACAGAATTAATAAAAGTCAGACTGCTTTAGTACCTACTATATTTTAAATCTTTTTTAACTAGTGTCTTACTTAGATAAGGCAAAATTACTTTTTATCTTATGCTAGACGTACCCCAGGCTTGTAATAAGAAATTATCTAACGGAATTGATTCGAAGCACACTCATGTACAGATATCAGGGCCGTGGATCTGTAGATAAGTGTGCATTTGAATCGTGCGTACAGTGGGCCAACGAGTTACCTGGGCCGGCCCTCTACCTATCTTGAATTTTCTCAATATTAACATGAAAATGAATATTTAACATGAATATTTAATGTGTCGCGACTTCACCCGGTGCGGTGTATGGGCCTCTCGTCACATTCGCCCTGATGAAGACCTCCGGATGAGGTCGAAACATGTCGGCAGCAGCTGACTCTATACGTGAGAAACCCGTTTACTAAATTGATATATTTAGATATGATAATATTTAGAAATACTCTTTCTGAATAGAGTTTAAGAGATACTTCAATGTATAGGAAGATTGCCGGCCCAAGTATCTCGCTGGCCCACTGTACAACAGTACTTCGATCTTACAAACTGCGAACTTTAACTAACAAAATACGTGCGACGTCTGGCGTCAGCTTGCTGTATAAAAATGATACCTGTGTAAGCTATTAACTCAAGCAATAAGTGTTTAAAAAAACTTAAATAACAAGTATCTTATTGTAGTGTACGCATATTATAAATAGGTATAAATAAGGCGGTACTTGTATTTCTTTGTGTCGGCAGTGTCATAAATGCTACGTGGTTAAACGGTTGTCTCATTGCGGATTCCCTATTTTATAGCAACCTGCCGATTATGATTTGCTGATTTAAGTAAATGTACTAGTATTTACGTTTATATTGTTAATAATAATCAATAATTCTTGTTAATATATATATATCTAAAATTAGTATTTCGGAAACGTCTCCGATATCTATTAAATTTAGTATGTAGAATTTCGGGGCCTAGAAATCGATTAAGCTGTAGGATCCATTTTTTTAGAACCTCGTTTATTCGGTGTTTTTATCGAGCGAGCGAAGCTCAATCACCCAGGTAGTTTATAATTCAATGTAGTTATAATTTTATATAAATGTTTTTTAGAATTCACGTACATAATCATTTGTAACATATAAGCGTACAACCCACAACAATACATTGCGAACAGATATACTCGCAGGCACGCATTTAAAAATATTTGTATATTACTTGTTGTCCAAAAGTTTTTGCCATCAATCAATATTGTTTTTATGTAAAACTCTACGTAATTTACTCCGTTTGTTCCATTTAAACCTTTTTCATGTTGTGACGTGCGACTTTGGAGCTTTAATCTGAGCATGGCCGGACACGAACTTGGCCACTTATATATTTTATTATAGCGCTTCAAATCTTAAGAACACACATTTGCCTGATGGCTTATTACCATCTGTTTATACAACGACTGAATAGTACCTACCTACGACGTATCACGGGGTTACTCCAAAAGTGGTAACCAAGACGGACGTTACTGTGTATCCGTGTTTCAGTGTCATGCAAAATTGAGCACTAACGTATGATGAAAGAGTCTAATTTGATTTGACATACAAATAGGACATCTCTATCGTCCGACTAAAGTATTATTTTATGGAGTAATCTCTCTAAAGTCCATGCCTACCGCGCCAATTTATAACTACAGCGACATTAATAGTCGGCACCAAAAACATGTTTCCAAATAGAAGACATACTTTTGCTCATGCTGACTGTACGTTATCGTGAATCGCTTTCGTTATCGCAGCGAGACACGAAACGAGGCACTTGAACAATACGGTTATAGTAGCACGAGCTACCAACGAGCAGCTATAATGTAAGTGGAACTACTCATGTCGCCAAAGTAACTGGAAACTGAAAATAAATAGATGCACTATCAATATGCTATTATCCCTATAACGGGTTAGATAATATCCAGAGCCGCAAAACCCAAAAGTCACTTTGAGCATGATGATGGGGGGCGTAAAGGTGGAAAAAAGGAATCAAAATAGTGATGGGTTGCAGGCCGCACCGCCTATCTGTGTAAGATTAATAACTATTACTCACAGCTTATCCACAAGATCTGTTCGCATATTCGAGAGATTCCATCTCTGGGATACTAACAGCCTAGCAAATTATGGTAAGCATACGATTGTTCTCGTTGTCCATACCTAGAATAAGCAAGTTATCATCAATCTACCGTTCAGTTATAACCACGAGGCTTTATTTCCGCGTCGTCCTACATATTCATGTCGGTTGTCGCCGCCCCGTTACATCGATCAAATCTACATAATCTCCGCACGATCTGTTCGCAAAATCAAGGGATTTACCTCGACGTAAAACCACAGAGGAAAGAGACTAAGATAAAACTAGCATTGGACCAATTTATTGGGACAAAATTGTTTCGCAAATTAAGAAATTTAGAAATATAAGCTCTTTTGAATAAAGTAACTAGACTTTATTAATATTCGATATATACAAGTTACGTAGAAAGTCAGCTACATGTTTCGACCTCATCCGGAGGTCTTCAGGGCGAATGTAACTTGAGCTGTGGTTTGGGACGATATTACGACTTATAGTATCGCATATTTGCTAAGGGAAATAATTTGGATACTATTTGGATCTACCTTTGTGTTATGCAATATGTATACATATTTTCTTGATCCGGCATGAGTTATCTTAAGATTCTATTTACTAATTTTAATGTGTCAGTACAACTAAATATAAAACGAATAAAAAATGTCTGTCTACAAAACTTTACTTTTTCATATTAGGTACCGAATACTCTTTTGAAACTTATCGCCATGCTAAAAATAAACGTGAATTATGCAAGAGTGGCGTCATTTCAGAAAATCCCCTAGATTAGATGTTTATTGTGCCTTGTTTATTCATAAAGCTGTCTAAGTCTTTTGCAAGTCGCAACTATGAAAATAGGCAATCTTTTAGAATATTTTTCTAACAAAATGGCAACTCTTTTATATTTTCAAGTTTTATCAATATTTTAAATTGACTCTATCTATTTGTAAACAGGCCCTGGCGATAGTATGGTTGAGGCATGGTTATTATCTCACTTAGCGTCCTCTACCGGGAATACGCTCGGATTATGATGATTGATGACCTAGAAATACAAAACTTGAAACCTAAATCTTGTTCATTTTACACGTCAGTAGGTTCGATTGTAGTATGGCGACGCGGAATAAACTTTATATAACTATGTGTATAGAAACCAAACAGTTTCTCTACTAAGAGTTTGTTCGGCATCTTATCTTCGAAATTGGATCTCGTAAACATCGTGATAGGCTGTTATCCCCTGGGTAAGACTTGGTATTACTGGTGTCCCAACAATCGCCGAAAGAAATTACGAAATTGCGGGTTCGACTTCAAACTATGCTTTAAATAAAGCATTTAGTCCAGTAGTGAACTGATATTGGCTGTAAATAAGAAAATTATGATAATATAAATAAAAAGCAGACATTTTCATATAGGTCATTATTTCACTCCAATGAATCTAATGTCATATACGTACAAATGCTTTGGAAATTTTAGCCTTTTTGACTAATCCATTTTCATGTTTTGGCTCCCTTTAAATAATTCTAAGTAGACAAATAGATGGTTTAAATAAAAAACTTGTAGTAGAGTTCCGTAGTTGCAAATGCCGAGTTTGAGTCCATGCCTTACGGTTTAACGAAAACGAATTTTATTAAATTTATAAGATTTTAAATTAATTTTTTGAGTAAATTTTATTACTTGATTGGTTAAATATAACTCTTTATTTTGTAAACCCTGCTTAGCTCTGACAGATTCCATTTAAACTTCGATATATTGTTAATTTATATATACTATTGTCGTTATTTTTCATGTGTTCATACAACCGTTTAGCAAGAAAGAGAGGGGGGGGACACTAACAAAAATTTGAGACTTTAAACCAAAATACCTGGGCGACCGAGCTTTGCTCGTTTATATCTCAAAGTACCTGAGCGACCGAGCTTTGCTCGGTCGCTCAGGTACATCTCAAACATTAACTATTTTTTTTTAAACTTGTCTAAAAACAATGCAAAATAAAAAAGAATATATAAACTTAAACATAAAAAAAAACAAAAGTAAGTCACCGAGTGGGATTCGAACCCGTAACACTCTTTCTAGCGGTCGCTATCCTTAACCACTGAGCTAAATCAAGGCGGTCGCGGCGCGACGAAATTAGCGACCATATTCTGCGTGGAAAGAAAAACGCAAGAACTCAACACAAGACTCGAAAACACGCGTTTTCCCAAACATAAAACTAATCTAGATCGATTATTTACCCTCGAAAACCCCCATATACAAATTTTCAGCGAAATCGTTAGAGCCGTTTTCGAGATCACAGAAATTTATAAATAAATATATATATATATACATACATACATACATACAAGAATTGCTCGTTTAAAGGTATAAGATATTAACAAAAATTTTTGAAACTTGTCTAAAAAAAAATAAAATTAAAAAAAACTTGCACTTAAAAAAAAACAAAAGTAAGTCACCGAGTGGGATTTGAACCCGTAACACTTTTTCTAGCGGTCCGCGTAACCGCTGGGCCAGACGGATAGCGCCCCACAGGACAAAATTAGCGACCATATTCTGCGTGGAAAGAAAAACGCATGAAAACTCGAAAACACGCGTTTTCCCAAACATAAGACTAATCTAGATCGATTGTTTACCCCCGAAAACCCCCGTATACGAAATTTCAGCAAAATAAGATATTTCACAAACGGATACCTACTCGTAAATTGAATTGGTAAAATTGTGTGCATCAACTCACAATATTTTTAAAAGAACTAACTATTCAACGCCACCCCACACCACCACCACGACTTTGTTAGCGTGAGTCTCTGAGTAAGACCGCGGTTGACAAACAGACAGGTAGACATGGCAAAAATATTTTTACCTTGTTTACTACGAAACCCAAAATAATTTAATTTTTGTCTTCTCTAACAAAAAATTACATTACACCCACCACCACTTCGGTTAATTAACAATAAATATAAGTATATGTAATTAGAACTTCCGTGTCGCTTTACCCAAAGAAATAACATGATATGTTCAAAGTCAAAGGTTTCTAAAATAAGATACATCAAGTTTGTAAGCCTCTGAGACTCCAACCTACGTCTGCTCCACTTCTCAAAGTTTGGTTATTTTCGTGTTCCCTTCACAATGCTATATCCGTGTTCCGTTGATACGATTAGGGAATTTCTAATACATATTTCGACTTTAATCTTCTCTTTTCCTATTTTCGAGATTCGTTTGTAGCATTCGCAATTGATCTATATTTTTAAGCTTAACTATATAACTACATTGCGTTTGCCCTGCAATGTGTTATTTTTTAGGCTGAACATACATACATACATACTATCACGTCTTTACCCATAATGGGACAAACAGAGCAATTTTGATTTTTCCTATTTTCGAGATACGTTTGTAGCATTCGCAATGGTTGATCTATATTTGTTTTTAAGCTTAACTATATAACTACATTGCGTTTGACCTGCAATGTGTTGTTTTTTACGCTGAACATACATATATACATACTATCACGTCTTTACCCATAATGGGACAAACAGAGCAATTTTGGTTTTGTGGCTCTAAGCAGACAGACCCCAGGGCCGCAAGACTCGAAGGCCACTTTTAGCGTGACGGTGGGCGAGAAGGTGGAATAAAGAATCAAAATAGTGATAAGTGGCTAGCCGCATCGCCTATTAACACGATTTGTCCTGTCGCCCAGTCAATCGATCGACTTTTACGATCTGCACGTAAAGAGAAGCAGCTGGTACATTCTTTTCTTTTCTCCTAAACCAGCATGAAAGCATGCTGAATATCTAAATAGATGAACCATCATCATCATCATCATCAGGTCTTTTTGTCTCCACTGTAGGAGCACAATCCTCTGTGTACTACCATCCGTACTTGGCCAAAGCAGCCAGAGGATTTGACCTACTTTCTCCACGCTGGCCAGACGGGTTGGAGAGGTCTTATTGATGTTGATAAGCTTTAATTATTTAGCTTGTATTTCCTAAGTCGCCTTCTTCGATATCCACGGGAAGACTTTGAGTGGCCCTATTCTAATCTGCCGGAAACCACACGGCTTCTTCTTCTTCTTATCGTGTGTGTTAGTGTAGTGTAGTGACTAACACTAGTGTCAGAGTTTTTAAATCGCCTTAAAGGCCTCTGACATGGTTTTAGGTCACGACCAATGTCAAAGACAGTGACCGGGACCGACGGCTTAACGTGCCCTCCGAAGCACGGATCATCTTACTTATCAGACAATCAGGTGATCAGCCTACAATGTCCTAACCAAACTAGGACAACAACACAAACTCGTTGCCCCCGCCAGGAATCGAACCCGCGACCTCCGGGTATGAGCCGAACGCTCTAAACACTACACCACACGGCACAATAGATGAATAGAAGATTTCTTTCCTTAGACGGAAGTCGAATCGGAGGCGCAATTAGATAATTTGACGACAGGGCTGACCTTAATTTTAGAATTGACCTTTACGTGAAGACTGTTTTCAATCCCGGTTGCCTCCTCAGCTATGCTATTATACTTTGAAGCCCAGGGTGTGATTTCCCGGTTTTTATTCAATTTAATATGCTCTCTAAAACTAAAGAGAGCACTTGAAAAAGGTGTAGAAGCTTCAACTGCAAAATATAAAAAATCGTACCCAAACAGCACTCACAAAACGTATTAGTAAGTCAATAACACAATAAAATAAATATAAGGTAACGTATATTGCACGAAGAGAACCCTCGTAACTCGTGTCAAATTTGGTATATTACGCAAGTTTTTGGGATTTATGAGACATATATGATGTCTCGATTTTTACAAATGTTACGGACATTTGTTACAAATCGAAATATCATCTATCTATATTATGTGCTATGCTCTCTCTCGTCGGTGGAGTATGAATTTTCTTCCATTTGTCTGTCTCTTCCGCCAGCCCTTTTACTTCGCTGTGCGACACGACATTATACATATATATGTCATAAAAATATTTATATGCATATAAAGTATAATAAATAAATATTTTACGAACTGAACCACTCTCTAGTTCCCTTAGGGCCTGCTCTGATGACTATTACTTTCTATTATATTAAATCTACTTCTTTCACTATTAGCCAATCATATTACAAGCTTTTTATATGATTTTTGGCATGTTTAAACTTCAAGTCCTACTCGCGTGGTTTTTTTTTCTACCATTTCTTATTCCATTGTTTTAGTACTGCATCATGCATGTCCAAAAACCTTTTAAAATATTGTATAGTTTCCTACACTTGAAATTGATTTTCAAAATTGTAACATGGGTTAAATCAGATACCTCACTTGTAATATTTAGTGGGTAGTAGAGTGTTACATGACGTAAGTATGATTAGAGAATATCAAAGTGCGGGGTTGAACACGTGATTGGGTACATTAGTATGGTCATTGTCGCATACATATACTTTTTTACCATTTCTTATCTCATTATTTGGTTTGCACAAAATTATATTCCCAGTCTTTTTTTTGTGTTACTTGTTCAATAATACGAACTGGTCATGCCATCAATCTCGCGTAAAACTAGATGTACAAATGTCTAGTTGCATCTGAAAACTTTAGCTTTAAGCCTTCGACCATCCTTAGCTCTGTTTTTTCCGGTAAACAAAAAGACGTTACACTTTTTGCGTTTACGCGCTCTATAGCGAGTATGTTGCAATTCATTTTATCTAAAGGAACTCGACAATTTCGACACGTACCTAAGTAGACACTCAAAGTAAGTCTTATACGCCGAACAGAACAAAGGATATTGCCGACGTGTCAACGGATCTTGCTCATTGGACCAGAAGCGAATTAAGCCTTCGTTCCTTCGAGAACATCACGCTTCATCACCCCGCTGACGTATTAGTAATTTAGTTTACTTGGAAGGTGGGTGTATTTACTCACAGATTTGGACCTATCCAAATGTACTTAACCCTAAAAGGGCAACAGGGGTCATCCTTACTCTAAAAACTATAAATATCTTAAGACTGTTACTTTTATCTAGGTTCACGCGTTCTCTAATTAGTGAAAGTGCAATGAAAATCCGCTGTTAGCAATTTGCATAGATAAAGCTTTTTGTAAATTGTTTGTATTATTAAAATTGGTTGCCTTCTAAGGGTTATATGGATAAATATTAAATTTAAACATTTACTTTTTTATATAGGTACATTTAGATACTAAACGTAAATCAAGAAGAGTAAGTTTTTTCGTACCCTAAAATTAATGTAAATATAGTAGATTATGGTGTCATTTATTTTCAAAATACAATCAAAAATTTAAAATATATACTATTATAATATACGTCCACTGAAGGAAATGGTTCGGTCCTATTTACGTATGGAAACTACATGGCACGGCACATGGTACGATCTATACCTATCTCTGTAATCTTCAACCTCATGTACAATTTATCTTTTTGGCAGAATATTACCTTAATGGTTCATTTTTCTGGTCTACTTTGATGCATACATATGTAATATCACGTCTTCATCTCTAAAGGGGCAGACAGAGCAGTTTAGGTATTGCGGCTCTAAGCAGACAGAGCCCAGGGCAGGGCCGCAAACTCAAAGGCCACTTTTAGTTTTATGGACCAAATGGCTAATCTCGCAACGTTACGAAAACTGTCAACGATCAGTGTGGGCCTATACCCAGGGTCACCACACTACCTTTTTCCGAAATCGATGGCTTCAATTACTAGAAAATCGGCCTCTCTGGACACATTGAACCCTTGGTTTTATTCCCTTTGAATTTTAAGCAAGCCAAGACCCTAAGGGCACGTTTAGAAGTGCATAATGCTAATACAAAACACCTTTCATAGTTTAAATACTTCTGATCTAGTTTGATTCTTGGTTTTAAGGAAATGCTTACGAATAATGAGACAATACATATAAAAATCGGTTACCCATTTGTGGTAAGCAGAGACTATGAATAATAATATAATGATGAGACAAATAAGAAAAATGTTTGACATATCAATGTTGAGAGTAATGCACAACCTCGTTCGTTTCGCTTATGAGGCATGCAAAAATCTTTAAAACATATAAAGACTAATGAAATTTACAAAGGATCAAACTTCTACCTTTTTAATAACAAAGCTTATAAACATCAATGAGACCTCTCCAACCCGTCTGGCCAGCGTGGAAAATGTAGACCAAACCCTCTGCACCTATACTCTGGTCAAGCATGGCTCTAGTAGTACAGGAGAGGGTTGTACTCCTGCAGTGGAGACAAAAAGACCTGATGATGATGATGAGTATCAAACGCAAAAAAATAAAGCCGAAGACCATCACACCGATGTAGTTGTAGTTACAGACCATCGTTTTTATAACAAGAACTATGTGCGCGGCGACTACTCTGGAGTGGAAAATTCAGTGACATGAATCTTTTCTCCAGCGTAATAAGAATGGGATAAGCTTACAATGGATTTCTGGTATCTAAACGAACAGGTGCTGAGTTCTGACGCGAGCTAAATTAAACCATATCTCAAACCACATCGTGTAGATATTTCTTTGAATTTCTTTGCTGCGCAAGTCTTCTGTACGTGAGTACTAGTAATACTAATACTTATTCTGTGCCTATGGTTAGTCTACCTTGTACTAAAATAACTATAGTATTTCTGAAAGTCACTGACAACCCAAATGTCAATTTCAGAAAAAATGCTATAGCTGGCAAAATGTTAACGAAAAGAGATAAATACGGTTGTTTCGTCGACGAATGAGTTTTTCGCCTCGTTAATGCGGGCTCGTTAAACCGGATCAACCGGTTCAAGCCCGTATAAACTCGTAACTCATCTTGCGAAAACAAATGGTGAGGGTAAGCCGCAGGGAGACAATTGTCAATTCTTCGAGTAAATAATAAATAAAAAATGTAGGTATATCTGTATAGTTTGAATTTACCACGTATTTTGACTTACATGTTTGGTAAATCAGATTTAGAATATACAATTACTGATCTATATGGTATCTATGGTAAACTTTTTTTTTTAATTGACGACTTTTTAGTGATTATGTGAAAAAAAAATTTTTTTCTTATGTTGGCAGTATGATTAATCTATAGAAAAAAAAGTTCTAGGTCTATGGCTAGGCGTATCGTTTTAGTGAAATAACGACACATGTGCTATTATGAGGCATAGAGTATAGACTTTTTTCTGCAATCATTTATCAATGTTCTTATATTAGTGTTCAGAACCATTTAAAAGACAGATAACAGTACAGGAGTAGAAAAAATACTATAAAAAACGTGACAACTGACATCTGGCTAACCGGTTGCACTTATTTCTGCGCCAATTATTTAAAGAAGCCATTCACGGATGGTCATAAACTATTATTTATTTTCTGTTACAAATAATAAAAGCCCATCACTCTTACTTACCTTTCAGTATACAGACTTGTAACAAAACAATGTTAAATCACAACAGCAATGTACGTACCTGATGAAACTTTAAACTCGTAAAAAATCTTGCACAAAATGAAACCGAATTTGCGGCATTAATAAAATGTACACAAGAGAAACCACATTACGTACCGATACAAACCCATTACGCGTGTCCTTAATAGCCCATTACATGTACCCATTACCAAAGTCCCGTAGGATGAAGAGACGTATTTAGTAGAGGCATGGATGGTCCTCAAAATGGCCCTCGCAGGGTTAGCAGTTTTGGTACTTCACCGAAATCGAAATGGAAATGGCCAGCGTTCGCTTTTTATTATTTACTAACAACATCAAATATCTGGTTGAGGATATAGATCTTCGGTAATATTGGGTAATAATAAATAAATATATATATAAGCGATAACCACTTGAAAGACACACGGTAAGAAACGCACCTCGTTATGAGAAGAAGGTACGACAAAAATATCGAAGAATTATGGTTTGATAGGTATTCTTACGAAACCTACAAATAAATAACTGTATCCATTAATTATGAACCATTTTTTAATGTGGCCTAAACCAACAATATATATAACCACTGATATACGGAAGTATCTAAAAAATACAACGTTAAGTAAACTTGAGTCATCTTGTTCAAAAAAGAAAAGAATTATTCTTTTCTTTTTTCGTGTTCGAAAAAAGTACAAAATAGAGCACCAAATGTTTCGTAAATATATAACAACCCTGGTTCACTGAAGCAGATTAATTTTTCATCTATCCCATTTATCATAAGGCCTTCTTTTGTGCGAATCTTTTCATCGTTTTATGATCGTAAATCGGTACTTCAGTAAATCAGTAAATCCGTCTGTTTATTATGCTTATATCGTACAAACATTTCGTAAGTATATTTATTGCTATTATTTCGTATTCAGAAAGGGTTATTTGACTTTGATAGAGTTTTCGTAAATGGTTTATATCTCTAAACTACAAAGCGCTTCAACCAATTAATTTGCAATATACCTACTAATGCTTAACTTTGGTATTAGTACATTGCAGTATTAACTCTTGAAGTTATCTAAAATGTGAAGCAGACTGGAAAATCTGACAAAGAAATACACACAAAAAAAGAGCAAGAAATATAAAGAAGTAGAATAGTCAGATTTTAAAGAGTATGTGTTTAGTAACATTCAGACTCTATGTTGTTTTTACTTATAAATAACAAATAAGTATTTAAAAAACAAAGCCTTAAGTACTAATTTAAACCATCCATTAATTAGACGCTACCCTTTTGTACCCATCTTACATCATTGTGTCAATTCGTGGGTTTTGTCCCACAAATAAAGATTAGTTTGTGCTTTACATTATTGACCTTATTATTGTGTTTTGTATTGGCCCATCAGATAAATTATTTTCTCTCTAACGAAATATGACGCATAACTCACGATTTTTATAGGATGACGTTGTAACGTCCACCACCAATCCAGATGCTTCGATGCTCTTCCTATGTTAATGGACTTAGCACTTAATTAATAAACTGAAAAATATGGGTCCATTATTTTAACTACCATGTGGCTTCCGGCAGAGTAGAGTAGGACCACTCCAAGTCCTCCCGTGGATGTCGTAGAAGGCGACATTGAAAATATAAGGCAAACAAAGTTTATTAACGTCATAAGACCTCTCCAACACGTCTGGCCAGCAAGGAGAGCGTAGGCCAAAGTCCTCTGGCAGCTCTGGCCAAGAATTGGTCTGGTAGTACAGAGAGGGTCGTGCTTCTATAGTAAAGACAAAAATCTGACCTGAATGGTCTGATTTTAACTATGACGATAGACTGATAAATATAATGCAAATTTTTCGACCCAGTCTTTATTCTTATTAAAATAAATCCAACTGGTGTTGTAGGCTATTTGTTAAATAGTGGGCAAAAAATATCACTCAAGGATTATTATTCCTTTCTGTAATACTCGTACCCTGATGTCTGTCTGTTTATCTTAATATAAGAGCCAACTTGTCGGTAAGTAAAAGAAACGCACACATTGACTATGCCATTTTGCTAGATTGACATCCTGATATGGAGCTTATTTTTGTCAGAGATAATGAAGTGGTTTGCTGTACCCTTTCATTGTTATTTTTATTTTTACATTTTCTTTTTACTACGGTTTTAATTTAAGCTGGAAAATAAAAAATACTAAAAAGGTAATTGAATGGCACAAAAAATGCAAATCCTGCATTAAAATTCAATAGAATGTGGGTTGCTTTTTCATATGTAAATACGTGTTTTCCTTTAAAAAGGATTTCACACTTTTCCTTTGATTAATGTCGGGTGGAGATAAGGTAATAAAATAAATTATGCGTGTAGGTTTTACGGGTCCTACAAAATTATAGCCATTTTTTGTGAAGGAGGTAATATGTCAGATTGACGTAAAAAGGTCCATACATAGACTGAGCATAAAATAATTTTAGCCTGCATATACAATACATGTAGTATATGAAGGCTAAAATATGACGCCGTGTGGTTTCCGACAGAGTACAATAGGACCAGTTCAAGTCTTCCCGTGGATGTCTCAGAAGGCGACTTAGGAAATAAAAGCTAAACAAAACATGTAAACATCAATAGGACCTGTTCAACATGTCTAGCCAGCGTGGAGAGATGGTGGGCGAGAAGGTGGAAAATGAAACCAAATAGTGATGGATTACTAGCCGCATCGCCTATGATTTGTATTTTTCGTTACTTCCAGCTGCACATTGCGCAGCTATAGTTATATTTTAACATTTTCTTTTCCCCCTGGCCCCAGACCAGCTAGGAGGGGAGTAAAGGTAAAAGGGAGAAAATACCATCTGCTCCTCGATAACACAGATTATACATAAAACGGAATCTTAATTGCCTCCTGTCTGTTGGGACTAAATTCTATCTGATCTCATAATGAACAAATATCATAGAAATAAGCAATGTGGAGAGCAAACCAGCGCTATTTCAATTCTCTTTTCAACCTAAGAGTATGTCCAATGTCTAAAAGCTGTCCACCCCGCAAGGAATAAAGACGGGATAATTAGTAAACACGTATGTTACACATCACACAAAATATTATACAGGAGAAAGTTTGTGAGTGTGTGTGTGTGAATGTTTGACACTGCTTCACGCGCAAACGGTTGGACCAATTTTGATAAAATTTGGTATGCAGGAAGTTAACTCCCTGGATTAACACATGTGCTACTTTAACCACTGGTAACAACGCGGGGCGCAGCTGGTAAGTAATAAAATGTACAGCTACCAAGCCTAGGTATAAATGTTACGTAAGATAAAGCTAGTTCGGGTAAGTCACATAATTATCCGTAGCCCGAGGTAAGTATGTAATCCTAGCAAATCCATTAACGGATTAAATTTCTGTGGCAGTTTCTATTTCCTGGTAGTCTAGTCAAATTTGGCAATATGTTATTGATATATAAGCCGGCTCCAACGTCAATGACATCAGTATATGACAAAGATTTAGAATATACAAGTATATTAAGATAGGTATAATTAGCATTTCTATCAATCGCACACCGGGAATCATAATATACAACGTGGAAGGGACATGTACCCGTATTAATCGAACCACGGGCTATACTAGATCACTATAGTATAATGATAATAAAAGAACAGTCAAAAAAATTGACAATTGCGGCTGCACATTTTTCTTTTTCTATGGAAATTCCGATTTTTTTATTTTATTTGTGACTGTTATTTTAATTTCATTATACTATTGTGATCTAAAATAGCTCGTGGTTCTATTTATTACGGGTATGTCCCTTCCACGTTATAAATAGTACATACATTAAAACTAGATAAAAGCATGTAATATAGAATCAAATCTCTACAGGTATTCTCAAACAGACTTCGCAAAAATAGTTCAGCCATAATATCAACGAAAGAGTTGCTATAAATAGGTAGACCTCATTTCCTTTGAGACTAAAGTAAGTATTTACGCACGGGGTACGCAACGTACGCTCCGTTTCACATGTTAAACCTGATTTAGATGTTAAATTGGATTTAAGCAGGATTTCCATAAATGTTATCTAAGACACGCAATCAAAGCGAAATTCTTCTTCTAATTTTATTGTAATATTTTATAGCTCTTTTTAAATGGATATATACAGACAGTCGTATCTCGAGACGTGGCGAATTGACCAAGGCTTTATTACACTTGACCAAGTCTGTTTGAATGCGTGAAACTCAAACAGACTTGGACAAGTGTTGGCCACTTGCAAAAAGTATTTTTTGTCTGAGAGCATGCATGAAAAGAATAATGAGTATTGACAAAGCAAAAGAGGTCCATATACTCTGCCTACCTCCATGGGAAACAGGTGTGAAAATATGTATGTAAGTATTTTTTTCTTTTGGCAGAGATTATTAGTGTACTTGGCCATTTCTGAATGTAAAAAAATAATATATAGACTGGGGGTAACTAGTAGTTGAGTGCAAATTTAGATCTCGCGATTAATATTATTATTACTTCGAAATACGAGTGGGTACGTAAATTCACTAAACCAATTTTACTCAATATCTCAAAAACTGGTTTAACGATTTTGATATCCAATATACATAAGATTTAGCAACAGGTATATTTTGGAAATGTGAAGTTTCATCAAATTCTGATTAACTGTTCGAAAGTTATATTTCAAAACAATAAAATGCAATATATCTCAAAACCGGCTGAACCTAGTTTGATGCCCAACAAACTTTAAAAAATTAGGTATGAACAGTTGCTACACTCATTCTTAATATCATCAAAACAACGGTTCGAGATTTATCGTAAAACATATAAACAATGTTTTTTTTTACCCCAACTTGAATTCGCTATTTTCCAACAACTTAAATCAGATATTTTTCTTAATGCCAAAACAAACATTTTCTATGTGATTTTTATGAAATACAGGCTAATTACATCGTAATTTATTGGAGTTTTTGACGTGATAACGTCTTTAAAATCGTTTTAGTCGGGTGACATGTTCAGAAACTTGTGTCACACCAAAACCTCACGAGCGCGATCGCAGGTATAACGAGAGAGAGACGGACCGATCTCCCGTCTCATCTCGAGCGCTGCCAGTCATTCCGTGAAACGACGTTATCACGTAAACATCTCGATCGTAAACCTACTTTACAAACAAACAATTTTTTTCTGCTATAATACATGACATATTTTTGACCCAGAAAAGTACTCAATTGTAGCCCTCGCTCGTTTCGCTCGCTCGGTCAAATAAATAAGCCGAATTATAATAATGCATACAGACAGCAAAGAAGTAATAATAAAGTAGCGACAAATCCGACCCAAACAGCAGAATAATTGGTATTTGTTAATTTCCTCTAATAAGCGATCCCAAGATAATGGCAAATAGCTGCGAGTCAGTGGCCGATGTTTATTTCCAAAGGGTTTATTTATTTAAGAACTTCGCCCCGAGTTCGCCCCTGGACACGTTCATATTTTATGAGAAGGCACATTGTTTATTAGTTGAGAGTTATATCCAGACCGAGACATTTATGTCATGTTAAACAGTGTGGCATTTGTGTTAAGTGGGTGTAGTATATTAGAAGATACTTTTGACAAAAAGACTTAAGACAAATAGGTGCTTTTAAGTTATAGTTGGTAGTCAGATTTGTGTTTTTTCAGCTCATTAGCCATTTATATACTTTGGGACAAAACAGTAGAAAAAGTAGTAGTAAATAGACTTTTAATCAAATACAAAACACTAACATTTGTCTGCATCATTAATCTAACAAAAGTGTGATTTTACATGTAATCGAATGACTCTTTTGATATCGACAGCGACCCCTATTTTTCTTTGGCTTTCCCTCGCATTCATCATAAGTTAAAACACTTTAGCTGAACCTTTACATAAATTATGTTTCATCTTGATCTTTCGATGTCAAAACTAAAAATAAAACATATGTATGAAGTCATATTTTAATTTAAAAAAAAAATGAATGCAAGGCTATTTGTTCTTATTAATTTCCTAAGGATGGCATTTTAAAATGTACACACATCTAACGTTATTTTGTAATAAATATATACTGTTATTCTTTTCAGGATAGGCGGCGCTGAAGCCGGCCTGGCATGAGGCGCCCGCTGCAACCCACAGTGCCCCTGAACCTCCACTTCTTATCCTTCTTGGATCCCTTGAAGTTATCCTATAAACTCCTAGTCCTCGCCTATATTCTCATAATCCCTTCCAACTCTTCGGAAATGACAAACAAACTAGCCATCAATAGCCATCAATTAACTGATGAATATTACTCTGATACTTCTAATGTTAAATCAAGTAAAAATGAAATCAGCAGTATCGCAGTAATTAGCAAAGAATACCAAACTTTATTAGATAGATTTAGAAGAAAAAATGAACTCCAAGATAAAAGCAGTACATCAATTTATTTATTTCAAAATGTAAATAATGATACTGAAAATCTTGTGAAAGATAACGAATCATATTTAAAACAAGATGCTAATAGAAACTATAGAGAAATTGAAAGAAAAACTATAATTGAACAAGGAAATGTAATAGCTCGGTTAAGGGTTGATGACATGACTAGAAAAAAAATCTTTTATGATTTTTCTAAGACTATCAATAATAATCTCTATGAAGATACGACCGGCTTAGATAATATTACAATAACTGAATACTATATTAATGATAATAATACAGAATTTGATAATGACACTATCTTAGCAATGTTAAATAATTCGTTAGAATATCCTTCAAACGATACATCCCAAAGTCCTCCCCTTTTATCTGGCATGCAGACACTGCGACCAACGTTTATTGAAGGTGAGTATTAGTTTTATATATATTATTTATCAATCCTACGGGAACATAACATTTTTCAGGATAAAAATATCATAAATGTATTAGTCCAAATAATATGATATGCAGATAAAATTATTTGAATAAACACTCAGGAAACATTCCAATCCATTCAGCCGTTTTGACGGCTGGAAAGTCATCGCAACATACAAAATATTTGCAATATAAAATTACATGGATAAAAATATTTATATAAAGATACCTACACATAACACATAACAAACTAAAACTAAACTATATAACTTATATTATGAAATGAAACTAACTTATATCATAGAAATAAAGGTTGTTTTAGACCCTAATATCATGATTGATATTTGCTTGACTCTATCTTAGCAAAGAGCTCAGATACTTAACAATGAATTGTGTTTTTCTTCAGTCGCGTACAAAAAGCCTCACTTCACCTTCACGATACTTGACTTGTGTTCTTTTGAAAACTTCCAAAAGTACGCTTTGTCCAAATCCTTTGGATGATACGAAAATTTACATCATTCTCCTTTTTAATAACAAAAGAATGGCCAACTTTTGTGCGAAACTTCTATTTGAATACAAGCACACCTTTTCATATTCAAAGAACGTAGCTATTTAAATTGTTTTTGTTATATTGCTTTTTTATTCCCAAGACGTGGATTTGCGCTTATTTGTAACATAAGTGATCAGTATTTTATTGTTTTGGCATTCAAAGGGATGATGAAAGAAACCACCACACTTTTGAAGAATGGTAACATACATTTGCATTTGAGTAAAATGACATTTAATTAAACCTTAAAACTAAAGTCTCAACCTTGAAACTACAGTCAGTAACCTACACAGCAAATTTTGTGACACACGGTGTTTTAAATCTCCGCTGTCGGCAGTATAACCGCCGGTTCCCAACAGCCGGCAGCGGAGGCACTCCCTAATTAATAACATAGATGTAAATTTCGTTCTGTAGTGTAAAAATATCCGTATCACCTCAACAATAACATCATAAACAAATGTGATGTGAATTTTTACTTAGGTACTTATCAAAAATTTATTCATTCGAAATTTCGAATAAATTTTTATTAATAAACGTCTTACACCTTAAGCGCCACGGGAGTCACCGGTGACCCCCAAACAATCATAAATCTATTGTGTCTGCAATGATGGCATTCAAAGATTTAACTCAATGGTTAACGGATTTAAGATAAAGCAATTTCTTCTGTGCTGGTGACATTATCACAAAGCCTTCACCATTGAAAGACGAATTGTCCAATGCTTGCTTTGTCCTTTAATTCTGCGCTTTATAATGATTTTATTCTGATTCTTATCTTTTATTTGTTCTACACGTTATATATAAAAACTATAAACTAATAAGAGCAGATAAAATGCAACAATTTTTAATTAAACATTATGAAATCCTTTGGGGGCGCCAGCAGTGGAGTTCCTGAGGCTGATAATGACTCAATAGGAATTAAGTTCTCTTTTAATCTGTTAGTTTGTCTTTAAATTAAAAAATAATAATACTAATCCGAATTTGATGCCTTTTTAACTTACATGTAGATTTTCCCAGAAAGGCTATATGTCTGATACAAACGCGTGCAAAGCCGAAGCCTTTGGCTAGTTTAGTATAATTTTGTACACGTCTTTATTGTAAATTCCGTAATTAGTGCTTCTGACATCATAATTTTGCATTGTCAACTGATTTACATATATGTATGTATGCAAATTTTGCGGTCTATCACATACAGGAAAATCCAATAATTTAACTATAGTAATATTAGATTACGGACAAAAAACGGGACACACTAAATGAAAGGTCGTAAAATAGCCCTTTACAGGGTAAAAAAGTCCATATAAGCTGAGCTGAGCAATGCTGTGTTTTAATATCCAATAGGATTCCGCTATTACTAGGCAGATGTACGCACTATCTCTTTTGACAAAAAGGAAATCGTATTGTTTGTTAAAACATAGCTCTTCAGCTTCAACGGAGCCGAGTTTTGAATGTTTGCCTGTCTCTCGGTCTACATCGGATATGCAAATAGCATGATGTTCTGCACATCTTGTATCTAGTATTGGATTATAGATTTGTGTGAATTTCGTGAGATGGGCAGATCTGCCTATTGAATATACGAGCTCTTGAGCAGCGACACAGAATTGATAATAGTATTACATACAGAACGGAAACTCGCGCCGTCCCCCGCAATCTGGTGTCCCCGCAACCCTTCCCCCGTTATTGTGAGGTGTAAGTGGCAGTAAAACAGGGTTATCGGTAGTCGCACGTTGGCATTACGCGAGTCACTTAGGATTATTGAATTATAATGGTGAGAAACTGCGCACATTATCATTGTTTATCCACGGAAAACAATAAATAACCAAAATTTTATAGACTTCCGAGTGATGAAAACAGGTAAGCAAAGCAACAAATTCTGTGGTGACGACCTGACGACCCTGATTGTTCAACTCACACATTTGACGTGTACACGGACGGATTGTTTCGTTTGTAGTAGTACTAGGTATATATGCTGCTCCGTTTGTATGAAGTGCCATACCTGTAGCAGCGATCTTTTTCCCTTTGTGGCAGTGAAATAGACCTGATAAAGAATGAGGATTGAGGAACCACAAGCAACGCTAGATGGCTAAGCGACGGCAATTTTAAAACTTTATCAATTTAAAAAAAATATATATTAAACAAAAATGATCTAAGTAAGCAAATAGAGCGTGTAAAGTTGTGTTACTTACCAAATTGATAACATTACCAAGTCTTGACATAAATAGTAATTTAAATCAGGATACATACATCTCCGAATAAATCAAATAACGACTTTAATATTAGTTCAATAAATAATTAAATAAGTAGCGAAACATAACATAAAATATATGTTTTTCTATTTGCAAACCTAGCAAGAAAAACACAGCTCTAAAAGTAACTTCATTTAAAACTGAGCCTTTTTGATTTATTTATAGTCTCTGAACAATGGACCTTTCTTGATCCCGTGTTTGTATTTCGTTCCAATTACGAGCTAAATATATCTCAGAGAGGGACTGATAAGTCAACTTTCTTTATCTATGATTTTTTCCCAATAGCTAATAAAATATTCAAATCATAGTTATTTTAGACAATAAACTGTTAAAATATTGGACAAAAACGTATTTACAGGGTGTAAATCTGTGACCTGTCATATTCTTTAATTCTTTAACTTTATGCAGATCATACTGAACAACTTTCCCCAAGGAACATACGTGAAATATGAAAAAAATTGGACTTCCTATGCTAAATCAATTAGCTGATTCGCAGTTTTGTATGGAAAACCCAATAATTTTTTAATATTTCAATCTCTGCTCTTTGGGGAAAGTTGTTCAAATGGTCATAATGTGAATGACAATGTGACTTACCGGACACGGATCAAAAGTGTCTGCCCCAAAAGAGTCAAATACGAGTAGGTAGTACTTTCCAATGTCTACATGTTTGCGCCTTTTGAGGCTCTCTATTGCTCCTGCCTTTGACTAAATATGAATTAAATAAAATTGAATTTAAATAAAAACAAATTAAATATTAAGACAAGTTCTTTAATAAAAGGTTTATACTCAATGGAAGAATCACAAAGGAATTCATGCTAAATCTAGACAATTTATTTTATTTCAAATGTTTAGTAGATTTCTTAATAACAAATTGAAAATATTTGTTCTCATTCCATTTGGGATACAAATTGTATTCAGTTTTATGCCAACCTCTTGGAATGAGTATTGTAAATATTCCTTTCCCATTTTTTGTACTGCGGTTTTCTCAGAAAATTGAGTTAGATTTTTTTTTAAAGATATATTCCTTTTAGGCGATTCATTGATTGTTTTGCAACATTTAGCAGTTTAACAAACTGATCAAAGAAAACATAAATACTATTTATTTGAAAGAAGAGGTGTCGTTTTGTCCCAGACTCGATCCTCGAGTAAAGCTAACGACGGACCTACATCCAAGTCGCAAACAAAAGCTACTTACCATGATGTAAATGGAATGTAATCAGTCGTAGAAATCATCGGAGTGCGATCACATTCCAAGCGTACTTTTTAGGGTTCCAAAGTAAACAAGGAATCCTTACAGTTTCGCCATGTCTGTCTGTCTATTAGCGGTTTTACTCAGAGACTATAAGTACTAGAAAGATGTAATTTGGCATGAGTGTGAAGTATTATCCAGTCAAAAAAAGTGGAAAAATATTTTTCTAGGCGGTCTCTCATGCAAGGAAAGTGGGAGATCTTTTTCTCGATTAACCCATGACGTGTGATCGTCGAATAGGTATTTTAAATAAATTGTGAGATTGTGAACACCACTTTTCGATTTAGGGAAATTCTTGTTACAGTCAAGTGTCCCTCTCCCAACTATCCGCTAAACGGTTATATATTATGGACATGTGAAAAAATTCACAGCTGTAGTATTACGAATATATATATAACAAAGTTTAAAGAAAAACTATTAGAGCTAGGGTTTACAAATAAAAAAGTTATAGGCTACAAACTTATAAAATGTACTCGGAAAAGAATTTCATACAAATTCAATAGAAAATTCGTTTTTAGACGTTTTAATTGGCATGAACTTATAGTCGGTATATGCAACTACAGAACCCCACACTGCGCGTGGCCCAACACGCACTTGGCCAATTATTTGTGCATGCGGATTGCGGACGCGTGTGCGGTGAACTGAATCGCGCGGTTCACTGAAATGTTCATCTAAAGGATATATTAATCGTTGGACTCTGGTTTGCATGAGTTATAGCTGAAAACATATTTTTGACCCGTCGATTAAGCAGGAAAAAGCGGACCCCGGGCTTTTCAGCATTGCAACTGAGAATGCAACTGGGAAAACGCTCAGATGAGAGAGAGATTAAGCAGACAACGCGGAAGCGGTGGTGATAAAGCGGTTCAGACACTGACTTTGAGTCTGTGAGGCATGAGTTCGATCCTCACTAGACGGGACTTGTACCTTCGAGTTGGTACTATCATTAAGTATTTTTAGTCTCCACTCCAGGAGCACAACTCTCTCTGAACTACCAGAGCCATACTTGGTCAGAGCAGCCGGAGGATTTGGCCTCTCCACGCCGGACAGACGGGTTGGAGAGTTGTCATGATGTTTATAAGCGTTGTTTAGCTTGTATTTCCTAAATCGCCTTCTACGCCATCCCCGGGAAGACATGGAGTGGTCACTCCATTATTTTTGCCAAAAATATCTGACGTTTTTTCTCATACCTACAATAACATCAACAAGAGCCTCTTAAATGTCGACTGAGACAGACAGTAGGTAAGACAAAAATATTGTTAATTTTACATTGCAGTGATGTCAGAATTCTCGACTCTGGAACATTCAGACCCTATTCTTTTATTCCATCACATTTAAAAAATATTTTATGAAATAAAAAAAATCGAGGTAAAAACCGTTTAAAACAAAGCTCTTGGGTTTTGCCCATTTTCTTATAATAGAATATTTGATAAGGTGAACTAGTCGCAAGGCTTCGTGAAAATGTTGAATTCTTTGGTTTATAATTTTTGAGTCCATCGCTAGGAATGCCCAAAATGTGATTTTAAAAGTTTTACTTTTTTTCTTACTATAGAAACTCGATCCCATGGAGTGATCAGCATCATATTTGAAACCTACACATAAAGTCAATGACGAGCATAGCAAAGGTGGCAATCTGCTTAGACAACAGGATCAAATCATCATTGAGAACCAAAAGGGACGATGTACCTACACTACGGAGATTGTGCCAAGGAACACAATGAGGAAAATGTTGCAAGGAGGTATTTCATTATTTCTTAACTATATATCAATCCACTACTGGGCAAAAAGCCTCTCAAAACAAAGATAGGCCTCAGCTTCCACACGGCTAAGGAGGTGGGGCCCGTATGGGGACAATACACTAATAGTATTCCTAATCCTTGTTTCTTTTCATTAGCCACAAAGACCCAAATACGCACATATCTTATGTGTAAATTGGTAAATGATACATTGTTAGTTCGTTTCTATTCTTTGGCTATTATAAAATTAATTTATTGCGACAAAGCAGGTACTTACTCGTAAATAAAAAAAAATGACTACCGATCGATATTGTATGTACATTACTTATACATACTTATATATAAAGCTGAAGAGTTTGTTTGTTTGAACGCGCTAATCTCAGAAACCACTGGTCCGATTTGAAAAATTCTTTCGGTATTAGAAAGGTCGTTTATCAAGGAAGGCTATAGGCTATATTGCATCACGCCCGCGACTTCACTCGCGTGGATAACGCGGGCGAAGCCGCGCGCTGCCTCAAGTGTTAAAATAAAATCTATGCCGACCATGCTGTCAGGTAATTAATCTATGCCGCTCTACGCTTTGACACTTCCTTTGACATTATGACAAGTGACAAAGTGTAAGAAAGTTACTAGTACATTTGCTTACAGACTGTTCGACCCATATATATTCGTGATATTATTCTACACTATAATTTGAAATTTATAATACACTATGACAATAATTTTACGAAATTAAACGTCATTTTTTTGTGAAGAGCGACGCGCCCTTGCTCCATGAGGCCCATCGGCCATCTGACAATTTTATGTAAAACTGTCAAAAATCTGTGCAACAAGGACAGTTTATATGAATACTATCGCGGAAAAGCAAGACGGCAAGTACAATATTGTTCTGGAAGGTAAGCGCGGCCGCATACCATCAGAATTTTCTAACAGAAAAATTCTAACGTTCGCCGGAAGGCACTCCGTGCATATATTTTGTATTAGCTCCCGCACACTGTCAGAAAAATTCTAACGGCCCGTCCGTTTCTGATGTCCGCCGGATCGCTCCGTTGCCGGACGTCAGAATTTTTCTGACAGAAATTGCGGAAGGCGTGTTTACCATACATTTTGTACTAGGCCCCGCACACTATCAGTTTCGCGTCAGGTCAGGCACGCCGCCGCACGGAGCACACGTGTTAGTCATAGGCATGAGGAACGGAAATTTTTTTTTTTAATTATTTATTGATTATTAAAAAATATTGTACACGATTTTTTCTTTTCTCTGAGAAACCAAAAATGACAAAGATACAGCGCATATAAATTTCACGTGACGTCACGGCTGGGTACGATTTTTAATTAAGTGTGACGTCGCAAACCCCCACTCCGGAACTTTGACGCTCCGTATCTTTGTGAATTTTTACTTTTTTGGTAAACTGAAAAATACGAGTCCATTATTTGGATAATCTAAAAGACGGACTAATTAAAATCATACTTTTCGGACCCTGTCGTCACCCCTATTGTTTTACGTTTGTTATTGTTTAGGTTCCTACGTTTTCGACATAGACGTTGACGACGTTGATTGTAGAATCTCTACAACGAAAATGATCAAAATAAAATACAGAGGGATTTAGCGTGGGAGCAAATATGCCAAATAATTATATTCATAATTGCTATCTTGTAATCTTGTCGTATTAAGAGGGTGAACCCAATATCGACGGTTTAGCTTTCTTTTTAGGGTTCCGTAGTAAACAAGGAACCCTTATAGTTTCGCCATGTCTGTCTGTCTGTCTGTCTGTCTGTCTGTCTGTGTCTGTCCGTCCGCGGTCCTACTCAGAAAGTATAAGGACTAGAAAGCTGTAATTTGGCACGAATATTTATATCAATCATGGCGAAAAAGTCGTAGAATAAAATATCGAAATAATTTTTTTTTAGGGTAGCTGCCATACAAGTAAAGAGGAAGTCAATATTTTTTTACTGTACAGACACATTGTGTTGGGTATCGTTGAATAGGTCTTTTAAAAATATTGTAAAAATATTGTATAGCTTGGGAACACCATTTTTCAATTTAGGGATCCGTGTCTGAAATATTTAGGTTCAAATTGAAATTTTTTGTTAAAATCACATGTCCCCCCCATCTATCTGCTAAACGGTTATATATGGACACGTAAAAAAAATCACAGCTATAGTAAATATAATGTAGTTTAAATGAAAACTATCAGAGCTAAGTAGGGTTAACAAATTAAAAAGTTATAGGCGATCAACTTATAAAATTTACTCGAAAAGGAAAATTTCATAATAATTCAATAGATACGTATGTTTATACGTTTTAGACGTTTTTAGTGGCATGAATTCAAAGTTGGCATTACAACTACGGAACCCTACACTATGCGTGGCCCGACACGCACTTGGCCAATTTATTTTATTAAAACAAAAAAAGACATGCTAAGAACAATAACGTATCTTCATCCATATTGGTAATATAATTAATGTACGTATAGAAGTACAGATGAAACACGACTGGGCTAGGTCGCGTCTCCGCAAACGCAACACGACTGGGCTAAAAAGCTGCCGGATCGAAATTTCTGACAGTATGCGTGGTGCGTCCGGCATGCGTCCGGCGAGCGTTAGAATTTTTCTGTTAGAAAATTCTGATGGTATGCGGCCGCGCTAAAAGGGCTTATATGACTAAAATCCAAAGCCACGCAAAACTGACCAATTATATAAAAATGGCTCTTAAATTAAAGCTAGAGCAATAAAAAAAATCTAAAACCACACTTATCTAAAATCTAAAACAACAGTTTGTTATTAATATATTATTAACTACTAACAACTTTAGATATAAGCACATAATTGATATATGTGAGTACTAACTTAATATAAGATAGAACGTAGATGTATATGCTCTCCGGACAAACCTTCGTGGTTTTTGAATAGCATAAAAAAAAATATGTTATTATTTAAAAATTAATTAATTAAAAAAAAAAACTTATGAAGACTATATAATTACAATCTGCATAAAAAGTTTCAAAGCTGAAGTCCCTCTCGTTTGTGAGAAATAAGAACATATATTTTTAGGTAGAGGTGTTTTTGATGACCAAGTTTGTGTTACAAAAATTAACTAATCGTGTATCCACAACCACAATTATGCTGGAAAAGCAGTCTAGTATGCTATTAGCAAGTATTAGTTCAAAATTTCTGATATTCGCTGAAAAATAAGAAATAGTTAGGACCCATTTTTACGGTGCATCCCCTTAACACTGAGATAAAAAATGCGCAAATTTTCAAGGATAAAATGTAATTGAGATGTGTTAAAAATAAATTGGGCTCCTAAATTACTGGCACTTAAAAAATTGAGGGTCTGGTTAACCTTTATTGCGTCTACTTTTTGTTTAGATTTTATTTACGGAAACTTGAAATATATTGGGTTATCTATTTGCTTTCAATGTTTATTTCACATAGTTAAAACAAATTTTTAAATTATATATTAAGTATATGCTAGCCGAAGCCAGCAACTTCGTTCGCATTGACTTTATGACTCCGAAAAAATGCTTATAAGGCTGATCAGCTTTTGCCAAGGCGTCATTTTTACATTTCTTATAGTTAAGATGTAGACCATTATGGTCCTGCATCAGGATAAATAATATATTTGTCCCTATATATTATTTATTTTTAAAATAGTCTTATAGTTCATATGTTATCTAAGTGTCTAGTAGTTGTATAATATTGAGTTATTAGTATATTTTTTGTATTTTCATATCACAAAATTTTATATCACAATAGGGATGTGCTACAAAATATAGAGGTTAAAAATTTATTTATTTATTTAGTCCGTCAACTAGATTATCCAAAAATAAAAGATCCATAAGTATATTTTCGTTTAACAAATTAGTAAAAATTCATAAAGATAAAGCGCTTCAAAAATTCAGAGTGTGAGTGATGTACGTCACCTTTGGTTAAAAGTCGTAAACCATACTTTTTACTTAATCTATCTAATGAGCCATAAAAAAACAATTTAAGTCCACATCCCTATTCAGTAAACAAAGGGCTTATTGCAGGCACTTTGACACTTCTAACTAACTTGTGGAACATCTAGAAAGCTAAATTTTCAGAGACCAAGAAAACCCAGCTCCAAAATAACACTTTTTTACATCTTAGTTTACAAACACAACCAACATTTGTATTTTAAGGCAATATGTACTTGTCTTATTTCTAGCTGTAGGTGAAATAACATGATTTATATAACGCTGTATATTAACGTTCGTACGTGACATCTTTGGTCAACACAGACTGCTAAAACTGCTAAAAGTTAAGACGTAGGAAATTTTACTTTTATTTAATAAAGTTACCTAAGGCCCGAAGTGGCTATTTTTTCTTTTATACTTAAAAATTTATTAATTATGGAATAATTATTATTTAAATTCCTATAACTAAATTAAATTCTTTTATTATTAAATTCTTCCATGCTAGTCTGGGAGAAAAGAAAACACTTAGAATGTACCAGCTGCTTCTCTACCCGCGCAGATCGTAAGAGCCGATCGAGGGAATGGGCGAGATTTGAATCATGGTAATAGGCGATGCTGCAAGCAACCCATCACTATTCCTTTTCTATCTTAACGCCCACCACCACGCTAAGCGTGGCCTTTGGGCCTAACGGCCCTGGGCTCTGTCTACCCCGTCAGGGATATAGACGTGAAAATGTATCTGTATCTGTACCTATCTGTATAAATTCCTATACTAGGAAAAGAAAAATAAACACTATATAATCTACATATTATTAATAAAATAAAAATGCCAAGTCACTACTAAACATGGTCTCCTTTGCTACGCTCTCACATATATCACCTCGTAGGCTTCGAGATGAGTTAATTTTCGTGTTCGCTCTCGACTTGCTCCAAGATAGAGTAGCCTATTACATAAATGGAAAAGCAACTTTATTGCGTTAAGTAGCTAGGTAAAGGTAACACTTATTAAATTTGACAATCATCATGCCGACTTGCCGTTTTCTGAGACATTAGAGACATGTTTTATTCAGATTGTTAAAATTACCGTTAATTAAGTAAGTTAACGTAAAGCGTCTGGTTTCCGGCAGAGTAGAATAGGGACACTTCAAGTCCTCCAGTGGATGTCGTAAAAGGCAACTTAGGAAATACAAGCTTAACACGTTCAATGCCACTACGATTTTCATGATGACTTCGCGGATGCCGCATACATTTCACGTTGGACTTGCCAAGTGAGTCGTCGGCACTACAATATAAATTATATGAACTCGCCAGGCGAATTCACTGGCATTATGTTAGGATAAACATAATTTTTTGTTATTTTTGTAGCCTTCTCAGTCTCCGTAACATTTATATCGGAAGTAAAAAGTGTTTGATGTAAGTTTTTTAAAACTTACAAAATAAAGTAAAATGTAAGATTGTTTCGTAAATGGTTATTGTTAAAGTTATATTTCGTTTTAATAACTTTTATAAATAGCAATTGAGCCCTGAATATTTAACGCTATCTCCTAGTTGTATAAAAATGGTATCAACTTCTATAAGAATACAATTTTCGTTGTGAATGTGACATTATTTTAATAGATAATAGAAATAAATAAATTATTTTGTGTTTGTATTTATAAAATAATTTAATTTGAAATAATTTAACTTATGATCTCGAAAACGGTTCTAACGATTTCGCTGAAAATTGGTATATGGGGGTTTTCGGGGGTAAACAATCGATCTAAATTAGTCTTATATTTGGGAAAACGCGTGTTTTCGAGTTTTCATATGTAACCGAGCAAAGCGCGGTCGCCCAGGTACTATTTTTGATACAGCAATTGAAATTTGGCAATAAGTACCTACTATTTTTTTTTTAGTGCGATTTATTAATATTCAGGGAAATACCACAAGCATCATTATCTAATTGTTTTTGTCTCACCTCCTGGTAAGCCAGTATCAAATATCACCACATCTACGAAACAACTACCTAGACTTTCTGGCGACGTGACTACAAGCCTCGCCAGAAAATTTACTCTTCTACATCTAAGTTTGAGAATCTTCGGCAGTGAACTCGCCTAGAGAGTTCATGGCATTGCAGAATGTATTTGTTTTTTTGAAATTAAAAAATGTTCTGTACGGGTCACATCATATTAAGACATTATACGAAATTTTGAACAGAATATTCACATGCATTTTGGAAATATTACCGAAAAACACTAAACTCGCCACGCGAGTCGCCGGCACTAGAATAAAATTGACGTGAACTCACAGGGCGAGTCGGCGGCACTGAACGTGTTAACAAAGCTTATAAACATCAATAAGAATGAGAGAGATCTAAATGAAATCTTTTATACAAAAGTACTTACATTAATTTCCGCTCCATACTAAACGTTAACCAGGAAACGTAAAATGTATCGAGTTTTTCACTGTTCCATACCTAGAGCTAAGGCGACGTAACTTAATTGTAAATTTACTGACTGCACTAGAATCTAGAGCAAAAACCTTGCTCGGACTTTTCCGTCAAAGCTTTTTATTCTACAGACCCACTCAAAGGAATAAGTACTCTCTTCATAGCCTTTTTATTTCAAATGTTGTTTTGATTAATATGAGCAGCATTAAATTCTAATGAATACCTAGCTTGTTTTTATTGTATACTCTATAAACGTAGTTTAATTATGAGAATTTTTAATAGATGCAATTTTGGAAACTATTTGGAAAAACCTAATGTGACTTTACAACCGGTTGCTTTATATATCGCTCTTCTTTGTCGGAGGAGTGCTTTCCATGTCTCTCTGTATTTCGATTTTGATAAGGTGTTAATTAAATATATACTATACGTTTTCACTTTAAATAAATGATCGAAAAAAATTCTTACTTCTTGTTTTTTTCATCTTTCCTTAAATTATTGATTTGCAAAAAATCATCATGACGTAATAAATTCGTCTATAAGACAGTTAATTCACATACATTAAGTATTGTTTCATGTGACTTTTTCAAAGCACTGTCGTACGTACCTCATTGTGATTCGGTGCCCCGATGAAAGCGATTTTTATCGAATCGAAAGAACAAAATAAATTGCAATCGTTCCGACCCATTGCTACGGACGCTTTTTTGTCAGCCCCTATTCACATCCATCGTCGCCTAGATCACTTCTCCAGAATTAAGAAAGAAAGAAAAACTTTTCTTGTTCCACACAATGCCTTTTGGAATTTAGGAAATACCGTTTTTCTCGCTTTAAGCCTAAAAATCTCATTGAACGTTATGGAGCCGGGCAGGTGGGGAAAGTAATAAACAAATGTATCCAGTGCTTAATAGCGTGATCTGGGGGCACGGCAGTGCCCCCACCAAGTCGAGCAAAAAAGCGTCACGGCCGTACCATCCTTTTCTCGAAGCAATTCAGGCCATTTTCGACCCCCTGTAACTTCGTTGTGGATAAAACTAGAAGACTGAAATTTTCAGTAACCATGCAGGCATTGTAAAGACACGGTATATTTCAAATTTCATTCAATTTGAACCAGTATTTTAAGAATTATAACGGGTCAAATTTCTTAATTTTGTCACTCACTGACTCACCGATCATCAAAATTCTAAGGCACTTTTAGCAGATCTAGAAGCTTCAAATTTGGAATATAAGTAGTGTTTGGTGTATGAATCAAGGAAAAACTAAAAAATCTAGAAAAGACCGCAAAGAAAATTAAGCCCATACAGCCAAGTCTTAAGTCAAATTTTTCAAATTCTAAGGCACTTCTAGCAGACCTAGAAGCTTCAAATTTGGAATATAAGTAGTGTTTGGTGTATGAATCAAGGAAAAACTAAAAAATCTAGAAAAGACCGCAAAGAAAATTAAGCCCATACAGCCAAGTCTTCAGTTAAATTTTTCAATATTGGCTTTATTCGTAACGATGTTTTACGGCAGTTATTATTTTTGCGTGCGAAGCCGCGGGTTTAAGCTAGTCCCATATAAATATAGGCGCATGGTAGTGCCCCTGCCAAATCGAGCAAAAAATGGGTATTCCCGTCATGAAAACACGTGTAAATTAAATTATTTAATGCAAAAAACGTACCTACGTGCGTATTCGTACTTATTACGAGTGCGTAAGGTTGTAAATTAATTATTATACCACGCGCTGCGATGCTAGCGAGTGAGCGCGGGCCGTTACTACGCGCTGCGCGGTGCGATATACATATATACAATAAGTAGAAGGTACCGAAAAGGAAAAAAGTAGAACTGTCTACAAAATACAAAAAGAAATGAGATCCCATCAAAAACAATACTTGTCAAAAAAACCAAGTCTCGCAACTCAGTTGTTCTGCGGTAAAAAGTTGTGAGATCCATGTAATACCAAGTCGGTTATTAATTTATTCAGTCTCTACTTAAGCTACTTTCTGTCTTAATACGTCCAGTCTCTAAGACCACGATCGTGGTCCATAACAATTGAAAATCAATTGTGTCTGGAATCTCCGTACTCGAAGCATTAAGTTGTTACGTAATAATTAACAGCATCATAAAGTGACGCATATCAATATTAAAATTCTTTAATGTTTTATATAAATATATTGAGACTTGGCCATCGCCTGAAAACACGTGTAAATTCAATCGCCTGAAAACACATGTAAATTCAATTATTTAGTGCGATGGCCAAGTCTCGATATATTTATATAAAACATTAAAGAATTTTAATATTGATATGCGTCACTATAAGATGCTGTTAATTATTACGTAACAACTTAATGCTTTGAGTACGGAGATTCCAGACACAATTGATTTTCAATTGTTATGGACCACGATCGTGGTCTTAGAGACTGGACGTATTAAGACAGAAAGTAGCTTAAGTAGAGACTGAATAAATTAATAACCGACTTGGTATTACATGGATCTCACAACTTTTTACCGCAGAACAACTGAGTTGCGAGACTTGGTTTTTTTGACAAGTATTGTTTTTGATGGGATTCAGTTTTCTCGATCGGCTTTTACGATATGTACAGGAATAGATGCAGCTGATACAATCCACTTTATTTTTGCTATTAGGCCGGCATAAAAGAATAAAATGGCTAACAGCATGCAAAGATTGTGGTATATACAAATTTGTTATTTTATAGACCGACTTCAAAATAGAAGGAGTTTACTAATCCAAATGTATCCACTTATGTTTTTTTTAGTGTATGTTCCCTGATCACACAAAGATGCCTGGACACAAAAAAAATATCTTTTTCCATGAAATATAGATACATTGTCAGGTGGTCCCATAAAAAAATTATCAAAATTTCTGTGCTCAGTTCTGTATTGTAAATTATAAATTTTAATTTTTAAAAATTGTTTCTTTGGCAAATACACAATATCTCATTCATTTAATTCCCTAGTTGTATGAATAGGACTGAGAGTACTGACGAGCTTTGTACGTTTTCCTTTAAGGAAAGACGCGACTGATCAATGGATCTAATCCTTTCAATGTGATCTTGATGTATCTTGCCGTTAAGTAGCTACGGCTGAGCCATGCGCTTTATATATTTTACTAGCTGTGCCAGTGGGCTTCGCTCCCCGTGGGAATTTCGGGATAAAAACTATCCTATGTCCTTCCCTGGGTATTAAACTATATCCATATTAATTTCATCTAAATAGGTTCACTGGTTGAAGCGTGAAGCGGGAAGAAACAAACAAATATATAAACTCACTTTCGCATTTATAATGTAAGTAGGATTTTACTAACAATTTTGTGTGGTTTCCGGCAGAATAGAATAGGGCCACTCCGTTGACTTCGATTCCGATGTCGTAAAAGAAATACAAGCTAAACAAAGCTTATAAACATCAATTAGACCTCTTCAACCCGTCTGGCCAGCGAGGAGAGTGTAGGCGAAGTCCTCTGGCTGCTCTGGCCAAGTATGGCTTTGGTAGTACAGAGAGGGTAGTGCTCTTGCAGTGGAGACAAAGAGACCTGATGATGATGATGACGTATATATAGGTAAAGAAAGTTGGGATGATATTTTTTTAATCGCGTACTCCATAGTGTATCCTTGTAATTGATACCATTCTCGTACTTTTATTTTTAATATTTTATTCTACTTTTTGTAATTGTTTGTTGTTTGACAAAGACAAAGCACGGGTACGTGAGAAGGTATTGTATAATATTACGGAATTGTAAAGACAACATTTCGATAAAGTGACAAGTTCCTTAATTTTTAAATTATAAAATGCCCCTTAAAATTTTGCTTAAAAAAATAAAAACATGATGGTCGTATTATGAGTTGAACTTAAATAAACTTTACCAGCTAAGTTAGCTTTGTTAGTCACTGAACATTTTCCAGTTATCCTAATGGTAGAACAAACTTGGTAGGACAGGACTACTGGGACTAGCTCAAAAATTCAAATAAATAATAATAAATATATAGGGACAAATTACACTGATTGAGCTAGCCCCAAAGTAAGTTCGAGACTTGTGTCATGAGATACTAACTCAACGATACTATATTTTATAACAAATACATATACAGATAAACATCCAAGACCCAGGACAATTTGAAAAAGGCCATTTTCCAACTCGTCCGGGCTGGGCAAGTCAAAATCCTGACACATTTCTGTTTACATATTAAAACATTGTCATCATCATCATTTCAGCCGCATAACGTCCACTGCAGGACATAAGCCTCTCCCAAAGATTTCCAAAATAACCGATCTAGAGCGGCTTGCATCCAGCGCCTTCCAGGGACCTTGGTATAAATGACATATTAAATGTTCTGTTTAAATTATATTAATTTTAGCTAAAAGCCTAATTTTTTGATTAAAATAATGATACACTAAATAATGATAAGCCTCATTAATCAAAACATTACGAAAATTGTTCCCGATCAAGTTTTTACTAAATAGTGTCAATGTAATTCATAAAATATAAACAAATCTCAATGTATTATAACACTAATGAGCTTTTTCAATAGTAGTCACAACAAAAAGTACTTGGGTGATCTTTACGTAAAAATCAAAATTTGTAATAAAGTCCACAGTTTAATGGCCATAAAAGGTCTTTCAATTTCATAATTTGACAGTCAATCTCACTGTAATTGAATTCAGATTTGATCATCTCCCGTAATGGTTCAAATGCTAGCTAATCCACTACAACTGAGGTGCAGAGTCCGATCTCCAGCCAGGCAAGTTAGAAAATTGCTGTCTGATTTGTCCGTCCTTATTTATTTATATTTTATTACTATTCATCTCCTTTGTCGTGTGACGTCATCACCAATTTAAAATTAAAAGGTAGCTAAAAGCACCCGCTTCCTTGTAGAATTGAATTTACGTTGTTAAATGAAAATGATAGGTGTACCTTTACCTTTATGCAATAATATCACAAGCCATTTGGTTTTAAAATGACCCATTCCTAGACTAAATAATTCACATCGAACGTTATTTCATGACTCGTTACATTTATGATTAATTCGAAAAACTAAGATAACCAAGTAAATTTATACCTACTCAGTGGCAACTGGAAACATGTTCCTGCAGACTTTTTGAATCTAATTTGAAACTGATCCAAACTTTACGGGCATACGTACTTTTAGTATAGGTACCTTCTTGAATAGGACGCCTAGATAATAAGCTCTTAAAGTTTGGGAAATGGAAGAAAAGTAAGAATTACATAATTTCTTTCTTTACTACATGGAAATATAATCCAAATATAAATAAAATTGGTGAGTTAGTTATAGACAAATAATAATTAACACAGATATTAGATTGAGATACAAAAGACAAAATCTAACAATTAAATCTTGTATTTGCCAGTAAAACATCTACTTGTGTATGTGCATCTTGTGTCACAAAAAACCGTACCGTTTTTATGTAAAATTGTATTGTGTCTATACATAAATGTAGCTGTTTGTTGTTCCCATTTAATAAAATAAAATATCTGTAGCTAATTTTATTCCTTATTGGTAAAAAGAAAAATGTACTTTGAAATGACCGAGGTTATTTCGTTGAGATGTCGTTAATTGACCTGACATCAGCAGCTAAGTCTTATGCTGACCCGTGCAAAGGGTACAGGTGAAAGGTCACGGGTTTGTTAGCCGAATGACCTGACTGTTTTAAGGACACTCTTGATATAGACAACGTTCAGGGTTAGACAATTGATACTTATTGGTTTAATTTTTAAATGTAATTACAAATTAATACGGCGAAATAGTGTACAAAAATTGTTTATATAAATCTGAAACCTCGTTTAGACTAGACCTACAATTAGAAATCTGCTTCGGTAGAAGATAGGGCTACACATCTTTGCTTTCTACATAGAATTCTTGGCAGAATAATCAAATCAAATCAAATATCTTTATTTGCCAGTTTTACATGAGGTCTTATAATTAAAATACAATCCGTCTTATCAACCCTTTCGGCACAGCAAACATTTCATACTTTATATAATATAGGTAAGTATTATAAAAAGTATATGCTACATTGAGAGTTTTAATTTTATACTAGGTACTAACTGAGATCTTTTGTCACAATATTTTTACTTTCTATTTTTTTTTAAAAATATTTAACATATTAACTGACTGAATATTGATCGCGTCTATCCTTATTTTAAACAGACGTACCTTGTTGTCAAAAATGCATAGGTAAATTTGATTACAATCAATTGCTTTTTGAGTGTTCTGTCCACATGCATGAGTCTGTTTAGGTCATGGAATTGTATGTACTAACGTTTAGGTGAATTCTACTCCCCTTTCTGAGAAGTTTCTTTTATTACTCTTGACAGACTTTACTTAACTGCACCATAGAAGAAGCAGCTGGCTGATTCTGTTTTAATTTTTGCTCCTAAAATAGCGCCCAAGATAAACATATATTTTTGTTTACAGATTAACTTTAATTGTAAGGTTTGTCTAGGGGTCAAACCTATTTTATATAAAAACTTAAAGAAAAGAATTATGCTACTTAAGTACAATCTGTCTGCATTACAAAAAATGTCTCCTAGGGATTCAAGACAAACCTATTTAATATAAAAACTTGAAGGAAAGAATTAAACTAAGTACAATCTGTCTGCATTTCAACAAATGTTTCTAGAAGTGTCGAAAGACTTAAGTTTATTTACAAAAGTCTATTAAATTATGTCTCTTTAGTCTAAGGCGTGCAATCTCGAGATTTATATTTATTGCGAAATTAACTTTTTAAATAGCCTTTTATAACGCCTTAAAAGGGATAAAACAGTTTTATTGGATTCGGCTTAAAAACGGACGGGCAAATGAAATTTACGAGTAGAAGGGACAATAAAATTGCGAGTTCAGATTTTCAGGGTAACACTTTCGATTGAAACAAAGTATCTAAGAAGACTTGCTTCCAATTATTACGATAGCAGTCTTAATGGATTGAGTGAGAATTGGAATTGAATAAGCAGATTATTTGGTTAACTGAAAAGATCTATGGACGGACATTGACTGATTTTCTTAAAAAAGTTTTTAAAAGTACTTACAATAGTTTAGTTAGTAAGAGTAAAGATAACATTCTTGAAAAATTAATAACGAGTGCGTTTTGTAACCAAAGTTGCCCGGGTGCCTGTTGTGTGGTCATCCATTTATAGCAAAATACAACATGGAAGGAACATACCCGTAATAAACGAAAACACAGGCTAAAATAGAACACTACATTATAATGACAATAAAATAACAGCCAAAAAACTAAAAAAAAATCTCCATTCCCATACAAATTGCCCGGGTGGCTGCACACTTTCGTATGGCAATAAAGATTTTTTTTAGTTCTTGACTGTTATTTTAATTTAATTATATTATACTACAGTGTTTTAGTATAGCCCGTGGTTCTGTTTATTACGGGTATGTCCCTTCCACGTTATATCCTAATTCCGAATTCAATAAGCGTGCCAGTAAATATAACAATAGATACCTTTTTAATTAAAATATCCCCCAGTTGTGAACTAGAGGTCTACGCAATCCAAAATTAGTGGGCCAAGTAATAAAATACCAATTAGAAGTTCAAATAACGGAGGAGCACGAAAGCATTATAAGTAGGTTTAGGCAGGTGTTGCTGAAAGGCTTCGGCTGTAAAGAAGTTTAATTACGGAAAAGGATAATTTAAGAATGTCCGTTACTAAAATATTTCTTACAGTAGAGTAGACAAAGCTCGACCGCGGTGTACGTTGCGATTAATATTGTTATAGAATACCAACCTACCTTCACCGATGTATGAATAGCCGAAGCTCGCGACTTCGTTCGACTTTATGACTCCGGAAAATGCTCGTCAGGCTGAACAACTTTTGCTAAGGCGTCATTTTTATATTTCTTATAGTTTATCTGGACCATTATGGTTCTGAATCAGGTGTTCCATTTTCTAAAACCAATTATTTAACTAATATATATATAAATTAGCTATATAACAAAAAAAAGTTTAATTCGTATCCATCCAGTATTTTCGGAGATTATCAGATATATATTTTTTTTAACTTACTGTATTACTGTGTCTCATTCGCCCCATATTTTTTTTGGATATATTTTCTATTTATAAACATTTTTATTAGGAGGTACTTATTTAAAAAAATGCAAAGTCCGTCACCGTTGTTGGCCTCTTACACACACTAAAAACAACAATAAAACGCACTTATATAATATATAAAACTAAAAAGAACAAGTTTTTTTACTATGAAAAACTTTTTATGTTTAAAACTAACGTGAGACACAGACATTATTAGAATGAGTTAACGGGCTACTCACGTATTGAGTCAGCTACTGACCACTCGCTAGCTTACTCTATAAGTGAGTAACTCGTTTACTCTTTCCAATATCATAAAAAACATGCTAACTTTCACAGAAAGTTTAACAAATTACACGATTTTGTTGTCAAAATAATTTTCGAAATGTCGAGCAGAACTGGATGAAATTATTTCAAGAAGACGCAAAACTTTCCAAACAAACAACTTTTTAATAATAGTCCTAGTCTACGAATAATAATTATTATTCGTAGGTCCTAGTTTAGATATCTAACAAGTATACAAGTAATAGGGCTATAAATAGTCATGGGTATAGTCAATAACAAAGAGTTTAATCCAGGATAGAATGTTTAGCCTCTGACGTGCCTATCGAGGAGCGCAGGAGATTAAGCCAAAGCTACACAGTTTATATATCATTGATTGATATTTTATAGGTTACCAGTATAATTTTGTTTACGAGCACCTACACTGAGAAAAAAGAATAGCTGCTAGTAGCGAAAATATTTGCTATACTTTACCATATAAAATTGCAAGTCAAGTGACTGCAAAACTCAGGGCTAGTAGTTAAAATGTGTTTTAATTAAAACTACATTGTTTTGCTAATTTGAACAAAAGTTTGGTATCTTATAAACAAATTGCAAGTAGCGAAACTGGTTCAGCTATTACTTTTTTTCAGTGTACAGCTCACAAGATTTCCTGCGCCCTACGCCATTGCTTAGGGTTTTTTGGTACATATTATACCTATTTTTACATTTGTTTTAAACTATGTATATCTCTATATGTATATTATGGTTGTTTATCTATATATGTCTTTCTTATAGAATATAAAATAGATACAGATACATTTTCACGTCTATATCCCTGACGGGGTAGACAGAGCCTAGGCCCGTTAGGCTCAAAGGCTACGCTGGGCGGTGGTGGGCGTTAAGATGGAAAAGGAATCAAAATAGTGATGGGTTGCTAGCCGCATCGCCTACCATGATTCAAATCTCGCCCATTCCCTCGATCGGCTTTTACGATCAGCGCGGGACGGGAAGCAGCTGGTACATTCTACGTTTTTTCTTTTCTCCCAGACCAGCATGGAAGATATTTAAAATAAAATAGTAATAGATATAAAAAAGTTTTGTTAGTATTCCATAATACAAGTTTAAACTTACTTTAGGGCTAGGTCAGTGAGTGCAATAGAGATGTGGACCAAAAAATTGTTTGGCTCGTTAGATTGATTATTAAAAAGTATAGTATACGTTTCTTTTTCCTTTCTCAGTTAATATTGACGAAGCCACAGCGCATTTAACGTAATGTCACAATCAGCTACGATTTTTAACCAAAGTTAAACTAAATCACCCCCACTCCAAAACTTTGAAGATCTGTATCTTTGTGAATTTTGACTTCCTCTTTACTAAATAAAAGTTGGAAGATGGACCCTATATTGTTTGAGTGTTTCACGCACCAGCAAAACGCATGGACCACTGTAACAAAGAATAAGCGGCCAAGTGCGAGTCGGACTCGCCCATGAAGGGTTCCGTAGTAGCAAATAACAATATAAAAATCTTGTAGTATGTTTTTTTAATTTTTATATTTGAGTTGATTGAATGAAAGGTAAATTGCCGTTTACGATTTATGACGTATTAAAAAAAAACTACTTACTAGATCTCGTTCAAACCAATTTTCGCTGGTAGTTTTCATGGTAATGAACAACATATATTTTATTTAGTTTTATCATTCTCTTATTTTAGAAGTTACGGGGGGGGGACACACTTTTTTCCACTTTGGAAGTGTCTATCGCGCAAAGTATTCGGTTTAGAAAAAAATGCTATTAGAAACCTCAATATCATTTTTGAAGACCTATCACACGTATGGGTTTGATGAAAAATAAATTTTTGAGTTTCAGTTCTAAGTATGGGGAACCCCAAAAATTTACTGTTTTTTTTCTATTTTTGTGTCAAAACCTTAATGCGGTTCACATAATACATCTACTTACCAAGTTTCAACAGTATAGGTCTTTTAGTTTCGGAAAAAAGTGGCTGTGACATACGGACGGACAGACAGACAGACAGACAGACATGACGAATCTATAAGGGTTCCGTTTTTGCCATTTGGCTACGGAACCCTAAAAAGCATGAACTGCTTTAAACAAAATTATCTGCTAGGTACATATAAGAAATCCTTCTGTCCAGCCATTGGTTTATTTAGATTTTACACCAAATCACTTAAGTTACATTACATACAAGTTTTCTTAATATTTGGCACATTATTTGTGCATATTTGCTTCCTTTTTTTTCAATAAATAGAAGCTCAGTCGTTACCCTCTATACTCATATCTTTTATTATTCCGTTCAATTTACTCAACCTTGGCCTCTTTCAGTAGCCCATCAAATAAGGAAAAGTCATAACCCCGGCTATGCTTGAAAAGGATAGCCGTTTCGTCCTTTGCAAATCATTTACATATAATACGATCAAAGTTTCCTCGAGGCTATGTTGCAATAAATATTGATATTTTATTTGATAGAATCGGACGTCCCGTTTCTATGAAGTTTACTATAATTTGCTTATTTTCGTTCATTAGTTCATTGGAATATTACGTAGTAATAGTTCTCTTCCTGTACTTATCACGTTTTTATCCCTAATGCAGCAGGCAATTAGTCTTGCGGCCCTAAGGCGGCTAGACCAGGGCCGCAAAAACCATAGTATACATAGTTTACAAACATAATAGTGAGGAGGACTGCCTACTAAGCAAATAATGCTTGTTCCAGACAAACACAGATAGTTGTAAACTATTCTAAGTATAAACTTAATTTATTTTTAGTTAGCAAATACACAAGTAATAAAATATTTTACAAAGAAAGGACTACTAAGTTTCGACCATCATCATCATCATATCAGCCACAGGAAGTCCAAGTTTCGACCATGATAACTACTTATTTATTTTTCGGTCATATATTTTACATTAAACCTTTACTATCCCACTGCTGGGAAAAAGTCCCTCTCATTTAAAAAAATAATAATAATAATATGCGGCTGTTATAACGCATACTCGTCTGAAGATATTTTATCAAAAAACCTTCCCGATAAATTTGACGCATCGAGTGCTTTTGAATTAAATTCGTTTGTTATTTCCAGATCTCCCAAAAGCAACGTCCAATCGAATCATCTCGATCCTCGGCCTATTCGAGTTGTCCGTCGGCGATTCTCCCCGAGCGGATGGTGCGTCAGAGCTGGCTGCAGCGAAGCTGGCGGTGAAACATGTGAATGCAAGAGGTCTACTACGCGGATACAAGCTGCAACTAATCACGAATGACACAAAGGTGACACTGGCATTACTTACTGCGCTAAAACTGGCGGTGGAGCATGTGATACCCTGGCTTGTTGCGCAGGTACAACCTGCAACTTATATTTTTAGGGTAGCTCCCATACAAGTAAAGTGGTAGTGGCGGCATTCGCAACTACAGAACCCTACACTGCGCGTGGCCCGATACGCACTTGGCCAATTTAATTTAAAACACATTTTCTGACTTCTTATTACCTATGGTTTCGTTCGCTTATATTTTATTCTTCTATGTTATTTTTCTGTTGTACAGTGCGACCCAGGCGTGGGCGTGGACCGCTTCTTCCACGCTTTGTACACGGAGCGAGACACCCGAATGGTGATGTTGCTGGGCACAGCCTGCTCTGACGTCACCGAGAGCATTGCTAAGATCGTACCTTACTGGAACATAGTGCAGGTAAGTATTGTATATGGTCAACCAAAATCTATTTTTTTATCGAGAAAAAAATTCACAAAGATGTGGAGCATCAAAGTTCCGGAGTTGAAGCTTGCGATGTAACCGCTAAATAAAAATCGTACCTAGTCATGACGCTATGCGAAATTCAAATGCGCTGTACCTTTGTCATTTTTAGTTTCTCAGAGAAAAGAAAAAATACGTTTACAATATTTGTAATTATCTAACCGATGATGGGTCAAAACTATTTTCCCATTCATCACGCCTATATATTCCTTCAATTTATATTAAAAAATTAAAAGAAAATCTGCTTCCTTTCAAAATATAAGAATGAGTAAATTGCAAATTGACTACAATGGGTATAATGTTGAGTTCCAATTATGATATAGCAACATTTAATATCTTCTATACAATGGACGTCGCATCGATGACGTGTTTCTCATGAAATTGAATTTGCCGCTCCAAACCTTCGTATTTCTCAGCAATAAGGCGTTTTGCACCTTATACACAAATACTTAAGAGTGTTTTTGGAAGGTGTCGTTTTCGAATATCCTCGATAGATTTAATATTGGTTATTTGAATTCTCCTTAAACGTTCATTAACTATGGAAAATATTAATTATCTCCAGGCTCCCGTTAAAATACCGTTTGATTGAGTTCAGGCAATTTCCATTTGATAGACTTATTAGTATCCTATTTTTAAAACAGTGGACATAATTGAAAAATGTCCGATGATATCTTCAAAAGAACTATTAAAGAAAAATACTTACTTGCCACTTTTACTTATAAATATTTAATTAATTTTTAAAACCAATTTGAATTCAAAGTTTTTGCCTAAAAATATGATAACATATAGTTTTATACGGTTAGTGCAAAAGCGGCACAATTCCATTAAACGCCTCGATGCGATCTCGATTCTCTTTACATCGCACTGTCCTTTTATTTTCTATTTTCTCTTCTCTCTTCATACTTACTCATTCATACAAGATGAGAGAGGGCTACGGGCCTAAATGTCAATTTACGTACGGTCTTGTGCCCGCTTCGTCACAATTAAAAGGATTCGAAGTTCTTTTTATTCGAAGGTCTTTCGATATAGGACCTTAATGCATTTGATGTTATCATCATCATATCAGCCACAGGAAGTCCACTGTTGAACATTGGCCTCCAAGGATTTAGAAAAGTGTTAAAACATTTCCAATATGTCAACATTTCCTGTCAACTGTTGTGCCAGTTTTCAAACGCGGAGCAACCAAACGAACTGTTTGTTGTATGGAAAAACCTTTTTTTTATGTGACACCGCGTTTCTAAAATGTGTCCAGGTGTCATTCGGGTCCACGTCGCCTGCCCTCAGCGATCGCTCGGAGTTCCCGCTGTTCTGCCGCACCGTCGCACCAGACTCCTCACATAACCCCGCCCGCATTGCTTTTATCAGGTAAACATGATAAATAGAAAGATAGATAAGATAATAAGACGTTTACGTTTTACATTTCCGGTCGCCGTGTGGTTTCCGGCGGAGTAGAATAGGACCACTCCAAGTCTTCCCGTGGATGTCGTATAAGGCGACTAAGGAAATACATGCTAAACAAAGCTTATAAACATTATGAGACCTCTCCAACCCGTCTGGCCAGCGTGGAGAGTGTAGGCCAAATCCTCTGGCTGCTTTAACCAAATATGGCTCTAGTAGTACAGAGACTTGCTGTGGAGACTGAAAAGACCCGTTGATATAGAAAACATACAGAAGAAAAATACAAAAATTACAAAAGAAAACATGCTAAAACATCGTATTGGGGACATATATCAATAACTTTGTATCTGTGTGCTACAGCTTTCCAAAAAGGTCATATCAAGTCCTTGTGCTGCACAGAAAGAGTAGTCCACCGATTTTCAGCTACGGCCTGTCACGTGCGAGTAGATCGATAGATAGATAACTCTTTATTCACATCAAAACGAAAAACGTAACAAAGAAATAATTTTACATTAAATGAGTACAATGGGCGGTCTTATCGCTAAAGTAATCTCTTCGATACAACCAGTGGATGGAGGGAGAAGAATGTAAGAAAGACAAACGTATATAGAATAAAAATACATACGTACCTACACTAAAACTCGATAAATTATTGAAAACTCCATCAATAATCCCATTATCAATTCGAAACTTTTCAAATTTATCACACTACTACATTCGATGATCTGACGACCCACATGGCATTATGGATTAATATTTGCCAGTCCGCCAATCCCTATCGATTCTAAGATGGATCGCCTAGCTGCAGCCCATGTCCTTTTGCAAATTTGTCTTTTTCACTCGCTTTTAGTCAACCTGAAGCCGTGCCTAAAGCAAGTATAATTCATTTTAAAATTTTAAGCATTTCATAATTCCTGTCCTTGACACAGCTGGTATCGTCCAACAGACAAACAAAACTGCGAACATTCAAAGCTCCCTTACAATGCCTCTGTTTCGAGCATGTAAACATGCCGTTGACCAGATGTCCTGTATTGAACCAACACGACGTAAAGGCACAGTAAGGGTTACTAAATTGATTAGGCTATGCACAAAGGAAAGAGCTTTCCTCACTGGAAATAAACAAAGATGTAAAAAGAAAATCAAAATGTCAACATGCTAGTATAAACAACAATAAAGGCATTTATTGAATGGCAGTTTATAAAGAAATGAAGTTTTTTTGCGCCTTCCTGCGCAATGTTGCAGGAAAGCGCTGGGTGCAGGCCATTTCCGATCGTTCGTGTTGGAAATCCTTGAGGGAGGCCTATGTTCAGCAGTGTACTTCCTATGGCTCATACTCGTATGATGATGATTGAATGGAAATTTGATTAATATTTTGAAGAAGCTAAACGTTGACTCAAAGAAATGGCTCCTAATTTTTAACCAACTTCCAAAAGAAATTCGACGCGATCTTTTTTTTTATGTATGTTCAACGATTATTCAAAGATGCCTGGACCGATTTGGAAAATTCTTTTTTTTTTCGTTTGAAAGGGTATACTTGCGAATTGGTCCCATTGAAATTTTATCAAAATCAGTTTGGGGGTGAAGTCGGCTTTTAGTTTTGAAAAAAAGTTTATTATGTTGATTGATTCGGCTTTTGTTCTTTTTTCGTTGTTTTACTAAAATAAATGACTTGATTAATTGACGACTAGCTACCTATCTGAAGTTTACCTCTTTGCTTACACCACCTCTGTTCACAGACAATTTGGCTGGGACACGGTGACAGCATTCTCGCAAAACGAAGGAATCTATTCCCTGGCTGTGAATGAGCTGGTTACCCAATTAGAGGCAGCTAACATCACGTGCGCTGCGTCTATTACCTTTGCGGAGTCCGACTACAAGGAGCAGCTTCAACAACTAAAGGTTTGTTAGTTTAACTATTTTATAATAATAGTCAGAGTCCGAAAAGTATGATTGTAATTAGTCCGTCTTTTAGATTATCCAAAAATAATGGACCCATATTATTCAGTTTACCAAAAAAGTAAAAATTCACAAAGATACGGAGCGTCAAGCTTGCGACGTCACCGCTAAGTAAAAATCGTACCCAGCCGTGACGTCATACCAAATTTAAATGCGTCGTATCTTTGTCATTTTTGGTTTCTCAGAGAAAAGAAAAAATACGAATACAATATTTTTTAATAATCTAACCAATGGGCCAAAATTTTTTTTCCATTTGTCATGCCGACTTTATACCTAAATAATTTTATAATTCCGAAAATGGACGGAAGTTAACCAATAACCCTTCTTTCGACATTATGTCAGACACTAATTAATAAAATTTTAAAAAGAAATAGCTTTGTTATCAGACAACAAGAAAAACCTCTAGGTATGTTATTTAAATGTGCCGAATTGCTAAACTAAACGACAAGCTTTGTATTTAACTAGTTCATACTCGTAATCTCACACGTATACAATAATATTACTACAGATATATGAGGAACAACCCTTTTTTAAATACTTGTAGCAAAACATATAAAAAAATATTTAAAAAAGTGCCACAATTACGCTCGAAATACTTAATGTATTCGTACTATTTTTTTAATAGCTTTATCACGAAGTCACGGGATTGTGAAAACGTCAAGGGGCGCTATGAATCAGATTTCTTTTATTTTCTTGTTTTTTAATATTTTCTTTTTTAATTTGGCGTGCGTCCATATCCTACTTCATTGTATTACTTAATTCTCTAAGCATTCAGATAAAATAAATTAATAGTATCTAAACGAAAATTACTATTAATTTATACGAGTAGATCTACAAATAAAGGTATACTTATTAAAAGTACCTTGGTACATGAAAAATATAACATACTTTGTCGTCCCCCAACACCGGTTTGAATTAGATTTAATTGCAAAATGAGAACAATGCTAAAAGATAAGGATTAAAATAAAGTTTAATTCATTTTGTGAAGTGTACAATTTCTTACATTGTACGTTATTAAACAGCGGCGCCCTTAATAAAATAATTAAAAACTTTTGATTGCTTGTTTATCAAGGAGGAGGTTACCAATTCATTTGCATTTTTTAAATACTAATTTATTTGTTTATACAAAATTTTATTTACCAAAAGACATCATTCTGTACCGGTCAACCTTCGGGATAAATGGACAAATGTTTATTCCCTCTGAACTCAAACTTAATCGTATTGAACTAACTTAAAGGGTTCAATTAAAGTATTGCTTATGTCGATACATACTACGGCAGATGTATGGAAGTTTCTCAAGAGCCTTGGTTTAGGAAAATGCCAAAACAAATCCTACCAGTCTTCTTTTACTTTGGACGACCTTAATGGTCACTTTTCCTCGGCCACAAGTCTAGACCCTTCTATACGAACTCAAACTATCTCTCACATTAACTCCCTTCCTTATCTTCTTCCTAATGCATTTTCTTTCTCCAACGTGACTGTTGATGATGTTAAAAAAATCTTACTATCTATTAAGTCTAAAGCCGTTGGTGTTGATGATATAAGTCATCGTATGATCTCTCTTCTCTTTGAATTTATCCTTCCAGTTCTCACACATATAATCAACTTCTCTCTCAGCTCTGGGGTTTTTCCATCACTATGGCGTAAGGCTTTTGTCATTCCACTTCCAAAAACAGATAGCCCTAGTAGCTTGAATCACTTTCGACCTATTTCTATTCTTCCGTATTTCTCCAAAATATTAGAGGCCGTCGTGAACTACCAACTATCTTCTTTTATTTTACGAAATAATCTCATTAGTGAAGTACAATCTGGCTTCCGTCCAGGTCACAGCACAAGTACTGCCTTACTTAAGGTCACAGAAGACATAAGACTTGCCATGGAAGATGGCAAAGTAACAGTGGTAGTCCTTATTGACTTCTCTAACGCCTTCAACACGGTCGATCACGACATCCTACTTGCTCTTCTGTCCCGCTTCAACCTCTCATCAACAGTCTTAAATTGGTTCTCATCATACCTTCGTGACCGACAACAGGCCGTTCGTGGCGATCAATCACTTTCTAGCTGGCAAAATCTCAATTCCGGTGTGCCGCAAGGAGGAATTTTATCCCCTCTATTATTTTCAATCTTCATCAATTCTCTTACTTTCCTCCTTTCTTCTTCACACCACCTATACGCAAATGATCTGCAGCTCTATCACTCCTGTGATTACATTGACATCGACTCTTCGATTGCTATTCTCAACGACGACTTACAGCGTATCGCCGATTGGTCTGCAAAATACGGTGTTGCTGTAAACCCAAATAAATGCCAGGCAATAGTGATCGGCAGCTCTCGTCAAATTTCTAAATTAAATTTTGAATCTATCCCTTCTCTGCAATTCAATAAACTCCCATACCATATAGTGAGAGTGTGAAGGATCTCGGTCTGCACATCGACTCTACCCTGAGCTGGACTACCCAAGTAGCCGAGGTTAGTCGAAAAGTAACTGCCACGCTGCGCTCTCTCTATCGTCTCAAGAACTTTCTTCCCCCTAAAACTAAAGTAACGCTAGCTCAAACTTTAATTCTACCTATTATCGATTACGCGGATGTATGTTATTGTGACTTAACACAAGTTCTCCTAACCAAATTGGATCGGTTGGCCAATAACTGCATCAGGTTTATTTTCAACATTCGTAAATTTGATCACATTTCTTCTTTTCGCTCTCAGTTAGCATGGCTCCCTATCCCCTTACGTCGTAATGCTAAAATACTTTCCACACTTTTTTCTATCTTGAATAACCCGCAATCCCCTAGCTATCTTAAATCTAAATTCAATCTGCTTAGTTCTACTCACTCTCGCACACTTCGCTCCTCTAGCACTCTTATCCTTGATATCCCTCCGCATCGCACATCATTCATGGGTAAGTCTTTCCAAGTCCAGGCTATCGAGCTATGGAATGCCCTTCCGGAGAGTATAAGAAGAGCCCCCAGTCGTTTGGCTTTCAAACGAGCGGTACATAAATTGTTCCTACTGCAGTCCTAGTCCCAGTCATCCTGATATTATGTTTTATTAGTATTTATGCTATTATATATATTCTATTTTATATATATTGTATGTTATGTATATATATATATATTATACCTATGTTTAATAGTTTATTCTTGTATTGTATTTGTATTTTTGAGTATACATACTTATGTAGATAAATATATTTAGTATACTTTTCCACGATCTTTATCACGCCAGCCACACATATTTTCCGCTTGGTCCAATGGTTGACCGGGAGAGAATGCCATATGGCATTAGGTCCGCCACTTGTACGTTTTTTTACTGTGCAATAAAGTTTAAATAAATAAATAAAAAATACATTAAAAGAGTCTAATTATATATGGTCTTTTTCAAATTAAAGTCGCTCGCGACTAGGTATAGCTACAGTCACTAGCAGAGATTTAACTTGAGAGTTCTATAAATCGGCCTCCTGTTTCAACTCAAATCAGGTACTTTTTTCCAAACGTTAAATTCTCCTCATGGCAAAACTAATTTGAGACAGGATTAAACCATACCTACTTGCATATGACAAGTTTGTCTGAAAGAGCTTTGCATGGCATGATTAAAATTATGTATCTATGTAAAACTTTTTAATTACTTTGTAATTGTTACACCATAAATTTTCCTGAGTGTTGAACGTCGCCTAACAACTTTTATAATGTCAACGTACCTACAATAAATAGATTTAAATTTCACATAGAAAAAAAAACTCCGATATTTTTCGATTGTTAACAACAACACAATAAAGAATAGAATAGGTACCTAAAAGTTAATAAACAAAATATGTGTAAAAAATCACATATTTTGATTGGCATATTGTTCAGAGCATTATATGTAATAGGTTCCTAAAATTTGAGTCGAAAGCATAGGAATAAGGTAGGCTATACCACAGAATAAATACTAGGCTATACCACAGATTATTATTAAGGCTATAAGTACAATTCATGCATGATACAATAACGTTTGCCACCACGTTACCATCATTGGCGTAGCTACCTAGGGCTAGGCGGGGCAGTGCCCCGGGGCCCTCAAGCTCAGGGGGCCGTCGAATCCTTACCAGAAAATCTCGATCAAACTGAACTTTTGAAAATTTTGCATGATAAAAGTTATGAGTGTTGACGAAGCAAAAGAGGTTTGCAAGGATCGTAGTAAGTGGAAATCTATAGTCTCTGCCTATCCCCATGGGGAACAGGCGTGAAAATATGTATGTATTTTCATTTTTTATTGCCCAATACCTACACCAAGTATTAATTGTAATGTAATATGTCCTGCAGTGCACGAGAAAGAGCTGATGATAAAGTTAGCCTAGCTAAGCCTTTTTAAAGTAGTTGTATATTTAATATTTTTACTTGATCAAACCTAACCAGTTTAGATAGCAGTGAGGCCCCATTGTTTGATTTGCCCCAGGGCCCTTGATTACCTAGCTACGCCACTGGTTACCATATTTCTCTGCAATCCTACTTCCTATCCTATCCTACTAATATTATAAAAGCGAAAGTAAGTTTGTATATTTGTTTGTTTGTTATCTCTTCACGCTTAAACTACTGAACCGATTTGGATGAAATTTGGTATGGATATAGTTTGAGATTCAGGGAAGGACATAGGGTATTTTTTATCCCGAAATTCCTACGGGGAGCGAAGCCCGCGGGTTCAGTTAGTAATAAATAACTTTAAATTAAATTTATATGTGGCCGACTGTAACTGTACCTCCTTACATATTAAAACGAAATAGGTGCTCATTAATTATTCGTCTCCAGTTTTCCAGACTTGTAAGTCTTAATATTAATTGGATAACTACTTAACGAACAACTCCATTTACCAAGGTAAATAAAGTGCTGTACCCTTTTTAACTTTTCAAACAGTTTAGCAAAAATACTGTTTTCCTCGGTAAGTAAATGTTAGAGAGATTTAGAACCAAAAGTTTAAGAACATTCTGTAACTGTTATATACCACCAAATTAATTTCGCTGCAGGCTGCAGGTCACATTATTATACTCAATATGTACTTATAAGTACATATTGATATTCTCTATAATATTTTGTTGTGTTTAGTTGCTTCATTTATTTTCAGAAACACCCATACATACTACCTTTATACACTATTTACGTATTTATCCCAAGGGGTAATACTTTACTTTTGGGTCTTGCGGCTCATAAAGAAGACAGAGCCCAAGGAAGCACTATTACGTTTTAATGCCCAGGGCCGCATATTTCAAAGGCCACTCTTTTAGCGTTATGGTTGACGAAAAGATGGAAAAATTAATCAAATGATCAATCAAATTTATAACTTGTATAGGTACTTCTATTTGTTATTTTCAGGAGCTGGACACCCGCATTATAGTCGGCAGTTTCTCGCAAGAAATGATCCCAAAAATATTCTGCGAAGTAAGTTAAAAGAAGTAGCAAAATTAGTAAGTGTATAATATACTTCTTCTTAGTGAGTCGGAATGGCGATTTTATATAGTTGTGGACCAGTGTTTGGGGACACTTACTGCTCTGTCATTTGCAGAGTTTAAGTCCTCTATTGTACAGGATATTGGGCAGTTGGGGCACGAGAGTAGGTGGGCAATATAATATACTAAAGATGATTTATCGGCTTATCAGCACTAGCCGATAAGCATCGTGAGCAGGTATTTGCAAAAATTATATCTGTTTCACGCCTTTCTGTCTCCCGACCCGTATTGTGCGATAGAGAGAGTTGCGAGTCCTAGAGGCGATTGCCTATTTTTTCCTTCTAAAATATTGTTTCGAGCGATAACGTTTCCACCCTCTAGACCAGTAAAAATAGCTGTACCTGGACATAATGCTATAACCGTAAGTTTCTTTTTGTATGATATATAGTAATGTTAGTTATAGTTAAAATAAACCGAATTAAACAATTCAGGGCTCTGCGTCAGTGTAAAAAAACCAAAAAACTGAAAATTGAACAAATTTTGATTTCATAAGTACAGCATAATTAATAACTTTGGAAAACTACCTCTACCATATTATAACGTGTGCATTCCAGTTGAATAAATCTAAATTAAACAAATTAATCAATTAGCACTATCATTAATAAAGAAGGTTCGGTATGTTACAAATTTTCAGGCTTATCTCACCAGAAATTATAGATTACTGTCTTTCAACAATTTATTCTAAATGTTATATTATGTGTGTTGATAAATTATAAAAAATTAAACAAATTCATTTTATGCATTTCTACATTTACAATTTTTTGTATTTTTTGTAAAGCCAAAATACATAACTATTTTGAAAGTGTTTAACTTATGCCGTCAACATATTTTTGATACTATAAGAAACAAATCAAACAAAAAATATCTATGATTATAATTTTTTTCAATTTTTTTCTTACTTACGTTTTAATATGAACGTTATTTCTTGCACAATAAGGTCGTCATTGGTTTGTGCCTCAACTCCCGACCGTGCTGTAGCGAGTCGCGAGTGATTCTCGTGTACAGTAGTTTCGTCGCGTCGTCTTATGCATTTATTTGTAGTCAATCATTGTCAAACTTTTATAAGCACGTGGGAACTTTTACTAACCATGGATCGGCTAGGGTGGAGATTTATTGAAATATTGTGTTTATTAGATCGATAATAACTACATTGTTGAGCTTTTATTGGTTTGTTTATAAAGCTTTTTATGGTACATAATAAAGAACACAGACACAAATCAGAAAAGTAAACGTACAACTGCGGACTTATCCCCAGGGTTTGTTACTGGTACCAAATTCACATTTTAAGTACCAGTAACAGAATTTTCATTATGTTAAAATTTTAAGGGTAATACTCGTATAGTACGGGTATCGTTTATGTAGTAATAGTAACGTTATAGGTATTGTTAAAATTTAAAGGTAATTTTACCGGTACGTACCTACGCGTTTTTACCGTTCCGCATGAAACTCGACTGCGAAGAGCCACATTCCCGTACCTACCGAGTCGCGATCGCGACGCACAACACTGCGATGACCAGTGTTGCCTCTCGATAATACACTATCGCTAGTCTATCGATAGACTATCTGTATTTTGAATAAAACCAATATTATCGATAGTATTGATTCTGACGACGAACAAACTATCGATAGTATTGATTTTCTAATAAATAAATAATCGATACTATGGATAGTTTATGAAACGCAATACTATAGTTAGTTTATTCGTCATCAGGATCGATACTATCGATAGTTTTGTTGGTTATCCACATTGTTGCCCTAAAACAGGAATTACTATCAATAGTACACAAACTATCGATAGTATTGTTGGTTATTAGAGATGTGTTGTTCCTTTAATCTTTAAGGTCTAAACCAATACTGAACTGTTGTGAGTAGTCGATCCGGGTCTTCTGATTCTGACCCATTCAATTAATTGATGGGTTTTCTCATGAAAGTTCACGAAACAATCGTTAAAGCCGGGTATTCCTACAAATGTAGGTATTTAATGCTGCCCCGGCCGCAATTTGCATCGCGTGGACGCTGCGTCGGTAAGCTCACATGTGACCCCACCAGCGACACAGTATAGAAATAAGCAGTAGAATAGTTTTATTTTGATTAAACTTTGTTTAAAGTAGTGTTCGATACAGCTACATTATCTTATATTAATGCTGACGGGGTAGACAGAGTCCAGGGCCGTAAGACCCAAAGGCTTAGCGTGATCAAAAAATAAATCAATAGTGATGGGTTGCTAGCCGCATCGCCTATTAACATAATTTGACAGTAGCGATTTATTAATAAACAATTAATAGAAACAAATAACCCTGCAAAGTCGTTATTTAGTGTCTTTGTTTATTTTCAACCCCCGACAAAAAGAGGAGTGTTATAAGGTTGACGTGTCGTCTGTGTATCTAGGTGTCTGTTAATGGCATCGTAAGGCCTGAACGAAGATTTAATTTTTTTGTTTGAAAACTGACTTTTCGTTACAGTTCTTAGCTATATTTATTAGAAATTGGTTCAGCCGTTCAAAATTTATTAGGAGTAAACACCTTAAAGTCGGTTTTTATTATTTTTCTTGAATATAAACTTATGGGTATTATGTTGTTTTGTTATTTACTATCTATGATACAACACTGAACCTAAAAAACATGGGTCTCACCTAGATCCCAGTATTTTTCACACGACTTGCAAAGAAGGAGATTACGAATATAAAGTCTATAGGGTGCAATTGAAATCATTAGCATTGATTTAACTTATCATCATACTCACCTAAAGGATATTTTGTATGGTAACAATACTGTAATTAATGCAGTAATTAAAAAGTATCAGAAAGTAAGAAAAATGAATAAAGTATCAAAACACTTCGAGTCGTGCGCGCGTACTGATACCTACGTGCCGCAAGGTCAAAGACCTTGGATGGATACAGCCAAACGGCGCGACCGACCGGCATACAAAAGTAGACCTTAATTTACGTGAATAAGGTTTGAAGTCGAATGAGGACGGGTCGTGTCACACGAAATCTTGAGGACAATAGATACGTTTGAAGTAGGAACGAATGTTTGGGTACCAAGACGCAACGAAATTGATACTATTATAACTAATTTATTTTTCGTATTAGTTTTTTTTTTATAATTGCAGTAGAGGATCAAAGAGTCTGACACATGTTTAGAGGTTTTCTTGAATATGAAAATGACGACTTTTGATTGAAGTTTTATTAGTCTTAATTTACTTTGTATCATGGGTATAGTAGATACTTAAAATATTGCCAACGAATTCAATTCCACCCTGTATATGCATGTATGTATGTTGAATGTATTTGATTTTCTTTATTCCTTAATGTCGCCACGGATTTGAATGTATGGCCACAGAGCAGATAATAGTATTACATACAGAACGGAAACTCGCACGTTTTTGGACCTTGTAAGCGCCTGTAAAATAGGGTTGTTGCTAGTCGCACGTTGACGTTCCCTGAGTCATTTAGGGTAATTGAAATAATATTGGTGAGAAACTGCACATATTATTATTGCTTATCCACAAAAAACAACAACGAACGAAAATTTTATAGATTTCCGAGTGATGAAAACAGGTACCTAAGCAAAGCAACAAATTCTGTGGTGGCGACCCTGATTGCTTAACTCACACATTTGACGTATGCACAGATATATTATTTCGTTTGTAGTAGTACTAGGTATATTTGTTACTTCGTATCTATGAAGTGCCATACCTGTGGAATGGCGTTTCGTTAGAATCCTTACATTTCAAAGTGACATGAGCTAAAAAGTCTTTTTATTGTTTCGTACCTAAAGGTTAGAAATTAGCCCAAACTCGATTGTGTTAAGTTGTTTTATAACTGAGTTCTATTGACCACCATCCGTCTGCGTAATCAGATCCTAGATAAGCATCGTCTTCCAAAAAGTACTCGTCAAGACAAATCAAACGAGACCTACTCGATGAGGTTATAACTGAGTTCCGTCGAATATCTCCCGGTTCCATCATCAGAAAAGCCCATTGACATCATAATATTGTATTATCATCCGGCTTACAAAAGTATACAAAATTTCAGCTAAATTGGTTGAGGATAACTGGTTGAAAATTGAGTTCGAAGATTCCACCCGAACAAACATACTTATATTTATACATACATTGCAAGTTAAATAAAAGCTTGTAAAAACATGTAGCGATCTTTAGTTGTTTTATTGGTCCAATGTTAGTAAGCGCTAGCACGCGTCTAATCGGACCTGCCGAGTTCAAGTCATCGCGCTCACGAATTTCATATAATTATTAAGAAAATAATTATATCAAGTCAAACTCAGCGAATTTATCTGTAAATATTAAGTGGCTTTAATTAAGTACAATTTTTTTTATGTAAAATATCAGTATTTTACTCGTAGTTTTGAAAAAATATCACAAAAAGGGGTTACTTTTAGAATTTTTCCAACCGAATGAAGTTTATAGGATCTTGTAACTGAATGCGAATTTGACGAGCCTGGATACTTACCTTATACATACCTTTTTTTAAGAGTTTAATAGTAGATTGTGCTACAAGGCGTAAAGGTAATACTTTTAAGTCGAGTGCGCTACTTTGAATTTAGAGCAAAACGAAGGATTCTACGATGGAATCTTGAGTGAAGCGAGGGATTCGTATATAACGCCCGAGACAAAAATATTACCGTACGCAAGTAGCACACATTACATCGCCATCCATGAGAAAAACTAGCAAAAAGATACAAAACAGAATATGGAGAAAGTAGAACAACTACAATACCTAATCAAAGCTCCGACAAGAACTAACCTTTATTTAGTGTCGTTTTCATTCAATAAATACTAAGAAATAATTTTTAAGAACCAACTTCTAAAAAAAATGTTTGTTCACGCATAAACTCGTAACTTTGTTTGCGTGGACCTACATATTTTAAGATTTTTATAATAACAATAAATTGAATGTGCACTATCGGCTTAAACTTACGAAAAAGGATTTAAATTTACACAAAATAATTAATTTTAACACAATATAACCTAAAACATCTGTAAAAACTTTGAATCGAAGACAAAAATTGCGCTAATTATTCTTTTTTCCTTTTTCGAAGCAAAGACCATAAACATTTTTACCTACCTTCACGATGATATGTATTCCAAATTTAAAAAATACGAAGTCTGTTCCAGTTATTTATTGTATTAAAACTTAATTCTTTTGTTTTTAGCTGATTTTACATAGATAACATCGTGTTCAATTTTCAAATTGTGTTTTAATCCCGTAAGATTTACTTTTTCACTTTTTAATCCCGAGAGAACTAGCAGTAACTTTAGCTCCAAATGTTTTGGGATGAAACCATCGTTTTTTGAGCAGATGGGATAAAAAAAACACTTTTGTCTATGCCTCAAATGGTTTTCAAAAACTCTAAAGCACGGCCTCTGCGGGAATACCTAGCCTTTAATGTGTCCAATCGCTCTCGTCATTTTTGGTCTAAACCCAATAATTATTTTACTGAAATAATTAATTTTTATGTGACTGTAATTCTACTTTTTTTAACTAAAAAACTCATTGAACCTCATTACATGATACCTAGATGAACCACGCTAGGAATTAATTGGCCATGTGATGAAGTCATACTGAACAAGCTGGCCAGTCGATACTTAGTGACTAGTGTCGTGTAGTGGTTTGAAAATAGTATCTTATACACATAAAAATTAAAGTGTGGTTTTCGTTTTGGTTTTTACTGATTATATTTATGCATTAAAAAGCAACAACTGAGTTTAACTTCCATAGCGCTTATTATAATACGACATAATAAATAGTAATCATACTTTATTAAATACAAAAAAATTATATTATTTAAAATGTACATAGCACATAGAAAAAGACATTAAAATGTCCAATGGGCGTGGGTGGTATTATAGCTAATAGCGATAATTTCTTTCAGACAGCTGATGTAGAGAAGTGAAATGCTGCCATTTCCCATAGAAGTCTGATAGACAAGGTCTATGTTAAAAATAAGTCTATCTATGCCAAACATTTTAGTCCTGCTCTCTAACACTACACGACCTCTGTGCGGGCACTTGCGAGCACGTGTGCAGTGCGAATTGCGTTGAGACGTAACTTGGGCGTCGCATCGTGTGAACGGTGGGTAGAAATTGTGTAAAATGCTATTGTTACGAAACTGGGTTCGAGATTTGGCGAAAAACGCCAAAGTTCGTATGAAGGTTTTTATTCACTATGGAACCCAAAGGTTGACATGTGAAGATGGTCTTCCTGATGTCCAAGTCCAAGTCGCGTAGCATCGTCCAGGTATCTCGCCAAATTAGTCGCAGGTACTTCCACTTGTCGCACTGAGGTAGGTTTCCTTCGCTTCGGTTCGCTTCGAAGTTATCGCTTTCGTAGCTCATACTGAACTGGCGGGACGTGCACTCGATCGCCTTTTTATAAGCGCCGATACAGCGGTCTACATTGTTCTCGAATATTCTCATATCTTGACGAATGTATTTCGATTGACGGGAAACATCGAGACGCCGGTATGTGTGTGTGAGTGCGACTAAGCCGACGACCATTCAAAGAACTCTAGCCTTTATGCTTTAAGAATATAAGGCCTAGTTTCGCTTGCATTATCCTGACGTCTTTTTTATACCATTCCGCTCGCGAACATTCCGAGTCTATCTCGCCAGCAGAATTCTTGCTCGTGAATATTCTACATTTATCTCATTCGCGACACTATGTAAGCGCATAACATAATGAAACTTAAGTTGCACGGCGCAACTTGCACTCTGTAAATACCCAACTACATTTTAGTACGACAGCATAAAAACTTCGTTATATATTTATGTATTTAATTTTTTCTCATGTTACATCCCATTAATATGCAATGTCATGGGAAACGAAATATTTCAGCAGGGGCCCATTTTTGGAACGGTATTAGTCCAGGGGCTGTCATGTTGTACGGGTTTGCCGTGACAACAAGAGTATTACAAGACTTATATTGTTTTTAGAGTTTTAAATTGTTCATTGTGTCACCACGTTAACCCGTAAAGACCCGGACGGCATTAAAATGCCCACGTTCATCGTCTTTCTATTGTGTCTGGTATTGGCGGTTGCGAATGGGTTAAAGTTCAAAGCACAATCAAAACAATCCTACAATTAGCAAAATTCCATATTTACGAGTTATATGTTTTGTAAGCACACGGCGCGATCGGTTGAAAACACGTATAAACTCGTTCGCAGCCGCGCGCTCACCCGGCTGGTGCCTCGCTCTCTCTCCCCGCACCGCACCGCAATCACCGCAAGCATCCCGCTTCACGACATGCTCTCGCGTATTTTCAATCAAATATTTTTTGTTTTAAGTAAGACGTTAATGTGTTTAATTTTGATTAAAATGTGATTATAGTACACAAAAAGCTATAATTAAACAAAAATAACACAGTTACTATTTCTGGCTACTGAGAAAAACATTAATTTTAAAACATTAAAAAATGATGTTTAATTTTGGTCTTTAATGTCTAAAAAGACACAATATAGCTTATAAAGATATAAACATTATGGTTATCATTTTGGCTTAACTAGATATCAAGATCAGGTGAAAACTGTGAAAAAAAATGTATAAACAAAAATGGGGTCAGTTTAATTTTGCTATTAAGTGATCGCATTTGAATGCACCTAAAAGTTAAACTAACAAGGTCTTTGGTTACCTATTATGCTTTTAGAGAAAAGTTGAGTAGTGTACAAAATCTCACGATTTTTATATAATACGGTTGCGACCGCGGATAAATTACATAATATATCTAATTAATATTTGATACTCAATATTGATATCCGATAAAATATTGAAAATAACGAGTTTATTATTTATGTCCAGGTTGTGCTATTTTGATCGGTCTACTCACAAACTTTAACGAAATGAGGCAATTTTGGTGTCATTCGATTCGGTACACCTTAATCTAAGGCTGTACGGTTCTCTTTCTTTTTTAGTAATTCGGTTTCGTTCAAAATAAGTAAATTGAAATGCTCTAGGTATTTTGTTATAAAAAAATATGGATATTGAGATGCTAATAACTTTTGTCGTAAGCAATATTTCTTTTAAAATATATCATAATTGGCCTATATCGCTTGTTGTATAGAAATTTACAGCATCCGCTTAATTTTGCTGCTTTTTTTGCTCTGACTCAGAGATAAACATTATCCAATAATATGGCCTTCATCATCTTCTTAGCGTGACTATGGTATAAACACTTAAAATTAATATAGTTTCTCCAGTAAAACTAACCTCGGGAGCTCTATCATTGGCTTGGACTTAGTCCTTCAAAGTGCACTTATTAGTGCAGTGATAGGTAAGCTACACTGAAGATACTGTGCGAATGGTCAATTTTTTTCCTCTTGGTCAAAATGTCTTTACAGCAGACAACACAAGTTCGCAGTCTATCTAGGTGGTAATTCTTGTCGCAGGATGACGAAATTGGTCACAAGGTGGCTCTTTTCCAAAGTTTAAGCCTAGTCACTCCTTCCAGATGTTTTTCGGCAGGTATAAGTAAAGCTTTAGGGGCTTTTCCTTCGGTTTTCGGGGAGTTGAACTGCAATCAAATAAAGAGCGCTACGAACTGATAGGTGGGACATTTCTAACGAGATGACACAGCTTATCTACTGAGGTCGTCCCAGACAAATAAATAATTTCTTTCTTTAAATATAAGAAACAAAAATAACCTACGTTTGCCAAACTTATTTTAACCTATTTTAATATTATTAGTACCCTTTCACTCTTTTCAATATTTAAAAATTGAAAATCATACAATGATTGATTCAGGCTCAGTTTGTAACTAAAGTAGAAAACTTCTACGTCTGACTTATTATTTGTGATTTGCAGGCTTTCAAACTTGGCATGTTCGGAGCTGAATACGCATGGTTAGTGTCGGGCGCGCCGCCCAGACTCCTGGGAAAATCTCCATGTCCCAGATCCGAGCTGGCTAAGGCTTTGGAGGGTCTCGTCACCGTCACTACACTTCGAGGCGTCGTTGGCAACGTTATGCCTTATTCTGGCCTTGTGAGTAAATTTACATGATTCTTTATCAAAGGCTTTTTAAACTCAGTGGCTTCGCAGGAGTTCCTACGCATTACTAGCCCCCTAGCGTGTTCCGCACTTGGGTTGATGACCACGAGTTTTCCCTAGCAACTCCGTGGATAGATGACTGGGTCAAAAATAAATTATTCGGTACAATTCGCTAGATGACAACAAGTCAAATCAGATACTTTTTTCTTAACGTCAAAACAAAAATTTTCTATGGGATTTGTACGAAATACTAAAGCGTGACGTCATGCTTTTTTGAAGTCATATACCGTTCTTAATATCAGTTTTTCTGAATTAATAAATAAAAAATCATGTTGAAAATGGATATGACCAATGAAAAGGGACACTATATTTTGACGTTTTATTTTATGAGCTGTACCGAAAAAATTCTTTTTGACCCAGTCATCTACCCACTAAAGAACTGTTATTACAAACGCTATTCGTCTTCAAAAAAGAATGCCGTCACGCTTTCGTACTTTATACAAATTCCATAAAAAATGTTTGTTTTGACGTTTAGAAAAAAGTATCTGATTTGACTTGTTGTCATCTAGCGGACTAGAATATTTTTACTGCGTGAGCTACTGTGATCGGTGTCATGTCAAGAATCTATTTAAGAGATTGATCAAAAACCTGACACTAGTGCCGGCCATTTAGGTACACACACTAACATAGAAGTAGAATTTTTTTACTGCGTAAAAAGACCACACTAGCTGTGTGCGACAGATAATATGATAAGTGTCATCTTGATAAGAGCAAAATAGATAGCATCAATTTGACAATGAGACAAGTTTTCATACAAAACATGTCACCCATTGTCACCCTGGCTCGAACATCGTTACACGAAAATTTGATTTTCCAAATTGTAAACTGTGTTAATTTATAAGTTATCTTATACTGGAAAGATGGTATCGTACTGCTTTACGTATAGTTTGTGTAGTAGGTACAAATACAACCCATAAAAAGTTACACAGAAATATTTCGTTTCTGGTCATATTTTACAATACTCTATATCCACCTTCTAAATCTATGCACACTAAAAACAAAATAACTAATAGACTTTAATCTACGTATGTTCGGAGCCAAGGATATCAGGGCGCGACGCCTCATTCTTAACTTATTGTAAGTATCTTTCATTTAGCCAATTGACTTCAAAGAAGGAGAAATATCTACCTTTCAGTGAATACAATTCATGATACTAATCAACTTTCCCCAAGGAACAAATTTATGAACATGAAAAATATATTTGCTTTACATAGATATTCGATATAAAAATATGAAAAATAATGTTTAACCTTCCGACATTCCATACAAGTTGACGGATGAACTAATCCAAATTTTAATTATATGAAAATCGTGGACGGAATTGACTTACTTTTTATTATTTTATTTAGTTTCAGTATACTTTGTTAGACCCTATATAGATAGACCTACACTAACTACCTATATACCATATACCATAGTTTAAAGTATGTATCATTTACTGCACTAGACCAAGGGGAGCAATGAAATAGTCTGTAATTGCATCGGCAATACTACTTTTCGAAAAGGCACGTTATAAAAAACTCGAGCTATGAAGTTGAAATGCTGTTGAAAACTAACAAGCTTATTACTTAATCATTTATTTGCGTATCGGAAAATACGGCTGGCGTAATTTAAGTCAATAGTTCACTTGAATACTTTCAGTTCTGACTTCAGTTTAGTCTGATGTATTTACGTATTGGAAAAAAGACCAGGTAGGTGTCGCAGTCTGGCGAATTAAAATTGTCCTTATTCTGCGTTCCTTTACATTCTTAAGTTACTATACCATATAACTCTAGTTAGTAAGTACAGTACAACATGGCAAGATCCTACGGAAACATACATGACATTGTTTTACATAGTACTTAGTAATAAAATATGGGGGTTTACATTACTTTATATGCAAAAATACTTATTCCAGTGTGTAAATTTGTTCATGCAAATTAAGTCCATGATACTGAAAACATTTCCCAAGAAAACTACTATCTATTCATGACCCTACTTTTGATCACCGAATTGCACGGTAGAAGTTGAAAACGTATTTCCACTTTTTTCTAGAGAAATATTATCAGTATCATGTACTGAGCTCGCTAGTAAACGCACAAAAAAATCTTTCTGTATACTCGTTTCCAAACACGTTTACCAATAGCCTGGGCTATGAGTAAAGTTGTCAAAGTTTAAAGGATTGCTTCACCGTTTTATAGAACGGGGTCTTCAGATACACAAAGATAATTTCAGTAGTCTATAGATTAACAGTGATTATACGTGTATAGTTATTAGGGCACTACTCGCACGTAATTTATTAAACAGTTGATTAAATTATCCTGACCTTTAGGTAAGGGCCAAATCTCAAATTAACAGGAAAAAGCTTTTCTATGTTCTTCTTGCTCAGAGTATAATTATACAGATACAGATCTCCAATCAAACACGACACCTTACTTAAGCAACATTTGAAAAATAATTTATTCTTAAAATACCAACTTATTGCATGTCGGGCCACGCGCACTGTAGAGTTTCGTAGTTGCGAATGCTGATCTCACGAAGTTCACGGTTCAAAAATCTATTGAATTTGTATGAAACTTTACTTTTCCAAGAACATTTTGTAAGTAGGTCGCCTACAACTCTTTTATTTGTACACCCTTCTCAGCTTCTCAGCAGTTTTCCTTTAAACTTCGATGTATTACAGCTGTGATTTTTTTTACGTGGCCATATATAACCGTTTAGCAGATATAGTTAGGGGGGACAATTAACTCTAACATAAGTTTTTAATTTGAAACCAAATATTTCAGAAACGGATCCCTAAGTAAGTACCAAAGAGTTTAACTAGATTTGAATAAATTTAGAAAGTTAGTAGGTACCTATATACTTACTTAGAATGAAATTCATTCTAGACTTTAAATCATTTTATGAATAAAATAATTCAGCGCACAGCTTATAAGGTTAATTCGCCAATCCGCGCTGAATATTCGATATTCTGTTCGTTATCATCCTGATTTTGCTGTTCATACAAACAAACGACCGCCGATGATGATTATTAAGGCTTGGCTCTACGTTTTTATTTTTCAAAATCTGTCAAAATTGATTCAAAAGTTGTCCGTTCTTTTCCGCTAGGTTTGTAGTAATGTCTAAACGCAATGCAGATAGAGTTAAAAATATATAGAGGTTACAGTATGAAAAACATGACGTAATGAAAAGTATCTATAGTATGTTTACTGTTTTTGTAACATGTTATATTTTTGTAAAGAATTGAAAAAGGTCATGTCACGTAATCTAATAGTTACGTTATGTTTTTGAAACTGAGACTCATCAAGCCTACTAGATCAATGAACCAGAGGTATTGGCTTTCAATAAGAAATCTGAGCAATGACTAACATTCTGGAGGGAAGTCTAGAATGTTCGAACTTCATAATGAAAGATCAATATTTATTAGGTAGTTTGAGCCAACGTGTACACGTGCAGAAAAAGATAGCAATGGGTAAATTTATTTATTTATCTTATACCTTTAAACGAGCAATTCTAGTATATTTATATATTTATGTATATTTATAAATTTCTGTGATCTCGAAAACGGCTCTAACGATATATGGGGGTTTTTGGGGGTAAACAATCGATCTAGATTAGTCTTATGTTTGGGAAAACGGGTGTTTTCGAGATTTCATTCGTTTTTTTTCCACGCCGAATATGGTCGCTAATTTCGTCGCGCCGGCCGCCATCCGCTTAGCTCAGCGGTTAAGGATGCTGACCGCTAGAAAGAGTGTTACGGGTTCGAATCCCACTCGGTGACTTACTTTTGTTTTTTTTTTATGTTCAAGTTTATTAGTAGTTCAAGTATTTTGTACTGTTTTTAGACAAGTTTAAAAAAATATAGTTAATGTCTGAGATGTAACAGACTAAGCAAAGCTCGGTCACCCAGGTACTTTTAAAATATACACGTTAATTTCTCATTGTTTTTAGGGTTCCGTAGTAAACAAGGAACCCTTATAGTTTCGCCATGTCTGTCTGTCTGTCTGTCTGTCTGTCCGTCCGCGGTCCTACTCAGAAACTATAAGTACTAGAAAGCTGTAATTTGGCATGGATATGTATATCAATCATGGCAACAAAGTCGTAAAATAAAATATGGAAATTTTTTTTTTAGGGTAGCTTCCATAGAAATAAAGAGGAACTCAAATTTTTTTTTCTTTACAAACATATTGTGTGGGGTATCGTTAAATAGGTTTTTCAAAAATATGGTGAGCTTGGGAACATCATTTTTCGATTTAAGGATCCGTGTCTGAAATATTTAGGTTTCAAGTATATTTTTTTGTTAAAGTCACGTGTCCCCCCCCATCTATCTACTTAACGGTTATATATGGACACGTGAAAAAAATTACAGCTATAGTATATATAATGTAGTTTAAAGGAAAACTATCAGAGCTAAGTAGGGTTAACAAATTAAAAAGTTATTGGTGATCAACTTATAAAATGTACTCGAAAAGGAAAATTTCATACAAATTCAATACTTATCCGTTTTAGACTGAAAGTTGGCATTTACAACTATGGAACCCTATACTGCGCGTGGCCCGACACGCACTTGGCCAATTTTTTGGACCAAGGGCCACTTTATAAGGATCGTTAGTAAAATTTAATAAGCTAGTTAAAATAAAAATTCAAAGACAAAGTTAAATCGTGAGATCAATTAGTACTACCGCCAGGCACCGCCTCCATCCGGCCGGCCGGAGTTCACCGAGGTCATGCGGTAGTTTTGGTCGGACATAACTACGTGGTCTCGATTTGTTTATCTTATGTCATACACAAATTTGGATTACGTATATTGATAGAGGAATTTATTCACAATACGATTTTTTTTCCAAAACCAATGAAAAGTCAGCATGTTGTACAAAATAAGTAAGGGGTAAATACGTAAGTATGTAAAAAAGAGCTGCATTATTCAATTCTCTTAAATTTGAATATTTTATATTGAAAAAAATAATATTTTTTAAATTGAAAATAGTTGTGTATATAACCATATATGTGCATTATAGTGGTTATAAAACACGAGGCGGAATTTTCGTGCCCGAGCCGAAAGCGAGGGCGTGATAGAGCCGAGAGTGTTTAACCAATATACGCACGTATATCGCACGACGTTTTTCAACACACGTATATCTAAACTGATTTTTATTTTAAATAAACTCAACCATAAAACTGTGATGCACACGGCTGCTTTCCCACCATAATACTTATTAAAATCAGCGCGGCTGGCCAACCATTACTAGCTGGTGCAACAAGCCAGTGAGAGAGTTCGAAAGTTGAAAAAAATAATAATTAAATATTGCTGTTGCATAATATAACTTCACTATTTGCGTTTATAACGCAAGTGTGTTTTATGAGCTACTTTATATATGTCTAAAGCCGATGAAATTCAATGAGATCCACTTTACGAGCAAGTATGTTGAAAAAATAATTAATATACAACATGGAAGGGACATACCCGTAATAAATCGAACCACAGCATATCCTAGATCACTATATTATAATGATATTAAAATAACATTCAAAAAACAAAAATAAATTCGACATTCCCACACAAATCGGCCGGGCGGCTGCACACGTTTGTATGGAAATGCCGAATATTTTTTTTTAGTTTTTGACTGTCATTATACTATAATCAAGTGGTCTAATGTAGCCCGTGGTTCGATTTACTACGGTTATGCCCCTTCCACGTTGTATATTGGTACTACTGTGGGCACTACATTTATTCCAAACTGACGTCGAATTTTCGGAGCGTCTATGTACTGTAAATGCTAGGAGAACAATATTATATATTCAGATTTGTCGCTTAATACACGTTTATTTGGCTGTTATCCTACAGTAAACAATGGGCAAAATTTAAAACAAGTGCCAAGAAAGGGTAATTCAGTCCTTTTTTTACCCACTTTTTGAAAGTTAAACTAGATCTTTTATCATTTTAGGGTTCCGTACCCAAATGGTAAAATCGATACCCTATTACTAAGATTTCACTGTCTGTCTGCGTCACCAGGCTTTTTCTCGAGAACTGTGACAGACAAACAGTTGAAATCTATACATTTCCTAGAAAGATGTGTCTATTAAAAATATTTCTATAAGTGTTGTATAGTATAACTCTATCTTTAATTTGACTATCGATAATTGATCTCAAAAAACCTTCACAATATCGATACAACTATCCATACAGTATCGATAAGAAAGTCTAAAAACTAATTTTAAATCGTGTACCCTAATTAGGATTGATAGTTTTCTTTTAACTTTTAATAAAACCAAATATTTCAAAAACGGATCCCTAAATCGAAAAATGTTGTTCACAAGCTCAAAATATTTTGAAAGACCTATTCAACGATACCCTACACGATGGGTTAGTCAAGAAAAAAAATCTAGTATAGGAGCTACAATATTTATTCCCTATTTTACTTTACTATATTTTTTTTTGGCATGATTAATATGCCCCATGCCAAATTGCACTTGGTGGTAGTGGCTCGGCCTATGGCCTCGTAGGTAACCTCTGCCTTCAGCTTCAGGCTTCACTTGGTTGTTTGTTTGGCGGGTTAAGCAGAAAGCCCCCTCTTCTCTGCTCCCCCACCAAGCAAGTGAGCTTCCTTCCTTACGCCTATCACTACAGTGCAGATCAAACAACCATATTAATCAGTCAGCCAGTCAGTCAGTGGTACAAAGTATGTACGTGTATATTTATCGAAATCTAAAAGTTAATAAATCCGAAGAGTATTATCTACAGATAAGTTTATTTGGCTATAATAAAATTAATTTATTGCCACAAAACTGGTAATTAAATAAAAATAAAATATTATTAATCGATATTGTATATACATTACTTGTATGAAAAAAAAACTATGCCGACCATGTCTGTCAGGTGATCAATCTATGCCACTCTATGCTTTGACACTTCCTTTGACATTATGACAAGTGACACAGTGTAAGAAAGTTACTCGCACGTTTGTTTACAGACTGTTCGACTCATATATATTCGTGATATGATTCTACACTGTGACAATAATTTTACGAAATCAAATGTCATTTTTTTGTGAAGAGCGACGCGTCCTTGCTTCGTGAGGCCCATCGGCCATCTGACAATTTGATGTATAACTGTCAAAAATCTGTGCAACAAGAACAGTTTATTTAAATACACTCGCGAAAAAGCGAGACGGCAAGTACAATATTTTTCAGGAAGGCAAAAGGGCTTATATGACTAAAATCTAAAGCCACGCAAAACTGATCAATTATAGAAAAATGGCTCTAAAATTAAAACTAAAGCAACAAAAAAAAATTTGTACCACAATTTTGAAGATTACATAATTACTAATCTGCATGAAAAGTTTCAAAGCTGAAGTCCCTCTCGTTTGTGAGAAATTAGACCATATATGTTTTGGTAGAGGTGTTTTTGACGAGTAAGTTTGTGTTACAAAAATTAACTAATCATGTATCCACAACCACAATTATGCTAGAAAAGCGTTCTAGTATGCTATTAGCAAGTATCAGTTCTAAATTTCTGATATTCGCTGAGAAATAAGAAATAGATAATGCCCATTTTCACGGTGCGTCCCCTTAATGCCTACATGTATCTAGCCTTTATTAAACACAAATGAAATGTGAAATTGATCCCACAGTACGCTAGGAACCTAACTACAATCATTATTAACATTTTAATTCTATTAGGTTTGTTTTTGCGTTTAGTTCGCAGAATTGTTACTTTGGATTACTTTACTATTAGATAGTATTTTAAACATTCAAGTGAAAAGATAGCTAATAATTTAGGAAGCAAAAAAAACGGAGAATGACCGCCTACATGCAGTACTTAAGTGCAGCTACGAAAGTCTTATTTAGTACTAGCTGATGCCCGCGACTTCGTCTGCGTGGACTTTAAGTGTGGTCATCAGGCTAGTAATGCGTCATTAATGTATATTTCTAACAGTTTAGCTGGACCATAATATTTTTGCATCAGGTGTTCCAGATCTTCGAGTTTTATACCTCAACAATAAAAGTTCATCAGGCTGAATAACTTTTGCTAAGACGTCATTTTTATATTTCTTATTATAGTTTAGCTGGACCATTATGGTTCTGTATCATGTGTTTCATTTTCCAAAATCAATTATAGGCTATATATGTTGATAAAAAAGTTTCATTCAAATCCGTCCAATATTTCCGGCGATTAGCGTGTACAAACAGACAGATTTTTTATTTTATTTTTTACTATATTACAGTCTCCATCGCTCCATTTTTTTTAAATATATTTAATGTACAGATACATTTTTGTACTGTTTTATTATACAAAGAGACCATTATGTTTCTGAATCAAGTGTTCCAGACTTCGATTTTTATACCTCAACAAAAAAATGCTCATTAGGCTGAACTAAGTACTTTGCCTAAGGCGTCATTTTATATTTCTTATAGTTTAGCTGGGCAATTATGGTTCTGCATCAGGTGATCCAGGTCTTCGATTTTTATAATTCAACAAAAAATGCTCAGCAAGCTAAACAACTTTTGCTAAGGCGTCATTTTTATATTTCTAGTTGTTAAGCTGAACCATTAAGTTTCATGAACTTGATAACAGCAAGCAGTTACTAAAATTATCAACATTTTTTTGAAAAATACTCTTTCACACTGTGTAAGAAAACAGCCCAGATATTTGATTTTTAGGTGTTAAGTGTATTAATGTTAGTATTTTACTTTAAAATATTGTTATTCCTGCTAGAATTAAGTAATTATTGTCAAAGATTTTTGATTTATAATTTTCATAAATTGGGCCTTATTACACATATATGGTTATGGTACTATTGTGTGTAACAAGGCCCTGCAAATTAGTTTATTCTTTAATATTAATTAAGTTAGTCAGGATCGTAGCAAGATAAGTTCCATAGTCTCTGCCTACCCCTGTGGGAAACAGGCGTGATATTATTAAGGGTAGTCTGTTTTCTAATTACTTTTGAAATAACGTGTGATTTTAAATAATTTCTTAAAGTTCGTCTGGGAATGTGGTATTTTTTAGCTGCAGCGCGCTGAGTTAGACAATTTGTTTGAACTGCTTTAATAGCAGATTTTAAATTTCCTTCACACTTACTCCCCCGCTCTTCTTCGGGGAAGACATTTAATGATCTTAGAACAAATAAATAAAAAAACATAAGTGTATCTATAAGTAAGCACTGAACATAAATAAAAACACTTTTTTAAATTTATCACTCATATTATAATAACATTAAGGGGCATTGTTAGACTGCAGTAGGGTTGGAAGGCCCAGTCGAGTTTTGTAAGGCCCCAAGCAACAACTTTGTTGGGCCTTCCTAAACGACGTGGGCCTCGCGACACAAATTGATCATTTTATAAATAAATACATATATAATCGCACATGGCTATGTTAATATCAAAAGAATAATGATCAAATAAACGCACTTTACAAAAATTACTTACAAATCTTAGTATAAACAAGTGAAAACTAACGTTTTGTAGGAGCAATAATTAGTTAAATGAGTAGCCGTGACCAAAGTCAGCGAACAACTGGGCGTCACTGGCGAAATGGTGGCCAGATGCTGCCGGCTGCTGCATTCTTGCGTTCCTATTGGTCTGTTTCACACGTACCATAGAGTTGGCGCGAGTCAAATGTATTTTAAATGGTTTTCTGCGCTTGGGCCTTGCAAAACTGTGGGCCTTGTCAGCCGGTAGTACCTTACATCACTAGCTACGAGTACTTACCGGCGTGCTTAATTCATAATCTCTGTACACCACAGAATATGTAATAGACTAAACGACACATTAAGCTAACCTATTACGATTATAAGCATCAACAGAAGCGACATTTAGGTAAATTCTGTCCTAAACCTTCTACAGATTCAGTACACCGTATTACGGTAAAACAGGACCTCTGCTCATCTTTAATTCATATGATCTTAATTCTCTTTAACACATATATGTATCCACCGAATAGGTACTTAATATGTATTAAATTGCGAGAAATATTAGTTTTCATTCGTGTTATTGTAGACATGTTTTATTTTTGGACATTACACTGGGCATTCGATAAAGCCAAATTTCTAGTTAGTTAGGACCTACGTTGTGGAACCTACCTATATTTTAACCTTAACTATAATTATTGATACGATTGTAAATACTTATATGGGTTTACAACTTGGAAGGGACATACCCGTAATAAATCGAACCACTGGCTATTCTAGATCACTATAGTATAAAATTAAAATAACAGTAAAAGAACAAAAATAAATTGGCATTTCCATACTAAAGTGTGCAGCCGCCTAGGCAATTTGTAAGGGAATGTCATTTTTTTTTTGTCTTTTGACTGTTATTTAATTTTATTATGCTATAGTGGTCTAGTATAACCCATGGTTTGATTTATTACGTTGTATAACATTGAGTCACATGTCCTAAAACCTTTTGATGATTCAGGATCTACCTATACTGTACCGCTCGAATTCGAGGTAGGTCCTACTCAGACCACATAAAATATTTGGTCTGAGTACTATTGTTTGTTTCTTGTGTACCTATGCACCTGACATAGCTAGACGACTGCCATACACTGATAACAGCCGAGACAGCTCAGAGTAACTCAATTTTCATACCATTTGTGGTCACCCATCCAAAAGTGGTCCACGCCTGGGATTTCTTAACTTACAAAAGCACTAGTATCTACTCCAACCGAGCCACCGAGTTCGATTTTTTATTTTAAATATTTCCTTAGTTAGTTTATAGGTGTAAGTTGTTGATTAATAAATAAATAAAACATTTCAGACTACCGAAATGTTCCACCGCGAAATCGAGGGCGCTGGAGTGCCAGTGTCGCAATACGCGCCTCAGACCTACGACGCAGTTTGGGCCATAGCCTTGGCTCTGAGCAGGGCCGAAACCCTATGGAGCAGCCTGGAAACAGCTAACACTGAGACTCTGCACAAAGGTGGCTGGAAGTTGGGACTCGGCCATTTTAACTACGATCGGAAGGACATGGCTGAAGAGTTCTTAAACCAAATAGGAAATTTGAGCTTTGTAGGGGTTTCGGTAAGATATCGTTAAAATTATGAAGAGATACTTATAGATAAGGTCCCCTCCACGCTCGTCTGGGAGAAAAGAAATAACAAGCCAAGTGGAAGTCGCTCTCGCGCACGAAAGATTCCGTACCATCACACTAATAAAAAAAGGCGAAAGTTTGTGAGTAGTGTACACACACTACTCACAAACTTTCGCCTCTTTTTATGTTTGTTACTTCTTCACGCGCAAACGGCTGGACCAATTTTGATAAATTTGATATGCAGGAAGCTAACACCCCCAGCGAGGCGCAGATATTAATCTATCTATAATAATCTATCTGCATAGATACTTATATTTACTTATCACGTCCTAAGTCCTGCTGGTTAGTTTTTATGATACAATATCATGTGTTCTCAAGATAAGACTTATTACAACTTCCCAACTGGGTTAAGTACTTAATTATTTTTTCATTTACCCCTTCATTTCTTTCAGGGTCCTGTTTCTTTCAACGGAGCGGATCGAGTTGGGACGTCTGCTTTTTACCAAATTCAAGGTATGAAAAAAAAATTGCATTAAAGAACGCGGTTGTACACTGAGTGAACACAAGTGAAATATGTATCCCTATCTCCTTCGTACTTCGAAAGGCACGTTAAGCTATATTGGCCCTTGCTTTCGTCATTATATGCCAATCGTCAAGCTATGTCAGTTGCGGCACCTTAAATATCCACCACCTTTTATCTATTAGTGACAAGACAAATTAAATGAGCCCAAGCTCAATGGGGTTGCGTCGTTTCATTACAGAGTTCGTATAATATTGTCACTTTCCGGCTCCCTCATTAGATCAGTTCCATATCATAATTTTGCATTGACACACGATATGCATGTAAAATGTCAGCTCAATCGGAAACCGGGAAGTGGGTCAAATTTAATTTGCAAGATTTGATTAGACAGAAAGACCGACAGACAACGGGACAGGTGAAACTAAATCAAAGCTCTTACAAAAGAAGAAGTGCTAACTAAACGGGAATAAGAATTATGATTTGATCCAACTGCCTAAACTTTCCAGGTGGCAGACCCAAAACAGTAGCCCTGTACAACTACGGCAAAGAGTTGCCTTGTCCAGAATGCTCCCGAGCTCAGTGGGCTGGCGGAGTGCCTGCCGCGAGGAGGGTGCTGGTGCTGAGAGTGGACTCGGTGTGGGCTCCGGCGAGGTTCGCGGTGGCTGCGCTTGCGGCCGGTGGAGTCGCTCTGGCATTCGCATTCCTAGCGTTCAATTTACGTTACAGTAAAAGACGGTTAGTGTTAGAACTTCTTCGGGTTTTCTTTATTATCTTAGCGCGTTCGGAAGACAAAGCAGAAACAGCACCTGAATTTTCGGGGGTCCAGTGCTGCCTCCATTTTTAATACACTATTTGAAAGAAAACGGAGATAAAATTTGAAATTGTGTCTTGCACTTTAGTTAGATATGGGCGGTCGCGACACGTATTGGAAGACAGGCTGCGGTAACACAACTGGTTTATTTCTAATAATTTAACTACCGACATACAAATGCATAAGTTTAATACCCAACACCTCCTTACCTAATTAGAAAATAATAAAATTAATACTCATAATAGCGTTCCCGGTCCGTATGTGGGCGCAGATAATGTCTACGAGTAGCAACGGGTGTGGAGGAGGCCAACTCGAAATGGTCTTGTCCCTCCTTCGCTACTACAGGTGATTGTTGCGCGACACACGGGCCGGCAGCCGCCTCGCCGGGCGCAGCGGCGGTGCCGCCGACAGCGCCGGGCGGCGAGCCCGGCTCGGGCTCGCCGTGCGTGGAGTGAGACGGACGCTGGGGGGTGACTATTCTGTTGTCGCCAGTCTCACTCACTTCATTAGAAGCACAGGCCAGCGAAAACCTTTTTTTTGGTAATAATATTTGATCTATGTGACGTCTTGTCGTGTTTCCAGACAGTAAATTTATCGAAAATGAATTAGGCCCTACTTGATCGCCGACCTGCCCTTCGACCCACTTATCTCTTTTGTTAGAGTAATCGCGTACATAGACCGTCTCGCCCAAGCTAACATCGCGTTGCGTGCCGCCGGCGCGCGCCACCTGCTGCAGCTGTTTGCGCTGCACGCGCTCCGCCGTGCTCAGTCGCAGAGCGTCCAACCGACCTCTAAGCTTGCGACCCAACAGGGCTTGAGCTGGGGCTACCCCTGTAGTAGCCTGTTCGCAATTCCTATATTGGAATAACATTTTACACAACGCCTGTTCTACGTCAGTACCTTCAAAGTAAGCCTTTTTTATACAATTTTTCACAGTTTTCACTGCATTTTCTGCAGCCCCATTCCCACGAGCCTCATACGGGCTAGTGAGGGTATGAATAATGGCATTATTTGAAAAATACTGATTTAATTCTACTGAAGAAAATGGTGGTCCATTATCCGTGACTATTTGAGAGGGAAGGCCGAATCGAGCAAACAGTTCTCGTAATTTAGCGATTACAAATCTGGCCGCGGTGCTTTTCATGTGAAAAACCTCAATCCACTTGCTGTGCGCATCTACAATAATTAAATAGTGGACCCCCTTATACTCCCCGAAATCGGCATGGAGACGATGCCAGGGGCGCGAAGGGAACTCCCAGGGGGTGAGGGGCGCGCGCGGGGGGGCGTCGCGCTGCTGGCGACACGCATCGCACGATTTACATAATTCCTCAATCTCGTTATCTAACCCCGGCCAATACACATAGTTACGGGCAATGTTTTTCATTTTCACAATACCTAAATGTCCCTCATGTAGCTCTCTTAAAATGTATTGCCGAAATTTGGGTGGTATAACTATTCTATAATTGTAAACAATGCACCCATTATCTACATACAGGTTAGTCTTACGATTAAAATAGGCTTTTTCTTGATCACTATCTATACTACTAGGCCACCCGTTAACAATATATTTATAAATTTTTTGCAAAGTTTTATCACTCTTGGTTGCCTCTGCTATATCTTTAGCATTTACAGGAAAGTCATTTTCTAGGTAATAAAAGTAATTTCCCGAATCGAATTCGCTCTTAGCACACTCGTGTGAACGAATCAGTGGTAAACGCGATAAGCAGTCAGCTGGTGCGTTCTGTGCCGAGCCTACCCACTCCACCGTGAAATCGTATGCCGCGAGCCGAGCCGCGTACCGCTGTAGGCGACTGGCCGCCGTCTGCGGTATGCCTAGTTTATCACCGAAGATATAAGATAACGGTTTATGATCTGTGCGAATAATGAATTTTCTGCCAAATAAATACTGGTGGTTTTGAATAACGCCAAAAAAAATCGCGAGCGCCTCTTTGTCCAACTGACTATACGATTTCTCGGTGTCACTTAGTGTCCTTGACACATAACAAATTGGTTTTTCAGATCCGTTCTGGTATCTATGTGCCAAAACTGCACCTATACCATACGCACTACTATCAGCACTGAGAACTAACGGTAAGCTCGGATCATAATGCGCCAGGCATTGACTGCTACTTAGCATATTTTTAACTTTAACAAAAGCCAGTTGACATTCCTGACTCCAAAGCCATTTATTCTTTTTTTGTAATAAACCGTACAAAGGATGTAGAATTTGACTCAGCTGGGGTATAAACTTTCCATAGTAGTTAATCATACCCAAAAAAGCCTTTAACTGGTGAATATCCTGTGGACAGGGTGCATCCGCTATAGCTTTAATTTTTTTATCATCCGGATGCAAGCCATCCTTATCGATAATATGCCCCAAGTAACAAACTTTTTCTTTGAAAAATTCGCATTTCTCTAATTTTACTCTGAGACCTACTGCCTGTAGCCGACGAAATACTTCACGTAAATTATTTAAATGGGTTTTGTGCGTCCCTGAGACGCAGATATCGTCCAAAAATACCACCGTATTGGGCACGCCTCTAACTACCTCTTCCATCAATTTTTGGAATTTTTCAGGTATGTTACTTAAGCCATAAGGAGTCCGGATATATTCGAAGGTACCTACATGCGTACTTATGGTAGTACAAGCCCGTGAATCTGGTGTTAAAATTACTTGTTCGTACGCGTGGGCCAAATCAATTTTTGAAAATATCGTACCCCCGCTAAGACCCGCATAAAGTTCCTCAATACGTGGTAAAGGATACGGTTCACGAGTTAACTTCTTATTTACTGTAATCTTATAATCACCACATATTCGAATACTTCCGCACTTCTTAATAACTGGGACGATAGGCGTCCCATAATCAGAATTCTCCACCTTAACAATAGTCCCCTCCTTAACTAAGCGGTCCAACTCCTGTTCCACAGGCTTCCTCAAAGCCAGCGGTAAGTTACGAGCTTTGTAAAAAATTGGTTCCTTATCTTTTAACTGTAATGTAAAATGCTTAGTGCATGTACCTAATCCGGGTGCGAAAACACCAGGGAATTCCTTTTTTAACATTACAACAACGTGCTCGGTTCCATCACCTGTCGTACTCTGTCCAATATTATTAAGTTTAATAGAAATATTTTTAAGGTTTAAGCAACGTAGCCAGGCGCGGCCGAGTAAAGGCGGCCCGCCGTTCGGTATTATGTACAAAGGCAAGGCGCACGCCTCACGCGTTGTGCCATCCTTCCCACAGAAACGAGCAGACACAGTGATAAAACCTAACGGTTTGATAGTGTCCCCGGTATAAGACCTCAGCTTTAAATTACAATTAGAAATATCAAATTTTTTGAAATGTTTACGATACAACTCTTCATTAATAGCAGATATTTTGCTGCCCGTGTCAATCTCAAATAGTAGGGGTACAGTCTCGATAAAAAGTCTGATTACATACGGTTCGTCGTAGATTCCGTCCACACACATATTAAAAAAATCGCTATCTTCTGAATCAGTCTCAATGAAAAATTGGTTTCTCTTCGGGGTCGGATTAGTCGACGAGCGATCGTAATTACGCACACTTTTACACATGGCTTTCAAGTGGCCCCTAGCCCCGCACTCATCACAATTGAATTGCTTAAACCGACACTTATCTGCTGGATGCGGCCGTCCACACCGCCAGCACGGCTGCTGCCGGGGGTCGCGCGGCCGGCCCGCCGCCCGCGGCCCCGCCGCAGCTCCGATCCTGTGCACCGCGAGCGCGCCGCCCGCCGCGGCCGAGCTCGCCGCGTCCGCTCCCGGCACCACTCCCTTGCAGCTAGTCTCCGCGTGCCGCTCGGCGGCCTCTAAAGCCAACGCCAGCTCCACCGCCCGCTTGTAATCCAAATCCTTCTCAGCAAACAGACGACTACGCATGTCGTCACTAGCGAGCCCCGATACGAACTGATCTCTAAGATTCTCTTCCAATTTATCCGAAAAATTGCAAGTACTCGCCAGATGTTTTAAATGTTGCAAGTAGGAACTGAGATCTTCCCCGGCTTTTTGACGTCTTTGTCTAAAAATGTGGCGTTCTGCGATATCAGAACGTCTGGGTTCGAGATGTTTTTGCACTATTACAACTAAATCATCAAAATTTTTATTTTCTGGTTTGATCGGCGCGCACAAATCACACATTAAATCGTAGGTAGCTTCGCCAACGACCGTAATGAGCGTGGCCACGTGCAACGAATCTTTGATTTCATTTAACCTAATAAATTGTTTAACACGATCCACATAAACAGTCCACTTTCGCGAAGCTAAATCAAATGGTTCGATTTTACCGTACGGCATGATGATTGTATAACTAAATACTATCAAAATTATTTATTTCTCGTCGCCAGTTAGATATGGGCGGTCGCGACACGTATTGGAAGACAGGCTGCGGTAACACAACTGGTTTATTTCTAATAATTTAACTACCGACATACAAATGCATAAGTTTAATACCCAACAACTTTAAACTGCGAATAGTAGTTCATAACATAGTTTGAATGGTTTTATCCTAAGGTATTGGTCAAGACACAATTTTAAATCATATCTCCGTTTCCTTTCAAATGGAGCACAGGACTCGGAAAATTAAGATGTAGTCAGGGGCAAATGACGATTTCGACAATTTGCCAGCACCATCTGTCATACGACGAAATATTCTATACATACACTATGACGAAATCTGTCTTTTACATAGGTTGCCTTTATTTACAGGTCCATAAAGCTTTCATCTCCTCGTCTCAACAACATGACCCTGATTGGCTGTGTGCTGGTGTACACTGCTGTGGCGCTGCTTGGCATAGACAACGCGACGCTGCCATCTTACATCCCCTTTTCTGCTATGTGCTTTGTAAGTTATTTGTTCATTTTTAGGTTTCCGTAACCAAAGGGTGCCAACGGAACCCTATTACTCTCCCCTGTCTGTCTGTCTATTCGTCTGTTCGTCCATTTGACACAGGGCTCTATCTCTTGAACCGTAATAGCTAGACACTTGAAATTTTTACCGTGCGAGTCCGACTCGCACTTGACCAGTTTTATTTTGTTTTGATAGTGATACAAAGCACAAGTACAACCGACATTATCATCATCCGAGCGTATCCGGTTGCATCCTCAGCGGTAAAGCTTCAGAGCCCGGGGTCCGCTACCTAACTTATGTGATTTGATGAAGTTACTGGTTTTTACACAGAGTGACTGCCGTCGGACCTCCGCAACTCTAAGGGTAGAAGCCTGCCAGAACCAATCCTTGGTTAGGTTTGAGCAAACGCTAGATGGCGTTCGTGACCCACAGTTTAAACATGCCTTCCGGAACACGGAATCATCTTTCTTTTTGGATATAATCAGGTGATTCAAGCCTGCAATATCCTAACCAGACTGGAAACAACTTTTCACAAAGTATGCTTCCCAGTGGGATTCGAACCCACGTCCTCCGGATCACAAGGCGAACGCCTTGACCTCAGAACCATACGGAGGCAGTACAACCGACAAAGTGTAAAAGATCTCATTTATTTACAGGGCAGAGTGTACATCCTTTCAGCTGGGTTTTCATTGGCTTTTGGGTCTATGTTCGCCAAGACATATCGAGTTCACAGGTTATTTATAAGGTGAGTAAAATTGATAAACAGAAACCTTACTATGGTCTAATCCTATGGTTAGTCGCGTTACCCTACATATGTGTCTGCATATACAATGTCCTTTTTTATTAAGTACAAATATTTTAAGGGGTGATTCAGTCCATAATTTTGAACAACTTTTCCCAGTAAATTTTTATCGAAATACGAAAAAATAATTTTCAATTTCCATAGTAATGATATCACGTGACTACTTCGATTACTATGAAAACCTAAAAATTTTTTTCCTATTTCGATATACATTTATTGGGAAAAGTTGTTCAAAATGATGGTCTGATTCACCCCTTAAAATATTTGTACTTAATAAAAAAGGACATTGTATAAGATGCTTTTTTAATCCAAAGAAAGCAAGTAGCAGTCTATCTGCTACACCTAAGTAGGTACTTACTTAGGTCACCCTCATTAACATCCTCAACATTAACTGCCTTATATCAGTGTATGTTATTACTACATCATGTTATTTTTTTTTTATCCTATATCTTTTTAACATTTTCTTCAGCAATCGCAACGGTGTCTGCAAAACCAAGCTTCTTCAAGACACCCCTCTCATTGTCCTGGTCTGCGCACTCCTGCTCATTGACGGCCTGATCGTCATTCTTTGGGTGGCGATGGACCCGATGGAAAGGCACCTCAAGAACCTCACGGTAGAGATCAGTGACACAGACCGCAGCGTTGTCTACCAGCCTCAGGTACCTACGACTTCCTATTAATATACCTACGTACTAGCTGTGCCCGTGGGCTTCGCTCCCAGTGGAAATTTCGGGATAAAATCCTATGTCCTTCCCTGGGTATCCAACTATATCCATATCATTCAAAATGCTCAAAAAAACAAATGCTCAAAATGCTCATTTATTCATATAAAATACACGTCATTCATCTCAATAGGTTCAGTTAGGTATTGAAGCGTAAAGTGGTAACAAAAAAACAAACAAACAAATATACAAACTCACTTTCGCATTTATATTATTAATATAGTAAGGAAGTAAGGATTTGTTATTTAGGAAGTAGGTATGATAGAACTGACGGAGCTTTAGAGGCGAAAACACTACATTACTAAACGTCATCTCTTCTAGGCATACCTACATGCACATATGCTAAACATACAAAAATACACACTTAGGTACGTGCACGCACTCAATACACTCACTAAGAACGTATGTACACATTATTTAATAATAATAATAATTAGTTTCTGTTGCAATAACCCAGTATCAGTCCATCCCAAATTCATTCCATAACCCTTAAACCTTTAACTTTTACATGCAATAGATTTTTCTTCTGCCAAAACCTATTCAAGGGTACACCTTTCATAGGTATATCCAGGAATAGGTTTTGGCGGGAGCGCCACATGACAACAACTTCTCCAAAGGGCCTCTACGTGTTGGATCTGTATCCCCACGCAAGCCTCTCAAAGGACCGGGGTGAAAAGACCCGTGATTCTCAAAGGAGATACATAATAATTAATCCCGCAGGGCAGCTTGTGGCGAGCTGTTGGTGAGTAACGACACCACGGACCCGAGTGCTCCAGAGAGCCGGTTAGATCCCTCGTCCCCGACGCGTCTTCATCGGTCGGGGTGGACACCCAAGAGGGCTCGCAGGGCTCTCAGCTCTGCATTGCCTTAATTGGCTGTGCAGAGAGGAGTCGTTAGAGCTGTTGCTCCAGGGGTGGAAGTGTTAAAGGGCATAACGACGCGAGTAACTTCGGAGAAAGCGCAGCACACCTCTCGACACCCCTGAGTCGCTCGCACCGGTGTTGCTCCTTTGCCGGCAACTACTGTCGGTGCGTTTGAGGGGCCCATCTAGTGGGCGGCAAGCCACCACCTGCCTATAATAGTCAGTAATCATGATTATGGCAGGTGACGTTTCTGTTGCAATAACCCAGTATCAGTCCATCCCAAATTCATTCCATAACCCTTAAACCTTTTCCTTTTACATGCAATAGATTTTTCTTCTGCCAAAACCTATTCAAGGGTACACCTTTCATAGGTATATCCAGGAATAGGTTTTGGCGGGAGCGCCACATGACAACAACTTCTCCAAAGGGCCTCTACGTGTTGGATCTGTACCTATTCCCACGCAAGCCTCTCAAAGGACCGGGGTGAAAAGACCCGTGATTCTCAAAGGAGATACATAATAAAGATATGATTTCTCCAACTGTATTTAATTTCAAATACTTACTTCTTTTACTCGTTAATTTGTTATAGAAGGTCAATACGTTTCCTTCAACTGTAAAGGGTCTGCACTCTGAGATAAAAGCTTCGCTTAGTTTAAGCTCCACTCTCACACAGTTTTCTATGATATTATTATATTTTATGTAGTATAATGTAAGATTACATACATACATACATACTATCACGTCTTTATCCCTAATGGGGCAGACAGAGCATTTTGGGTCTTGCGGTTCTTTGCAGAGCCCAGGGCCGCAAGACCCAAAAGCCACTTTTAGCGTCATGGTGGGCGAGAAGATGGAAAAGCAATCAATACAGTGATGGGTTGCTAGCCGCATCGCCTGTTAACATGAATTGCATTTTTGCCCATTCCCTCGATCGGCTTTTACGATCTGCGTGGGAAGAGAAGCAGCTGGTACATTCTAAGTTTTTTATTTCTCCCAGACCAGCATGGGAGTAATGTAATGTAATGTATGTAATGTAAGATTGTCGAGAAAATATAAAATTTTTGATTTTTGTTTTAATTGTCATAGCGGCTTTTGGCCAAGATAAAAAATCCTATCTAGTTTGATGTTACTATAATTGTTTCATCCAATAGGACTCTTAAGTTTTATAAGTATTTGACAAATAACACATCTGTGATCCCATTTATGATTCTCATGTACGAGTATATTGTTCGATACTCAGCGCTTGAAGCTTTGTAGGTATTTTTCTACGGTCCTGGGTGTATTGTACCTACAATAAAGCGTGGTGCTTTTGTTTGTCAATCACTAGTGTCTAAAGGCATCTGACATTACTTATCTTAGTTCTTATTTTGGGACGTTACATTTATTAATCTACTTTAGGTAAATTTCAGATAGAAATCTGCAAGTCTCACAACACGGTAGGCTGGCTGTGCGCTCTTTATGCGTACAAGGGCTTGCTCCTCCTCGTCGGCGTCTACATGGCATGGGAAACCCGCCACGTGAAGATATCCGGCCTCAACGACTCCAAGTACATCGCTATCAGCGTATACTCTGTCGTCATCACCAGCACCAGTGTCGTTGTCATCGGCACCATCATATCGGAGAGAGTCACCCTGGCCTATATTACCATCACTACTCTCATACTGATCACGACTACGTCGACCTTGTGCTTGCTGTTCATACCCAAGATTGTCGCAATTAGGAGAAAAAGTAAGTAGCTGTCATTTATTTACTAGTTGCATAACTGCTAAGTAGCCTATGTGTTAATCCAGGGTGTCAACTTCTTGTATACCAAATTTTATCAAAATTGGTCCAGCCGTTTGCGCATGAAGAAGTAGCGAACATATACACACACTCACAAACTTTGGCCTTTATAATATTAGTGTGACGATCTTAGGCACTAAATACCCTGCAAGGTATCATGACACTGCATACAAACGGAGCAACAAATATACCTAGTACTACTACAAACGAAACAATATGTCTGTGCACACGTCAAATGTGTGAGTTTAACAATCAGCGTCGCCACCACAGAATTGGTTGCTTTGCTTACCTGTTTTCATCACTCGGAAATCTATAAAATGTACGTTCTTTATTGTTTTCCGCGGATAAACAATGATAATATGCGCAGTTTCTCACCATTATGATTCAATAATCCTAAGTGACTCGCGTAACGTTAACGTGCGACTAGTAACAACCCTGTTTTATAGGCGACAGGACTGGCCAATAAGGCTCAAAAGCGGGGGAGGTGTTGCGGGGATGCCAGATTGCGGGGGACGGTGCGAGTTTCCGTTCTGTATGTAATACTATTATTAATTCTGTGCCCAAGGTCTGTCTACCCCGAGAAGATTTGAGAGTACTGCAATCATCACCATCATCGCATCAGCCAAGACGTCCACTGCTGGACATAGACCCCTCCCCCAAGGATTTCCAAAACGGCCGATCGGAAGCGGCCTGCATCCAACGCCTTCCTGCAACCTTGTTCAGTAGTCATGACTGACTACTCCAATGAATCTAATGAATTATTTTGTAAAAAAAATACCCATTTGTAACAGACTTTGTATTTTCAGCTGAAGAGGATCCCGTAATACAAAGCATGGGGCTGAGACTGGAATGCAAAACGAGAAGATTCGTTACAGACGAGACTCAAGAGTTGCATTTTAGGGTGGAAATCCAGAACAAAGTGTACAAGAGAGAGGTGGTGGCCCTGGATAAGGAGATAGTTAGACTGGAGAAACTGCTAGCAGAACCTCTGGAGTCCACTAGCAATTCTTCTGCGTCGAGCGCTATGCACAGACGAGTAAGTTTTCATATTGTATATGCAATAATTTTTAGGTTGTTCATTTTCGACAAATTCCCGACGAGACTATAGGAACTCCTTAGTTCACCGACGTGACCTCAAGATGGATAGTAAAACGAAAGAATAAACAAGAATACACACAGTAAAAAAAATCTCGGTCTATAGAAGAAACCATAAAATTATACCATCCCTATTCAACTAAGTTCGAAAAAAGGAAAATTAAACGAAAAAACGAACCAGGCAAAAAATCATTAAATTTAAAAGACATTATCGAGTTCGTGATAAAACTTTGTTTTCTAAACTTGACAAATTGTTTTACATTACAGAATGAATTAAACACAGTTGAAGAAGAAGGGCGTTCAGCGTCTGGGAAAAGAACACCAAGCGTGAGCGGCGGTCTGCCGATGCTGTTGTTGTCAGTCCTCCCTCCCGTCATCCCGCGGGCCAGCTGGCCTTCTGCCGAGGCTTGCAGAGGCCGCAACTCCGTCAGCTTCAGCTCCACACCCAAACTCTTCCATAGGAAATCACATCCGGCCATAGATTTGTACAATCTATGTTTGACGAAACGAGAAGAAAATCAAGGTCTTCTCAGTAGAATAAAGAGCTTCTTTGGCAGTAGACCGTCCAGCAGAAAAGCATCTACAATGTCCATCGCAGATCCTACTGGATCAGGCATTGCAGCAGCTTTGAAAATGCACGTCGGCATGATTGCGGGGCTGATGCCAGGGAATCGGAAACACTCGATGGTACTATCTTGCAACACACTTAATGTGCCGAATCCAGAGCTGAGATTAAGAAGAGAATCTTACGCTAAAAGCGGGCCTATTATTTGTATAACAGATGATGAGCCTTCTTGCTCTAATTATTTACCAGAGAGACGTGTATCACATAGTGCACAAAAATACATCGCCGAACCAGAAACAAAGGTAAATTTTGTGTTGCCCACGACCCACCGGCATATGTCTGAACACAGCTCTTCAGAGAAGATCAAAGGTTCCCCGCGATTTCCTCACAGGCTTGCACCATCTGCTTCCAGTTTAAATACTTTAGATACGAGACGAAAAACAAGTACTGATAGTATATTTAGTATATCCGCGAAAGTTTTTGATGAGCAAAGAAGGTACAGTCACCAGAATGTAAGTAACCAAGAGCCTAAAGGTAAAACTATTTTAGAAAGTAGGTGGAAAAGTACTGAAGATGCACGGCCTGGCCCTTCCACGAGGGACGACTGAGGTATTTATTAACAATTTAATTTTATATCTTAAAAGTACCATACAACAGGACGAATATTTTATTTGAGTAAGCAGTGTTATTATTAAAATTAGGTTTTATCGTTTATTAAATATGTCTTTATGATAATTTTTATAGGAGTTTGCCTTTTTTAACTAAGGTATAAATATATAAAAAATTATCTAACTCTAAAATCATTAGAAACTATTGTAAATAATTATGAGTATTAAAGTAACCGGCATACATGAGGAGGTATAGACGAGAGAGGTCTGTCAGGAACGTAGTAACTGGAGTTCCATAGTCTCTGCCTACCCCTGTACTCAACAGACGTGATGATATGTGTGTATGTGTATTTATGTATGAGTAAGTATGAAAAAGTATTATATATTCTAGTCAGTCGACTTTAAATAAAGACGACAAAAAAGGGTATTGACACCAAATAGTAGATTAGAATATTATGTTTAGTTTAATTCGTGGAAAATAATTTAATTATTATCAATATTATCATCCTCGTGTAAAATTGGGACTTTAGGTTAGGTTATATAGTACTTAATTTCGTGATACTTCAAGCATGCATGGACGTATGATTTTAAATGGCCATTTTGTCGTACGACTTGATGCCCTGCTTTTTCTGCGATGGATTACTGTGACAAAATGGTAAAAGAACCCGCTTCATCTGTTACGTTACCTCACGAAAGTCTCGCTGCAATTTACAAATAAATAACGACTGTCAACTGTCACCGGTCGTTGAAACTAGTAAATTTAAGGAATAAATAACTGAAAGATCCATCATGGAACTGCATAATGGACCAATAAATTAAGAAGCTAGTTTAATAATGCTTCGCTCTTGGTCACCCAGGCTCAAACACAGACCTAGATTTTTTTAAATACATAACATCTATGCCACTCTTATTACCTGAGGTTAGATTATATCTTCTCTGATGTTACGTCAATGTTACCTAAAATATAGAAGCGTAAAGAGAATATGTGTACCTATAGCTTAACTACATTTTATTTCTATTTTACACCATTCATAATCATGAATTAAAATATAAGAAATATATTTATTATTATATTTTATTAAATTGTATGTGCCAAACTGTGTTAGGTACTAAAAACATACTTATTAGATCACAGGAGAAATCCTAACTGATAATTATATAGAAATTAATCTTTGTAAGATTTTCAGTACATATTTGTATGTTTAAGTATATAGTAAGTATAATGTGAGCTTGCATGATAAGCAATATAGACACTATGTAAATTTGGCTCTAAATTTTTAAAATTAATGGGCAGTCCAGCAGTCGACTTGTGGCTGATATGATGTTGATGATGGTGATTTCAAATAAACATTTTTACTGTGTCTATGAATATAGTATATAAATGATTCTTAGTGTCTGGAAATATCAGGCTCGGTCTGCTCCTAGCCACCTCAAAGAGTTTCATACTGTAAAAATAATCATTTAGTCCTAATTATATAACGTTGTCTTGAGAATCGTATTCAACATGTAAGTGACATATGCGTTATAAGTAAGAATAAAGAACCACAGGCTGTACTAGATCACTATAAAATAAGATTAAAATAACAGTCAAAAAACAAAAATTAATCGGCATTTGCATACAAATTTACAGCTGTACGGGCAATTTGTATGGGAGAGTCAATTTCTTTTTTTGTATTTTTGACTATAAGTTTAATATTACTATAGTGCTCTAGTTTTGGACTCTGCATAAGTGATTTAGGAAATAAACTAAACTAAACAAGGAGTCGAAGTATAAAAAAGACAAATAAAAAAAACTATAGATAAAACAACAGCTCTTGAAAACTGGTGGAATAAAATAATCAATGAAAGAGTTAAAAGAGTAAAGACTGGATCCCTAGAGTCACAAACAAGGCTAGAAAAAAGGTTACTCAGCGAACGGACATACTGGCAGCAGAGTAATATAAGAATATAATAAACAACTATCGTCCCATCAGCCTGATGTCCAACATGTATAAAATAATATCCAAAAAACTGCCCGAAGAACAGCCAAAAAACAGGGACATATGTGGAGGGGTCAGAAACTGGAACAAAATTGTATATTGTTTACAGAATTAATAAAAAATACTATAGTGATATAGTATATAAGTCCGTGTGTAAAGTTTGATTTAATACACATATGTCACTTACACGTTGCGCTACGTCATGCGGATGAACGCAAAAGATTCAGCCAATCTCTGTCGCACACATTGTTGAAACCTTAAATTCATGGGTTTATGTACAAGTTTTACGTCAAGGGTCTTTTCGTGGTAGCCTCTATATTTTTAGAAAGAAATGTATTGTAGAATGGCTAGCATACTGCGTGATCCTAGAAAGTGTTCATATTTTATATGTACAAAAAGTAGACTCAAGTCAAATTCTGTGAAAACTTCGTGTGAGAAAATAAACATTGAAAAGACTGATATTCTTTCATTGAAGAAACCCCTACTGGAAGATACTCCTTTGTACAAATTCTCACAGTAGTGTGCCTATATGTTGATTGTAAAATAAAGAGATTATTAATAAATACTTATGTAATTACAGGTATGTCGATAAACAGCATAAGAATAACAAATGTAAGAGATTATGTTTGAGAAATAGCTTCCTGCTTCCCTTAGACAGAGAGAATAGTTTTTTCTAAACGTTATGAAACAGTTGTTTAAACACCCGTCTTATTATAAAACCATGGCAACCATAGGTTTAAACTGTGATCCGACCAAATAAAGTTGACATCTAGTAATACACGATTGTCTCATCTGAAAATGTCTACTTGATAGTAACAAAGATACTCTGCGTTTTATAATAGACAGCATGTCATTTCCGACCTGTTAAAGGCACTCTAACAAATAAAGGTAAACGTAGAATCCTATAGACCTTAAAATGGAGTTCATTATTTAGATATTATTATAGGTACCTATATAAACGTTTCAAATATAATTAAGTTTAAAATGGTCATGACTTAGTACTCGGCGCATCAAATGACGTCCGACGGACAAAAGACGACCACTGTGGCTTAGTGGTCATCTTACCACACCGTAGGTCCCGGGTTCGATCCCCAGTCAGGAAAAATTTAAAACGGTCATTTTCAGATCGACCTCAATTTTGTTATCATTGAGTTATATATCCCATAACACAAGTCTCGAATTTACTTTGGGGCTAACTCATAATCCAAATGATCTGAACGTAAAAAAAAAGAATGAAACTCATAAATAACCATATGCATATAATTAACAAAGATTACCTCGTCGCCAACGCTCTGTCAACAGACTTCGCTATTTTATCTTCTATAATCCTTCTTATATTAGCATTCACACTGGGCAGTTCACTATGCTTCCTCACTGAGGTCTCTATCTTTTGTACGAGTTCTACTTCCCTTGGCCAAGCGATGAAGTTGGTGATGGAGCAGTTTTCTGGGGAACCAATGCGGCCAGTACGACCGCAGCGGTGGATGTAGTCAGCAGTGTACAACGGGAAATCGTAGTTTATTATGTGTTGAGTCTGAAAAAAAATATTATGAAATAGTATAATCTTTTTCCAGTACATACTTTAAACGAGTAATTCTTCCTTGGCAACAGCTTAAACGATTTTAAGTCAGTATGTAGGGAGTGACAAGGCTGAAAAATCAATCTTCACTTGGAGAAAAGTTGGTCACCCATTTAGTAAGAAATTATATATAAGAAATTTAATTAAGTCGTAACTACTTGTATACCCATACAAAGCTTACTTGACGATATGCAAAATAGTAACTGGTAGGAAACCTGTTACAAATTTCACTGAGTAAAATAATGAATAAAGGGCTCCGACAATGATGAAGAGACACACTGCATAACTGTACAAAACATTTACTTACTCTTGTGGTATCCAATCCACGAGAGGCAATATCCGTGCAAGATAGAACATTAACTTTCCCACTCTTGAACTGTTCAAATTTGCCTATTTTCAATGGTACGGCCATCTGCCCATTTATATTAATGCATTCTATGTTGTTTTCATTCAAAAACATAGAAACGAAATCACAGGTTGATGTTTTATTTGAGAATATCATGACAGGGCGCTGTAGGTTTACATCCGCTTGGACTAACTTGAGTAGTTCTACTGGTTTTTGCGCTTTTCCAATTCGTAAGAATCTGAAAAATTGATATTATTACAGTAACTTTAAAAAGTACAGTGAAACTTTTCTTAGCATTTTTGCAAAAACAGCCACTTTTGGCAATAATGCTAAAAATAACTTTACATTCTCACTTTAAATTGCAAACAGTACTTAGTTCTTAAAAAAGTTATGTATGCCACATGAGACAAAAAATAATCTCCGTTTCCTTTCAAATAATTTATTTCCAATGGCGGCAGCACTGGGACCCAAAAAATCTATGTATCTCCTTAAGCCTTACAGACGAGTTACAGTAAGCCCGCGGCTCTGGATGCAGAACATCGCCGACCCAATATGAATTGCACCGACCTGTGTCGCGTGACTGGCACTGATGTCATGAACTTTCCCAACAAGTGTCGCGAATTGCGCAGGAATACATACAGCCTGACTGGTAAATCACCTTTATTTATTTATTTTTATTTATTTAACTTAATTACAATATACATGTAAATGGCGGACTTAAGGCCAGGGGCCTTTTCTACCAGTCAACCAACAGGTGATGCTGAGAAAGTAATCTTTTGGGGTAAGCAAAACTAACTAAAAAAGACAAAAAGGAAGGAGTAAACTTATAATTATTAAGTAAGTACATATAGTCGTATAATATATATTGTGGATAAACCTACACATAAATATACATAAATAATAATTCAAAAATAAACCATACATAAACTACATAAATACTACTTATATCACCGGTGACAGTTTTTGGAGATAATGTGCACGCACTGCTCTCTTAAACGCAAGACGAGATTACTGAGTGCCACCTTTATAAGGGGGCACTCAGTAATCGATTCTCATCAATTATCCAATAAATACAAGAAGTGCCGACACTCACGCTGAGCGCAATGAAAATTGGAAAAGAGCTGAAGTAGGTAGGTAACGAGCACGTAGCGAGCGCGCGATTTTCAAACATTCCGAGTCTTTGTGCACTAATTTGATAAATTTTTTCTTTAATATCAATTGCACAGAAAAATTTACTTAAATTCTTGGTTTTATATTTTTCGACATTACATGTGATCCCGATTTATAATGTTATTAAATATGACCCGTATTTTACCAGCCAGCCTATGTACTATATCTCGTCTGTTAGAGCTGCATCTGATGCGTTCCACAAGATAAAATAAAATGTAACATTATGAACCTACTTTTGCGGCACATGAGGCAATATCCTATGAATTCTGGAAGTGACGACTGACTTCAAAGATTCAGGGTCCACAATCGAATAGACAGCTTCAGGCATCTCATGTGGCATGGTTGCACTCACAAATGTCAGTTGACACCCTTTGGGTGGATTTTGGATGTCTACTTTGAACTGGATCTGAAAATATCAAATATATAAATTTAAAATCTCTACTACAAGTGTAAAAAAATACATCCTAAAAACATAATCCATACAAAATATCAAGTATTGTTATTTTGGTTGTAACTATATGTATATGTATAATGAGCAAACAAAGAAGTTCTCACATGAATCAAGTTAGTAGGGGATCATCATGATTTAAATTCATATGAAATAGTTCATAATGAACAACATGTGTTCACGCTTTGGGCTAATCAATAGTAAATTCAAAATAAGACTTACAGGAAACTTCTTCAGCAAATTCGCAAGCTTTCCAATAAAACTGTCATCCAAGAGAGTATCAGCTTCATCCAGCACTACATGGTGGACATTATTAATCTTGTAAATACCAGTTGTAACCAGTTTGCTGTAGGCACCCAGAGTTGTGACAAGCAGGTCACAGTATTCTATGGGTGGATTGATCATTTTCTGCTTGGTTTTGCCTCCAACAAGAGTTGTAACATTTAAGTTTAGTTCTTGAGCAATGTCCTGTGCTACTTCTCCAATTTGAGTGGCTGAAATAAAATTAAGTACCGAGTTATTTATTGCTGGTAAAGACTAAGAAAACTTACTTTCCTTTTTTTTCATTAATGGTATTACAAAAGCCCAAAAATAACAAGAATTATTCTATGCTGGTCTAAAATGAGCTCAAAAGAGGCCTTTTGTGATTGAATTATAAACATTCAGAGGTTAGGATGAAAAACAGTTAGTGTATACCTAGTTCTCGGCTGGGAGTGATGACGACAGCTAAGGGACTATTAAAGTCTTCAGGCATATTGAGCTTCCACTGTCGAATATGCTGAAAAATTGGAAGTAAGTATGCAAGAGTCTTGCCACAGCCCGTCTCCGCTGTGACTACAGTATTATAACCCTTCAATATCGCCGGTATCGCTTTACTTTGTATCTCAGTAGGCAATGTAAAACCTTGACTTGACATAACCTCTATCAATTCATTTTCAACGCCAATTTCCTGAAAACTCTTCTTGTATACTTCTTTTTCTTCCTTCTTGTTTGCATTGCCGTAAATAATAAAGTAATCCCCTTTAGATTTATTGTGTAACCAACCCTGGGAAGCCAGTTTTATGCCGTCAAATTTACTGTACGATTGCCCCTCATAGTGATTAAATTCTGGACGTTTGCATGATATTATTGGCAATTTCTTTTTAGATTGCTGAGCACTGTAATAACGAGAATATGATGTTCTGATGATTTGTCTTATTTTAGACATATTTTACAGTCATAACAAACTAATTACAAAATAACCTCACATCACAAAAATAACAATACGATATTATTCAAATCATGAAATCACGCATTGACATTGACATATGATAGAGTCATAAAGTCATTTTTTTTTTTACTATAGTGTTGCCTGCTACGTAAATAAAATTCCCTATAATGAAAAAAGAATTTATTCAATTAAAAACACTAACGTTTTGTTTACCTACTTGAAAAAAGGAGGAGGTTGTCAATTTCTCGAAATCTTTCATTATTTTTATGTATGTTCACCAATTATTCGAAGACGCCTGGACTGGACCGATTTGGAAAATTCATTTTTTTTAAAGGTTATTTGTTTGTTTGTTTGTTTATAAAGCTTTATTGTACACAAGAAAGAACACAGATACAAATCAGAAAAGTAAACATACAACGGCGGACTTATCCCTCTTCCAGTCAACCGGGCAGTAATTGAGAGGAATGTTTACTTATTCAGCGTTTGGGGTAGAAGTAGACAATTTAAATTTACAGAAAGGTACTGCACAAAAAAAATATATACAGGTATGTAAACTACACAAATACAACTAAGATAAACTTTCATATAAGAATACATATATATAAATATATATATATATATATATAAACAGACGTTTGGGCACTACGTAGATCCAGCAGTGGGCCTGAACTTAGTTGATTCCACCTTTAGCGGCGAATAACTTGGTTCCCTTCGCATATTCTTCGAGCGGTGTGGCAACGTCGCATTCTAGTAATGGATTCTGTCCAACATATTCGTAGAAATAAAGTTCTACTCGTCATTTTTTGTATTCAACCTCCGAGAAAACTTGGATCCGTAACGGTTATTTTTTTGCGAACTAATTCGCACTTGCTGCGTCCACATTTTATTCAAAACCCATGCTTGTGTTGTTCCGTTTTATATATATATCATATGTTTTTGTATGAACTCTTTGGTACTTTCTGCCTCCTATTTTACTCAAAACCAATACGTATGTTGTTCCATTTTATATATATATAGTGATTGACGGTGAGTTAAGCCATAGCTGAAATTTGAATGCTTGGTTTGATCCAGCAGATTTTATATTCACTAAACTTGTGCGTTTTAAGCTCCTATATACTTTTATGAACTCATCGATACTTTATAGCTCCGAATTTTATTTAAAACCAATGCTTGTGTGGTTCCATTTCGTATATATTTAATATAACGGTTAGCTTAGGCATGGCAATATATATTTTTAAATCTTATGCCTTGTAAGCTCCAAAAGTGTTGCCAACTTTGAAACCTATTGGGTGATTGTTAAAAAACTACATTTTTTCTAAAAAAATTTTATGAAATATTTTAGAATTACCTTGCTTTTTAATGCAAGTAATAAGTCTAAAAAGTCATAACAATAATAAAAACTCATATTTTTATACTGAATATGATAACCTTATTATTTCGCATTATTTATACATTTAAACATGTTTATGACTTAATGCACACAAAGAAACTTGCTATCTTGCCTTACGCTCTTGCGTAATGGTACTAATGGTATATAGTACGATTGAAAAAGTACTTTTCAACAAAAGCAATTATGCAAATAATTTTAAACACAACATACAAGCCTACCAATTTCTTTAGAGTCAGTAAATTCCAAATTCAGAAGTCCAGACGCTTTGTTTACGAAATATAATTGCATTTCGAGTTTAGCGGAGTGCTTCACCTCCACATACAAAATTTCAGATCTCTACGAAGTGCCAGCGAGACGTAATGATTGACTATGATTTTTTTTTCATCCAGATGCCAGATCCAGATTTTGGACATTAAAAAAATCAAATTCGGATTACGCCCAAAAAATATAGATTTACAGCCAAATCGCAAGCAGTTAGTAACTTTCGGCAGCAATCTTTGATTTCTAAAAATTAAAAAGAAACACTTGGTGTGGATGACTTGGGGTTTGCCCTCGCCACGCAGTTCGCCCTGTGGGCTTACATCACTTGACCTGTGATGTGGCCTCGTGAAAATTGCTTAGGGGGAGCGGTAACAAACAGTAGAAGAAGGGGAATGGCTTGGGCTTCAGTACGACATGGCTACGTTGAGTAGCTTGGTGGTGGCATTTATTAAAGTAATCTTACCAAGTAAGGTACCAGTCACGCAGGTGGCAGTAGAATAGAAGATTTAGAATGAATTTTAATTAAAGAAACACTTCACTATTTAGATCGTTATGTTTAGTAATGTTCAGAGTTTTATACTATCACGACACAGTTTTTCACACTTTGACACGACTGATATTTTTTAGTTCGGTGTAACATAGCAACCACTGTAGTCTTCTTTATTTGAATATATATACATTTTACTTTTTAAATTAGTGTACTGCTATGCAACCTTAATACTTTCCCTCACTAACAGGAAAAGTTTTGTATACCTAATTCGGCTCTAATTTTATTAAGCCTGGGCTTCGGGACTGCCTTGGTAAGCAGATCAGCCAACTGATCAGCTGAACTTGTTTTCTTAATATCAACAAGGCCCTCTTGTACGGTTTCTCGAACGAAGAAATGACGTACACGGATATGCTTCGTCCTTTTATGAAATTCTGGATTGTTGGCAAGCCGTATAGCAGCTTCATTGTCCACTCTCAAAGTTGGTATTCCTTCCAAGTTTGTAAGTTGGCTAAAGATTCTATTTAACCAGACTAGCTCGCGCGCACCTTCGCTTGCTGCAACAATCTCTGCTTCGGTAGTTGATATTGCAACTGATGGTTGTCGTTGGCAAAGCCAGGAAACAACTCCTCCAGCAAAAAGGCAAGTAACTCCTGTAGTTGAACGCCCAGTTAGGATGTCACCAGCATGATCAGCGTCACTATAGCCTTCAATGATGGCTCTGACAGAGTTTGCATTATATCGAATGCCGTAGGATATCGTCCCTTTCAAATACCTAAATATCCTTTTTACCCTCAGCCAGTCCTCTGCAGTGGGGTTTTCTAACGTTCTGGAAACGACCCCAACAGCGAACGCAATATCAGGACGTGTCCCTGTCATCAGGTATGCTAATGCACCTACCGCCTCTCGGTAAGGAAATTTCTTTTCAGAGTTTCCATTTGAAACTTTCCCTTTTTCATTAGTTAAAGTTTTCTCGATTGGTGTTGATACTGGATTACATTCAGACATTCCGAATCGTTCTAAAATCATCCATCATTAAATCCATCAGGCTGTTTCATATAAATCTCTTCTTCGATCTTGCCATTCAGGAATGCAGTTGACACGTCAAATTGCATCAGATTTAGCTTTTCTTTAGCGCTGACACTTAACAAGGCTCTTATTGTAGCCATCCGGGCCACCGGACTAAAAGTTTGTTCATAGTCAATCCCTTTTTGTTGCTTGAATCCTTTTGCTACAAGCCTCGCCTTGTATTTGTCAATTGTGCCATCTGGATGACGTTTGATTGTAAAAACCCATTTACACGGCAGCGGTTTTCTATTAGCCGGTAAATCACATAACGTCCAAACTTGGTTCTCTTTGAGAGACTTAAGCTCATTTGCCATGGCTTTTTGCCATTCAGCTTTGTCTTCTCTCGAGATAGCTTCGTTATAGGTTTCAGGGAATCTTTCCGTACCAACGAAACACACATAGTCGTTAAACTTCTTAGGACGTGTAATGAATGATCTATCTCTTAGATTATATCGAGGCTCCAATTCAGCCAGGGGTTCACCTAAACCAGGTTCCGTTTCTGTTAAAGGCTCTACTATTTCCAGTTGCCCTTGATCAGCGTCGACAAAATCTTCATCATCATTATCATTCAAGCTTTCCCTTGACTCATAGTCCTCGCGCTCATGAGTTTCGCGTTCTTGAGCTTGGTCCTCAGAATGAATTACACGTTCTTGATCTTGATCTTCACTGACACTAGTTCTATCTCCCTCAAGATCACGATCAAGATCTTCTATACTGACATTTGCAGGCTCTTCAAGAATATGTTGTTTATTATTGTTATCCGTAACTCCCTCTGAATCAATAGGAGCGTTAATTACGGTAGTTTTAAACTCCACATCACTTTCAAACGTTATGTCTCGCGACTTCAATGTCTTAAGTCCATCCCAGATTCGATAGCCGTCATCATTCTCGTAGCCAATTAATATGCCTTTAATCGCCTTCTTGCTCATCTTTTTGCGATTTTGCTTTGGGATATGCGCATAACATGTACTCCCAATTATTTTAAGATGGGATATCTTCGGCTTTTTTCCATGCCATAGCTCATATGGTACTTTACCGTCTATTTTGGTTGGCCCTGTCCTGTTGAGGACGTATGCTGCTGTATTTATCAATTCAGCCCAGAGTTTCTGTGGTAACCCGCCTCTGGCGTGTAACATGCTTCTTGCGGCTTCCACGAGGGTCCTGTTTTCCCGCTCGCTACAACCGTTTTGCTCCGGAGTGTACGGCATTACAAGCCTTTGTTGAATCCCATGAGCATTCAGTATTTTTCTTACTTCTCCATTATCGAATTCTCCACCATTGTCACTTAATAGACACTTGACAATATGACCAGTAGTTTTTGTTTCATTCAACATTAATTTCAATTTATCCTTTACTTCAGATTTATGTTTCATGAAATAAACTAGCCGATATGAGGTGAAGTCATCTTTAAAGATAATAAAATAACGGAATTTCTGTATGCTTGGGTGTTCAAATGGGCCACAAACGTCAGCATGAACTATTTCACCAGGGATGGTTGCCCTATCTCTCCTCCCAAACGGTAATCTATGAGATTTTCCAAAAATACATCCCTCGCATTTAACTTTATCCTCAGGCAAACAAATCCCAAACTCTCTCTTTATCAGAGCTTTGATATGTCTCTTATCTTGATGTGCAAATCTCTCATGAAATATTTGCAGCATATTTGTTCCCGTCAAAACATTGACCTCTATAGTCGAATTTTGTGTTGGACTTACTGTCTTCAAATTCAACTTGTATAGTCCGCCTTGATGGACCCTACTTCCAACAACTCTAGTCGTTCCAGCAATATCTAACTTGCACTCTCTAGTTGTAGAAGTGAAGACGCTGTTCTGCATCTTATCTTGCGCCGCAAGTGTCGAAAACAAATTTTTCGTTAAAGATGGTACTAGCCAAACATCATTAAGAATAATCTTCTCCTTGTGTCCATTGACATTTGATTCCACCACTACAGAACCCATTCCAGAAGCAGATATGGTCGTCCCGTCTGCTGTAGTCACAGTGTGATCTGAATCAAATTCATGAAATTTGGTGAAGAAATGTCTTCTTACTGCAATGTGTACAGTTGCTCCATTATCACAGAACCAGCTCTCACGATCTTGCACTTGATTGTTTGAGCATGCATTTACCATTAAAGAAATTTGTTGTACTTGCTTGGACTTTGAGCTAGACGCTGATGTGCCTGGCGTTGGCTTAGGTGGCCTCCCATCCTTAATCCACTTTTGGCACTTCCGAACTCTGTGTCCTTTTCCAGAACAGTAGTTACAGATCAGCTGCTCATCAGGATTCTTCTTATTATGCCGTTCAGAAGATTTAGTCATTAGTGCCTCTTGCCGCGAGTTCTCTTGACTTCCTAACTTTCTCTCGAACGTGCAAAGGTGAGTCGTCAAACTGTCGATAGTCCTTTCTGACTGTTTAAGCATTAGCCAACTTGACTTAAAATTAAAGTACTTATCATCAAGTGTATCTAAGACCTTACAAATGAGGAACAATTCGGGGAGCTTAGCAGTGGCGTCGATTTTTGCGATCTCAGCCTTCAATTCATCCCAGATATTCTTAAGGTGCGCCATATGTGTAGGAATATCATCCTCTATCTTATGTCGAAAACCAAAGAATTCAAGGCATAAATTATATGCTCTGTCGTCCGACTGTCCATCAAAAAGTCTATGTAGCTCTTGCCACACCTCATGTGCCGTCCTAAACCTCATAACTTTCTTAAGCGTTTCTTCTGTCATGTTTGTCGTCAGCATAAGTAGAGCGCTACTCTCAGTCCGCTATTAAAGTAATCTTACCAAGTAAGGTACCAGTCACGCAGGTGGCAGTAGAATAGAAGATTTAGAATGAATTTTAATTAAAGAAACACTTCACTATTTAGATCGTTATGTTTAGTAATGTTCAGAGTTTTATACTATCACGACACAGTTTTTCACACTTTGACACGACTGATATTTTTTAGTTCGGTGTAACATAGCAACCACTGTAGTCTTCTTTATTTGAATATATATACATTTTACTTTTTAAATTAGTGTACTGCTATGCAACCTTAATAGCATTTGTATGGAGGATGAATATTTTTTTGAAACTTGAAAAGAAAATACCGGCTCTGATGAGATTGACATCGTTTAGATATGGAGCCCTAATTCTATTATGAATATGAAAAATAAACGCACACAACGATATTTAAATTATGCAATTCATATAATAGTAAAAAAATTGTCTGTATATTGACTAAATTTCCAAAAAGAAACAACAAGCTGATAGATACACAGTGAAAGAGTAAAATTTTAAAGAGAATGTCTCTCTGTTTGTTTGTCTTTTTTGTACACACTAATCTCCGGAAATTCTGGATAGATTTGAATGAAACTTTATTGGTATAAATCTGGGCAACATACAGGGTATAATTGATTTCGGTAAATGCAACACCTGATGCAGAATTATAAATTTTCAGCTAAACTATGAGAAATAATAAAATGACGCCACAGCAAAAGTTGTTTAGTCTGATAAGCATTTTTGTGCACGCGAACGAAGTCACAGGCATTAATTAGTATAAATACAAATAAATACATCATTAAAAGAATTAAAAATTCTTAGGACAGTTGAGTGACTAATCTATGTTCAAATCTAATGCACAGGGAATTAGGACGAAGGTTGTAAATCATAAAATGGTAGTCTTGTGGGAAGTGTGCATAGTTTGGGTGTGCATTCTTTTACAGACAAAAGTTTTATAGATTTTCGTTATACGGAATATTTATTCCATACTCACAATATTTATTATGAAGAATTTTATAGTAACAAAACATTTTTTTTTACAAATAACATTAATTTTTTCGATGTTAATAATATCATAATATCAAATCAATTTTTTTCAATTCTCAATATATTTAGTCATCTTTTATACTTATATTGTTATATAACTTCGCTCTAGATCGGTCATTTTGAAAATCTTTGGGAGAGGCCTATGTCCAGTAGTAGACGTTGTGCGGCTGAAATGGATGGATAGATGGGTGGATGTTATATAACTTAACCTACACTCCACGACAAAGTTGATTTTGTGTCTGTGTTAATTTCGTCCTAAGCTTGAGTCGTTCGCTCGCTCGTGTGTTGGTCACAGGAAACCTAACAAACTTAACCCACAACCCACGACAAAGTTGTTTGTGTTTGTGTTACTTTCGCCCTAAGCTTCAGTCGCTCGCTCGTGTGTTGGTCACAGGAAACCTAATGAACCTAACCTACAATCCGCAACAAAGTTGTTTTTGTGTCTGTGTTACTTTCGGCTTAAGCTTAAATTGTTCGCTTTTAATACATAAATATAAAACAATTTAAAATATAAAAAGCTTATTCGAAATGGTTTCCATTGGCTGCAATACAGCCCTTTACACGTTGAGGTCAGTTACCAATAGAAGCATGCACTCTTTCCATGGGAAAATTCTTCACTGCCAATATTATGGATTGTTTTGGGGACTCCAAATTATCATGGCGTTTAGAGCAAGCCATACTCTCTAAAACTGACCATAAAACATAATCCAGCGGATTAAGATTGGGATTAGACGACGGCCAGTTTTCAGCTCTGATGAAGTCGGAAACGTTTGATTCCAACTAAGACTGCGTTGACCGAGCTTTGTGACCCGGTGCCGAGTCTTGCTGGAAGAACCATTCTTGGTTATTGAACAAAGTGTTGTTAAGGGGCTTAAATACCTTCTCAAGAATGGTATCTTGATACACTTATGCCGATGTTTCGATACTTTTTTCACAAAAGCATGGCTCAGTCACTCCTTCATAGCTAACACCCCACCAAACCATCACTAAAGTCGGCTAATGCCACGCTGCACTCTGTCGACTTATTGGGAAGCTTTCTTAGAGCTTGGGGCATAAATACCTACAGCCATTTTATTTGTTAAAATGTTGCTCAATGGTAAAAAAATGGTCATCCGTAAACAATTTTTTTCTGCGACCACCCATTGCGTACCGCTTCAGTAGATTTTTCGATTTTACTACTCTATTCTTTTTTAAATGATCAGTTGTAAAATTACCAGTTCGTCTTTTATAGGCAGCAAGTCCTAAGTCATGTTTTAAAATAAGCGACATAGTTCTAGGTGCTATCTTCATCTCCTGTGTTAAAATCTTTTGCTTTCGGACAGGATTTCTTCGAATTCTTTCCCTTACTGCTTTGACCACCTTTTTCATATGAACACTACGTGGACGGCCAGATCTTTTACTGTCACAAAGAGGAGGTCTCATTGTACCTATTATAGTCCGGTACCACAGAATTAATAATAGTGTTACATACAGAACGGAAACTCGCACCGTCTCCCGCAATCTGGTGTCCCCACAACCTTTCCCCTGTTATTGGGACGTGTAAGAGCCAGAAAAACAGGGTTATTGGTAGTCGCAAGTTGACATTACGCGAGTCACTTAGGATTATTGAATTATAATGGTGAGAAACTGCGCACATTATCGTTGTTTATCCACGGATAACAATAAAAAACGTAAATTTTAAAATCATAATCATATTTATTCATAAAAAGTATTTACACGTCATACAAGATAAAATTGAATAATAAAATAAAATAAATTAAACATACAAATAAATATATTACGCATACACATACATAACTAATAATAATCATATAATTACAGAATAATCGAATGAAAATTAACATATCAAATTGGAATTATAAGCGACATTCATAAAATTCTTCTATACTGTAGAATGTACGCTCAAGAAGCCACTTTTTTAGCTTGACTTTAAAGCTTGTCAATGTAGTCGCCTGTTTTATATCAGGTGGCAACTTATTAAAGACAGACGGCCCCATTACATGAGTCAGTCTGTCAGTCTTAGCTAGTCTGTGTGGTATCAGGTGCAGTCGGTCAACATCGCGGAGCGCAATGTCGTGCACATCTCTCGGTCTTTGGTACACGTCTTGGTTACTAAAGACATATGTGGCTACCTGTAAGATGAAAAGGGATGGCAGCGTGAGGATTCCAAGGGTTTTAAAGTATGGTCTGACGGTTGTTCGCCCTGATACGTGGACTATCGCGCGGACTGCTCGCTTTTGCATACGAAACGCTCGTTGCCATTCCGCGGCGCACCCCCAGACCTCTAGGCCATACTGCAAGACAGACTGCACTATCGCAAAGTAGGTAGACCTCACCACCTCTCTAGGTACCACATCCGATAGTCGTCACTTTACCGCACACTTTATCAACCTGTGTTTCCCAGGTAAGGGCACTATCCAGTTGTATTCCCAAGAAGGTAATGTCATCCACCTGTTCAATAGTTGTTCCTTGTATAGCAACAGATAATCGTATAGATTTCCGAGTGGTGAAAACAGGTAAGCAAAGCAACAAATTCTGTGGTAGCGACCCTGATTGTTCAACTCACACATTTTACGTGTGCACGGACGGATTGTTTCGTTTGTAGTAGTACTAGGTATTTATGCTGCTCCGTTTCTATGAAGTGTCATACCTGTGTCGGTACACAAACATTTGACTAATACCAAGCGTATGGAGAATTTTAAAAACTGCATTTGGCTCAAACCTACTTTGTGTAATGCAATCACATCGATTCGGTTCTCTATATCACGCAAAATATTGTTCAATATATTAGCGCCAAAAGAAGAAAAGACAATGAAAAATCATATAAAAGTAACGGATTCCAAATTCAAATGTAATATTTTTTTTATTTTTAATGGTAACGAGCTTTTTTGTCCACGAAAACGAGGTCAAAGGCATCAGATAGTCACAAATTAACACGTCTTTCAAAAAATGTAAACACTTCTTAAGACAGTTGAGTGGCTAATCTATATTCAAATCTAAAGCACAGGAATTAAATAGGAAGGTTGTAAATCATAAAATGGTAGTCTCGCGGGAAGTGCGCAGTTTCGTAGCGTGTGCGCCTTCGTCATCGACTAATTGTATTTCAAATTTGAACTTAATTATCGAACCTTGCTAATGTAATTGATACATTTAGTCTCGGCTCAAAGGATAGTGAAAAAATAATATCGAAAAATGAAATTAGTTTGGCAAGTTTGTGTCATGTCATTATTAATATTTTTACTGTAGTTTGGCAGTAAACAAGCGAGAAAATCGTTTGGCATGGAAATTAGTCGCAAACTAGACTGTATTCTTTTTACGTAATCGATACTAGAAGATAAACTCATTGATACCATTTTTCAGAATTACTTCTTAATACAAAACAACGTTAATAAAATAAAAAACATTGCCCGTGCAAGGTTATGCAATCTTTAAGAAGGTTATATGTATTTTTTTGTTTTTAGTTACTAACTTGTAATGTATCAGATATCTACGTACGAATATTGGTTTGGGTCAAATCTTGTAGCTCAATTTCCAACCAGCTATTCTCAATCGATTTCGCTCAAATTTTGCATACTTGTCAATACAATATTATGAAGTTAATGAGCTGTTCTGATGATGGAACCGGGAGGTATTCACTAGGACTGAGTTATAAAACAATATAACCTCATGGAGCAGGACTTGTTTGAATTGTCTTAATGAGCACATTAGTGCAGACGATGCCAAGAGTCTGATCTCGGAGGACGGAAGGTGGTCGATGCAATTCAGTAATTAAACGACGCAACTCCATCGAGTTTCGGCTTATTTCATTCGTTTCAATAAGTAGTTTGGCCTCAGAATAAAAAACTTATCACACAAGGAAACTGTTTAACATAGCAATTCTAACGGAGCACTTGCACCGTCCTTTCGATACTTTACAGATTTACGTAATGATCATAATCGATTACGCAACTTACATTATAAATGTATTAGATTAGTTGATTTTATACCTTGGCAGATAGAACGGGAGGTCACGACAAATTTGGTAACGATAAGGGATATGGCTGACTCTGGTTTTATAGAATAAAGAGCACCTCTCTGATGCTAAATATGTTGGTCTACCTGCGTGGAGTGGTTGCGTTACTTAGATATGGCGCCTGAAAAGTTGGTTATCGTGACCAAAAAAAAATGATAAGGGATATGGCTGACTCTGGTTTCACAGGATTAAGAGCATCTCTCTGATGCCAAATATGTCGGTCTGCCTGCGTGAAGTGGTTGCGTTACTTAGATATGGCGCCTGAAAAGTTGGTTATCGTGACCAAAAAAAAAATGATAAGGGATATGGCTGACTCTTGTTTCACAGGATGAAGAGCACCTCTCTGATGCTAAATATGTTGGTCTGCCTGCGTGAAGTGGTTGCGTTACTTAGATAGGGCGCCTGAAAAGTTAGTTACCTGGACAGAAAAAGAAAATTATAAGGTAAATGTCTGATTCTGGTTTCACAGGATGAAGAGCACCTCTCTGATGCTAAATATGTTGGTCTGCCTGCGTGAAGTGGTTGCGTAACTTAGATATGTCGCTTGAAAAGTTGGTTATCGTGAACAAAAGAAAAAATAATAACGTAAATAGATGACTCTGGTGTCACAGAACAAAGAGTACCTCTCTGATACAAAATTTGTCGGTGAAGTCTTGTTTGTTTTGTCGGACTGCCTACTTGAAGTGCTAGTGTTACTTAGATATGGGTATGGCGCCTGAAAAGTATGTTAAAATGATCAAAAGTAAAATTATAAGGTAAATGACTGACTCTGAACGGCTGCATATCGAGCAAAATATATCTATCGTTAGTATTCGATATTATATATACATGCCGCAGTTCACAATTGTACTAACAACAGTTTTGTCAAATTTTCAGAAGAGCATTTAATTTAAAAAGTTTTCTAAAGTTTAGTCCAGAACGGCACAAAAATAATTACATAATTTCACGTCTATTCAAGAGTTCCTTTGACTGCATTATTTCCAAAAATTGTGGTATTATAATTGTCTAATTTAAAAAATAGTAAAATAAACTTTAGTCCATTTGTGCACTAAACCTCATTATGTTAGCAGGCAAATATTTTTTCAAAACTAAAATACACTTCACCCCCAAACTACACAAACGATTTCGATAAAAGAATTTTCCAAATCGGTGAAGGCACCTTCAAATAATCGGTAACAAATTATGCACTTGCATAACTTTAACACGTGTGTAAATGTTATAAATGCGTATGATACGAGAGACTTTGAAATTTTGTTAATATCAGTCAATACTTGAAGATTGAATTTATAAAAATATAATTCCGGCGTTAACAATAATACTAATTATTGTGAACGCCGGAATCTCAAAAAGTACAACTGTAACACTAAGTTTTTGGTAAAAAGAGTTATTTTTCTGGTACTAAAAAAGTAAAAATCAAAAATTGTGTAGTTAGTACATTTGTGAACTATGGCATCAATATTAGGGTGACACTGGGTGGGTGGAGACAATTTCATGTGTTTGTATGAACGCACGCTACTGTATCTAAGTAACGCAACCACTTCACACAGTCAGACTGACATATTTAGCATCAGAGAAGTACTCTTCACCCTGTGAAACTAGAGTCAGCCATTTACCTTATCATTATTTTTTCATCACGATAACCAAATTTTTTGGCATCATATCTAAGTTTCACAACACAACCATTTCACGCTGGCAGACCGACAAATTTTGTATCAGAGAGGTACTCTTTGTTCTGTGACACGAGAGTCAGGTATTTATGTTATTATTTTTTTCTTTTGTTCACAATAACCAACATTTCAATCGACATATCTTAGTAATGCAACCACTTCACGCAGGCAGACCAACATATTTAGCATCAGAGAGGTGCTCTTCATCCTGTGAAACAAGAGTCAGCCATTTAACTTATAATTTTCTTTTTTTGTCCAGGTAACCAACTTTTCAGGCGCCCTATCTAAGTAACGCAACCATTTCACGCAGGCAGATCGACATATTTAGCATCAGAGAGGTGCTCTTCACTATGTGAAACCAGAATCAGCCATTTACCTTATCATTTATTGGTCACGCTAACCAACTTTTCAGGCGCCATATCTAAGTAACGCAACCACTTCACGCAGGCAGACCGACATATTTGGCATCAGAGAGATGCTCTTAATCCTGTGAAACAAGAGTCAGCCATTTAACTTATAATTTTTTTTTTTGTCCAGGTAACCAACTTTTCAGGCGCCCTATCTAAGTAACGCAACCACTTCACGCAGGCAGATCGACATATTTAGCATCAGAGAGGTGCTCTTCACTATGTGAAACCAGAATCAGCCATTTACCTTATCATTTATTGGTCACGCTAACCAACTTTTCAGGCGCCATATCTAAGTAACGCAACCACTTCACGCAGGCAGACCGACATATTTGGTATCAGAGAGATGCTCTTAATCCTGTGAAACCAGAGTCAGCCATATCCCTTATCATTTTTTTTTTGGTCACGATAACCAACTTTTCAGGCGCCATATCTAAGTAACGCAACCACTCCACGCAGGCAGACCAACATATTTAGCATCAGAGAGGTGCTCTTTATTTTATAAAACCAGAGTCAGCCATATCCCTTATCGTTACCAAATTTGTCGTGACCTCCTAATCTAAGAGGGAAACACGCAGGTAAGGCTAATCTGTAATAAATGATCTAAGGGCTATGTTATTTTATTTACTGAGGGTTGTTGAATTCGTTCCGGTTTCATCATCAGAACGGCTCATTTACTCCATAAGCATTGGATAAGTGTTGCCGCTCGATAGTCCACTATTGACAGTCAATTGACTCACTATCGGTATTTTTAATAAAACCGACAGTAAGTCTTGAGATACTTTTGATTGTTTATCGATACTGCTGATAGTATCGATACTATCGATTCTGATGACGAACAAACTAACGATAGTATTGCTTTTAATAATACATAAACTATCGATACTATCGATATTACAAAAAATATCGATAGTGTCGATATTTTATGAAACGCATACTATCGATACTCATGATAGTTTGATTTTCGTCGGATCGATACTATAAATACCAATTATGGTATTGTTGGTTATCAATAGTATTGCTCTAAAACAGATATCCATACTGATAAACCACTGTCGATAGTTTGTCATTTTTCAATTGAAAAATGATATCTATTGTTTGGCAACACTACATTGATTGCATAAACATTGCAAGTTGAACAGAAGCTTGTAATAATATTATTACTAGCAGATTGTAGCCAATGAGGTCAACGGTGCTCTCTGATTGGTTGATTTGAATCGGAAGTAACAGTGTTGAATGCCAAAAAGGTGGATTTGTATAAAATTGACGTAATTATTATTATTACTCTCGTTGACACTTTTGGCTCCAGTCGGAACAACATGCGCATGGCTGACTAGCATTGGATCTAGAAAAGGCACCCGGAGCCAACTATGTAAACGGAACCAACAAATACTTGTCGTACGGCACGATGGATCTGCAAAGTGCCCACGGGTATATCTATATATATATATATATTTATATATTTATAACCCGTAACCGTTTCGACGTCCCATATATATAAATACATAATATAAACGATTTAAAATAAAAAGTAATTAGGTAGCTCGAAGTAACTTAGGATTCCGAAAAGAAATTTAAAATTTTGTTCTTAAAGGAGCCCAAGGACGATGCCATTTTAGTATCTAAAGGGAGCGAATTCCAAAGGTGTGCTGCCATCACAGGTTATACTGAAACAGTTTAATTTAATTATTATTAAATACATACATAAACTTAAATAACATACTGAATACATAAACTTAAACAAATTACTGCCGTTTCCAAACTTCTGTGGTGAACTGTGAAGGATACGCAAGAGAATGGTCAACAATGGTAAAAAAAATATTAAAAATAGTGGACTAAAAAAAATTATTGTATTTTAAATGTATAGTATAGCTAAAGATGTAAATATGTATTGTAATTGTAATTTATTAGCCCATCAGGCTGGGTACTGACCAAAAATGACTGGGTTTCTTTCATTGTTATCTTCCCAGCAGTGATCATTCCAAAACGACAAACAAGTCAAATTCAATTAAAGCTTGTATTAATAAATAAATATACCTAAATAACTGTATTGTTCTATCTACCATCTTTTTCCCCACTGAAAAAGTTTGAAAACCACTTCGCAAACTGATGACGTATTCATGTTCCGCCTACGTCATCAGCTGTCACGGGAAGAGAATACCATGATTACAAGATTACAACCATAGCATGCTTCATCTGTGATTTGCTTGCGTTGCGGTACCTGCGGTCATAGTCAGAGATGGGCGGTGGGTATATACCCAATTTACCCATTTGGGAATATACTTAGTAGATTGGGTAAATACCCGTATCTACCCATTTGGAATTTTATGAGTAATCACTTCGCAATTAGTGTCCGAAAGTGTGTGCAGGCTCTGTAATATGCTTAAAATGCAGGTAGACGTCAAATCTGACCTTAAAGTATATGAAACCACCATACTAATCATACTTTAAAGGTAGGCTTCTTTGATTTATTATCATTTTTTGCTGGGAGGTGCGCAACGACATACTTATAAGTGTTTCAATGAGCGATCACACATCAAATGCGATGTCAATATATGAGAACCCTCATACATATACACGGTGATTTTTCATTGGTTTTGAAGCCGAAGGCCGCTTCATTGGCATCGTTAGTAAGACATAATAAGCTAGTCAAAATAAAAATTCAGAAACAAAAAATGTTGTCTAAAACTCGAAAGCAAAATTGTGAGATCAATTAGTAGTACCGCCGCCATACACCGCCCGCCGGCCGGCCGGGGTCATCGACATTACGCAGCTGTTGGCCGGCGTATAACTACGTGGTCTCGATCGAAAATCATTTACGCAACTTTTTTATCTTATGACATACAGAAATTTGGATGACGTATATGGATAGAGGAATTTATTTACTGTACGACATTTTTTTTTCAAAACCGAATAAAAGTCAGCGTGTATAGAGAGTACGTATATTTGACTGCTCATATAAACGCCAAAACTACTGATTTCGGGATTGGTCTGGAAACAAAAGATATTCGTATCGACGAGTGTGTATCTACCCGTTGTATGGGAACATACGAATTGACAGGTCTAAGTTCATATTTTTTGCTGGAAAAGTTTGCAGACCTAATTAGATGTTAAAACGAGCAATCAAACATCAAATGTGATGTCAATATACGAGCACCCTCATACATATATAGAGAGTAGGTATCTTTGACTGCTCATATAAAAACCAAAACTACTGATTGCGGGGTTGGTCTCGAAACAAAAGATATTCGTATCGACGAGTTCTTCGATCCTCCATCAACTTGTTATAACATTTCCCACAAAATAGTATGCCGGGTATTTACTTGTATCTACTCGTTGCATGGGAACATACAAATTAACAGGTCTAAGTTTATATTATTTGCTCGCAAATGTTTGAAGATCTAATTACATATTAAAATGAGCAATTAGACATCAATACGATGTCAATATATGAGCACCCTCATACATATATAGAGAGTAGGTATCTTTGACTGCTCATAAAAGAGCCAAAACTACTGACGTCGGCGTGGTCGCGAAACAAAAGATTAACGAGTTCTTTGATTCCCCAATAATTTATTATAACATTTCCCACAAAATAGTATGCCGAGTATTTACTTGTATCTACTCGTTGTATGGGAACATACAAATTAACAGGTCTAAGTTTATATTTTTTGCTCGCAAATGTTTGAAGATCTAATTAGATATTAAAATGAGCAATTAGACATCAATACGATGTCAATATATGAGCACCCTCATACATATATAGAGAGTAGGTATCTTTGACTGCTCATAAAAGAGCCAAAACTACTGACGTCGGCGTGGTCGCGAAACAAAAGATTAACGAGTTCTTTGATCCCCCAATAATTTATTATAACATTTCCCACAAAATAGTATGCCGGGTATTTACCCGTATCTACCCGTTGTATGGAAACATACAAATTGACAGGTCTAAGTTCATATTTTTTGCTGGCAAATGTTTGTAAAGCTAATTATATAGTAAAATGAGCAATCAGACATCAAATGCGATGTCAATATACGAGCACCCTCATACATATATAGAGAATAGGTATCTTTGATTGCTCATATATAAGTCAAAACTACTGATTTCGGGGTTGGTCTCGGAACAAAAGATATTCTTTTTGACTAGTTCTTCGATCCTTCATCAACTTGTTATAACATTTCCCACAAAATAGTATGCCGGGTATTTACCTCAATGTACCCGTTTTATGGGAACATACGAATTGTCAGGTCTAAGTTTACATTTTTTGTTGGCGAATGTTTGTAGAACTAATTATATGTTAAAATAAGCAATCAGATAACAAATAAGATGATATCGGTATATTTAATATGGATAGCATCAGTGATTTTAATCTTTTTTTTATTTTCTTATTTAGAGATTTTCATTGTTTTATACATTAAATAACCTTTTTGTACATTCCTACACATAAATAGTGGACTCGCACTAAATATTTAATGAATATCCCAATCTACCCACCCAAACGGATTAGAGTTCTCTTCATATTAGTAAAGCTAAGTGCTTTAATAATATGAAGAAGAAGCTCTTGTCTGTGGAGCAACCAGTGCCTTCCATCTCTCTCTCTCTCTCCCCATGGAAGCCAAGGATGCAAGGATGTAAAGGAGCTCCTTTACATCCTTGTAGGTTGAACTTGTCGATGTGGTGTGTGGTTTCCGGCAGAGTAGAATAGGGCCACTCCAAGTCCTCCCGTGGATGTCGTAAGTGACCAGTGTCTCCCTCCAACAACGCCGTAATTACGGTATACCTACCGTAATTAAAACATATCTACCACCTACCGTAGATATGTTCATTTCTACCGTAATTTCGTTTTTTTTTAAATATATATACTTATAGTATATATGTATATATATATTTTTTAAACTTGAGTTATGGGATACTCAATACTCGCGACCAGGGACCGGATTAGCAGCTAATTTTTAAAACCCCTTTAAGTGGTCATCCTTACGATATGCTTACCCTCACGTTTATGTTAGCCTATAAAAAGCTTATCCAGCGAAAGGCTCTCCGTATCCCCTATAGGGTAACCCTATCCTTATGATAGGCTAAGCGTTTACCAAATCATTGGAAGGGGTATTTTTTTCCGCTTTATCGAAAGGGTTTTTCCCCCACGTATCCCCCCCGCCCCGTGGCCGCCGCTTCTTAAAGGGTAAGCCTATGAGATAGGGTTACCCTATGAGAAAAGGTTTTTGTAAGGGTAACGTATCGTGCATGTTTTAACAAATTATTTAAAGGGAAACCCTTTTAAAGGCTTTCCATATGATACGGTTAGTCGATCGAAACAGTTACCCAGCGATAGGGGTTTTTGATCCAATAAAAATATTCAAGCCTATCAATTAGCCGCTAAAAACCCACGTTAGGGAAAGCGCTTCCTGTCCCTGCTCGCGACCGTTCTATAATTTAGCACATTTTATGCTAGGAGTACTGTCATTTCCTCATTCAAACGCCGATTGCGAGCGCATTTTAAGCCACATTACTGACTTGAAAACAAAAAAGAAACCAATTGTCAACAAAATCGATTGCTGGGAATCTATTTACACAGCAAGCAACTCATTATGAGACCAGGCTAAACTTGCGTAGATTTCTATCCTATCGATAAAATTATTAAAAGTATGAATGTTTGTTTGTGGAATATATCTAGCCGTATTTTTAATTTTGGATCTCCCGTAATTTTCTGCCATTTGCCATATACCGTATTTTTAGACTAACAACACCGTAATTTTGACAAATAGAGTTGGAGACACTGGTCTTGCCTTGGTCTTAAGCCGCGATTACACTACACGATTCGTCGGGGACGATTTCACGCAGGCTTCCTAAATCGGGAAGTGTAATCGCTGACAGGGAGACAGTGTCCCGATATCGGGTGATCGGGGCTTCCCGACCGCCCTGTTTCCCTATTTAGGGCGTAAATCGGGTGATGTAATCGCTGTCCCGAGACAGGGCGTTCAGAAGTGCCATTTTTGAAACGCGAAGTCTCCTAAACGAATGATCTTTTTATACAAAAAACAGTTCGTGTAGTGACTCCGCGTTTCAAAAATGGCACTTTTGATGTGAACTTATAAGATATATTTCTTAAAACAAGATACTCTACTCCAGCATTTTCTTTTTTCCTTTTATTTACATTTACAGAAGTCTAAAGGAAAACTATTAAGGTTTACAAATTAAAAAGTGACAGTGGTGCCATTTTTCAAACGTGGAGTCACTAAACGAACGATTTTTTGTATGGAAAAACAATTCGTTTAGGTGACTCCGCGTTTCAAAAATAGCACTTCAGGTGACATACTTATAAAATGTACTCTGAAAAGGAAATTTCATGCAAATTCAATAGAAAATTAGTTTTTAGACATTTTTATATTTACATGCACACATTGCATTGACACGCACTTGGCCAATTATTTGATATTTGGAAAGCACAGGTGCCTTCCTTTCGACATCAAGTTCGGCTGACAACTGAGTTAGGGAGGCGATCTAGTGCAGTGTAATCACAACGCCCTGTCTATCGCCCCTGCTCATCGGCCCGACGGATCGTGAAGTGTAATCGCCGCTTTAAGCGGCGATTACATAGTTTTCCTTTAGACTTCTGTAAATGTAAATAAAAGGAAAAAAGAAAATGCTGGAGTAGAGTATCTTGTTTTAAGAAATATATCTTATAAGTTCACATCAAAAGTGCCATTTTTGAAACGCGGAGTCACTACACGAACTGTTTTTTGTATGAAAAGATCATTCGTTTAGGAGACTTCGCGGCTTTACCCATGTCTAAAGCCGCGATTACACTACACGATTCGTCGGGGACGATTTCACGCAGGCTTCCTAAATCGGGAAGTGTAATCGCTGACAGGGAGACAGTGTCCCGATATCGGGTGATCGGGGCTTCCCGACCGCCCTGTTTCCCTATTTAGGGTGTAAATCGGGTGATGTAATCGCTGTCCCGAGACAGGGCGTTCAGAAGTGCCATTTTTGAAACGCGGAGTTTCCTAAACGAATAATCTTTCCATACAAAAAACAGTTCGTGTAGTGACTCTGCGTTTCAAAAATGGCACTTCTGATATGAACTTAAAATAAATACATATAAATTTCTTAAAACGATACTCTTTACTCCGGCATTTTCTTTTTTTTTTCACATTTACACCCGCAGTTGCGTCAAAAGCGACACGCACTTGACCAATATTTGAATTTTGGCAAGCACAGGTGCCACTCTTTCAACATCAAGTTCGGCTGACAACTGAGTTAGGGAGGCGATCTAGTGCAGTGTAATCACAACGCCCTGTCTGTCGCCCCTGCTCATCGGCCCGACGGATCGTGAAGTGTAATCGCCGCTTAACTCCGGACTAGAAGATTCAAATGAGCCGAATACTCAACAGGAGCCAATAACCTAATCAGCTCTGAGCAAATGTTACCGACTCTCGCGAGTTATTTGATCCCCGTCGTAGATACTTAGTCCCGCCTCCCGCCAGCTCATCGGCGCTCTTCGGCTCGCGTCGCTCGCGATCCGCTAGTCATTCGTTTCGGCTCAACCGCGTCACGGGTGTCGAGATCGGAAATACTCAGGACTTGGAAGGAATCGGACGGAGGCTTCGGTTATTCATAGTGCGCCGCCAACCAACGGCAAATGATATTATGATAGAATAAGATGCGAATATTTTTTCTATAAATAAGAACAAGACAGATATTTGTTACATTGTTTGCTCCAATACAGCTACAGATAGAGCCCGGTGTCGGTTCACTCCACCGACAAGAGCCCAGCTCTTAAATATAAGAAGAAAAAGATCGGTTTTAATATATATTGAAACCGGTACCGAAACGGACGTGTGTATTCTTTCAATCCAAGATTCGATAGCGAATATTAGCAGATCATGGAGCCGGAGTCGGTAAGGGAGTAGGACTCAATAAGATGAGTCGGTAGGTACCGAATGAGGATTCAGATTAGGTGAGCCGAAACGCACCTTGGAGTCGAGATTACCCATGTCCACAGATTAGACAGATTATATCCTAACGGATGTCTATGCCCATGTCTACTTGGTCTTGCCTTGCATTGCATTTTGTTGTGTTGTGACTTGTGACTTGTGATTGTGAATGTGATTTTGTTTAATATCACATTAATTCATTTACTGAGATCTATCTAAGTAATTTGTGAATTACTTGTGCAAACAGTTCAAATGCTAAAGGTGATAAACAGGCTATTTCTGTAATCGATCGCTATCATCTGTTAAAAAACATCAACATGACTAATTTAAAAGTAAGTTTACATGCATTCAGATTTTTATATTTACTAGGTTTAGGTGTAAATAAATTCTGATACCAATCGAACTTTTTAAATCAATTAAAATATAAGGTTGATCTTATAAATTCACACAGTAATGGGCAAACCTTCTTAGACAGATTATTTACTTTTATCTGCAGGTAAACAACAGCAGTACAGACAGCAGCTCAGGGTCCTCATCAGACTCCAGCAGTAGTGTGAGCTCGTCCTCTAGTTCAGGGTCAGGGTCTACAAGTTCTGACTCAGAATCATCCACTTCCGACGCACCAGCAGCGACAACTGCGCCGGCACCCACCTCACCAGTTAAACCAGCGCCTGAAGAAACGAAGAAAAAAGAAGAGCCAAAACCAAGACGACCGTCAAAAGTTAAAATATCATCTTCAAGTGAAGATGAAGCTTCAAAACCTGCTAGCCCCAAGCCACTCCCTCCTAGGCGACGAGGCTCTACAAAGCCAAAGTCAGCTGCTGCTGTACTTGCAAGAGGAAAAACAGCACCAAGAACATCAACAGGAGGTAAAACTCCTAAGCCCCCAGCTAAATCCTCAACAAAATCAAAAACTGATAATTCAACCTCAAAAAAGAAAAGCATTTTTTCACCTGACAACAGTTCTGAATCAGAAACTGAAAGTAAATCGTCTAAAAGTCCGAAAGAATCACCAAGGCCAAAGAGGGGGTCTCGGAAGTCTAGTGATGAGAAAGATGAGTCTCCAGTGGTAATAGCTGATACTGAAGATACTGGATCTACTAGCACAAAGGATGGAACAAAGCGTAGGAGTGGGAACAGGTCGAGTGGACCTCCTCCAAAGAAAGCCGTGGAAGACAAGAGCACATCATCATGTTCTTCAAGTCAATCTTCTGTGGAGTCTGTATCATCTGATAGCAATAGTGATACAACCCCTAAGAAGGAAGTGATGAAAACTGGAAAGACTAAGCCACCAGCTGCTGTTACCAAGGTATGTATTAGCAAATTAGGCTATTTATTGGACAGATCTTTATTTCATTGAACTAACATTAATCCTTTCACTGCAAACATCGGATTTAGCTGATAAACATTTTCATTCCCATTTAAGTTTTTTGGATAAATCTGACGTTTGTGATTAATATTATTGTACTACTGGTTCTTTTGTTAACAGCTTTATCACTTCAAAGGGATAGATGTTACCAATCTCGTCTTTTATTCTCCTCATTTAATTTTTGACCATGAAAATCGAAAACCTCTTTGGTATTCATTAAAATAAGAAGAGACATTAAACCATTTAACCAAGGCAATATTTGGTTCCCTATTACACCTTCAAAATAGACTAGACAAAAACATAATTACCATACACATCAGCATAATAAACAGCTGGTTTGTTCTTAAAAAATAATAACGTTTTTATTGTATATGCCAGCAACAATCTAGACCAAAATTATTCCATAACCCATTAACCTTTACCTTTTTTCATGCAATAGATTTTCCTTCTGCTGAAACCTATTCAAGGATACACCTGTCATATGAGTAGGTATATATCCAGAAATGGGTCCTCTAAGTTTTGGATCTGTATCTTCACGCCAACCTCTCAAAGGACTGGGGTTAAAAGACCCATTGGATGATTCTCAAAAAATAATAATAATTACAGCAGGAGACAACAGGCAAGAGTGGTGACTCTAGTGAATCAGCAGGCACCGTGACTAGAAAACTGACACGTTCGCTGTCGGCACGCGTGTCGCGACTCGCCACCGTGTCGCGACCGACAGTCACGGATACCGACTCGGAGGCCGAGGAGAAACCCAATGAAAAGAGGTAAACAAAACTATGTTCCCACATCCTCCTTGGTGGATTAGTAATCATAACTACGCTTATATTAATTCTGTGATGCTGGTTCTGAGTTCGATCCCCAGACAGCTTTATAATGACCATTTTTAAATAGTCCTGGGTATTGGGTGCTCATCTATTAATCAGCAAATATTGTATCATTGGTTTAGTATCCCATAACACAAGTTTAAAACTTACTTTGTGGTTAGCCAAATCTGTGTAATTTGTTTTTTAATTGGTTGTGGTCCAGTGTGTGGCCACACTTACTCCCCTCTCTTTAGCCGAGTGCTGTCTAACATACAAGAAGTTAGGCAGTTAGGGCATGACAGAAGGCGGGCCATTGTTTCTGTTTAAACCATGTCACAACACAGAAATCCTATTTGACTCAGTTCTCGTGGCATCTTCCAACATCAGACCAGAGCCTGTTCCAGGAAAAGGACTTCCAGACTGCCCAGGGGAGATTACTACCCAGTGGGAGTTTCTTTAGAAATACCATGTATCCATTGCTTAGGAGATACAAGCTAAACAAAGCTTATAAACATCAATGAGACCTCTCCAACCCGTCTGGCCAGCGAGGAGTGTAAGTCAAGTCCTCTGGCTCAATTCAATTCAATTCAAATATATCTTTATTATCATAGGATATTTATAATATCTCTTAATAATCGTCATTATTTTGTTGCACAATTGTTGACTGACGTCAACAATTTGACAATGGTTACTTACAGCTAAGTTTACTACCGCTTCCAAAGCGCTAGTGCAGAAGAAGCGGTAACAAACTGCACTGCAGCAATTTTCTCCAAGGACGTCACGACGCTGCTCTGACCAAATATGACTCTGGTAGTACAGAGAGGGTCGTGCTCGTGCAGTGAAGACAAAAAGACCTGATGATGATAATGATATCCATTGTTATCAGCAATGATCGAAATAGGTAGTGCAATTTAGGGTGAATGACCTTAAACATTATAATTATATGGATATGCCTGTGGGGATGCGGGATTCAAAGAATTGTTATGCTCAAATATATTTTCTTCTGAAATTTTTACATGATCACTATACATATAGCGTTATACATTGTTATACATATAATAGCTGTATATTAAAGAAAAAATATACATACAACATAAAAATATTTCACGTTATTTAGTTGAAGTTTTCTATTAACACACTCCGATATATTTAGGTACTTAATACCTTAAGACACTTGCTTTGCACGAGTGTTATTGCGAGATACTTACCACTCAACGTTAATTTTGAGAAAAAAAATACGATATACAATGTGGAAGGGACATACATGTAATAAATCGGACCACGGGCTATACTAGATCACTATAGTATAATGAAATTAAAATAACAGTCCAAAATTAAAAAATAAATTCGGCTTTTCCATACGAAAGTGTGTAGCCGCCTGGGCAGTTTGTATGGGAATGTCGATTTTTTTTATTTTTAGACTATTATTTTATTATCATTATACTATATTGATTAAGTATAGGTTGTGGTTCGATTTATTATAGGTATGTCCCTTACACGTTGTTTAGTAATATTTTACCAAGGTACGTAATGGTTATTAAAAAAAATCATATGCTGTTTCTATTTTCAATATTATACGCTTTCTTTGACATTGAAATAAATTACAATAATTTTTTCTACATTTTCAACTGACAGTCTATTCCTTTTTACGTCTAAAATCCATGTTTAGCCCTTTAACTGTCGGACGCCCGGAGCGGGCGTCTGATGTATTGTTTTACTATTGTGTCTGCTATGCCGACATTCGAAGGGATATGTGGAAAATGATCTTTACGTCCTGATGACGTCTAAATCGGGATTCCAGGCCAAAATCATCACGTGCGTACTCAACTAACCAGGGGACGTAAGTGATACAAAATCCTATTATAGGGCATACAGCAATAGAAATAAAGAATAAGACAGCACTTTATAAATATCATGTTATCTTCTTCTCCCGCACATAAGTAACCATGATTTTTACCGTCCATATCAATCACGATGACAATAAACAGTACATTTACCAGGTATAGCTTTAAATTCTTGGAATTAATTTCTTCGTGTTTGTAAAGCTTAGCGTCAATATAAACCAACTCCAATAAGTACATACCTAACGATGTATATTCTATGCTTAGAACTCGTAACTTGTCGGTTTTATTCATTTCCGATATTTTTTTATACCAAGCGGGATTTATAGACATATCCATATTAATATTACGTCACGAAATCTCACAAAATTGCACTACCTATTCCGATCATTGGTTATCAGACTCAATAAAGCAATTATCTCTTTACAGCAAAGACACTAAGAAACCCCTGAAAGGCCGCCCGATGGTCCCGACAAGGTCACCCATCACGACTCTGACGCCGCCCGAGCCCGCTGAAAGACGCTGTCCCGTCCGCGGATGCGATTCCACGGGACATCTAGGTATGTAAACTTTGAGATTTTGACACATTTAAACCGTTACAAATCTCATGTCTTTATGGCGTTCACATTTATAGTCAAAGACCAAAGTAACTTATATGTAATCTGTGAATATACCCATATTCACACATTTGAGCATTTCACACATTTGAGTAAGTATTTATTTTGTAAGCAATAGATTCATCGACTACAAATCAAGTACATATCTTTAATCTTTTATACGGCATTAAAGACGTCAATAAATTAACGGAACTCTTACGATCATCTGCTGATAACTTTACATTGAAAATAATAAATAGAAACCAACTTAGAATAAACAGTATAGATATATCCACCTACAAAAAAATTATAACAACAGTAAGGGACAACAAACTTATAGGGTACACATTTAACCAAAAAGATCAAAGATGCTATAGAATAGTAATCAAAAATCTACATCACACTACTCCTCATAAAGCTATAGAGGAAGAAATCGAAAAAACTGATAACACAGTAAAAGGAGAAATCATAAATGTAAAGTATGGTCCTGAGAAAATACCAACATCAACATTTTTCGTGAATATCTATCCAGGCCCGAACAACAGCTCAGTGAAGCAGATCACTAAAATCCACCACCAATCTGTCATAATAGAAGATCCTAAAAAAAGGTATACAATTCCACAATGCCAGAGATGTCAACAATATGGACACTCGAAAAACTATTGCATGCAGCCATATCGATGTGTTAAATGTGCACAGGCTTATAAAACCTCAGACTGTCCTAAAAAAGACCTCAGTACACCAGCTTTATGTGCACTTTGCAACGGAGAACACCCCGCAAACTACAAAGGATGCAGTGTCTACATGGAAATCTTGGCAAGACGTAAACCAAATCCAATCAAGCGAGCACCTTTGAAAACATCCAATACAACTCCACGCACAAATAACGCAGACTATGTAAAATTTTACCCCGAAGAAAATTCAAAACTTACAACACGCATCCTCGAAAATGTCCAACACAACAATGACGGAACTAGAAAAAAATCTCTTTACTCTGACGTACTTAAAGACAACAATGAGATATCACCTCAAACACCAACAAAAACTACGAGCATCAGCAAAATAGAAGAACTTCTCTTTAAACAATCACAGCAATTTGACATACTCCTACAACAAATGAGCACCCTTATGGGGCTCTTGACGACGCTCGTCAGTAAATTGAAATGATGTCGCTTAGAATAGCTACGTGGAATATAAATGGACTGGCTCCAAATAAGTCGGAACTAGAGCTCCTAATCACTAACCATAAACTCGACGCAGTCCTGATTTCAGAAGCACACTGTACTAAACAAAGTAAGATTTCCATCAAAGGCTACAACACCTACATCACACACCACCCAGATGGAACTGGACATGGCGGGACGGCAATTATAATACGCAAGTCTATAAAACACCAACCATTGCCGGAATATAAAACGCATAAAATCCAATCGACTTCTGTAATGGTTGAGGACAGATGTGGGCACTTTGCTTTGGCAGCTGTCTATTGCCCACCAAAACACAAAATCGATTGTCCTACATTCACAAAATATTTCTTGACATTAGGAGGCAGATTTATTGCGGGAGGAGATTGGAATGCTAAACATAACTATTGGGGCTCAAGATTAACGACAACCAAGGGAAGACAGCTAAAATTGTGTCTGGATAATAATAACCTCGAAGCGGTTTCGACGGGCGAACCAACTTATTGGCCAACAGATCGTAAAAAAAAACCCGACTTGCTGGATTTCTTTATAACTAAAGGACTCTCAAAACATTACCTTAAAGCTGAGTCCTGTTATGATAGCAGCTCGGACCATACCCCTGTACTGCTGACTATCAGCACTACGCTCATAAGCTACGACAAACCAGAGTCTCTTTACAACAGACGCACTGACTGGGAGAACTTCAGAGACTATATAGATGAGCGTCTAAAGCTAAGTGGGTCACTAAAAACACCGGAAGAGATAGACAGTGCAGCCATGCATTTTACTAACCTTATACAGAAGGCCGGTTGGGAAAACACTCCGCAAAAGGACAATTACCACACGCCTAAAAATATACCATTACACATAAAACACAAAGTTCTTGAAAAGAGAAGACTTCGTCGTATATGGCACCAAACTAGACACCCGAGTGATAAGACTGCCTTAAACAAAGCTATAAAAGAGCTAAAAGATATTATGAGAGAGACACAAAACAAGACTGTCCAAAATAAGCTAGAAAATCTCACTGCAACAGCATCTACGAACTATTCGCTTTGGAAAGCCACAAAAGCACTAAACGGGCCTCAGAATATAAAATATCCACTAAGGACTGCTCATGGATGGATTAAAACTGGTAGGAATAAAGCTGACGCCTTTGCTAAACACCTAGCTGAAGTATTTAAGCCTAACGAAAGTTGTAGTGCAGATGCAGAGAAAGAAATAGATAATGTTTTGAATCAAGACTTCCAACTTTCCCTGCCACCAAAACCTGTCACTGCCCGAGAGGTTCAAAGAGTAATAAAAAACATGAAAAGTAATAAATCCCCGGGTTTTGATCTCATCACTAAAGAAGTACTGGAACAGCTTCCAAAAAAGGCTATAGTCTTCCTTACTACTCTCTTCAACGGCATTCTTAGAACACAATATTTCCCGGCACTATGGAAAGTATCTATAATCAAAATGATTCCCAAACCAGGCAAACCACCTCATGAAGCTAGCTCATACAGACCTATCAGCCTCTTACCGATCTTGTCCAAGGTCTTCGAGAAAATTCTTCTCTCCAGAATTTTACCAATATTAAATGAAAATGAAGTCATCCCAAAACACCAATTTGGCTTCAGGCAATACCACTCAACGATTGAACAGGTCCATCGAGTCTGTGAGAAAATAAGACAATCCCTTGAAAATAAGGAATACTGCTCATCAGCATTTTTGGACATTCAGCAGGCATTTGATAAGGTCTGGCATAAAGGTCTCTTATGCAAAATAAAAACTGCGCTGCCCCACAGCTACTTCATGCTATTGAAGCATTATTTATCTGACCGAATATTCCAAGTCAGGGTGGATAGAGAATCATCAGAATTCCACGAAATAAAAGCAGGTGTCCCCCAGGGATCTGTGCTGGGTCCGGTGCTATATGCATTGTACACTGCTGATCTTCCTGAGTTTGATAATGTTACCACTGCAACATTTGCCGATGTCACGGCCATTCTATCGAGTAACAAAGACCCCAATCTAGCTTCTGCAGAATTACAGAAAAGCCTTGACAAAATAGACAACTGGCTCCATAAGTGGCGAATCAAAGCAAGTTCCTCTAAATCTGTTCATATCACCTTTGCACTAAGAAAAGGGGATTGCCCTCAGGTAAAATTGGGACAAGATTACCTTCCACGAAGTGACTCTGTGAGGTATCTGGGCATGCATCTGGACCGGAAATTGACCTGGCATAAACACATCAAAACCAAAAGAGAGGAATTGAACCTGAGATACAAAGATGTGTACTGGTTGATGGCGCGCAACTCAGTGTTATCCTTGGACAACAAGCTCTTAATTTATAAGACAATCCTAAAACCAATATGGACCTATGGACTTCAACTATGGGGAAGTGCATGTAATTCTAACATCACCATCATGCAAAGATTGCAAAATGGCCTACTTAGAAACATCGCCAACACACCATGGCTTATAACTAACAATGAAGTCCATAAGGAACTAAAAATTAACACTATAAAGGAGGAGATAAGACTCTTGTCTGAGCGATATGAGAGGCGACTCGCAAACCACCCTAATGAGCTGGCGTCCAAGCTGATCAATATTAGTTACAAAAAACGTCTAAAAAGACACGACATTCAGGGACTGAGTTCCAGAAAATAAAATTAAAAAAAAAGGATTGCTGCCGCTGGGGAGCAACCTCTATAAAAACCACACTGACACACAACTCATCTGCTTATAGTCAGAGACTGATCGCAGATAAGAAAACAAAAAAAAAAAAAAATATCTTTAATCAGAACTTGGAGGGGCTTGTGTGAATGAGACCAGTTGAATTTTAAGTTCGAACATGAGCCAATTTCCTTAAGGGGTTGTATTTTGGTGTGAGATTTCGTGAATAGAGAATATGCACGTATTAAACAAATATTACAAATATGAAAGAATTTATAAAATATCTTAATCAGCGACGAACATGTGACATTTAAAGTTTCAATTAGAAAGAGAAGGTCGATACGGTCTGGTGACATCAAAGTCCATATCATCTATACATTAGCCATAGAAAATAGCGTTATTGTAAGTAAGACAGACATATTTTCGTAAAATCGTTATACCTCTTAGCTTTTCTATCAATTTTTATTCTGCTTTCACTGTTAAACTGGTTAGAAAACACATTTTTCCATGCATATTCTCTTTTGGGCTTCTAAGCCAAAAAAAATATTTTGTACTGATAATGTCAATTGTCTTTGAACATATCCGTGATGAGATTGCAGAAAACTGATAATAACAGAGCTATTTGACTTTAAAAAACTATAACGTCATTTGCGTGTATTTCATACAAAATCCCATAGAAACTGTTTGTTTTAACGTTTAGAAAAAAGTGTCTGATTTGTCTTGTTGGAAAATATCGTATTGTATGTTTGCAGGTGGCAAAGCGCCTCGCCACTTCACATGGGACGCGTGTCCACTGTACCACAACGTCACGGGATCGTGGTGCGTGGCGGCGGCGGAGGAGCGGGCGGCCGCGGCGTCCGCGCGGCGGCGGGCGCTGGCCTCGCTGCAGCAGCGGCCAAGGGCCATGCCCACCATAGACCAGAGGGCGTACCAGCTCAAAGTCAAGGCAAGAATTAACTAAATGTTACACAATTTCTACCCACCCTTTCACCGCGAGACTTTATATCAGTTGTCGTGCCCCCAGGGCGAGGCATGGTAAATCTAAAATAAATACCTACAACCGAAAACGGTTAACGTAAGTTATGTGCCATACGAGCATTTTTTGTCGGAAATATCCAACGTTCGCGGAATGAGCCTGACAATGATAGTCGGATAAATCTGACGTTGCGGTCAAAGGGTTGACACGTTCTAGGACACTACAGCAATAGAAATGTTACGAAACTGGGTTCGAGATTTGGAGTAAAACGCCAAAGTTCGTATGAGGGTTTTTATTCACTACGGAACCCAAAGGTTGACACGTGAAGATGGTCTTCCTGATGTCCAAGTCCAAGTCGCGTAGCAGCTGAATTCCAGGTATCTCGCCAAAGTAGTCGCAGGTACTTCCACTTGTCGCACTTAGGTAGGTTTCCTTCGCTTCGGTTCGCTTCGAAGTTATCGCTTTCGTAGCTCGTACTGAACTGGCGGGACGCGCACTCGATCGCCTTTTTATATGCGCCGATACAGAGGTCTACACTTTTCTCGAATATTCTCATTACTTGACGAATGTATTTCGATTGACGGGAAACATCGAGACGCCGGTATGTATGTGTGAGTGCGACTAAGCCGACGACCATTCAAAGAACTCTAGCCTTTATGCTGTAAGAATATAAGGCCTAGTTTCGCTTGCATGATTCCACTCGCGAACATTCCAAGTCTATCTCGCCAGCAGAGTTCTTACTCGCGAATATTCTACATCTATCTCGTTCGCGACAGAAATAATAATTGAAACCAGAGGGTTTACTAGCTCAAAGTCAAGGCAAGATTAAACAAAATTTTACCCAATTTTTTCTCTAAACCATTCTGGGACACTCACGCAATAAAAATTATAATTAATGTACATTTCCTGCAGTCAGTATCTCGGAATGCGTCAAGGATAATAAAGCAAGGCACTATAGTACAAAGCATATGTTATTTAAATTTTAAATACTCTTATGGTCCACTCCATCAACATGAACAACAAAGCGCAAAATAGAGCTAAACATTCGATTTTCTTAAGAAAGGATTGGACGGAGAAGGAGCAGTAAATAAAAAGTTGGTCCATTGAGGATGGCAGATTACACCAGCATGGTGAAGTCAGGTTCAATTAGCTGCTTTTATTGGATACATATGACGGAGCGAAAGAAGCTGATGGACTAATGACAACAGTCGATTGGACCTGACGGCACTGTGCTGCCATCTGGTGTATGTAAATCCTCATTATTTTTTTTATTTATTTGCAGGATATGCGTTCAAAATGGAAGGGAAGTCAAGAACTACGCGAGAATTTAGCTGCGGCCGGCAATGAAGAAACTACCGAAGAGAGGGAGCCGATCCTCGACGGGTTCGCGCCTGACTACGACCTGAGATTGTTCAGGGAGGCGCAGGCGTTGGCCGCTATCAAGATTGAGGAGGAGCTGGGAGATATACATACGGACAGGGGGACCAGGTAAGCGGATATTATTGTTTTCTTTCTACTCCTGTACTGTTATCTGCCTTTTGTTGTGTTTCGGTGGCAGACAAACAAATATACTTTAAAAAAAAAATCTTACTCAATTAATATATATGTCTCCATCGCCCCCAATATTTTATTTGAAAATATATTTAATGTACAGATAGACTTAATGCTAATAGCAATCTCTACCAATTCACCTTCGGTATAAACAGAAATCTAACGTAGTAGGCGCAAAAGTAAGGCACTCAAACAGTAGTATTCAAGTGACTTGAGTGATAAGTATAACAACAAAATAGACAAAACATTAAATATAGTAATATGTAATACATATGTTATACAATATATATATATAAATAGATATAGGCCGTAACATACATACAATAAATAAATTAAATAAGTCTAATATTGCCAAATATAATAACTATAGGATACCAGTATAATAATTTCGGCTGCATTCAATTATTTTTGCCTATAAAAAAAGTGGATTCCTAATAATTATTAACACCTAGTTTTATATCTCCCGCAGATTCGTAGTGATGGGCAAATACATGATGGAAGTGTGGTACCAGTCTCCATACCCGGGCGATGCGGCCCGCGTGCCTCGTCTGTTCGTGTGCGAGTTCTGCCTCAACCATCACAAGTCAGCCACGGGCGCCACGAGGCACCAAGCCAAGTGTGTGTGGAGGCATCCGCCCGGAGACGAGGTGACGCTTGTTATAACATTCAGTATCTGTGCGAGTTCTGCCTCAACCATCACAAGTCAGCCACGGGCGCCACGAGGCACCAAGCCAAGTGTGTGTGGAGGCATCCGCCCGAAACGAGGTGACGCTTGTTATAACATTCAGTATCTGTGCGAGTTCCGCCTCAACCATCACAAGTCAGCCACGGGCGCCACGAGGCACCAAGCCAAGTGTGTGTGGAGGCATCCGCCCGGAGACGAGGTGACGCTTGTTATAAAATTTAGTATCTGTGCGAGTTCCGCCTCAACCATCACAAGTCAGCCACGGGCGCCACGAGGCACCAAGCCAAGTGTGTGTGGAGGCATCCGCCCGGAGACGAGGTGACGCTTGTTGTAACGTATCTGTGCAAGTTCTGCCTCAACTATCACAAGTCAGCCACGGGCGCCACGAGGCACCAAGCCAAGTGTGTGTGGAGGCATCCGCCCGGAGACGAGGTGACGCTTGTTATAACATTCAGTATCTGTGCGAGTTCCGCCTCAACCATCACAAGTCAGCCACGGGCGCCACGAGGCACCAAGCCAAGTGTGTGTGGAGGCATCCGCCCGGAGACGAGGTGACGCTTGTTATAATATTCAGTATCTGTGCGAGTTCTGCCTCAACCATCACAAGTCAGCCACGGGCGCCACGAGGCACCAAGCCAAGTGTGTGTGGGGGCATCCGCCCGGAGACGAGGTGACGCTTGTTATAACATTCAGTATCTGTGCGAGTTCCGCCTCAACCATCACAAGTCAGCCACGGGCGCTACGAGGCACCAAGCCAAGTGTGTGTGGAGGCATCCGCCCGGAGACGAGGTGACGCTTGTTATAATATTCAGTATCTGTGCGAGTTCTGCCTCAACCATCACAAGTCAGCCACGGGCGCTACGAGGCACCAAGCCAAGTGTGTGTGGAGGCATCCGCTCGGAGACGAGGTGACGCTTGTAACATTCGGTATATATGGTCTAGCAAAATATACTGTAAGTATTTTGATACTAAACAACTTTCCTCAAGGAAGACATCGAAACATGAAAAGTAATGTTTGGCCTCCCATACAAGTTAACCAATCAGTTGATCCGAATTTGTATGGAAAGCCAAAAATATTTTTTCGTATTTAGACATATATTCCTTGGGAAAAGTTGTTTAGTATCACGGACTGAATTCACCCTTGAAATAGTTTCATTAAATTTTGTTAGATTGTGATACAGGACTTATATGGTAGGCACTTTGCTCCAACCCAGAAATTCGTAAGTTTCGCGTAAGGGTAAGTAAGGGACAAAACATGTTCTTACGTTAAATATGCAAAATATGCAAAAGGATCTTTTTATGAATAAGAGGGTAAGTCGCCTTCTACGGCGTCCACGAGAAGATTTAGAGTGGTCCTATTCTACTCTGCCAGAAACCATACGGCATTGACATGTAAATTAGATTAAAACTCAAAGTTCTAAAAACATATTTTTCATGCAGGTGTACAGAAAAGACACGTTAAGCGTGTGGCAAGTCGACGGCCGGAAGCACAAGCAGTACTGCCAGCAGCTTTGTCTGCTTGCCAAGTTCTTCCTGGACCACAAGACTCTGTATTACGATGTGGAGCCATTCCTGTTCTACGTGATGACGTGTTCCGACAACGAGGGATGTCACATCGTCGGCTACTTCAGTAAGGTGAGTGCTGGAGGTCTCCAGTACAATCGGTCTACTTTCCCGATCGGTCAACTTTCACAAACCGTCTGTTTCCCCAAATGGTCTCCATTACCAACTTATTTTCTCATCAGTTTTCTTTTCCAAATGGTTTACATTCCCAATCGGTTAACTTTCTAGTTTGTTGGGGTGCGACTGGTTTGACTGGAGCACAAGCAGTACTGCAATCTGCCTGCTTGCCAAGTTCATCCTGAACCACCGTGTGATGCCTATCAGGGAAGAAATATGAGAACAATAGAATTAATATGACTATTAAATACAGAACGGAATCTCCTAAGGTTCCGCGAAATATGCCCCGTCCCCTGTCCCCGCACCTCTCCCCCGTTTTCGACTTTTCGAGGCGGCCAGGCGCCCGCAGCCGACCACTCAACACCCTCTACATGGCGAGAACGGGGGAGGTGCGGGGGCGGGGACGGGGCATATTGCGCGGGACCTTAGGAGATTCCGTTCTGTATTTAATAGTCTTATTAATTCTATTGTTCTCATATTTCGTTCGGGGATTTCGTTCTGTATGTAATACTTAAATTAATTATGTGACAATGTGAAGCCATTCCTCTTTTACGTGACGACGTATTTTGCATGGCACGGGCTCTACCCTTGGTCTAGATAGAGCATAAGTTTATTTGCTAACAAATTCAAAAATTCCCTAATTGTCAAGAACACCACGTAGTGATAAGTAGCGGAACTATAGTCGTTTCGGTAGTTCCGCTACTCATCACTAGATGGATATTCGTAACGCTAGAGAAACCCCTGAATTTCAAGCGTTAATAACCAATAACTTTTAAACGGCACAACCAAATTTGTATTAAACATAGCTAAGAAATACCGCAAGAGAATTTACTTTCACATAAAAAAACCCGCATCGAAATCGGTCTATCCGTTCAAGCACAGGCAGATAGACAGACCGACAGATATTAGCGTCATATTTATAAAATCCCTCTTTTTGTCAGGGGTTAAAAATAGGCGTCGACGCTGTTTAAGAGTCCCCCGACCCTAGACTTCTCCATACAAACGTAGTCTACGTTTAATTTTGAAACCACATATCAGATTCCGGTAAAAATTGGTAATTGTAAAGAAATTGCAATTATCTAGGGTTATAACTGGTTTCCTATAGTAAAATTATGAACTGGAAAGAAAATATAACGATTTAGAAGTTTCCCATACTAATGGTGAAAAATAATATAAAACACTATATTCTATTTCAAGTTCATATTTTTACTGTCGGAAAATAGTTCTAAACCTAGATAATTGCAATATCTTTGAAATTACAAAATTTTGCCCAAATCGGACATGTCGTTTTGAAATAAAACGTAGACTACGTTTGTATGGAAAGTTGTATTTTGGTCTAGGGCGGGGGGGGGGACCCTTAATCAGCTGCAGGGCTGGCGAGAGGATGGAGAGTGCAAACAGGAATGCTTGAGTAGGGAAGAACAGAAAAATTTGAAAACGCTTGCAGTCTTCTCTTTTGTTTCGTCACATGTTCTTCTCGACAAGGTCGGTGTCAGATTTTAAATGCTGCCTTAAGGCATCTGACATTTAATGACAGAATTCTAACAATGATAGTCGGGATCAACCACTTGCCTTCTGATGTATGGAGAAGAGCTCGAGCTGCATGTCAATAGCTGTGACCAATCCAATTGAAAGAAACTAACAGTGTTGCTTAACATGCGTAAGCGCTAAGAATACGTACTGCCGTTGGGCCATCAAGCCGCATATATAACTTGAAAAAAAAACCTCAACATGTACCGAAATAAAATAAAATGTTCCAGATCCATCCCACCTAAACTGATTTAAAATATGGCTTCTATTTTAATGATTTACAGACAAGTTTTTCTCCCACCGCTCTCCTTTGCTAAGAAACGCGCCTACGCGTTTTATAAGCACGGACGACAATAGGGTGTTTGCCTGTGTTTGTTTTTGGACAATATTATATACGAAACAACAAATAAAACCAAAAAGAAATATTTTTCTGAAAACAGCAAGAAAATGAAAAAGAATAAGTGCGAGTCGGACTCGCCCATGAAGGGTTCCGTAGTAGCAAATAACATAATATATAAGTCTTGTAGTATGTTTTTTTTAATTTTTTATATTTGAGTTGATTGAATGAAAGGTAAATTGCCGTTTATGATTTATGACGTATTAAAAAAAAACTACTTACTAGATATCGTTCAAACCAATTTTCGCTGGTAGTTTTCACGGTAATGAACATAATATATTTTTTTTAGATTTTCAATTCCCTTATTTTAGAAGTTATGGGGGGACACACTTTTTTCCACTTTGGAAGTATCTCCCGCGTAAAGTATTCGGTTAAGAAAAAAATTATATTAGAAACCTCAATATCATTTTTGAAGACCAATCAATAGATACCCCACACGTATGGGTTTAATGAAAAATAAATTTTTGAGTTTCAGTTCTAAGTATAGGGAACCCCCAAAATTTATTGTATTTTTCTATTTTTGTGTCAAAACCTTAATGCGGTTCACATAATTCATCTAATTACCAAGTTTCAACAGTATAGGTCTTATAGTTTCGGAAAAAAGTGGCTGTGACATACGGACGGACAGACAGACAGACAGACATGACGAATCTATAAGGGTTCCGTTTTTGCCATTTGGCTACGGAACCCTAAAAATGGGTACCTGGTCTGGACATTTCGCTATCTCTTCCGTACGCGCGAAACCTAACTGCAGTGACATCACATGCTAATGCATACTTTTTCGGACTGGATGTTTCCCTATTTAACAGACTTAAAAAATAATAATATTTTGAACGGATTAAAAAGTTATTGGTTTCGGAATGTGTTATATTTTGATAAAAAAACACGTGTTAAATACCCTGTCTAGTCCAGTTCGACATAGTGTTTTTCCATTAGGTACAACAGTCTCAATACAGTTTTTCGCACTAAAGAACATTGAGGTATCATTGCTAACTTTTGGACCTCTAGCTATCCAAAGTGTTCCGAGAGTGTGTTTATCCACCTTGGTGTCATATTTCTGCTTAGGCAGTCACGAAAAAGTCAATCTCAAAGTGGCAACTAATCAAAGAAATTTACATTTACATTTGTTATTACAAATGTCATTAATATTGGTAAAGTCATATTGCACCCCCGCCCATGATTCGGAGTACTACGTTACTACACCGTAGCTCCATTGAGCGGGCGTCAGCTGGCGGGTCAACGACCCCGCATAGGTCGATACGGGGCGCCGGCGGCCTGTTTTGGTACTAGTCTGGATTTTAAAGGGGTTGTAAAGTTAGACACTGGATGGGAGGCGCGGAATTAATAATGAGTGTTGTTGGCAGATTTGCAGCCGAATATTAGTAATAAAATCTTTTCATTACAATGTTGAGATAAAATTGTAGCCAAATGAAATGAAGCCGCATGAAATTCTTTAGGAATGAAAATCTAAAAATTAGTTGAGTGTACTTGTTTGTTAATTTGAAAAATCTTTAGCGCTTTAACTCATGTTTTTAAAGTCAGTTTGAGTAGACAAGCAAAAAGTGTAGAACATGGGACAGGTTAAACTAAATAAAAGCTTGTAATAAAAATAAGCGTTGCAATATTGTAGCCATATATTACACTCTAGCTCTGGCCCTCTAACCTCAGTGCTCTCACATATCACACCCTAAGCCCTAAAGTAAAGCACTCATAAAATTAAATCAAAATATGCCATTCTCCATTCTTCGTACGAACTTCTATCAGCGAACCCCTAAAATTTGTCCTTTATTTGTATCGGTCATTTCAATTTCACGCATGTCCAAACCAGCTCTTGGCATGATACAAAATTGACATTGGTCGAGTGAATAAGCCTAGCACTATCAGTTATAACAAGATAATTTTTCAAAATTAAAAACCTTCTTTAATACCGAACTACACAACCAATTTTGAAAAAAAAATATATAATCACCTCGTAAGTATGCTCTTTCAAACAAAAAGAATTTTCCAAAATGGTTCTTCTAGTAGTCGGGAATAAAGTATATTCGAATTGACAACCTCCTTTATTTTAAGTCTGTTAAAAATGATAATTTGTGATCATTAAAATTTCCTGTAATTTTATATCGGTTTGTATCGAAAATATTACAAGTTGGCTCGCTACGCTACACTTGCACCCATTTTCCAGATTTTAAATATCCTAAAGGCAAACTGGTTGACCCATTGTTATCACTCCATTATAAGATTGTGTGTTATAAACTGAAATTAATAAATAAGTAAATCCATCTAAAGGTCGAAAGGCATTCCTAGCTTCTAGCGTTAAAAGCGCCTATTGTTTTTTTAATTTGTATGTACATGTAATTAATTTCATATGTATGTATTGATCTGAGGTATTAATAAACTTACTTTTTTACTTGTGCGGCTGAGTCCCTCATAATACAACCTATAACACAACTGCCCGCTGAGGACAGGTACCACAAAGGGCAAACCGGTACCTTTTTAAGATGTATTAATTCAAGAATCGTCGAGGAGGCATAGGGCTTACAAACTTTATAAAATTTATAAAATTACCTCGAAGAATACTCTTGTAGTAAAGAAAGAAGGATGGGATCCGGCTACCAACCCCGGCGAAAACTGGCCCAGGTAACACACAATGTCTGCACATTGAGGACTGACGAGAAACTGGCTGAGGTGGAGGAAGAATTGAGTAGGTTACGGTGGGACATTGTGGGGTTGTCTGAAGTCCGAAGAGAGGGCGAGGGCACGACAACCCTAGAGTCTGGTAACCTACTCTATCACCGGGAAGGAGACGAAAAGAAGTCCCAGCATGGTGTCGGGTTTCTCGTCCACAAGTCCCTCATTAACAACGTCACAACCATCGAGAGTGTTTCCAGCAGGGTAATATACCTGATACTCAGAGTATCTAAAAGATATTCGCTGAAGGTTATACAGGTATATATGCCAACTGGGGATCACTCCGATGAAGAGGTGGATGAAGTGTATGAGGACATCAGTAGGGCCATAGTACTTCTGAAACCTATTTTACGGTTGTTATGGGGGATTTTAACGCAAAACTGGGTAAGCGAGGCATTGGAGAGTTTAGGCTGGGAAACTTTGGATACGGAGTGCGAAATAACAGGGGACGTAGGCTGGCTGATTTTTTGGAGCAAGAGGGACTCTTTGCAATGAACTCTTTCTTTAAAAAGCCGCCGCAAAGAAAGTGGACCTGGTTGGGTTCAGCAAAAAAGAACCAGCCCCCTGTTAAGAACGAAATCGACTTCATCCTAACGACAAAGAGACGAATATTCAACGATGTCTCAGTGATCACTCGAGTCAAAACCGGGAGTGATCACTGAATATTAAGAGGCATCGTGAATATTGGTCTCAAAGTCGAAAGGTCACGACTGATGAAGTCGACGCTCCGACCGTCGCAAGTCCAAATTGAGAACTCCGAGGGCTTCCAGCTTGAACTGTCGAATCGCTTCGAAAACCTTCAGGATTGCGTTACAGTGGACGAGACAAACCAAGGGTTTATACAAGCTGTCCAAGCGGTGGGATCAAAAGTATTCAGGTCCAGCCCCAAACGAAAGCCTCAAAAAATCTCTGCTCGGACCCTAGACTTAATGGCAGAGCGACGATCAAGGCCGCTGCATACCTCCAAAGATGCTGAATCATATCGGCAGCTCAACAGACGTATACAAAAGTCCTTGCGACACGACATCCGCTCCTTTAATACTGAGCGTATTAAGGAGACGATAGAGCAGAATAAAGGCTCCAAAGTGTTCGCAAGAGCTATGTCGGTTGGGCAAAGCCGATTGATGAAGCTGAAGACGGAGGACGGCGGCGTGGTGTCGACAAAGGAAGGGGTTCTGGCGGAGATCGAGAGGTTTTATGGACAGCTGTATACCTCAGTATCACAACCCAGTAAACAAATGGTTAAAGACCCAAGAGCCAAGCTTACCCGACACTATACCGAAGATATCCCGGACATCAGCCTGTACGAGATTAGGATGGCCCTCAAACAGCTTAAAAACAACGAGGCGCCGGGCGAGGATGGAATCACAGCAGAGCTTCTGAAAGCGGGCGGAACGCCGGTACTGAAAATCCTTCAGAGGCTCTTTAATTCCGTTCTGCTCGAGGGCGTAACGCCAGAAGCGTGGAACAGGGGCGTGGTGGTCTTGTTCTTCAAAAAGGGAGATAACACCCTATTGAAGAACTATAGGCCTATCACGCTTCTGAGTCATGTATATAAGTTGTTTTCAAGGGTCATCACGAATCGTCTCGCGAACAGGTTTGATGCCTTCCAACCTCCCGAACAAGCTGGTTTTCGTAAAGGCTTTAGCACTATGGACCACATTCATACGCTGCGGCAGGTTATAGAGAAGACGAGGGAGTATAACCGGCCGTTATGCTTGGGATTCGTGGACTATGAAAAAGCCTTCGATTCGATCGAAACATGGGCCGTGCTTCAGTCTCTCCAGCGATGCCGTATTGACTATCGGTATATCGAAGTGTTGAAGTGCTTATACAGTAACGCCACTATGTCAGTCCGAGTACAGGAGCAGTGCACGAGGGCAATTCCACTGCATAGAGGTGTAAGACAGGGAGATGTTATATCTCCAAAACTGTTCACCGTTGCACTGGAAGATGCCTTCAAGCTTCTGGAATGGGAAGGATTTGGCATCAACATCAATGGCGAGTATATCACTCACCTTCGATTTGCCGACGATATTGTTGTCATGGCAGAATCGATGGAAGACTTAAGTACTATGCTCGGAGACCTAAATCGAGTTTCCCAACAAGTGGGCCTTAAAACGAACATGGACAAAACCAAAGTAATGTCGAATGTCCATGTTGCGCCCCTACCTGTTTGTGTTGGGAGCTCCACCCTCGAAGTTGTAGACCAGTATATCTACCTGGGTCAATTAATCCAGGCAGGAAGTTCCAGCTTCGAGGAAGAGGTCTTTCGACGAATCCGACTCGGCTGGGCAGCGTTCGGGAGGCTACGCAATGTCTTCTCGTCCAAAATACCTCTGTGCCTCAAGACTAAGTTTTACAACCAATGTGTGTTACCAGTGATGACTTATGGCTCCGAAACGTGGTCCCTTACTATGGGTCTCATAAGAAAGCTCAAGGTCGCTCAACGCGCTATGGAGAGGGCTATGCTCGGTGTTTCCCTACGTGATCGAATCAGAAATGAGGAAATCCGTAGGAGAACAAAAGTCACTGACATAGCCAAGCGGATTAGCTCGTTGAAGTGGCAGTGGGCGGGACACATAGCGCGACGAACCGATGGCCGATGGGGCAAAAAGGTTCTTGAATGGCGACCGCGTACTGGCAAGCGAAGCGTAGGGCACCCACCTACAAGGTGGTCAGATGACCTGACCAGGGTCGCTGGAAAGCGCTGGATGCAGGCCGCTCTTGATCGGTCATTTTGGAAATCTTTGGGGGAGGCCTATGTCCAGCAGTGGACGTTATGCGGCTGAAATGATGAATGATGATGAAAGAAAGAAGAACACTCGACCAATCTGATTCGAATTTAAGAGACCGCTTTTTGTGGGTTTTCCTGGATTTATCTTTCATAGTGATTTTTATATTTTATAATTGCGTAATCATCAATTTATTCTAATATTTCGTATTTTACAGTATAGGTAAAGGACTTTTTATGATTATTATATGTCGAATTTATAATATTTAATTTAATGAAAGAAATACAATCATGCGCAGAATTGCTTGTTGTCTATTTGTTTGTTAAACTAAGTAAAACTAATTTATTTAATTTTCAAACCCGTGGTATGAAAGTATGAATCAGTCTTGAAATACATTTCTCAAGATATGACTACGTTAGCAAGTCCGTAGATCCTTCAGCGGTCTCTTCATCTTCTAACGTGTACTTTACCTACACTACAAACTATTTTTGACTTTAAACCAAAGCGACAAGATTAAAATTTCATTAGCCGCTAAAACTGCTACGCTCACTATTGTTTACGACGAGCGTAGCACCGTAGCACTCCTGACGTAGACGTGCTACGGCGTAGTAGATTCGAGGGCTTCGTTGAGTTTTCCTGCTTTATTAACGTTGTTTCTAAAATAGTATGCAATTTTCTCGTGAAAAATGGTTCGTTGGTAAAAAATAATCTGGCTATTTAAGTTCTGTGTAGTTTGAAGTACGTATTGAATACATTCCTAAGCCTGTTATTTCTGGTATATACTATTTACGTCGTAGGCTGATTATTTATTTATACGCTATCGCAATTTTATAGAGTGTACACTAATCCTTTTACTCGTAGATAAGTTAATTTAAAGATAATGTTATGTTTTGTTTCCTCTCTCACTCGTATGGTAAGAGGCGACAAATAGACGTATCCAACTCGTTTGCAGTGTGATGATTATGGACAAATCCTTCCTTTATTGGGAGAGGCCTTTACACCAGCTGTAGGGAACAAAAAAAATATTTTATCTTTTATTGGCAATTATAACGTCAATAATTAATTCTGCCTCGATAGTTAGAGTTGCCTTGATATATTCTGACTCAGTATTGTTGTAAAAAGTTAGTCATACCACGTCATACTTTTATATGAAATTGATCGACTACGCACCCAAATCTAATTAAGCCATGAATCACGTGAATTACTAAAATCTTTTCTCGGATTCGGATTCGGAAAACATTTGTAAACCTGGATAGGTTTACAAAAAAGGATTTTTTTGAGAGTATAAATATCAATTGGGTGCTTTTCTGGGCGAAAAATAAATTAAAAAACAAATAAGAAAAACGTCACAAAATAAGATCACTTGCGATTTTAGATTTATTATAACACAAAAACTGATATAATATAAGGCGCTATTTGGAAATTATGACGTCATTAGTTTGTTTTTCATACAAATTCCACAAAAAATGTTTGTTTTGCCGTTTAGAAAAAAGTAAAATTCAGATACTTTTCTAGAGAGTAGCGAAGAAAATAGCTATTATTTTACGCCGTCTCGAAATTTCTCAAACGTCTTGACAACGAGGCAAGTTGCTCCTTAATGTATTTTCGCATTGTTAAAGCACTCCCTTTAGACAAACACCGAACGTAGACAGACACGTAGAGCTAGACGAATAGCTTCGTCGAGACTGTCCGGGTTCAACGAACTATCCGGACGTCCGAGATGCATTAAATATAGTACAGACAATTTTGTACTTGTGTCATAGATTTTTACCTGTGTAGGTAGTATTATTTATATTTTTTTGAAAATGAAAAATAAGGTCTCCACATGTCGTCGGATGCAAAGGACGTTAAATTGTGATTAGTTAGGTTAGGTGTACGTAGGTTAGTATCTGACTTAAATTTTGTCACAAACGTTTTGCATTTTAGTACTGTATCTTAAATGCATTTAAACTTAACTGTCCCGTGAGTCGTCTAATATGAACAAATCAATTGTTTTGCTATTGTTCTTTATTCACGGATAGCGAAGTTGATAATTTGTATACTTTTTATTTCTTAGTAAAAACGCTGCATTTCCTTATTGTTCGCGTGCAGATTATAAAATTATACTTAAGTAATTTCCTTCATTGTTAAATTCCAATGTAAGTATTGAGCCATAAATTACATACTTACTCAATCACTTTTATATACTTAGGATACTACTATTAGTTTGCCCCGAACTGTGAACTTGCGAATCCCATATCTCGGCAACCCCTTGACCGATCAGGCCCATTTTTTAACTTTGAAATTGTACCTGCCAAGTTTTATGAAAATCTGATCAAAGAGAAAAGTTATCGTCGAACAAACATACATACAAACGATGGATTGTTCAAGTAGAAGTAGACTCGGAGAACTTAGCTCTCTCATCAAACAAGCTCAAAAAAGGGCCTAAAAATTAACCTATGTTTAATTAAGCTGTAGACTTTTACAACTAAGTCTTTCTCATTTTGTTTCACTTTAGAAAAACGTGATAAAAATTGTTCTTGGGAACTCGGAGGCCTTTCAAAATATTTCAGACGTTTCTGCTGCAGTAGTTGTCAGTTCACTGAAATATTAGTAATAGAAATGTTATCAGAACAAAAATGTAAAAAAATAAAACATTGTACACGTTTTTAAAAATAAATATTGTGCTCAAGTCAACTGCATCAGGAAGACGCTAATAGATCTCACTATGTTTCACTTTAGAAAAACGAGACAAAAATTGTCCTTGGGAAGGATGCCTTTTAAAATATTTTGGATATTCACTGAAATATTGGTACAGGAATATTTAAGAATAAAAATGTAAAGAAGTAAAACATTATAAACTTTTTTAAAAGAACCGTCGAGTCGTCGTCCTCAACTTATCAGGAAGACGCTAATAGATCCCCGGCGCAGACAACCCCTATAATACAAATTTTGGCGAAACTTTGCTACTTACGTGCGCTCACATCCCAGACGGATGGTGCAGACGCAGCACCAGGTCAACGAACCGCCCCCACTTCCTGAATCGTTAAAAACCACCCCTTCAAAGTAAATATTAAAAGCGCCTTAACAAATAGAATGAATGCGGTAGGTGCACAGTTCTAATTAGCATGTTGCTAGTTGCGTTAGATTCACATATGTACAGTGCGTGTAAGTAGCCACTTCTGAATTTTGAGCTGCCTGAAGACATTTGACATAGCTTAGCCAAAGATAATTATAATTACAAACGTAACAGAGAACCAACGCCATAGAAACTATTGGAAGGGAACAATAAGGTGATGTAGGCATGTTAATGAAAGCTGTTTAATGATGACAGCCGGGACCAGCTTAACAAATGCTGTCAAAGTCATCCGGGACCAACGGCCGGGATTCACATAACATATGAAAGCTTTAAGAGAGGTTTGTCAGTATCGTAGCAAGTGGAGGTCCGTAGTCTCTACCTAACCCTGTGGGAAACAGGCGTGATATTACGCCTACAAGCCAAAACCACACCGTTCACTGAACTCGCATGCCTTGGCAGTCTGAATCATCATCATTATTTCAGCTGCATAACGTCCAGTCTGAATATAAAGTATTATATTTTTTACTTCCTCCATCCCGAATTTCAAACGAAGATTAACTGTCGGTACAAGATTCGCCACGACAATCTAGGATGTTTATGTAAACATTGCACGTCGTCTAGACACCAGACTCGCACACACGCACACAACGTGAGCGAATTGACGGGCGTGTGCGTGGAATTCATTTCGCGGGGTTGTAAATATAGCAGGTTCGATGCGTATTATGTAGGTATTTTTGTTGAGGGTTGTTTTATGGCCCGTAATTTGAAAAGGGTTTCGTTCATATGTTGAACCACCAGCCTGAAGAAATTAATATTTGAATCAGTTTTGTTTAAAATTCATAGAGGTGTAAAAAAATTAAGACTGTAAAAGTTTTTTCAACACACTTGCTCATAAAGTGGCTCTATGATCACCGCAATTAGGCACATAATGACACCCATAATCAAACTGTGATTTTTTCATTGCTATAACTCACTAGTGAGTTATAGTTTTTATTTTTTATTATATTGGTTGAGTTGCTTTGTTCCTATTAAAAAAATTTTATAAAAAAAAAAGATCGTGTTCAATGGATCAAACAAATTAATGTTCCTTTTGCTTGCTCATTTCATGCTACTTCTTATTTAAATAGATAATTTTAACTCGTTCGTGTTGAATAAATAAAACTTTCACTCAAATATAACTTTTGTTTTCTCTGTAATAAAAGAAAACTTTAAATTCCCCGTTTTGTACGTGGCAGAATAGGTGCAAATTCTATGCGCAGAAAATAAAAAAAAACCCTTTAGTCTGTGGCCGATCGCAATGCGCGCGCATACGAAAACTGATTAATTTTTCCCGCCATAGCGAAACATTTTTCACAACTCGTTTTCACTGTTGAAATTATAGTTATTTGTTAATTAAAATGTCTACAAGTACTAGTTACGAAGAAAATGATTTATGTTGTACACCGCCCGATATAAGATGTGAAGCCCTTAACGTTATAAAAAGTTTACTACCTGAAAACTCCAAGGAAAAATATTTTTAGCGTACCAAAATTTCATAAAATGGCAAAACAGCAAGAATACGCATTCTTTTTCATAAAAAAGTGTCCATGGCGTCCTTTAAATAATTATCTTCTAAGTACAAACCTAGCTCTTTGTGGTGTTTATACTCAATGTTAAAAAGTACAGTCAGAACAAAGAATGGAGTGGACTTAAAAACATACTTTCATTTGTCAGCTTATCTAAAGAGACTATCCGAATTAACCGATGGATTTAGAAGCAAGAAATCAAAGGTTTTATCGTCTGACGATATTGAAAAATTTATAAAAGATTCCTACTGACGAAACACTAAGTACATCCAATGATTAGATTTCACCTACCTACACGAATAATGAGCCATCCCAAATTATAATAGAACATGAAAGTATTTCAATAAATAATCTATCGGATGAGACCGCTATGCCATCAAAAACAGTTAATTATAATTTTACTAACTGCACATTTACTAATTGTTTCTCTAAATAAACTTTTTATTTACTAAATAAAATGAGTTTTTATTGTTATTTTATTCTCAAGTGTGTTGAAAAACGTCGTATGATACACGTGTGTATTGATGATTACCGTCCTTGGCTCTCTTAATCACCAATGTTACACACCAGTACCATAATGTACTATTATACCATTCCCCCTCTAAAAATTTTATTTTATTCACTGATATAATATAATTAATAAAATGCACTTTTAATCACTATTTTGGTGTTTGAATTCAGAACAATTATTTTTAATTTTAGTAATGGTTCCAATTTTAATGTGGATTTTAATTAATTTAACCTTTCCATTTTCTTCATTTTTCTATTTTCGCTTAAATCTTTCTTTTTCTCGTAGTCATGGTATAAAGTATAGTATGCATCTTGAATAAAACGGATTTATATCAAGGGCCGTGAATCACTCACGTCGCTCAGGATTCTAACACTTGAATCACTCTCTGCGGTCGTGATTCAATCGTTAGAATCCTTCCGAAATAAGTAAATTGTTCGTGATTCATCTATGGCCCTCAATTTAAATCCATCTTTTTTTCACTAATTGCATAATATAACAATTTGATATCTAAATGGGGATTCCTGTGATTCTTATATTATTTTAATTAATTCATAATAATAGTTAGGGAGGCGAGGTAGCTAAATGGCGTAATTCAACGGCGCCGTCGAGACCTATCAAAATCGAAAGATAAAATAATTTCGAAAAGAAAAGCTCGTATGGTAAAAACTATTTTAGCGGTGGGTTTGGCGTGTACGGTCTTTCAAAAATGTTAAAAAAAACAGTTACTTGGGCATTCTCGAGCGCGTCAGATATTCATACTACGTATGCCACAAGTGCCTCTGATAACAACGGTATACTAATCTGCCGGTTTGCGTGGTGGGGGTAGGCATATAAAGTAGTCAAAAATGCAAAAAAAAATTTACTCGAGCGCGTCAGATTTTCGGAAGGGGTGTTAAGTAGGTCCCAAGGTAGCTCCTTTTAAAAAAACTGACGATTTCGGCGTGACGATAAGTTACGATGAATTTTTGAAAATGCAAAAAAAAAATTTTTTTTAAATACTCGAGCGCGTCAGATTTTCATAGGGGAGGTTTATCTCGGTATCCTGAAAGCATATTTTTTTAATCTGACAAAAAAGTTGGTGGGTTCTCTTAATCTGACTGAAAAAGGTTTTTTGGTTTCTTTTTTTCCTTTCTTTCTCCTTGATAAAACGGGGAATTTAAGAATGACAATAAAGCGATAGATACAACCAACGTAAATGTTTATTTAAACTTTTTTCTTGTAAAATGTATCGTTCGCGACTTATATGCCGCAACACGTTCTTAGGAAGACAAAATAGCTCCTCCACACTTCCGGTCATGCGGAAACTGGCAGATTTTGTATTTTTAGTATGTTTTAGATTATATTCTTCAAAATAAATAATAAAAAAATCGCGCTCGAGAATGCCGGATTAACGTTTTTTTTTTACAAGTTCGCGACCCTATATCTCGGCCGCGTCAAGGACTTATCGTCAGATTAGTTAAATTTAGTCTTTAAACACTAAAATCAACCCCCAATATCTTAATCTGATGCGCTCGAGTATTTCAGACTATCGATTTTTTTTTACTAATCTGATCGTCGATCGTAGACGCGCGTCACTACATATAGAGCTAAATACTTTACAAGGTTGTTCTATTAGGTCTGAGGTATCTCTCATATCTTAAACTGCCACGCTCGAGTATTGCAGAAAATTCCCCTATTCGCCTCCCTAACTATAAATTTTGTCCTTCAGTTCATTCGCTGACTGAAATGACTGTCATCGCGCTAATTTTGTTTTGTTTGTTATTCGTGTGTTTAAGTGGCCAATATTGGTGTTAGATTTTTCAGGTTGCCCAAAGGCATCTTGACATAGCTTAACGACTGTCATACAATTATGACAGCCGGTACCAACGGCTTATACGTGCTTTCCGAAGCACGGAGGAGCTAGATTTTTTTTATGCCAATTGTGCGGCCCACACCCATCCAAGTGCGGACCACGCCCGGTGTCGCTTTACTTGGGCCACCGAGATCCTAAAGCGGCGTCTTTGATTGTGGCGCGTTTACAGTCTGCAAGACAATTAGAATAAACGAAATGTAACTTTTTTGCCTTTTTGTTGTTTTGTCATTCTCTTACTTTGACATATCGTAATGTTATTTCTCATACTTCATGTTTTTGTAGCCATTATTTTTATTAATCATCAGGTCTTTTTAGTCTCCAATGCAGGAGAACGAACCTGTCTGTACTTGCAGAGCCATACTTGGCCAGAGCAGTCAGAGGATTTGGCCTATACTCTCCTCGCTGGCTAGACGGGTTGGAGAGGTCTCATTGATGTTTATAAGCTTTGTTTAGCTTGTATTTCCTAAGTGGCCTTCTACGACATACACTGGGAGACTTGGAGTGGCCCTATTCTACTCTGCCGGATACCACACGGCATTCATTTTTATTAATTATAATCAACTATGTATTACGTGACAGTATCAATAGTATAGGGTGCGGCAGAGGGAACCTTGGGCTTACGGGCCACCCCTAAACCGCGAACATATTTATTTTTTTATTCATCAAGATTATTATTTGTATGCGAATGAAATCCATACTTATATATAAAGCTGAAGAGTTTATTTGTTTGTTTGTTTGTTTGAACGCGCTAATCTCAGAAACCACTGGTCCGATTTAAAAAATTCTTTCGGTATTAGATAGGTCGTTTATCGAGGAAGGCTATAGGCTATATTGCATTACGCCCGCGACTTCACACGTGTGGATAACGCGGGCGAAGCCGCGCGCTGCCTCTAGTTATAATTACAGGTTAATACTCGTTGTTATGAAAAGCTTGAAGATATGACAAATTATTTTTAAGTAACTAAGAATAAATATAGAGGACCAGGGACCTTGTTCCTTACTTTTTACTCTGCAATACAATGTTAGCAATTTATTTATGATATTCATTTTTGAACGAATGCTGAAGACTTCAATTCAAATAAGGTTGAGTTTAGCAATCGAACAGCTTGAGGTAATGGCCGAGCAATAGATGTGGGTAAATCACGGTCTTTTGTTCGGATATTTGCCTTTAGTTCGATTTTTGTTTTTGTATTGAAAAACCGTTGTCCAACGGACCGAAATATATTAGGCTGCGTTTCCACTGAAGAGGAGCAGAGCGGAGAGGAGAGAAATTGTCCAATCACAATGCTCGAAATCTCCGCTCCGCTCTGCTTTGCTTCAGTGGAAATGCAGCCTTAAAATTTGTTTTCTTTTTTGTCTATAGGAAAAGAATTCGTTCCTGAATTACAACGTGTCTTGCATACTGACCCTACCGCCATACCAGAGGCAGGGCTACGGGAGACTGCTTATAGATTTCAGTGAGTAGATACTTTTATATGACTTAACATAATTATTTAAAATTATAATTTATTATAATAATACAGGTTTTAGCTTCAGGATGACTAACAAATAATATTTTTTGTGAGATTGCGTTCCAAATAGACCATACCACATCCAATAGGGATGACGACAGGGTCAGAAAAGTACGATTATAATTATTCCGTCTTTTAGATTATCGAAAAATAGTGGAACCATATTTTTCAAATTTATATGATGAGATTAAGCATATTTGTCATTTTTAGTTTCTCCAAGAAAATAAAAAAAAATATACCTATATGCCAAAAATGTTTTTCCCAGCTTTTAATTTTGTGCGGTGTAGGTGTGTCATATTAGTCTATAGCAATTTTAAAATTACATTTCGTAGTACACGCCTGAATTCAACACATGGTCGGTAACATATACATATGTAGTACCTGGGCGACCGAGCTTTGCTCGGTTACATCTCAAACATTGACAAAATTTTTTTAAACTTGTCTAAAAACAATACAAAATAAAAAATTATATAAGTATAAACTTGAACATAAAAAAAAAACAAAAGTAAGTCACCGACTGGGATTCAAACCCGTAACACTCTTTCTAGCGGTCCGCATCCTTAAAAGCTGAGCCAAATGGTTAGCGCCCGGCGTGACGAAATTAGCGACCATATTCTGCGTGAAAAGAAAAACGCATGTTAACTCGAAAACACGCGTTTTCCCAAACATAAAACTAATCTAGGTCGATTGTTTACCCCCGAAAACCCTCATATACCAATTTTCAGCGAAATCGTTAGAGCCGTTTTCGAGATCACAGAAATTTATAAATATATAAATAAATATACAAGAATTGCTCGTTTAAAGGTATAAGATTATGTAAATAGTTTGTACTTACAAAGCAAAGCTCAACTACTAAAAGCGTAATGAGTAATTACTGTGAAAGCCTAAAATAATGTCATTTAGTATTTATGCTGTCGATGCAGCAAGAATCTCAAAGATATCTCGAAATTTAATGCATTATTGATGCCAAATGCCTTGTGCACTGTTGCTGTTCAATAAATAAATCCATTTTTTATTTATGTTGCCCAATTTTATTTGAATTTATAAATGTTTTAAAAATTCACCGACCAGAAACTAGGTTTTAAATTTATTGATGTTGAAGCGTGTTATACATGTCGCTTGAGGATAATTATAAAACAATTTACTTGACTTAGGGGCATATGCTCCCATTAATATGTGAAATAAACATGTTTCATATTTAAATTAATAATGTCTGAAGAAAAATTTTCGCCACGAGTGACATTCGGCTTTAAAAGATAATAAAATTAAAATACACACAGTGAAGTAACTTTAATTAAAGATTTTACGTAGCAATTCTAAACTTATAAATTTTACAAATAAAAAGTTGACATCTAATCTGCATTAAACTTTCTAAATCTAGTCGAACTTTAATACTTTGAAGCAATTTTTACCCGACTACGGCGAATCCAAAACAAGTTTTTTATCGATCAAAGTTCTTTTCAATTTTAAAATTGATTTTGTTACACTCGCTAAGACTAAACTGCCTTCAAAATAGTTTTAGTTAATCTTGTTGCGCTTTTTGCAATCAAAATTTAGTCAATAAAAAGTACGTACCCGAATGTTAACCTATTCACCTGAGCTAAGTGGTCAACACAACACAACAGCGCGGGGGTTTGTTTTGCCCCCGCGGGCGGTGCGTCGCGACGGGTTCGGCGACCCCGATCGATGCATCGTATAGATCGGTCTGGCCGTCTAGACTAGGGGGGCTAAGGGAGAGGCAGACGTACCAATTGGAGACGCCAGGAATTTTGTTAGCTTAATTATTGTTTAAAGTTGATTGTGACAACCCTACTTCTTTCATTAACGTCACACATCGTTGTTCTCTAGTTAGTAAATACTTAATTTAATTCACTCTTTTTATTATTTATCTTGACTCTCGGTAAGTTTCGTGAAAGAGCGTTATTTTTAAGCCTTATTTTTGTGTAAATTCGTTAACTCTAAAAATAGCATATTTGTTAAATGATCCGTTTTTAAGCCCCAGTTGAAAAAAAGGCGTTTTAACTAAGCAGGGTTAAAAAAAAAATTACGTGCCCCAATCAGGTATCTAGGTAGACCTGATGTTGTATCCCTGAACAAAAATACTTATTTTACAGCCATATTAGAGGGGTTATTTAAAAATAACTGAAGCTTTTTCTTCTCATTAAGGGCTCATGCAGACAGCGGCAGTTTGTCGGCAGCCGTCGACACTTTGCAAGGTTTGACATGTGGCGACAAAGTGCCACTCGTGTGTATGAGTCCTAAGTTTGTAAAACAATTTTACAGTTCTTAAAATACAAATACAAATATAGGTACCTGTGTTAATATGATAATGAGTTAATATAATCTATATAATCTTTAGTATATAAGGTACAAAGGCGGCTGATCACTTAACGAATTTTCAAGCCACTTTTACTTATAGAGCAAATCTACCTCATTGATATATTTTACGCTGTTTTGTAAGGAGCTGCATATTAGAACAACGGCCAAAGCCCTTGCATAGTTTCCCCCGTACAGTACTGTTCTATATAGTGTAAAAAATAGCTATTATGTTCCGCCCCGTCAAATGCGTTATAAGAAAGTCAGAGCCGGTGCGGAACCGTAAACGCGGCGATTTCCTCGACACACTATACGCTAACTAACTTTTTTATGCGTTTCCGATCTGTTATAATTGCTAGTTTCTAAATGTAGCGTTTTAGAGTTCCTTGCTGCAGGGTTAATATTTAATTTTTTACTTCTCTGTAATAATTACAGAATATTAAGCCACTATTTACTAATTTGAATTTATATATTCTGTCTTTTAGGGTTCCATAGTAAACAAGGAACCCGTATAGTTTCGCCATGTCTGTCCGTCTGTCGGTCCGTCCGCGGTTTTACTTAGAGACTTTCAGTGCTAGAAAACTGTAATTTGATATGGAATGCCAAAAAAGTAGTAAAATAAAATCTTGAAATACTTTTTTTTTTGTATAGCTCCCGTACAAATGGGAGTCAATTTTATTTTTCTCAATTAACTCACCGTGTGGAATTTCTTTAAATAAGACTTAAAAATATTTTAAGATTTTTGATACATTCAAGTCTATTTGCTAAAAGGTTATATATGGACACGTGAAAAAATTCACAGCTATATAGTATATTTATAGAAGTTTACAAATTAAAAAGTTGACGGTGATTAATTAACGTATAAAATGTACTCAGAAAAGGAAAATTTCACACAAATTAAATAGAAAATTAGATTTTAGACGTTTTTAGTGGCATGAACTCTAAGTTGGCATTCGCAACTACGGAACCCTACACCGTGCTTGGCCCGACACGCACTTGGCCAATTATTTAATGTATGTTCCCTATTACTCGAAGACACCTGGATTAATTTGATTTTTTTTATCTTTAATTCTATAGTTAAAGCTTTTTGTTTTTGTTATAGGAACGCTAAGACATCGATTTATTTTTTCTTACTAAAATTGTCTGGTTTTCCTGTCCGTCATCACAGAAACATTCTTACTACCCACCTAATTGAATTATTCATTAAAGTTGAATTATGTTATCATCCTCATTATCAAGTTAACTTATCTCATTTAATTGACGACGTAAATATCGATCGAAATTCTTAGCTTCAGATGTAAATTATTTTCATACAGTAGTAATCGTAGGTAATGTATGACCGCAACAGTAAGTTTGCTATTAATACAACAATGGCATACAACACGCAAGTAAGTCATTGTCAGAAAGCGTAATTAAAGATACAAATTTACGGCGACTATGTTTATAATATACCGAGCCGTGGGCTTCTCTCCCCATGGGAATTTCGGGATAAAAACCATCCTATGTCCTTTCCTGGGTATTAAACTATATCCATACCAAACATCTAAATAGGTTCAATGGTTGAAGCGTGAACTGGTAACAAACAAACAAATATACAAACTCGCTTTCGCATTTATAATATTAGTAAGGAAGTAAGGATTCGTTTCTTTAATATGAAATTTATAAAATGAAATAGACACATTACAGTTATCCTGAATAGGTAACTTATCTATGTAATAGAGCTGCATATGATAACATTAGGTTTTATTATTGGACTTTGGACTAATACACAATCTTCTTTTGTAACAGGTTACCTTCTAACTAAAGTAGAAGGCAAGGTTGGGTCTCCCGAAACGCCCCTCTCAGACCTGGGGCTTATATCGTACCGGTCCTACTGGAAAGAGGCTTTGCTCAAGCGTCTGTGTTCTGCGCCCGGCTCAGCTCTATGCATCAGGGATTTGAGCAAAGACCTGGCCATTGCGTCTTCCGATATCGTGTCGACGTTGCAAGAGAGAGGACTCATGAAGTATTGGAAGGGGAAGCATATCGTACTCAAAAAACAGGTCGGTATTGTACTGTATTTTGTTGTTGTCGTTATCTTTTGGGCGTCCGCTAAGTTACGCGGGCGCACGCGGCGGGTTCAGTCTATGTCTGTCACAACCGCTACGTGCGACAGAGACAGGTGACCCGCGACGGATTCTGCTGTCTCTTTCGCATTTAGAGTTTGTGACGGCCCTTTATCTTTACTGTACTTCTTTGGGTAACAGGTTGTTGAGTTGTTGAGACATTTTCATACAAATGTAGTTTAGCTTTTATGTTAAAATTACATGTTAGATTTCGGTAAAATTGTGAAATTTTAAGGAAAATGCACAATTGCACATATGCAGGCATATAACTGACCATCCAGTAAGAGAAACTTCTACAGTATAGGCAGGTATGAAATGGTTTACGTTGGCAGGAGGTGCTGGAGGAAGTGTCCCGGCGCGCGGAGCGCGCGCGCTGCGTGGACCCGGTGTGCCTGCGCTGGGCGCCGCCGGCCACGCCGCCGCCCGCGCGCTGACGCCGCGCCGGGGGCGCGCGCCGCCCGCGCGCGCGCCGCCTGCGCCCGCGGCCCAGCAGCAGCGCGGCGCGGGCGCTGCTCTAGGGGCCGCCGCGCCGCAGCCTGGTGCTGCGCCGCGGGCAGGTCACCACCATTGTCCGCCGCCGGAGACAGCCCCAGCCTGAGCAGACTTAGCGCGTAGCTCCGGAACGAGCGATAAACAAATTACATTTATATTCGTCTGTGTCCGTACTTTATCTGCAAGCTTACTTTAATTAACCTTTACTGTCTCTCTGCTGGACAAAGGTCTCTGTCTCTCCCTTCTTACTCCTTAAATGGGAGGTGTGGACAGTAACCCACCGTGCTGTCCCAGAGTTGGTGGGTGTTTGTAGAGAGCCAGAGCCTCGTGGATTATCTAGCAGGGTGTCCCATGGGCAGGTGAGGTTGGCTTGGGTTCATGAAAGGCTTAATCCCTTACTACCCTTGTAAATAATCTTTCAAGCAAGCTTATAATAAATATGTTATTCTATTGTTCTGGGCATATAATATTTTAGGGAATTAGGTTCTCTTAAGGAAAGAGATGGTCAAACCGAACCTAGTGGCCATGTAGTTCACTACCAAAAACCATAGGAAGCCAAACACTGTTTCAACATGACATATAGAATGATCCGCTCGCAGTTCGTGATTCATAAGTCGCATAATATACCTCGCATGTAGTATAGTAGACCTTGTAGACTTGCAGGCAGTATGGACACCATTAGAACCACAAGAAATAATAGATTCGCTAGTAATTGTACGAGTAACATTGACTTAGTAACTGTATCGAATATGGATTGACATTAGAAAGTATCAAATTTAATTTAGTGAAATTGTTGAGTTATGCGTCATTTAAGGTGATAGGTCCCTATCTATCACCTTAAATGAGATTTATTTCAGTGGTACCGCTACCCAAAATAATTATTTAATTTGTTAGACATACTCGTAGTTAACCGTTGACAGTTTTGCCCCCTTATTTATAAAAAAATACAAACGGTTGCTCAACTTATTTTAGTTAAAATATGTTTTGTCTCATTCTTTCAATGTCAAATATTGCAAAGAGAGAAAGGGACAAAACATGTTTTAAGTATATGTTATCTAACTTTCGCCACATGCATTACTTTTAATGGGCTATCCTATATCATAATTTAGTAGCAGCTAGATTGCATAAGCATAGTTTATCATAATCAGCTTTCCAAAACCCACTTCTAGGTGGGTATATGCATAGTTATTTGTATTTGAAATTAAGTCAAGTGATGAATGATGTATGTTTGAACTTTTTTGAATATATGTGATATACTGAGTTAGAGTTGGTTAATCATCTGCTGAATATCACAATAACTTATTAAATCTTTTTTTATAGTTTTGCACATTATTGGTTTGGCAAAACTAATAGGCATGGCACGTTAACTTTGTGTTTCTGGAAAAATTATTATATATTTAACTGAATTTAACGACACAAATTGGAAGCCAAAAAAGTAATATATGTACAGCACGTCATTAATAAAAAATTCTACGCCGTAGATTTTTTTCTTATATTTGTAAACAATTTATGACTGACTCTCTAACTATGCAACTAGTGTAAAGAGAAAAGCAATAATAGAAACCACTATATCATAAATATCTCTCATTTATCTATCGCTATATTGTATCGCGTATTGCTTTAATAGTAACCGTTAATTGGTTAAGAATACACGATAGATATACACGCAATTATATGAATAATTTACATATTTAGTATATAGGCATAGAATATATACAACGTATAACGGAAAGCGGGTATCAACCTGAAAGTAAAAGTACAAATTAATGTGAACAACTTTTACTATGGGACCATCCCTGAATCGCAAAAAAAAATCTGCGGCTCCCTAAATTTAGGCGCGGTAGGTATTTAATTTTGTATGGAGCTGCACATATTTTTTTACGATTTTAGGAATGGTCCCATAGTAAAAGTTTACTCCTTTCCAGGTTGAAACTCCCTTCCCGTTACACGTTTTGTAATGGACCTCAAGTAAAGCGCAAATAATTTCTACTTTTATACGTAATAGTAATTTAAAAAGTAATAGTTTTATATTTAGAGAGATACCCAGCCCATGATACTAATAAGACGTTAATAAATGTTTTGCGTAAAAACTTTATACAGTAACTGAAAAAGTTTTACTTAGGTTTCTTATTAAATCATTTTCCGTTGTCGATAGATATATATGTATTAAAAAATAGTATTATAAAATTAACTGTTATTTTTATAATGTTAAGTTTAAATGACTGTCGTTACTAAACAACTTTTCTCATTTTAATTCTGAATTAAATCATATGTGTGAAAGTATTAAATTATTTTTTTAAGACTCAGGTAGTTTAATGTAAGTAATAAATTATAATTTTTATTTGAATAGTTGCGTAAACAATTAGGCAAGTTTGTTTTATTTATTCGATTGAATCAATAATATGTACGAAATAATTTATCTGAGAATGTTTATTAACAAAATTATTTTATGTAAATATGTTGTAAAAAGCAGATTTCAATTTTATGAAGTATTTTTTATTATTATTGTAATATTGTAAATAAAGATTTTGAAAGAATATACTTAATGTATAGTGTTAGTGACCTGATTATTGATCATTTTATATTAAGTGCATTCTTATTATTATAAAATAATTTTAAATATCAGACTTGTTTAAGTTAACAATAGTAAATAATAAGTCATGATCGCTCTTACGCGAACATTCCAAAAAGTCCGAATACTTTCTTGGAGGTCTGTCACTTTCTACTCGTTGAATTGTGAAGGTATGGGTCCAGAGTCCAGAGCCTGAAGGCTTTAAAACGACTAAAAGACTTAGATACTTTAATAAACTGTTGTTCATAAAATAATATAAAGGGTTATCTTAGATCTAAGACTTACCCCCTTCATCATAATCATCATCAGGTCTTTAATCTCCTACTGCAGGAGCACGACCCTGTCTGTACTGCTAGAGTCATATTTGGTCAGAGCAGCCACAGGGTTTGGTCTACACTCCTCGCTGGCCAGACAGGTTGGAGAGGTTGTTACTTACCCCATTATTCATAAAAAATACAAACGATTGCTAAACCTATTCAGTTCAAATATGTTCCGTCTTATTATAAAACGCCGACTAACTTTGTTACTAGGTTTAAACCATTAACCGACCAAAGCAAGTTGACATTTTCAGATGAGGCAGTGACGTATTACTAGATGACAACTTGATTTGGTCGGATAATGGTTAAAACCTAGTAACAAAGTTAGTCTGCGTTTTATAATAAGGCGGGTTCTGTCTCGTTCTTTAATTGTCAAATATTGAAATGAGGGACAAGGACAAAATATGTTTAATCTAAAACAGCAAACGGTTGTTTTTTTTTATAAATATGAGGGTACCTACATGTATACCAATAAAAACCATTGGACCCTACCCTTCACCTTCACACATTTAAGATGTTTACAAAAATTAGTAAGTAGTAATAATTTATAAAAAGAAGTACTATTTCATAAAAATTCACAAACATTTGCTAAACCTTTTTAGGGTTCCGTAGTAAACAAGGAACCCTTATAGTTTCGCCATGTCTGTCTGTCTGTCTGCCTGTCTGTCCTACCGCGGTCCTACTGAGAAACTATAAGTACTAGAAAGCTGTAATTTGGCATGGATATGTATATCAATCATGGCAAAAAAGTCGTAAAAAAAAATATGGAAAACAATTTTTTTTAGGGTACCTGCCATACAAGTAAAGAGGAAGTCAATATTTTTTTTCTCTACAAACATGTTGTGTGGGGTATCGTTGAATAGGTTTTTTAAAAATATTGTGAGCTTGGGAACACCATTTTTTAATCTAGGGATCCGTATCTGAAATATTTAGGTTTCAAATAAAAAAATTTGTTAAAGTCACGTGTCCCCCCATTTATCTGCTAAACGGTTATATATGAACACGTGAAAAAAATCACAGCTATAGTATATATAATGTAGTTTAAAGGAAAACTATCAGAGCTAAGTAGGGTTAACAAATTAAAAAGTTATAGGTGATCAACTTATAAAATGTACTCGAATAGGAAAATTTCATACAAATTCAATACTTAGCCGTTTTAGACTGCAAGTTGGCATTTACAACTACGGAACCCTATACTGCGCGTGGCCCGACACGCACTTGGCCAATTATTTCGTTTTGTTGCGTTTTTACAATGTCTAATATTTAAAATAGCGATGGTCAAAGATCATTTAAAATTAGCTCTAACTTGGACTCATTTCGACTCGACAAGAAGAGATTAAGGTTTAGCAAGTTTATTTGTTTTAATGAATATGAGACGTAGAATATAATGGTCTTTTTATATTAAGCTTCCCATTATTTAGTATGTGATCTGATCTGAAGTGATGTCTTAGGTATGGTATAACTTTTTTTAAATATTGTACAGTTTATTTAATCGAATATATTATTGTTTGTTATTCGAAATTGCTTTCATTTTTCTAATTTTAATTTTTATACAACAAGAAATTAGTAAAAATTTTAAGTAACCCCCGACAAGTCTAGCTGAGAACCATCTCGATCACGTCAGCTTTCAAACAAAAAAAAACCATCATATCTGATTATTCATTTAGGAGATACGATGCCACAGGCAGACAAATTTAAAATAATCCTCTTTGCGTCGCGGGTTAATTTTTTTTTAACTAAGAACGGAAACTTTGCATCTTCTTAAATACTACTGTCTGAATTTTAACAAAATTTCATTATTTATTTATTAACGAGTAAGTTTTCTGAAAATTGCGTTGTAAATAAAAAAAGAAAACATAAACGGCATTTTGGGAAAATCATACTAATATTATAAGGGCGAAAGTTTGTGTGTAAGTGTATGTTTGTTATTTACGTGCAAACGGCTGGACCATATTTGATACAATTTGGTATGCAGGAAGCTTACACCCTGGATTAAGACAGGCTATTTTTTCCGCGGGTAACACCGCGGGGCGCAGCTGGTATATTATAATTGTAGATATATTTATTCTATCGAACGGTACAAAAAGTACACAATAAATCTAAAAGAACCGAGTACTTCATTCAATTAAAGCAACAATAAACTGTGTGTTATGGTCAGTAACGAGATAACAGAAAAAACAGATCGAGGCCACATATATAAGAAAGCCATTGCAATCCTATTGGGCGTAAGCGTAACACCTAGTCCGCCACTGCGAAGGTTCTGAGTTCGATAACGAGCTCAGGTTATAAAGAGACTGGCCTTTTTAGGGTTCCGTAGCCAAATGGCAAAAAACGGAACCGGATTCGTCATGTCTGTCTGTCTGTCTGTCCGTCCGTATTTCACAGACACTTTTTTCCGAAACTATACGAACCATACTATTGTAACTTGGTAAGAAATGTATTCTGTGAACCGCATTAAGATTTTCACACAAAAATAGAAACAAAAAAACAATAAATCTTAGGGGTTCCCCATACTTAGAACTGAAACTCAAAATATTTTTTTTCATCAAACCCATACTTGTGAGATATGGATAGGTCTTCAAAAATGATATTGAGGTATCTAATATATTTTTTTCTATACTTAATAGTTTGCGCGAGAAACACTTCCAAAGTGGAATAATGTGTGTCCCCTATATGTTATAAAATAAGACGGCATAAATCGAGAAATTAAATACAGAGTCCAAGTGCGAGTCGGACTCGCCCATGAAGGGTTCCCTAGCAGCAAGTAACATAATATAAAAGTTCTTGTACTTAGTTCATTGTACCTTTTACCACCCGATTTTTTCTAGATTTAGTTTTAACCGAAAATTGATTTGAACGAGATCTAGATCTCGTTCAAATCAATTTTCGTATTAAGTAGTAATAAAAAAAACTACTTACTAATAGATCTTCGAACGAGATCTATAGTAAGTAGGATTACTAAAGACAAATTAAAGACATATCTCAGGGTTAGATCAAAGAATTTGAACCCTAGAGGGCTAGATACTAAAAAAACATTCAATTATAGTTAGTAATGGTTTAAACATAAAGTTCCTAGCATAAAGTTAGTCCGCTTTAAAAAATATATATTTATGGACAAATTACACTGATTGAGCTAGCCCCTAAGTAAGTTCGAGACTATTTTGGGATCCTAACTCAACGAAACTAAAAAGACGGTTATAAGTTAGTATTACTATAATATAGTATCGTACATCGTTTAGATTTTTTTTTTTGTTATCTATTTTTTATTATCTCGCCTAGTATTTTTTCGCGGCTATTATAGGTATGTTTATCTGACCCCTCATAAAATATTCTTAAAAATTAATTTAATTTAATCAAGCAAAATCCTTCTATTAACAGTTTATTATATTAAGTAAGTATAAAAATTAATGGTAATGACACAATATACAAATTACGTCTGTTTCTGAGGTGCTATTTTTCAAACGCGAAGTCACTACACGAACGGTTTTTTGTATGGAAAAACCATTAGATGACTCCGCGTTTCAAAAATGCCACTTCTGACCCTCCATGTGGCAGACTCTTTCCATAAAAGCTTGCATATTTTCACGACACAATTTCATCGCAAACAATCATAGTAACATACCTAAATATTTTTTATTATTTTATTATCTACCTACCTACATACATACATACTATCACGTCTTTATCCCTAATGGGGCAGACAGAGCATTTTGGGTCTTGCGGTTCTATGCAGAGCCCAGGGCCGCAAGACCCAAAAGCCACTTTTAGCGTCATGGTGGGCGAGAATATGAAAAGCAATCAATACAGTGATGGGTTGCTAGCCGCATCGCCTGTTAACATGATTTGCATTTTTGCCCATTCCCTCGATCGGCTTTTACGATCTGCGTGGGAAGAAAAGCAGCTGGTACATTCTAAGTTTTTTTTTATTCCTTCCAGACCAGCATGGGAGCCTCTACCTACCTAATTTTATAAATACAAGTTGGTAATATCATTAAAACATGATTCGCCGAAGTTTTCATCGAAATAATTCCAAGATCCAGCCTACATACAGATCCAAGGACGTCTGAAATTTTTGACATTCCAAAGGTCGCGCTATAACAAACTTGACTTTCGCGTTGAGTCGGGGCTGTTACTGGGGCGTTTGGTACAGTCGGCTGTGTATGAAGCGTGACGAATGTGACGATGGTTTTAAAACGTTTCTATGGTAGAAGATACAAAGACTGTGTATCTTGGTCGGTGGCCAAATGGTTACCAGTTGTGTCATGTGGATGCAACTTCTCTAGTTCATTATGAATCTAAACGCCGAATATTTACATTACGGGACTTATCGCAATTGATTTTGGATTACACCAGATATGTATTTTGCGGTCAAAAGTCGTCAAAATTTCGTAGTCACTCATTTTTGTTCTAATATCAGCACGTTCTCCACTAATAATGTGTAATATAAAAGTTTATATGTGCGTTTGTTGATATTTTTATCGACCACCTTAACTTTTTAAGAGTTTTGACTGATACAACCAGTCAAAACCACTTTTGACGGAAACACTTAGTCAAAAGTACTTTTGACCAGCTCCAATGGGCAAAAGTACTTTTAACTGTTATTTTAGTCAAAAGAATTATTGACTAAAGCATACGGTCAAAAGTACTTTTAACTGATTTTGCTAGTCAATAGTACTTTTGACTGGTTAAGAGTTTTGACTGCAACATATACATTCATTGTGACCGCGGAATTCTAAGCTCATTTATCTAAACTCCTGAATACAGAAAGTATCTGAGTAATGACCGAAAAAAAATTGGTAGGTAAATGTGTCAGTCGGATTACTAAAGACTGCATTTGACCAACATAAAATGCAAGCAAATAAAACAAGTAATTAATTAAAAAATAATTTTTATACACTTTTTTATTCAAAAAAATTAAATTAAGAATTTTAAGTGCTCCTCAATTCAAGGCGAATCAAACGAGTCTAAACTCGACGGGGATGCATTCTTTCATTACAGAGTTCCTGTGGCCACCTTCTGGCTCTAACATCAGATCAGCTCCATGTCATCATATTGCATTGTCACTTGGGAGAGGCCTATCTGCAGCAGTGGACGATATGCTACTGAAATGATGCTAATGAATCATATTTAACGGATAGGTTTCAGACTGTTGATATCATTGGCATTAAGTCCAATGGATCTCTTGTTAAAATGGGTGTACTTCAAGGTTCTCCCCTGGGACCGTTCCTCTTTTTAGATATCTAAAATGTTTTGCCTTACGCGGTTCAGAAATAGGCTGCCATTGTGTTGTTCGCCGATGATATTCTCTCGGAAGTCTCTTATTTTTGAAATAGACAGTAAATGACACCGTGCCGGCCATTTCTTATTGGTTTTTAGCCAATAACCTTCTGTTGAATGCAAACAAGACTGCATTAAATTAAGTCTTCCTAACGTGAAGCAGGCCAATGTTTTGATGTGCTGCTACGAAAAGGGGCAATTTGTTTTATATTTTATAGTCTACTAGGAATTGAATTTTTTTAGAAAATGATATTCTCAATATATCATCCAATTACATATATAAAAATATATTGTATGCAAGAAAAAAATATTATTGCCTTGTTAAAAAAAGTGGATGATTTTACGGATGTAATATAAACGATTAAGTTACCCCGTTTAATAGGCTGAAAAGAAATAGGGAAACATTAAATAGTCAGTTTCGGTCCGTATTATTTATATGCCAGATAAGAAATTTAAAGCTTATGTAAAGAAAGTACTTTGTAAGACGGTTTATTACGGAACCGATGATTAACCTTACCTTTAGACAAAAGTCTGGCTTGAGCTTGGTCCCTCAAAGGTTTGTATATGTAAGTACAATCACAAATGTCATAATTTGAGTACATTCGGTACACGTATAACTACAAAATTTACAAACTGACTTTAATTAAACATTATTCTTAATTAATTAATTAGACCTAACAATGTATTCTCAGTCCACATAGGTATCTTATTTTAATATCAGTACAATCAAATCGATTAAAAAATTGACAATCATCAAGTGATAAATAAATTATTTTTGACTTTTTATGCTTTTTAGGGAGACTGTTCAGAGTGTTCAGGGTTGTAGCATTATTATTTATTTAAACTTTATTTACCTAAACAACATGGTACAAAAGGCGGACTTAATGCAAATAGCATTCTCTAGCAGTCAACCTTCGGTCATTATCGCTGTCCACGACTATAGACAGGTCGTTAGGGCGGCTGTAGCGGCAGCGGTCCTCGTTCTCTTCCTTGGGCGTTGGCTTTTGCACCAGCGCAGCGCATCGGCCTGTGCGGTGAGGTGACATTGAGGAGAGATACTCATGGCTTTGTGCGGCAATCGGGCGGTTGCTCGTGAAGTTTCGCAATCCGTTTGAGGTCGGTGAAACAACGGTGAAGCGTCCAAAACTTCGAACGATTTCCTCCATTTTCAGAGCTCTAAAGATCACGTTTCTTACGTAAATAGGTACTACGTAAAATTCCAACAATTGTTCGGAAACTGAGACTTTCTTGTACACGAAGTTTACGTGGAAGCCGTGATAAAATTTAATGTTGCATAACAATTTTGTAAATTTTATTCAACATCAAATTTAACCGTTCTGTGATGCATATTACCTATCCGGTTTCTGCCTGTTAAAATGGTAAATTTTTGGTGGGTATCCATATAGTAGTGGTACATATTTTAACTAGGTATATAAAAGAAAGGTTATAATAGGTCCTAGGTACCAATAAGATGCCAGTGGGAAGAAAAAATGAGGCTTCTCCACTTAACTCTACTGCCAATAACAAGCTCTTAAATTACAAGTAGGAGATATAGGTAACCATTTATAACCAGTACCTGGCCCCATAGGGACATTCTACGTACCTTAATCATGTTATCAGTTGTTTCCCTCATAGCCCATTACGTACCTACCTACGTAAATTATCTCTAATTGTATATGATGTCAGTGCACCAAGCAATGACCTTGTCAAGGCTGGAGTCTCGATCATTTTAGTTTATTTTGTTTGAATATCAAATAGGTAGGAGCACTACAAGTGCCTAAGTACATTAGATACCTACTTAGTTAGATACAAAGAGGGTCCGGTATCAAAGTATCATTAGTTGAAGTTATTCAGCTTAAATATTAGGAATTATATTAATCAATACAATAGACAAACGGATACAGTCCCGATACATCTATGTCTGAGCAGACGGATGATTATTTGATGAATTTAAATTAGTAGGTACTTACCTACTCTTATTTAATTTAAATGGCTTGTTCTAAACTCCAAACAAGAGTTAAGGAAACTGGGTAAAATCGTAATATTGTCATTTAATAAATAGGTAGGAAAAGAACAACACACTTTATTTTAGCCATTATTTTAAATGCTTTTACATACATATATAACGGTGTACCTAAGTGTTATAGATGTATCATAGAGCCCATATAGTCAACCTACCTACCTACATCCGTTGCAATATTAAAATATTTCACCCTCTTTTCAGATTTCACCCTCTGTAAATAGGTACCTCAGTGAATAAGCAAATTTTTTACAGGTATTTATTAGATATTTTAGTTTATTTAAGATAAATCCACTTTGATAAAGGGGATTAGTGTTATGGGTTAAAATGGGTTAGGTCAATGAAGCTTTTAGTTTCTATGTCAAAGATAAACTCTTATGAAGAAAATTATAATCTTCCTGATCAAATGCCACGAGGGAAAATAGTTCGATTTGATTATTTTTTCATTTTTATTTTAATGCTGCATATTTGAGGAATCTATACTTATAATTTATATCAATGCGCAGGGTCCCTGTCCTTTCACCTTAGGCTGGAAAAACGCGGGAAGGTCGGCCGTACACCGGGGTCGCTTTGTCTCCTCAAAGTGAACCCTGTTACCTTCAGCGATTCTTCACCCCTATAGCTTTGTTTACCTAACTGGATTATTTCTAATTGGACACAGCACTCCATAGTACATGATAGCTCGATGCAGTGCCCTTATTAAACTAAAGTGATATCATAGTCTGTAGTTCAAAGATAATATAATGACCAATGTAACAGATACCCAATGCCATAGAAAACCTGGAGTTGCGGGGTAGGCACACAAAGATGGCTACACACAAAACAAGCAAAAGCGACAAAAAAGTTTTGAATATAATTTAAACATATTTATTGCATTTCATATAAGTAATACTTTATTAATTAGAAGACTAATTTATTTAAATAATAGTATAGTTACCTTATAGCTCCATCTAGTGTCAAGGGAGAGAAATAATTCTGTTTATAAAGCGATGGGTAGGCATGGTATAGTGTACAGTACAGTCAGGTTCCTATTCACTAGAGACTTGATCATGACCTTTTACTTATTATACTTAGTTTGAATTTTCTCATAAACTCCGTCCGTCCGTCAACTAGATTAACTAAAAATAAAAAAAAAGTTGCGCTCTGGGGAGCCGACAGAAGTGAAAACACGAACAATGAGCGTGTGTATAGTTTGAATCGTCAAAATATTTTATTGTACAGGACCTACTTTTAAATCAGGTATTTTATTCATTTAAAAATTATATTACAACTTTCATTTAATGCGCTATTGTAAATGAAATAAAAATTTAAAAATTTATATTAAAAAAAAAACTTTTATTTAGTAGGTACTTGTTAACTAAAAAAATTAGAAATAATTTTATTTTGATAAGAAATAGGTGCTTATGTAGGTACATTAAATCCCATTTTTTGAAAAGAAATCGTGTTATATGTTTACGGCAAAAGACTAAATGTCACACGCGTAAAAGCTTGTTTTCAAAAAATATGAAAAAAATGCTTTCCGCCCAGTACATTTAGTACGTACCATTTCCGTGCATGCCCAACGCGCCTAAAGAAGTTTTCACTTCAATAAAGGACCCATATTTTTTCGTTTAGCAAAGTAGTAAAAAATCACGAAAATACAGCGCTTCGAAACTTGGAAGCGGGGGTGATTTACGTCACTGTTGGTTAAAAATCGTAGTAAATCGTGACGTCGCGCGACGCGAACTTAAAATGCGCTGTATCTTCGTCATTATTTGCTAATGAGAGAAAAGAAAAAATACGTATACCGTACTTCTTAATAATGTATTTAATGAGCCAAAAAAACATTTTAATACTATGTGATTCGAATTACTTTGTGTAATTCCGCCACCAGTTAGTTCATGCAAACTATTGCCGGCCGGCGCCCACCCACTACTGTTAGTCCCAGCATACCTGCCACTAGCAGCCCGTGTGCACCCGCCACCAACAGTCAATGCATGACCCCTCCCATGCTGCTGCATCCGCTGTGGCTGCAGCGACATCGGACGTCGTATACGCGACATGTGTTTCGCCTCTTCACAATGCATCCTCAGGCACCAAACAAGTTGTTGATCGTTCGGCGGTCAAACGTCGAATGTATGTAACTTTGACTTACGCAAAAAAATTGTCCGCATGATCCACATCCCTATCTTTTGGAATATTTACTATCTTCTCGCCCACCATGACGCTAAAAGTGGCTTTTGGGTCTTGCGGTCCTGGGCTCTGCATAGAACCGCAAGACCCAAAATGCTCTGTCTGCCCCATTAGGGATAAAGACGTGATAGTATGTATGTATGTATGTTTACTAAATCCTGAGCACGTTTTCAAAGAATTCTGAGAGAGTGGCCCTCAGAGCACACGCACATTCATTATCCTGCCTATTTTCGAAGGTTTATATCTGGCCCATATAGGTACCTCCACATCTTTAACATAGGTGCCAGCCCATCAACCTCGATCTAGCGTTAGGTTGGTAACCTCCTTGGTCTTTTGCCAATCTCAAGGCTTACCATACTAAGATTTCTAGCATCTTTTGCAGTTCGGGTGCAGTTTGGGAGAAAAGGACAATGTCATCGGCATAGCGAAGGTTAGTAAACTTTCGCCACCAAAGTGAATGTCCATTGTAGGGCCAGTTTACGGAAAACCTCTTTTAGACAACTTGTACAAAATGGAAAGGACGTGGATCGCCCTACTTGACGCCTCTTTCCACATCGAAGGCAGTCCTGTATTATGAAATTTACGGAGGCAGTGCTGTATCTACTAGAAAGTTGTAAACTAGTTATTTTAAATGGATGTAATGTCGCAGTTGGATTGTATGATTAATCATATCCTAGTTAAATACGAGGTTTTTATTGACCCCCCCGTGAATAGGAGCCCGTGAACGGCACCGTCTAGCGGGCTCTAACCCCTTGGAAGCTACGCCACTACCTTTGTTATTTTGTCGTCTTGATTGAGTACAATACAAACCAACAATGACAAGATGACGGCACTTTTATAAAATTATGATAATGAGATGATGTGCCTGCTTAACACCAAACTGATAGCGAAGCTTAACGTCTCGCCTGAGCGAAGCTTAAAGTGTCGATCAGACAGAAGCCGGTCGCCATGCATTGTCTTACTATGATGTCTGGTATTTTGCACTGACAACAGTATAACAATAATTATTTAGTCAGTATACCGAATTTGAACAAGTTAGCTTAATTAGTATAACAGGTTTTCTGCATGGCTGCAAGAACACGTCTATAGGTATTCAATCACCTACCTAATTTCCATGCATAACCGGCAAAACATACAAGTGTGCCAGTAAGAATAACGAAATTGTCACTGATGATTATGATATCTGTAAGTGTTTGTGTTTTTGCACGTAGGGTCTAACAAAATATACTGAAACTATTTTCAGGGTGAATTCAGTCTGTAATTTTGAATAACTTTCCCCAAGGAACACGTATCGAAATATGAAAATAATTTTTGACTTTCCATACAAACTCGAATCAGCTGATCGGTCAACTTGTAGGTATGTATTGTATTCGATATATGTTCCTTGGGGAAAGTTGTTCAATATCATGGACTGAATTCACCCTTAAATTGTTTCAGTATATTTTGTAAGACCTTATAGGTATATGTGTAGGTATAGCCTTTACCAAAATATTCGATTTAGACATCCTATCCAAACTGAATGTCACAGTACGTGAGTGACGTTGGGGCGCGTGGAGGAGAGCCTGGCGGGTGCAGGGGCCGCGGCGGGGGCGTCGTATTCGCGACTCGCGAGGAGGCTTCCGCGGGCGGGGTCAGCGACCTCGCCCCCCGCACGGCGGCGGGCGCGCCAATGTCAGGGCCGGTGCAGCCGCGGTCAGCTGACGTCTGGCGACGCGCGGGGGACGCGGCCGCCGCGCTGATGTGCAGTCGAGCTCCGAACGTCGACGGAGATGCACGCCTCTCTGTCTCGCGGCACGCGCTATTAATAGCAGGCGGCGGCGCCGCGCGCTACTCCGGCGCCAGGACTGTCCTCACGAGTCAGGTACCTGAAGTAGCGCGCGGTGCCTCCTCCTCGATCGCCATCCGGACCCTAGCAGCTTGCCTCTGTAACCGCCGCACGCCCATTGTACTTCATCAGGTGCTCTGGTGTTATTGGTTCCAGGCGCTTGTTGGAGTACACTTACCGTGTCGGCGGTTATCTTCTCGTCGTGATGCGGCAAAGTGCACAAGAGAAGTCATACACGTGGTTTAGTGCGAGCACGTGGCTGATAGCGTCCCGTAACTTCGCGGAAGCAGGCGGAACCGCAGCAGCAGGCAGCATGCGGTATGTACAGTACAGTACAGCTAGACGAAGACCGGCGCCGGCCGACCGCTGGCCTGGCTGGGCGAGAGACAAAGACACACGCGCTGAGTCACGCGTTAATCACGGCGCCGGTTGATGACCGCTGCAGGCTGCACCTCACCCCTCCCTTGCTACCACACCCTCGCACCTAAAATCGCACACACGTACAACTGCCCACATCACATTTGCATTGGTCATCGAACCCCACCGAAACATCTGAACAAAAGCAGCTCAAACTGGTTTTTGTATATTTTTCGTCCGTGGCTGCCTGTGCCGTTTTCCTGTACGATTCTTATGAGCCTATAAATTCGCCGGAGCATTACGACGGAACATTTTAAGGCGAAAAGGCACGTAAAAAGCACGAATAAATAAGGCCAACCAACCGCCAAATGTGCTTTCTAGACGACTTGCCGGCGTCCCACGATTCTGATCATGATCACAGAAGAGGTTGAGTTCAGTCAGCCTAATTCAATTTGAGGTCATACTAATTTTGGTCTGCATAAATGCTTTGGGGCATCGTTCCTAGGTCGACTAATGTTTTACGAGTATAATGTGTCATCACTGCGAGGTTGAGCGGCGGTTTTTCGCCGGTACGTTCCCTCGTCTTTACCAAGGTGATTTCGAAATGCTATTGCCTCGGCTTGAGTAGGTATAAATCGCACTGTTGATAAATTCGCAAAATGCTGTGTCCGAAGTATCAACTCTATGCCGTTGTGATAAAAGCTTGTGAACGTTTTGCTTGGTGAAAATATATCTTGGTCTAGATATATAATGCTAACAGCCAATAAAAATACAAGTCTCGGCTGGATGAGTCACAGGAATGCGTCTAATTGTCGAAGTGAACGCAAAGAATTCTTCGTGTTAGATTTCAAATTAAAGTGAAAAGAAATCTAGCGCATAATAATTCTGTTTAACCAACTTTCTATTTAGCTTGGCTTAAAAATTGATAAAATTACTATAGCACCAACCTATCTTTCGATCACAAAGACGCTCATAGCATGACAAATAAACCAATCAAAATGAAGCGGTCAAGTTTCTGAGAAGTAGCGCATTTGGAATTTTCCTTCTAGACGCCAAATTTTTACAGTTTGATTCACTGGAGTTAATTTTCTTTTTACCGTTAGTATTAGTCAAGAAGAGAGACGTGACAATAAGCTTCATCTAAATGTTGACTCGAGTGTACAATGAAATCAATGAATCATCGAATATGAATCACTGGCCATAAATTTGGGAATCAGAAGACAAAGCTCGAAGGAATTTCAAAACGAAAAAGAAACATAGATTCAGGTCTCTGAAAATTGCCTACAGGAGTCGGGGAAAATGACAGTTTACTAAAATTAAGGTTTTAGTTAACAAATGTCGTGGATTTAGTAGAACGCGACTTAGGAATTAGAAGCTAAACAAAGCTTATAAACGTCAGTGAGCAGTCTGCAACCCGTCTGGTCAGCGAGGAGAGTGTAGGCCATGTCCTTTGGATGCTCAGGCCAAGCATGGCTCTGGTAATACAGAGAGGGACGTGCTTCTGCAGTGGAGACAAGAAGACCTAATGATGATGTAGTTAATAACATTTTTTGCCCATAAAAAGACTCTAAGCTCTAAATATTAAACCATCATTGATCCGTAATTTCCAAAATTGTCAAAAACCAGCTACAGTTCCATAGGTAACATTGTAATGTCATTGATGACGAAGGTTATCGAACCCTTCATGACATTGCCCTGCCATCGGAATTGAAAAGATAATAATATAACAAAATACAGTACGTTGTTAAAACTTCACAAAATTTAATCTAAATATGGATTTAGTAGTAATTACCTGAGTTTATGCAAAATTACAAATTTGTCAACTAATGGGATCCACAAAGTCCTGGAACTATATTTCAAAAGACACGCAAGATATGAAACTTACTTACCCAGCCTTTATAAATATTATGGCTGTAATGATTAATGATAATGACATAGAATAATAAATAATACTATCGCTAGTGACCTCTCTGTGCTTAAACTTGAAGATCCATTATGTTTATTTTGCCCTTCAGCTGTGGCTTTGTCCATACTAGGCTTTGTCCATATGGACCACAGATTCTTTGTTCTGGAGTCTGGGGTATGCAGAACCAGACACAAATGCTAAGTTTACGATACGATTTATACCTCTTTTCCCTGTCTTGTTAGGAAATATATTTTTTAATTAAGAGGACAAAAAGTTAAGTAAACTGAAATTGTTTTACCTATTCTTTGTTTTGAAAGTTTTTTTAAAGAACGTAGCTTTGTCTTTCGTTTAGGGTATGATGCCCTTAAGCCATTAAGGGCAAAGAATTTAACTTAATGTAACCTAGACCTACATCTTTGTTCTCATATTAGTGCATTTTCATATTTTTGTCCAACAAGAATTTTGCCACAAGCAATCTAATTGCTTTCTCTAATTAAGTTTAGTACAATAATCATGTAATGCTGTTTTGGCAAGAAACTTGTCTTCCATTAAATTTAAAATTGTAGTAGATTTTCAGTGTTCTAAATTCATAGGTAGTTGGCGTAAAAAGGCAAAGGTGCTTGCGAAGGTCTAGTTTCCGAGTAAATATTTCTTTACAAACGTCCCTAGTTTCGCGTCATTGACTTTAATACGGTCTCTATATAAAATCGTATCTGACGTCTGTCCGGTCGTTTGCCCTTCACGTTTGAAGGTAAACGCGCAGCCATTCTGCAGACTTTTTTTTAGCTTTTGTTTGCGATTTTATCCGGCTTGATTGTTAAAACATGTCGACGTCTCTCTAGGAATATTAATTCTGTGCTAGAGTGTATAGACAATTTATAGGTAACACTTAAATTACTTATCGATATCATCATCATCATGGACATAGGCCTCTCCCAAGGTTTCCCAAAATATTGCCTTCTGTATTTGACCCTTGACCAAGTCATCTAGCGATAAAGTTTTAAGGTGTTGGTCAAGACAGGAAGATAGGAAGACCTTCAGCCAGAAGAGGCAAGCAGTAATACAAATTTAGGATTAAAAAAATTAATATTTACTATTGTATTGTCTTATGAACCTATTCTTAAGGCTATTTATTAGGCTTAAACTTATTCTTAAAAAATCTCTTTTTGTAAGTGAGATTATCAGAAATCCTCGCACAACTTTTTAGCTAGTATCCTTAAGTTACATTAGAACTATCCGCTTTAGAAACCTTTACAAAAAGTGTCAAAAGTGGCCGTTTTTAGTAATTTTTACAAAGGATACTACAGCGTATTGTATTTCAATGACTTTCGAGGCACTAATTGTGCGAAGATTTCTGATAATCTCAATTACAGAAAGAGTTTTTTTTTTTGTATTTTGAAGGTCGCTAGCGCTGGTAGTAGCCTTAATTTTAACCGACTTACGACTAAAGGAAGTAATTAATTAGAATGTGTATTTTAAAAGTATGTTTCCCGATTAATCGAACGATAACGCCTGGACCTATTAGACCTATATAGAAAAATTCTGTTTTTGTTTGAAAGGGCATATTTGCGTGATGGTCCCCATATAAATTTTATCAAAATCGGTTATCTTGGCGTTAAAGTCGGTTTAAAAACCGACTTTAACGCCAAGATAACCAAGAGATAGCCAAGAGATATTTTCAAAACTAAAGTTTTGAAAATATCTCTTGCTGAACCTTGAATATTAATAAGTTTATTGAAAAAGAAAATTAAAACAGGAACACATAAATAAAACTGAACTATAAATAACACGCCGCATGGGCAAGATGTATATTTTTTTTAAATGTAGCATGTTATATTATTATATATGTTTATTTTATCTCATGTTGATTTCTCATTATATGTTTTAATTATGTCAATACAAGACGATGGAAGCCCTTAATTCTACTGCATTTATCAAAATTGTAAGTAAGTACATGTGCCAGTAAATAAAGAACTTACAAGTTACTGAAATTAAATACTTACGCCTTTTATAATTGATTCTACCATTAGTTCAGTATTTTTTTAGAAAATTAACAAAACGTAATGTAAAGCTACATTTTTGGCATGATACTCGTATTTGACTCCTTAAAGTGATGTAATTTGCAAGCAAAACCCGTTGGGTAAATAATTTATGAAATACTGCAAAAAATTTGGTATTTTTTATTATTTGCAGTTCAATTTAAAAATGGATTTTTATAAATTTGGTGCTTTGTCATTTTGAAAGTGTATTTTTGAAACAATTTTAAAAATTAAGTACTTTAAAAATGTAGCTTTACATCTCGTATTGCGCTTTTTATTTTCAATTTTCCTGACCTACCAATACTTATTCATAATTTCATGTTTTTTAATAGTAATCAACTTTTAACAAATACCTAAATAGATTCTTGTTCATATTAGGTTGTTGAACTTTCTATCCTTACTTTTTATTGTAGGTGATATCTATATCTATGTCACGAAATTTTTGTTTTTTTTTCTTTTACGTTCGAATAAAGTTATATCTCAAAAATTGACACATCATGTTACCTTTATGCACAATTATACTTACAGTATTTAAAAATAAAGTTGTTGAATACATGTGTAGACATACCAATATTTATTTTTGAAAAGTCGTATTCCATTTTGTAATTAAGAAAAATATAAATACTGAAAAAATATAAAAATATATAAAATGAAAAATTAAATATTTTAAATTAATAAAACAATTTATTAAATAATAAATTATTAGTTTCATAAAAAAATATAATTTTTAGGCAATTAAGATACCGTACTAAAGTACAAACTAAACATTTCCTATTTTATTATTGACTAGCAGTCCATCCCGGCTTCGCCCGTGGTACATACATAGCCTATGTCACTCAGGGATAACATACCTATCCAACAGTGAAAGAATTTTTAAAATCGATCCAGTAGTTTCGGAGCCTATTCAATACAATCAAACAAACAAACAAATCTTTCCTCTTTATAATATTAGTGTAGATTTAGTTTAAATAAGTATTATAAAATTTATTAATGTTTCCGCATGATTTTGAAGTTATGCGTAATGGATGGTTTTGTGAAATTCAAAATCAGTGGAAACTAGCAGTTTCCGAGCCGCTTTACTAAACTTAAGAAATTCTAGTAACTGGAGGCAAAAAACAAAACCCTTCAATGTTTAAAAGCTGATATTTTCACTACCGCTGCTAGTAGAAGTCCGGTTACGGAAATGCCTATTTACATCTAGTGTATTTTAATATTGAATCTCCTAACAAAATATTAATTGCTTAGGTGTAAAATAAAATTTAGTTAGTTATATCATACATTTTTTAGTTTTCACAATAAAAGTTAATTTTTTTTTAATTAATTTATTAAGTATCCCTTTTTTTGTAACAGACTACACTGTTTAATTTTTAATACTAGAACTCCTACATATCTATATTTCCTAAGTGTGTAAATCAAAACGTGTTAGCATTACTCCAATTTGGTAGTACTGTAATTAATTAGTAACCGGTCAAGTGCGTGTCGGGTCACGCGCAGTGTAGGGTTCCGTAGTTACAAATTTGGAGTTCACACGAATAAAATGTCTAAAAAAACAATTTTCTATTGAAATTGTATGAAAGTTTTATAAGTTGGTTGCCTATAACGTTTTAATTTGTGAACCCTACTTAGCACTGATAGTTTTATCCTTTAAATTTTCCTTTAAACTTCTTTATATGTAGATACTACTGCCGTGAATTATTTGACGTGTCTATAAACAACTGTTTGGAAGTTAGAGGGGGACAATTAACTCTAACAAAAATTTGCATCCCTAAATCGAAAAATGGTGTTCACTAGCTCACAATACTTACTTTTTAAAGAACTATCCAATAATACACAATCCACACGTCGGGTTTGTCGAGAAACAAAACTACCATACTACATGTAATATTGAGCTACCATAACAAAAAAAAATCAAGATTTTATTTTGCAACTTTTTTTCACAAACAGACATGGCGAAACTATAAGGGTTCTTTGTTTACTAAGGAACCTTCAAAATATTTTTTCTCTAAGTAAACGTTTTATAATTTTCCGTTATTGCCATGTAAGTATATAAAAACAAAGACGCTTAATAAATAAAACACTTGAAAGATAAAATTTTCAGAAAGCCTTTTCAAGTGCTCATTCATTATACATAATATTCGCTTATTTCGCCTTTTCAGAAGAGGTCGAAATATTAAGCCTGTCTATAGTCTATACAGAAATAATAAGTGTTTTGTTTTCAGAATTCATAAGTACGAACGGAATTTACATTGTACATTGTGTTCTATGTAATATGTATGTATAGGTATGAATATATCATCATTACTGGGTCTTTATGTATATTTAGAAAATAAAAAAAACAAGGAGATGTACTTATGTAAATACATATTCTTACCTTGAAGCTCTGTAAGCTCCAGAATTGTATAATTTAGTCTACCCACGTTTGATCATTAGAACAGAATTAATTATAATTAGGCACTTATGAATTCTTAAAGATGGCAAGTACTTACCTTTTTTCAAACAATTAATGTACTTAATACGTACTCAAGTTTTATATTTTTTATTCTGAAAACAAATTTCGATATGAGATGTTAGTAAGAAAATACATTATTATTTATTCTATAATTCCTGGAAAACTCTCAGACAGGTTCTAATCATATAGAAATGTAGACAAAGATAAAAGCTCTCGTTTCAATGGTATAGCTAATGTAGTACCGCACTAAAGAGCTTCGTGCAAAAAGGAAAACTATTTGGTTGGCAAAAACTTAAATAAAAAGATTAAGTTTTATTAACGTGTTATTGATATCCGCAATTAAAGTGTAACTAATGTACAGTGTCTGTTATATAATTTTTAACGGCTATTGTTGATCTACGCGGACGACGGTTAATAACTGCTTTTAGACAAAAAAAAACGTACATATTGAAAGAACAACGACAAAACATTGTAATTAAATCCATTATACTAGCTGAATTATAATACAATACGAAATAAATTAAGAGTTAATATAGTGAATAACTTTCCTATAAGTATTTTATTTTATTTAATTTGGTTTACAATTCAGTACTATATTGATACACGCTTATATCTATGGTGCTGAAAATTTTTGTTAATACATCATTCTATAATATATGTAATACACACACATAAATAGAAAAATATTTATTTTACTACATATCCTTATTGACCAGATTTTCTACATACCTTATTCTATTAATTTATTATAAATTATATAAAACGTGATGCGCAGATTTTATATAAGTAGGTAACTAAAGGTTACCTAATTAATAAATATAAGTAGGTAGACTTAATTAAATCAAAATGGTAGAAGTATTATCCGCTCTTTACATTTGCAGAATGTTTTGAGGGCGTCTCGAGGTTAGAAATAAGTAATAGAAAAATCCCCTCTTTGGAGTCGTCACCCTCCGGCTAAGGTATGAAGGGAGCCACCGACCGGGCTGACCTTCCCCAATGTCCTTGCCAGGGAAAGGTCGAGAATAGACAAAAGTGACAGGATTTAAATGTAAATCACTATCTCGAAATTATGAGAACGTCATTGGGTAACTGGTCAAAGATAATTTAAAATTGAAGCTACACTGAAACCATTTCGACTCGAATGGAAGAAGGTAATTTGTCGAAGGATTATATATATAAGGATTATAACATTCGTCATATTCATTTCACAAAAACGTTTAAAATGTGGACCGTAATAACAAATCTATTCATTAATTAGTTTATTTAATTACTCTTTGAGTCTTTTTTTGTAGTTTCTCTACACACACTGCTCAAGCCATTATGTTATGAGCTCAGACCAAATATTTTTATTTGGTCTGAGATCATGAGTTAGTTTCTTCTGAGTTGTTATTTCTGTCTGTAAAACTAGGCTATTGTTTGTTTCCTATAAAAATAAAATAAATAATTGTGAAGGTGGCTGAAACATACATATTTGTTATATGTCACGTATAATCAATTAAAAAAATGTATGGAATAGATAAAGTTCAAGAATCTACTTAATATTATTATTATGTTATTACTTTCTCTGTAAATAAAAGCTGATGGGCTAGCAATAGCAACCTGTTATAATTTTTAGGTCACTCGGCAACGCGAATGTGACTTGGGTTTTATGATCCTTAGCTCTTTTTTCCCATATGCGATAATGTATTTATATTTATCGGTGCATTTTATAAAAATAATAAATTATTTGTTTGTTTCATTAATATACTTTATTACTTATGTGATATTAATCGGTTTCTTGACTTTTCTATTGCAGATAACAGCAGGGTGACTGCGATTTAAGTATGTTGCATGCAATAACTAACTTTTTTAATGATTTTCGAGTATATCATTTGAATTCTTCCGTTTGCTGTTCTGTGAGAAAAAGCCAATGGTATTTTACTGAACGATAATCAGAAATTTTTACATTTTCATACAATTTGTCCTATTTGAATCTGTCAGATTGTTTCTAGTCTGTAGATCATCCGCGTGCGAAACCCTACACTGCGCGTGGGCCATCACGCACTTGGCCGGTTTTATTTCTAAACAGATGCAAGTAGGTATCGATATAAATACCGACTGTTGGCATTTAAAAAAGTTAAGCATGACATATTCAACCTTATAAAAGGCGATTTTTTATTTATTTCGCTACATTATCATAATACTAGCTGGTGCCCGTGAGTTCGTCTGCGCATTATCTTTATAAATTGTAGCCTATGTGTTATTCTTATGTATAAGCTATATCATTGTAAAGTTTCATTACATATTATATTGATTTTTTATTTAATTATATATATTATTGTAATTTGAATTAAATGTTTAATAATCTTTATTATGTTTACATATTTACGTTAGGTCCATTTGTTATCTTGCTATGCTTTGGGCTACAGTCCAGTCTTTCAATATTGTATGTATATTTGGGTAAAAGATTATAACCTGTTTTACGTACTTACCTAAATAAAAAAAATAAAAAAATTCAGTAGTTTAATGTGAATGAGTAACAAACATCCATCCATTCATCCATACTTACTTACAAACCTTCGCGTTTATAATATTAGTAGATTTTTCCTTGGTAAAGTTGTTTAGTAACATGTTCTACTGAACATGAAAAAAGAAAAAACAATTAAAAGGTCAAAAAATACTTTTTTCACCTTATAATTGTTTTTTCTTTTAACAAAATATTTCTTGAAGTACATAATCAAGAAGAAAGTAACTTTTGAAAATAAACATCTGTTAAAAATAAACTCTATGTTCTAGGTCTTTATTGTAATGTAACCTCTTGAGAGGACTTTTTTGTAGTTATACTTTGTTTAGTCTCGCTCTCGCTCAGACATCAAACAAGACGAATCGATGTTGGTAGCCCTAGTAGCCGCCGACCTTCGGCCATAGGTCGTCTGCGCGGCTGGCAACAGGAGCTCAACATGTCATCTGTAGACAGACTGCTATTTATGTTCTAACAAAATATACTGAAACTATTCTAAGGGTAAATTCAGGCCGTGATACTGAACAACTTTCCCCAAGAAAAATATGTCGAAATATGAAAAATATTTTTTGGCTTTCATACTGTTATACAATGTCCTTTTTAATTAAGTACAAATATTTTAAGGAGTGATTCAGTCCATCATTTCGAACAACTATTCCCAATAAATGTATATCGAAATACGAAAAAAAAAATTTTCATTTTCGATAGTAATGATATCACGTGACTACTTCGATTTGTATGAAAACCTAAAATTTTTTTTTCGTATTTCGATATACATTCATTGGGAAAAGTTGTTCATAATGATGGACTGAACCACCCCTTAAAATATTTGTACTTAATTAAAAAGGTCATTGTATATTAAAAACAAAGATTAATATTAACTGCGGTTTATTTATAAACTTTACTACATAACATCTAGATTATTAGAAATAAGTACCGTACGAGTCAAAACCACCATTGCAGGCCAAAGACAAGCGCCAGCGGCTGCGTTCATAGATAAAATATTTAGAAACTGATAGTTGCGTTCTCACACATACAAACTCGGAACAGCTGATCGCTCAACTAGTATGGGACGCCAAAAATTACTTTTTTTATATATTTCAATACATTTTCCTTGGGGAAAGTTGTTCAGTACCATGGACTGAATTCACTCTTAAAATAGTTTCAGTATATTTTTTAGACCATATACATATAACAACCACGCAGCAGATACATACCTTAAATTGTTTTTGGTTTTTATTTTGTGTGTGTATTAAACTTGCATGTAAGCTACCCCTATCTTCTCCCACCAGGGAACTAAGGGAACTGTTACAGGTAACAAATTAATAATAATAGTAATTGTTACAAGTGTCCGCAAATAAGTTTCTTACTCCTAATCCTCATCTTTCCCAATCCTGGAAGTTTTATTTATCCTGGCGCTAAGGGCCTCGGCGCACGCGGCGGGTTCAGTCTATCTCTGTCACAAACGCTACGTGCGACAGAGACAGGTGACCCGCGACGGATTCTGCTGTCTCTTTCGCATTTAGAGTTTGAGACAGAGATAGACTGAACCCGCCGCGTGCGCCCGCGTAACTTTAGCGAAGGCCCTAAAAAGGGCTCAAAGAAGAATTCAAGGTGCGCGGAGTACGTGTTTTCAGGCGGCTAGCTACCTAAACCTTCACAAACAGCGTATAATAATGTACATACTAGGTAAGTAACTTTGTTCCAAACGAGTGTTCGACGACAATCACGCATTTTTTTTTCTCAGCCTTTATTTCACAGCCGATAAAAGCTTAATGTAATTTTTGGCCCTTAAAACGGTCGAGCCAAAAATTACATGACCTACAGCCCTAGTACGACCTTGCGCAGGTTGCTAGGCCGGCTAAACACCCGTCGACGCCTGCTCGAGGCAGGTTTAGGTACATTACTATTCATTTAACTTCTTTACACGTCGCAATATTGTTCTCTTGGATAAGCCATTTTTAGAGTTTCTTACTAAACAAGGAACCCTTATAGTTTCGCCATGTCTGTCTGTCTATACCTACACGGTTTTACTTAGAGACTATGTATATTAATACTACCAAGTACTACTTAATAATTTATGAAAATGAACTTCTACTACTACCGGGAACAAAAATATAGAATGAAAAAACCTTGCAAGCAACAAATGAGTGTTCTATTAAAGTTCTTTTTCTCTTTAAAAAATTAGGTCTTTAAAAGTTGCTTAAGAATCCCTTTACCCTAGATTTTTCATACAAACGTAGTCTACGTTTTATTTTAAAACCACATGTCAGATTTCGGTAAAAATTTGCAATTTTAAAGAAATTCATAATTGGTTTCCAATGGTAAAATTAATGAACTGGAAAGAAAATATAAGGATAAAGGAGTTTTCCATACTGATGGTCAAAAATGATATAGCACTATATTCTATTTCAATTTCATATTGTGACTGTGAAAACCAGTTATATGTTTAGATATGTGCAATATCTTTAAAATTACAAAATTATGCCAAAATCGGGCATGTCGTTTCGAAATAGTAGTGTAGTTTTGTCTAGGGTAAAGGGACTCTTGACTGAGTTGGAGTTAGAGTTTTTTTGTTGGTACCTCTACCGTAAAATCTTTTGTTTAGTCTCGCATTGGTCCAGCCATCAAACAAGACGAATTGGCAAATTGACCTACCCTGGTTGGCCGACCTTCACCCAGGATTAAGGATGAGTGGAAAAGACAATATCAGGGGTTAAAACAATTAAAGATCGGCAGTAGCCCTACGTTAACCCTCCTTAGGAAAGCTGTTGTAGCACGAGACGCATCCGTATCTGCATTATTTGCACAATACTTAAAGTTTGTAAATCTAAAATGATTGTGTCAACGTATATTTCACTGTGTTATGGTCGATGCCTCAGTTTCAATACCACAATAAGACATAACTAAATACTCGTATTAAGTATAAGAAATCCACAACAATGTGTTATTACTCAATTTTCCATTTAATTTTAGTACAATAATAATATTTTATTAAATTTGTTATGTTTAGTTACCATAGAAATATGTATAAAATTTCACACTGAAAAAATCCCATCATCTAATCGAAGTGATACTTCCTCAATCATTTGCATATAACCAGTTACGATGGTCTAAGTTCTCAGCCGATAAAATTCGTGTAATATTTGGCTCAGAGAGAGGTCGAGCCAAAAATTACTTGACCTACAGCCCTAGTACGACCTTGCGCAGGTTGCTAGGCCGGCTAGAAACAAACACCCGTCGACGCCTGCTCTAGGCAGGTTTGGATACATAACTATTCATGTTACTTCTTTACACGTGCCGCACTGTTGTTTTCCTAGATTAATAAGTAGCTTATTTGATATTTCTAGTTCAAATAAACAGTATAGGTCATAGTATAGGTACTTATGAAATGTCAAATTTAAAGTATACCTAGTACCTACCATATTATTATGGAACAGTTGTAGTTGTAAGGAAAGCCGAAAAATGCGAATGGTGCAGGTTACGATGCGAGCATCGTAAAAAGACTCCATCGAGCATTTTTTGACGTACTTATAAATACAACGTTGCATACAATACTTTTTCTACGACTATATTTAACTTACTAAATAAAATACAAAAATAAATAAAGAAAAATATGAAAATGTTTGACATTTGACATGTCAAAACTTCTTTTTTTAAAATTTTTGAAGTGAAAACTTCTTTAGCGGCGTTGTGCACTTTTTTTGGAATGGGTAAAAATCTAAAACTCGCGTCAGGACACGTGACCCTGATCGAAAATTCGTAAGACGGCGCAGGGCGCTTGCGCGAATGTTCGTGTGTGTTTATGTTACAGCGTGCTAATAAAATGTCATGTTTGTGTACGATAGCCCAATAAATAAATATTGTATTCTACCACATAAATGAGAGTACTTTTATACTGATAATTAAAGCAGTTCGTGCAAAATTATTCCCTAACCATTCCAAAATATCAAAAATGCACAACGTTAATATTCAAGTTTTCACTTCTGCCGGCACTCCCAGAGTGCAACCCGTCGTTTTTTTTTTTTAGTTGACGTCTTACTAGTGATTGCATTAATAAAACGTTTTTCTTATGTTGGAAGTATGGTAGATCTAAAGAAAAAAAGTTCTAGGTCTGGGGCTAGGAGTATCTTTTTGGCGAAATAACGATACATGTGCTGTTATGAGAAATAGACTACAAACTTTCCTGAAAGCATACATTTAACATTATCTATGTTCTTATATTAGTGTTCGTGACTATTTATAAGACACATCAACAGTAAAGGAGTAGAAAAAAATACTTTTGAAGTCTTCAAAAATATATATCTATACATAAGTATAATTAAACAGTACAAAAAATGTGTTCATACATTGAATATATTTCCAAAAAAAATTTGGGGCGATAAAGACATTAGAGTAAGAATTTTAAAAAATGTCTGTCTGTTTGTCAGTTTGTACACGATAATCTCCGGAAATACGGGACGGTATTATTGTTTTTTGTTATTTAGCTGTTAACTGGGCATATATTAACATATAGCGTAGTAACATAATGGTCCAGCTAAACTATAAGAAATATAAAAATGACGCCTTAGAAAAGTTATTCAGCCTGATGAGCATTTTCCGGAGTCATAAAGTCCACGCGAACGAAGTCGCGGGCTCCAGCTAGTATTTTATAAAACTTATATTCACAACTACTGAAATATGGTCTTCAAAGCCCATACTTTTAACTTATGTCAAAGAAGAGCTACCAAAATACCTTTAACTCTCTGTCCTGCGCCTCACTACCCACGGGAAAGACACCTTCGTGATGTTTTGAGACGTTCAAGATCCTGACTCTCAGCTACGACCTACCTGACTTGCATACCATCTTCAACATGAGGTAAGGCACAAAACCATCACGAAGACACTGGTATCAGTTCACTCGTGACTAAAACCAAAGCTGCACATCAGTTTATCAGATTCACTAACAGAAAAAGTGGTCACTACCCGTCTTATTATAAAACGCAAACTAACTTTGTTATAAGGATTAAACCATTATCCGACCAAATCGAGTTGACATTTTCAGATGAGACAATGGCATATTACTAGATGTCAACTTGATTTGGTCGGATAATGGTTTAAACCTAGTAACAAAGTTAGTCTGTGTTTTATAATAAGACGGTACGCCTTCCATAAATGTATTTAGGCATAAGTAGACTCCATTCGACAACTTAGACAAATGCCTACCTAAAGATAAGTTCAAATAGTGTCGTTAATAAATTAATGAACTATGGAAAGATTTTAAGGTCTGTCAGCACTGTTTGAAATAAACACATCAGCTCAAAGCTGCTCGTCTAAAAAAATACATAAAATAAAACAAATAAAAAGTCAAAAGTAAATCACGTACCCACAAATGGGCAAGCAGCAAAGATTTGATGTAAGTAGCTTATTTTATCGTAACGCTCAGTTGGAAACCTCAAATCTCAAGGAGATAATTAGAAAGCGGCTAACTTAATTTATAGTGATTTTTTTAGAAAGTGTGTTATGAATGAAATGATTAATTTACCTGCTCAATGTTTTTTCAGAGTTCCGAAGTCCCCGGCTCCCGGTTCTGTAAAACAAATATTTTTCTTTCCCTAAAAAACTATTTATAATTTTTAAAAATGTTGACTATATTTTCCATTACAATTATTTGTAAAACTTAGGTTTTGATCTCTTAAGCTGTATATTTTCTATTGTATTCCTGTGAAATATTTTAAAACTTATATATCTAAGACTAACTGTAATTCTTTATAATATAATAATAAATATTATTTTTAAAGAACTTTTTGTATCTGGGGGCATCTGGGGGCACGGCAGTGCCCCCACCAAGTCGAGCAAAAAAGCGTCACGGCCGTACCATCCTTTTCTCGAAGCAATTCAGACCATTTTCGACCCCCCGTAACTTCGTTGTGGATAAAACTAGAAGACTGAAATTTTCAGTAACCATGCAACAATGTAAAGACACGGTATATTTCAAATTTCATTCAATTTGAACCAGTATTTTAAGAATTATAACGGGTCAAATTTCTTAATTTTGTCACTCACTGACTCACCGATCATCAAAATTCTAAGGCACTTCTAGCAGACCTAGAAGCTTCAAATTTGGAATATAAGTAGTGTTTGGTGTATGAATCAAGGAAAAACTAAAAAATCTAGAAAAGACCGCCAAGTCTTCAGTTAAATTTTTCAATATTGGCTTTATTCGTAACGATGTTTTATGGCAGTTTTATTGAGTGCGAAGCCGCGGGTTTAAGCTAGTCCCATATAAATATAGGCGCATGGTAGTGCCCCTGCCAAATCGAGGAAAAAATGGGAATTCCCGTCATGAAAACACGTGTAAATTAAATTATTTAATGCAAAAAACGTACCTACGTGCGTATTCGTACTTATTACGAGTGCGTAAGGTAAATTAATTATTATACTACGCGCTGCGATGCTAGTGAGTGAGCGCGGGCCATTACTACGCACTGCGCGGTGCTAGCGCGAGGGCGCGGGGCGGGGACAGTGGCGGGGCGCGCGGAAAGGTGAATGTCGCCGAGCGAGCAGCAGCCGCGCTCATTAGCGCGAGCGACCCAATGCTGTTCGGATGTGCCCAGAATTCTTACCTATAAGTTTGCGATTTTCATTGATAATTTCGATTGCTATATTAGTTTGACGACTAAAGGCTACTCTCATTGGTTTACTGATATTATTTGCTTACAATTTGGACATTGTTCGGATAAATAATTTAAATTAAATATTGATACTTTAAGTACCTAAGTATTTATACATTTCTTATTACCTAATCGTATTTCTGCATAAAAATAACTTTGCAATCTAACTTGTAGGTAGTCGCAATGGATTCAGTAATACTGTATGTGAATGATCAGCCTTGTCCACACTGGGTAGTTCCTATACCTGGTGATGGTTCGTGTTTATTTCATTCTTTGTCATTCTCTATGTATGGGAATATTGAGTCGTCGTATGATATTAGACTTGCTATAATCGAGTATGTGGTAGCGCATTGGGATGAGTTACAAGTGTATACTTGTGACGAGCATGGAGACACCTACATTAACGCTAATTTGTATACAACGGCAATGGTAAAAACCAGTACTTATGGTTCCGCGTCTGAACTCATGGCGGCCGCCGCTTTGTATCCGTATGCTTTCGAGGTTTACGAAAACGGCCTTTTGAGAGCATCATTCGGTGGTGATTCTGGTAAACCGGTGAAACGTTTACGATTTTCTGGAAGTTACTTAGGCGGTCATTATGAAGTGCTCCTTCCAGACGTGCCTCGAAATGATAATAATTTAAATAATAATGATGCGATCCTTCCAGAAGTGCCTTCGAAAGATGATAATTCGATTAAAAATAATAAAAACTTAACTAAGAAGGGCGGAAGACCTAAAAAGGTTAGTAAAGGAAGACCTAAAACTTCGACGCTATTCCGTTCTCAACAAATCAAAGAAGCAGCAACACGTTATCGCCAGAACAATCCCGAAAAACGTAAGGAGACATTAGCGCGTTATACTACGTCTCATCCCGAAGTTAACCGACAAGCAGTATCACGTTATACTGCTTCTCATCCTGAAGTTCACCGAGAAGCAGTATCACGTTATACTGCTTCTCATCCCGAAGTTAACCAAAAAGCTGTCGCACGTTATAAAGATTTATACCCTGAGCTAAATCTTCAATCTGTCCAGAGGAAAAGATCAAACCAAAAATTACAACTTCGGTTAAACAATTTAGGAACAATTACTCAAGCGTTAACAAATAAAATTAAGGACAGATTGGAAGCGGAGAAACTGATAAAATGGGCAATTCATAACAGGCAGCAAACATTAGCAAGCTTTAATAAAACTATTGATTCATTGAAAAATAAATTTAAGGTATCGCTAGAAAAACTAAGTTCATGCCGTCCAGATAGTTCTTTAAATGACAAACTAGAATGTTTTCTTGGAAAATCAGAGCACAGAAGTAACCAAGAGCCATATTACGCTGGAAAAACTTACAATTTACTTAAAAACAAGGACAAATCCATCGAAATTGACAATACAGGAGAAGCGGTCTTTGGAAATGTAAAGAAACATGGTCATAGTTTAGTCTGGTCTTGTAATTATCTGTGTGCACTAGATGAGAATGTGATTATACAATTAACAAACATTTTCGAAAGCTTGGTGAACAAAACCTCAGCTCAGTATTACACATTAATTGAAAAAGAACAAATATTAGATTATTTAAATTATATTAACACTCTCAAAGCGCATTTTCCTCGTCTAAGGACGATTTCAAGAGAAATATATCAAGTACAGGGTATTTTTAACATTTTAAAAGATATTGATGAATCATTAGAAGAGTCTGACGTTGAAAGAATAAAAAAACACGGAAAGCAACAAAAAGTTGGTAGTATTGTTGTGGAAAGTGAAGAGTCACATCAAATTGTAGAGGATGAGGTCATAAATAAATATAAGGCTGCGTTTAAATCTCTAAAACTAAAGTGTCTTGATACACCAAAACTTGAGTGCATGTCCTGTATAAAACTTTGTTATTCAAGGGATACTTCATCTCTGAACAGGTTGAGAAAAGCTATAGACACCAGTATTTGGAAGGATCTTCTCAACTATTACAAAACCAACAATCTAGATCACAGCCCATACATATGTCACTCATGTTTACAAAAAATTAGAGCAAATCAACTGCCAGCACCCTGTGTTCTAAACGATCTACACGTTAGTACTGTTCCACCACAGATAGCCGAGTTAAATGATTATGAAAAGATATTAATTCAGCGTACCAAATCATTTCAGGTTGTAATGCTAATGAATCCCGTGGCAAGCAAACATTTACCTAATAGGCATATGGTGAAAAAAGTAAAAGGCAGAACTTTCCACCTTCCTTTGCCTCTTGAAGAAACTTTGAAAAAGTTGCCTAGACCAGAATACCCGATTACTATCCCTGAAATGTATATTATGGTTCGAGGCATGCCAACAAAATCAAAAATAGTGTGGGAGGATATTGTAGATGTCAATAAGGTTTACCAAGCCTTACAATACTTAAAAGGTGTGAATGCGCTTTACTCTCAAATACAACTTCCACATTCACCTCAACATTTGATTGATTATATTAACGAAGAGGACAATATCCATCATGTAGTTGATCAGTTAGAATCTCAAGTAGATAACGTTGTAGAAGCCAACGATGGATTATTAACACAAGTAACATCAGAAAAGGAGGCGGACTATGAACAATATACTATTTACCCCTTGCATGAAAGGAGAAAAAACGCTCCTATTTCGGAACTATATCAAATGCTGAAAGTTAACGCCGCTCCAATTGATTCTAGAGATAAAGATTTAGATGTAAAGTGCTTTCCCGATCTTTATATTGAAGGTAAATATGGCCAGTTTCATGTTCGGCAGCAAAAGTTAACCTCTAGTGAATATATTAAAGCAAGACTTATGTCAAAACACTCTCAATTCCGCCTCAATCAACAATATTTATTTTTCTTACTTAATGATGCTAATATACGTCAAATCAGTTCAGGAATATTCTATAAAATGAATTGCGTTAATCAAAAACAAAAAATTACAGCTGAACAGTATTTTAATATGCTTAATAAAGATGAGTTAGAAGGTGACTTAACAGCTATATTTGGTAGGTTAAGAAATACGGAACAATTTTGGAAAAAACCAAGAAACGATGTCAACTGTATGACAAAACACTATGGGCCAGCAACCTGGTTTCTCACCATGAGTCCTTCAGAATGGATGTGGGATGATTTAGGTGAGTACCTTAAGGAAGTTAACGGTCCTGAGATGGCAAACAAGAGCATTAGTGAATTAGTTGCACTAGATCCTGTCTCCACTTCTCGATTTATTGATAATAAGTTTAAAGCTATGTTAGACTTCATTATGTCATCCGATGAGCCGCTTGGAAAAGTAATACATTACTTTTGGAGACGAGAATATCAATCCCGTGGAGCGCAACACTTTCATTTAATGTTATGGGTAAAAGACGCCCCTATACTTCACGAATCCTCGCTTGATGAGGTTGCATCATTCATTTCAAAGTACATAACATGTGCTAAACCTGATAAAAATGTTTCACCAACACTCTATCAACGAGTAACGTCATATCAGACTCACAAACATAATAACTATTGCATGCGCCAAAAGAAAACAAGAAGAGGTTTCGTAAAAGTTTGTCGTTTTGGATTCCCCCGCCCGGTCACAGAAGTACTTACTATTAGAGATATAATAGAATCAATCGCTGCAAGAAAAACATTGTCACCTAACAATAGACTTTACTATATTGTACGCAAAAAGGAATGGGTCATGGTTAATGATTATAATCCCGCGATTTTGTTAGCATGGAATGGCAATACAGACATTCAATATGTAGGCGAAAAAACAGCTATTTTAAATTATTACATCACTAAATATACCACCAAAAGCGAAAAAACTCACGTTGCTGATATGTTTCAAGACATAAACTCTACAAAACCTTTAAGAAGCCGCCTCTTTAACATTGGCCTTAGAGTTTTATCGAGTAGAGAGTGCGGCTCTTTGGAAGCCAGTGATACTCTACTTGGTATTCCTTTGTACGGTACAGATCCTACCACGACAATTCGATGGCTAGATGTCAACATCTTTCGCAACCGGCGCGTTAAATCTAAATCTGATATGATGATGCTAGAACCGGAGTCCACCGATATTTATTATGAGTCTTGGATTGATGACCACTATCCTAAACGGCCTAAAGAGTTGGAGACTATTAACTTGTACAGTTTCGCTCAATATTACGATATTGTTAAGACACGCCCAGTCTCCTCTAAAGTCGAGTGCTACGAGATAAATGAAGGTAAAAAGTTTTTGAAAAAAAGAGCTTACCCATATTTGATCAATCACTATTTCTACGACGGAGAACAAGTACCAGAGAAATATTACTTCTCTTTACTTATTTTATTCAAGCCATGGCGTTGCTTAGATGAACTCAAATTAGGGTGTGATACTTACACGGAGGCCTTTAATTTGGCGAAAGAAGATCTAAAAGAAGAAGTCGCTTATGGAAATTCAATGATAGAGTCAAGATACAAGATACAAAAAGCATTTGAAATGATAGAATCTAAATTAGCTGAGATAAATGAAGAAAGGAAAATTGTTGATGATGACGAAGGTCCTGAAAACCCTCTAGATTTTGAAGCTGTGGAAGCTGCAAACGCGATGGATGAGTTTCAGAGAATCAATCTGGTAGAAGAAGAGCAGACTGATCTTCAAAGTATGATCGCAAAACTTAATGCCGATCAAAAAAGAGTCTTCGATATGATCACAAAAAAAATGGACACAAGTGATAATAACGCTGACGTTCTACGTTGTTTTGTGAGTGGAACTGGTGGCACAGGAAAAAGCTTTTTAATAAAAACTCTTAAAGTTTGGGTAAAGACGTATCTAAACAAAAAAGTGGCGGTTAGTGCTCCGACAGGAATAGCTGCATTTAATGTGAATGGATTAACTATACACAGACTATTGCAGCTGCCTGTGGAACACAAACAAACACCAAAGTACAAGCCACTTTCTGATGAAGTGCTCAAAGTTTTGAGGTCAGATTTGAAAGAAGTAGTGTTGTTTATTATAGACGAAGTGTCGATGATATCCAATGTTACTTTAACTTATATTCATTTACGCTTGTCTGAGATATTTGACACAAACGACGATCAAAATGGGTGGTTTGGAAAAAAACACCTTGTAGTTTTCGGGGATCTCTTACAGCTTCCTCCGGTAAGAGAAAAGTCCCCTTTTGAAAAACTTACAACTGCTGAAACTAACAAGTTGTTAGGTTCCCTCAGTATACCGAATCTGTGGATCGAATTGTTCATATACGATGAACTTACAATTAACATGCGACAGCTCAATGATTCTGACTTTGTTGATATGCTTAACAGGATAAGATTAGGTGTGACTACACAAAAAGACCGTGACTTACTCTCAACTAGATTAATAACTCTTAAATCTGATTCAAATGAAAACAGATTGGTTGAAATAATTAAACACCTCTCGAAACTTCCTAATGATACCGTTTGCTTATTACCTACAAAAAACATGTGTCAACAATTAAATACTGCAATGCTTAGATCTCTCCCACATCCCGAAATAAAACTTACAGCTGTAGATAGCTTAGATTGCCCCAAATACCTAACAAAAAGAGCTCGTGAAAGCATAAAAAAATATGAAGATGATGCTTCTATGACAGCAGGCCTGGAAGAAAACATAATTATAAAAATAGGAGCAAAAGTCATGCTTAGGCGAAATATTGACGTGAATCTTGGTTTAGTTAATGGTTCTATCGGTATAGTGCAAAGAGTAAAGGTTGATCCGGATAATACAAAAATCATTAAGAAAATATACATTACATTTAATAACGAACATGTTTACGAACTTTGTCCCGTTAAAACTAAATTTGAAATTATTAATAGAGCTTATGTTCATCGCGAACAGTTTCCCATATGTATAGCCTATGCTATAACTATACATAAAAGTCAAGGATTAAGTCTACATAATGCACTGATGGATATCGGTTCTACAGTATTCACATCCGGTCAAGCTTACGTGGCACTTTCGAGAGTTACAAGTCTGGGCGGTTTACATCTAATTAATGTCGACTTTGGAAGTGTTAAAGCGCAGGAATCCTCAATTTGTGAATACAACAGACTAAGAAGCATTTACCGTCCAGATTTGTCAAAAATTGTAACATCAAAGCCTCCCAGAAAAACGCATAGAGACAGGGAGTGGGCTCTTAGAAAAACTGTAGCTGAAGCTCAAGAAGTAGTACCGGAAAAGAGAAAACGGAAGGCTACCTACAAAAATAAGAAAAGTTCATAAGTCAGAGAGAGGGCTTTAAGAAAATTCGTTGCTGGTAGATATACATAGATACAATAAGTAGAAGGTACCGAAAAGGAAAAAAGTAAAACTGTCTACAAAATACAAAAAGAAATGAGATCCCATCAAAAACAATACTTGTCAAAAAAACCAAGTCTCGCAACTCAGTTGTTCTGCGGTAAAAAGTTGTGAGATCCATGTAATACCAAGTCGGTTATTAATTTATTCAGTCTCTACTTAAGCGACTTTCTGTCTTAATACGTCCAGTCTCTAAGACCACGATCGTGGTCCATAACAATTGAAAATCAATTGTGTCTGGAATCTCCGTACTCGAAGCATTAAGTTGTTACGTAATAATTAACAGCATCTTATAGTGACGCATATCAATATTAAAATTCTTTAATGTTTTATATAAATATATTGAGACTTGGCCATCGCCTGAAAACACGTGTAAATTCAATCGCCTGAAAACACATGTAAATTCAATTATTTAGTGCGATGGCCAAGTCTCGATATATTTATATAAAACATTAAAGAATTTTTATATTGATATGCGTCACTATAAGATGCTGTTAATTATTACGTAACAACTTAATGCTTCGAGTACGGAGATTCCAGACACAATTGATTTTCAATTGTTATGGACCACGATCGTGGTCTTAGAGACTGGACGTATTAAGACAGAAAGTCGCTTAAGTAGAGACTGAATAAATTAATAACCGACTTGGTATTACATGGATCTCACAACTTTTTACCGCAGAACAACTGAGTTGCGAGACTTGGTTTTTTTGACAAGTATTGTTTTTGATGGGATATTTCTATTCAAAAAAGTTTTTCCTGCTTGTGTAAAATCTGAAGATCAAGCGGCATAATAAAAAGAAAAATCAAGAACCCGGAAGAACCGAAATACCCGTTTCCGACCCGGTTTATGTCCCGGTTCCAAAAAACCAAGAACTGATTCCGATTCTACAAGCCCTAATTATGAGTGAAAGATTTATCATAAGTTGGTGCCCTTAAAAAATTATATTTCTCAGTAGTTTTTGAATGAAAACGAAAAAGAAACCAAAAAAAAGGTTAGTAAACTGAACTATGATTAGGTACTCGTATATGTAGAGGTTTAAATTATGTACCAATACACACCGAAGACCAAGCAGGTATGAATCATTAGTAAAATGGAAAACGGCTTTTCCAACGTGTCCTGGCTGAAAATTTAACCTAAGTACCTACCATAAAGAACTCCAATGTTTACACACTAGGCATTCCTAATGTGTAAGTTCCGTGCTCCGGAAGGCCCGTATAAGCCGTTGGTCCCAGCTGTCATCATTGTATGGCAGTCGTCAAGCTATGTCAGACGTCTTCATTCGGCCTGAAAAATCTGACACCAGTGTTGACTACTTACACACGAAAAACAATAAAAAAGTGTGTAAACATCGGAGATCGTTTAGGAGCATGCTGAGCCAGGACTTTTCTTCTACATCATTCATTTTTTAAATAATCATCAGTACAGAGAGGTTACTCCAATAGCGGTACGCAAGACGGACGTTACTGCGTATGTGCTTTAGTGTCAAGCAACATTGAACATAATGCATGATGATAAAGTCTAATTTGGTTTGACATAGAAATGGGACGGCACTATCGGACGACTATCGTATTAGTTTTTGGAGTAACCCCCCAGTAACCTTGTATCTCATTGAGAATCAGCCACTGACTAGTAGCAATAATAAAACGAATCAATCACCTACGTCTACCAATGTGAGTAGGAGACAGATGTCTATGTGACGTCATCAAATCTAGAAAAGCTATTTCTGAGAAGTCTCCATTCCATTCCACGGTCGGGTAAACGAAATATTTGTTGTATGGAGCCAAGCCTGCACTCATTAACCGATTTCCAAAAAAAAGGAGGTATCCTACCCATAATATGTGTTGGCCCTGTACGAATGAAAGATGGTTTATTTAGCTAATTATAGGGGCGACCTCTGATTACGACGAAGTGGGAACACTTTAAGTAACTATAGTGGTTTTGTGAGCTGTAGGTAAACCTCGCGAGTCTTAATTGCTTTTATATTACAATATAAAAGAAATCGCTACAAATTAACAACCTCCTTCTTTTTGGAAGTCGGTTAATATTAATAAAACTTTACCACTCACTAAGGTGCGTGTAAACATTTTGTAAAAATTTCAAATAATCGACAAAAAATCTATATAATATCAAACATGAGCTTTCACGATAATCGGATGAGAAATGCGCCTGTAGAGTAGAAAATTAGAGTGTTTGTGAGTGATTCTGATTCTTGGCTATCCAAAAGCCACGCATAGCAGGATTTAGCGCAGTGTAGGGTTAGGGTAGGCTAAGAACGTCTAAACACTATTTTTTTAAACTTGTATGAAATTTTCATTTTCCGAGTACATTTTATATGTTGATCGTCTATAACTTTTTAATTTGTGAAACGTACTTAGCTCTGATAGTTTTCCCTTTAAACTTCGTTATATTTACAGCTGTGAATTTTTTTTACCTGCCCATATGTATTTTAGCAGATAGAGGGGAGTGGCCAATTGACTCTAACAAAAATTTGCAGAAACTGATCCCTAAATCGAAAAATAGCTTTCACAAGCTCACAATATTTTTCAAATATCTATTTAAAGATAATCCCCATGAAAGGTTAGTCAAGAAAAAAAAAATACAATTTGCACCCACTTTGTATCAGTATATTGAAAAAAACTTTTAATATTTTATTTTACCACTTATTTGGCTTAATTAATATTAATACCCATTCCAAATTTCAGCTTTCTAGTACTTATAGTCTCTGAGTAAAACTGCGGTCGGACAGGACATGAAACTATAAGGGTTGCTTGTTTACTACGGAACCCTAAAAATGGAATCAAACGTAGGTATTGACAGGTTCATGTAGCGTTGCCCGATTTACCAAAACAAAATGGACGTCACTGAGTAGGTTCAATAAATAAACTTGAACGCACATATTAGGGCACAAAAATGTTTCTGTATCACATTTTTGCATGTCTGCGTGTATTTATAGCTGTAGGCGTCGGGCGGCGCGACCTTGTGCTCGAGACAGTCCCTGTACCACGATTTGCGATTTCTCCCCAAAACCTTGGGTACACCATTTTATTCGATCTTTATTAGAGCAAAGGGTAAGCGTGAACAAGTGGAGTACTTATAAACACAGCAATGTATGCGAAACTGATTTTGCCGGTTAGTTTTGTGGATCGTGGTGAAGAGGCGACGGACACCGCGCGCCGCACGTTCGTTCGCCAATTTTGCACAGTGATAAGTTCATCGACTTTTGACGAGGATGTGCGAAACGGAAATTAACCGATGCGGTATGAACGAAACAGCAGACTTCCGAAGTATGCGGTTCGTTTATAGTCTAGCTATGAATCTGGCAGGAAGGTGGGCTTTATTCGTCGTTAAATGCTTTCGATGCTTTCGATTCCATGCGAAAGTCATAAAGTGCCATTTTTGATACGCGGAGTCACCTAAACGAATAGTTTTCCATACAAAAAACCATTCGTTTAGTGACTCCGCGTTTGAAAAATAGCACCTCTGTTTGTGCCACACGGCGACAGAACGTTAATAGCACAACGTATTTTACGCGTTACGCGACTCAGCACTCATAAAAATAAGCTCGTAGGCCTGGGCTCTATTTGGTTGATACACCAAGGATCATGGGCGCTGGCAGCCCCTGCGGCCCTTGCGAGTGCCCGACTTGTACCCATCAGCCAAAAAAAATATTTAAACTTTGTATTTGTTTAAAAACTGAAGGCATCTAGGTTTGCTGTATATGTTTTCATCGCGCGGCAGCCGTCGCGTTATTCCCCGAGCAATAACGTCATCCATAGAATACAATTTAAATTCAGTTTTTGATAAGCGAACTATTTATTCAGTCAAATACCCAAGATTTGAATTTGACATAACATTTGTAACCTATTTGTTTTTGTAAGCTATTGCAAAATGTGTAGATAAGCAGATTCACTTCCTTGAAATAGGTACATATCTACAAAAAGGTCTAGGTGTAAGTACCTTACTTTTAGATAAATAAATATAGAGTAATTGTTTTTATTTTCAACGTGTCATAAGTACATATCATGGCTATTTTTACATAACGTCATCATATATGATTATTCGTCACATCTTGTTTACAAGTCATTGAGATAAGAGTGCGATGTGATATGGCGTTCCTGATTAAAAAAAAGTTAAATCCGTGAATCATGGTAATGACTATTAAATACATTTTTCCTGTGTCTCCACCTTGTTTTTGTTTTTTTTTATTGCAAAGTAAATTTTTTTTGCTCGCGTATATAGGTATGCGTCTCGTGGCCCGGCGGGAGGCTGCATTACTAGAGCTTTTGCAAGTAAAGCGACACGGCGTGGTTCGCACTGGGATGGGTGACCACAATTGGCAACGAAATTTCTCAAGCTCCTCCGTGCTTTGGAAGGCATGTATAAGCCGTTGGTCCTGGTTGTCATCATGTATGGCAGTCGTCAAGCTGTGTCAGATGCCTTTAGGTAGCTTTAAAAATCTGACACCAGTGAAGGCCACTTACACACACGAAAAACAAAAAACAATACAGCATATGTGTAAGCTCAGGTCAGCTAGCATGCTCTCTCGGTACCATAAACTGGACTTTAAGCACCGGAGCGGAGGCAGTTGCTTTATATCCCCTAGCAAAAACACAGTCATGCCCACAAATGGCAAATTCGAAAAGAGTGGCTTAGCTTCTCGGCATATCAAATCTACTTCTTTATAAACGATTACCCCTCGATGCTCATTTCATCAATGATTTAGTTTCCTAAAAGCACCTTTAGTGCAGGAAGTAGTGTCACCCAATGTATGGAAGGTGCAAATTTTGGTATCGGAAGAAACACTTGGCACAGATGTAATATACGTAAAGTTAAGCTAATTTAGCCCGGTAGCCATCCCCCACCCCCTGGGGGGTAGGCAGGGGGGGCATTCAAAGTTACTCGCCGCCGCGCTTCAGAAAAAAAATTATATCAGCTTCTATTTACCTAACACCTCGAGTATGGTGTCATTTTCTGATAAATCGGGGATGAGGAATTCAATTTTGAGTACAATTTTACATTTAATGTATAGGTTAATAGTAAAAAAAGGAAAATATTGACGAAAATATCAAAATCGGATCGCAGTTTTTTTTATTTTTACAGATTTATTTTACTAGAAACCCGGAATTTCGTGTTTAAAAAAATATTAACTTAAAGCATATTTATCTAGCTTTAAAAAAATATATACTTTATTATATATAGCTGTCATACATCTATCTGAAAAAAATTGGACATGGCACGCGGCAGTGCCTAGAAACTTTTTCAATCGTCTCATCTCACATAATTTGTTGCAAGTATTAAGTTGTTTTTTTATGAAAAATATATAGAATACATACTTAGCTTAATTATTGACTGTCACTTATGGTGCTATATATCAATAATAGTATTTTATATTTATATTCGTAAATTTTTTCATTCAAATTTTCCACCACAGTGGTATAATTCGGTACATTTAAATAGTTTTCTTAGACAGTTGCACCTAACACTGCACCCTGACTTGCACTTGCACCGAATCAGTTTACGACAAGCGGTAGCAGCCACTGGTGCAGTAGTCCACTTTGGTTTCCAATCATTTGATTCCATTTCCTATCCCCAATCCCCCCGGACTGGAAGGATTTGGAATCGGCACCATCGCTTGGCCCCATACGTGCACTGCACACCATGCTAAACAGCTCATATGCTGCCGAAAATTCTCTAGCTGTCAGCCTTTTTTAGAGAAAATCTCCCTCCTGCACTCGTTTAACGATATGCACTGACTGGATCTAAAATGAAAATTAGGTAAGTAGGTATTGCATTATTTTAGATATACAATTTAATTTATGCTCACTTATTACACATCGTTATGATAAATTTTTGAATAATTTGGTTACAGTTTTCTACGTGTCTGTCAGCGAGCATATTAAATACATTAGTTGCTGATGGAAAAGTATTTTATGCTTCAAAAGCAGCTGCTAAGAACAGTCATACGACTGTTCCTAGCAGCAGCGATCGTTGTAAAAATAACATCGACCCCTGTAACCACGAAGCTGAATAATATAGCCCATACGAGAATAATTGTGCATGTTGCTGACGAAGCATGAATACTTTTCCATCAGCAACTAATGTATTTAATATGTTCAATGACAAAGACATAGAAAACTCTAACCAAATTATTAAAAATTTGTCATAACAATGTATGATATTACTTCTTACTTCCCTCGAGGACAATTTTTCGCAATTAGGCCCGAATTTGCCAGTTCCGTTTTGCGTCATGGTTTCCGGATGTTCTAGGAACTTTTTTCTTATGTGTGCGATACCATCGCACTCCGGGAGGAGATAGCTCGCAGTTTCTTCAGCCTCCATGCATGCGCTGCAACGAGGACTGTTACTTAAACCTAGGGTGAAAAGGTGTTTGTTTAGTGCACAATGACCAGTAATAATGTTAATCATAGGGCGTAGGTTCCTCCTCGACAGTGCTAACAGACGTCGAGATAAACGTCTGTCTCATTGGGGCAGCGCCTCCTTAGCCTGCCAAGACTGAGCCAGTTCTTCGCCAATACGACTCTTGATCAAAGAGAGATCCTGCGTGAAGGGAATCAGGGCCATCGGAAGTTGTCCCTCCGGTGTCAGCTCGTCCGCTGCATCGTTACCCAGTGAGTAACGATGTATGATAAGTAAGCATGTCAGGTATATATGGCTGTATTTTATTTTAACCAAAATAATAATGCAATACCTACTTACCGGATTTTCGTTTTAGATCCAGTCAGTGCATATCATTAAACGAGTGCAGGAGGGAGATATTCTCTAAAAAAAGACTGACAGCTAGAGAATTTTCGGCATCATAAGAGCTGTTTAGCATGGTGTGCAGTGCACGTTTGGGGTCAAGCGATGGTGCCGATTTTAAATCCTCCCAGTCCGGCGGATTAGGGATATGAAATGGAATCAAATAATTGGAAACCAAAGTGGACTACTGCACCAGTGGCTGCTAACGCTTGTCGTGACCTGATTCGGTGCAAGTGCAAGTCAGGGTGCAGTGTTAGGTGCAACTGTCTAAGAAAACTATTTAAATGTACCGAATTATACCACTGTGGTGGAAAATTTGAATGTAAAAATTTACAAATATAAATATAAAATACTATTATTGATATATAAGACCATAAGCGACAGTCAATAATTAAGTTAAGTATGTATTCTATATATTTTTCATAAAAAACAACTTAATACTTGCAACAAATTATGTGAGATGAGACGATTGAAAAAGTTTTTAGGCACCGCCGCGTGCCATGTCCGATTTTTTTCAGATAGATGTATGACAGCTATATATAATAAAGTATATATTTTTTAAAGCTAGATAAATATGCTTTAAGTTAATATTTTTTAAACACGAAATTCCGGGTTTCTGGCAAAATAAATCTGTTAAAATAAAAAAAACTGCGATCCGATTTTGATATTTTCGTCAATATTTTCCTTTTTTTACTATTAATCTATATATTAAATGTAAAATTGTACTCAAAATTGAATTCCTCATCCCCGATTTATCAGAAAATGACACCATACTCGAGGTGTTAGGTAAATAGAAGCTGATATGATTTTTTTTCTGAAGCGCGGCGGCGAGTAACTTTGAATGCCCCCCCTGCCTACCCCCCAGGAGATGGGGGATGGCTACCGGGCTAAATTAGCTTAACTTTACGTATATTACATCTGTGCTAAGTGAATTCTTCCGATACCAAAATTTGCACCTTATGACACTACTTCCCGCACGACTTAGATTTTCATCTCCCATTTTCCGAAATTCTTTCTCGATACCTAAATATAAGTATTACACTAGCTTTTCGGGCGCTGCGCGGGCTGCAAGCAGCCCGCGGTTCATCGTGGGGCTGTTGAGGTAGGCTAAGATATGTTTCCAGTTCAGAAAATGGGTAAGTTTGTATGGAGGAAAATTGTCCTTGTATGGCGGTCATCTTGGATTTTGAAAAAAATCAAAAAACAAATGACGCTCGTCAAATTGCTTACAATCCCCTACATTTTGAAAAAAAAATCACGCCCCCAACCCTATCCATCTTCGCAGGCCGTACCCCTTCCACATCAGGTTTCTGCAAATCTTCAAATGTCAGATTTTTCTGGTACTCCATTGAGCACCCTCTACACGACCACACATCAACCTCAACCCCACCAACCCCGCAACAGGGCAAACAACTATGTCAATGAGTCAGTCAGTGAGTGGTAATGTAGGTTTATATATTATAACTAGCTTTTCGGGCGCTGCGCGGGCTGCAAGCAGCCCGCGGTTTTTCGTGCGGCTGTTGAGGTAGGCTTAATAACATGTCCAGTTGAGAAAATGGGTAAAAACTGAAGTCAGTAAATGAAACATCATAAAATGTGTGGGGGCGGCCATCTTGGATCCAAAATCTGATTCCAGTTTCGAGTTCCGCGGGGTGCTTTACCCCCATGTACAAAATTTCAGACCCTTACGAAGTCCCAGTAAGACGTTATGAACAAAATAAGTTAAATTTTCTGAAATCCAGACGCCATCTTGGATTCCAAAAAAAATATTGAATTTGGATTTTTGGGGTCAAATTACATATAGATATCGATTTTCAGCCAAATCGCAAGCGGTTGACTTTCGGCGGCCATCTTGGATTTTTAAAAATTGAAAAAATTGGACTGCTCTTGGGGAAGTGGCTCGGGCTTCGCCCTCGCCCGCAGCTCGCCCTTCGGGCTCGCGTCACTCGGCCTCCGGCCTCGTGAAAATTACTTGAGGGGGGGATCCAAGGGGGAGGGGGGAGTGGCTCGGGCTTCGCCCTCGCCTGCAGCTCGGCCTGCGGCCTCGCGGGGGTGGCCTTGGCTTTTGGCTTTTGGCCTCTGGCTGCGCCTAGTTAGTTGGGGTGGCCGTTTGTACGAAATTTGTATGGAGGAAACTTGTCCATGTATGGCGGCCATCTTGGATTATGCAAAAAATAAAAAAACAAATGACGCTCGTCAAATTGCTCACAACCCCCTACATTTTGGAAAAAAAATCACGCCCCCAACCCCAACCGTCTTCGCAGGCCGTACCCCTTCCACATCAGGTTTCCGCAGATCCTCAAATGTCAGATTTTTCTGGTACTTACTGGAGCACCCTCTATACGACCGCACATCAACCTAAACCCCACCAACCCGGCAACAGGGTAAACAACTATGTCAATCAGTGAGTGAGTCAGTGGTATTGTAGGTTTATATATTATAATAATACAGAAACTCCTATGGTACCGTACCCGTTCTCACCTTGTTGAGTGTGTTGAGCCAAGAGGGCGGCTGCAGGCGCTTGCAACTGCCTCGACAAGGCGACAACAGGGGAGAGGTGCGGGGACAGGGGACGGGGACGCATATTGCGCAGGACCTTATGAGATTCCATTCTGTATGTAATACTTACAATAATTCCGTGCCAAAATGCAATCCCGAGTGGATAATGTTAGTTACCCCCACATTAACGGTAGCAGCCCCTGTGAGTGCCATCAAGCGGAAGTTGTTTGAGCTTAGCACACAATGCTTTTATAATTGTGCTTTTCCCACTACCTGCCTTGCCTTAAATTATGATCACATGAGGTTCAACTAAGTGTTAATTAGAATGAATTGCATGAATGCTCCAAAAAATTGTAAAATTGTACCGTCATGTGTTCGTCCAAAAAGTAACATTAGGATCTTCCTACAATTAGTACTAGACAGCAACGAGCGCATTCAAAAATGACGTTGCTGCTGTTGTCTGCTGTTGCCCGCAAAATTTGCTGACGGTATTGGACAGGGAATCGGAGGATGCACGGGGAAGACGTACTTAGACATGCTTCTACTACAAATTACAAATGCGGGGCTCAAAGTTATTTTTTTAAATCTTTTCATCTTTTCTTTATTTAAATCATACCAGCCAGAGGTGGAGCGAGGCGTGGGCAACGTGGTTCATCGCCCACGGTTTTGCAGTCTACAGGGTCTCACACATGAAGATTTTTTTTTATTTATTTATTTAACTTTATTACAAAATATGTAATAGGCGGACTTAAAGCCATGGGCTTTATCTACCAGTCAACCCACTGGTGATGCCGAGAATAAGAAATCTGTAGAAGGAGGTGCAAAATATGTAATTTTGAAAGATTCGCTAATAATATTATATATATATATATATATATATATATATATATATATATATATGTATATATATATATATTTGTAAGATATGTATAAAATATAAACATATATTTGATAAATACAATAATATATATCAATAAACTTACATAAAAAAAATACATAGATAAATACAACAACCAATACATATACTACATATATACTATTTGTATTCTATCTGACAGTTCCTGAAGATAATGTGCACGCACTGCACTTTTAAACGCTACACGAGTACGAGCCCTCTGGATCTTCATTGGAAGGGAGTTCCAAAGCTTTACCGCTTGAACAGCAAACGAACGTTCGAAGAACCCACTCCGGTGAAATGGTATATCAAGACGGAGATTACTAGAAGAGCGAAGATTTTTTAAATGAGTATCACCAAGAAAAGTGAATTTTGATTTGAGATATGACGGAGTTTTAGGGTCAAAAAGAATGGAAAAGAGAGTTGTGAGAATATGCAACTGGCGACGCTGACGAATAGGCAACCATTTTAGTTGCGTACGGTAAGCAGACACATGGTCGTACTTACGAAGGCTATATATAAATCGAAGACAGTTATTTTGAAGTCTATCGAGTTTATTTAGGAGGTCACAATTCAAATCCGAGTAACACACATCGCCATAGTCCAGAATAGGAAGAATAAGAGTTTGAATAAGCATAGTTTTTATATTAATAGGAAGAAATTTTTTCAGTTTGTAAAGGGAGCGCAATCCATTAGTGATCCTACGAGAAGTCTCAGAAACCTGCACATTCCAGGCGAAAGTAGAATCTATGTGTAGGCCAAGGTCTTTCACGCTAGAACTAAATGGAATGATGGAGTTTTCATACAATACTGGTGATATGGTGCCATTGTCAATACGACTTAAAAGACGTGAGCTGCCGATCAGTATCGCTTGACATTTGTTGGGGTTAACTGTTACTCCAAATCGCCGGGACCAGTCACCTATCGCCCTTAAATCAGCATTTATTCTTTCTACGGCGCTGTCTACCTGGTCGACTTCCGTCTGAGTATAAAGTTGCAAATCGTCGGCGTACAGATGATACGAGCACTGAAGTTCTTTTGTAATAAAATCTATAAAGATTGAAAACAGTAATGGAGAAAGAATCCCGCCTTGTGGTACGCCAGTATCAATGTTACTCCATTATCGCGCGCTAGATCCCGCAGAAGAGTTAAGGCCTTGTTTAGCACGCCTATCATGATTTTATTCTGCCGCGAATATCAAAGAAGTAACTTGATTTTGCCGTGTCATTTACAAAAACATCGTCTAAATTATCAATTCGTAAGCTTTTAAGCAGTTGCTTCTTTGTAATTCTATAATCCTTAGGTGATTTTACTAAATATATCTCCTAGTGTGTGGTGTAGGATGTGATGCGCCTTATCCAAATTTCAACAGAAATTTCTGGCATCTTTGGGTATGACGCACACATACAAAATCAATTGTGACGTTGCGTACACACACACCACCGGTGTGCATACCTCAAATCAGTCTTTTGTTGGGAATTAGTTACAAATAATGGCAAATATACTTTTCTAATTTATACTAAGCAGGCACCTTAAAGTCATTACAAGATAAGTTGAGAGGTCATAGACACGAACCTCATGCTACAAAAAAGATTATGAACATGACTGTGACTACTGTGAGTAAGATGGAAGGAATGCTGAAATAATATGGAAAACCTGGGATATTATGATGACATGGTCTGATGATAGACCTGGAAGTGGTAATGTCATCTCTATGATAATCATCATCATTTCAGCCGCATAAGGTTACCTGCTGGACATAGGCTTCTCCCAAAGATTTCCAAAATGACCGATCTAGAGCGGCTTGCATCCATCTCTATGATAATAAAACAACACATTAACTACACGACCAATTTAGATAAAATTTCTATGGGACCACCTCTCAAGTATGGTAAATAATATTATCACAATAAGTTGCATTGTTATACTTCCGAACGAGTGAACAAATACAATAAACAATGCAATACGAAATAGTAGTGGAGACTGGGTTGCAATTGCAATGTAAAAATTTCTAATTAATATATTTTTATTTGAAAACACGAAACCGGTTTTAACCTTTGTGTTATCCTGCCCCGTAAATCTGCATTATAAATACAACAAGTTTATTTTTTTATATTTAGTTTTTAATCAAGTTAAGTTTGTCTTTATATAAAAGTTATATATTATTTATTATACAATGTGGAAGAGACATTCCTGTAATAATTCTAATCACACGCTATACTAGATCGCTATAATATAATGATAATAAAAGAACTAGCGGCTTCTCTTCCCGCGCAGATTGTAAGAGCCGATCGAAGGAATGGGCGAGATTTGAATCATGGTAATAGGCTATGCGGCGAGCAACCCATCATTATTTTGATTCCTTTTCCATCTTAACGCCCACCACCACGCTAAGCGTGGCCTTTGGACTTAAAGGCCCTGGGCTCTGTCTACCCCGTCAGGGATATAGACGTGAAAATGTAAGGTAAAAAAATTTGACACACCCATACAAATTGCCCGGGCGGCTGCAGACTTTTGTATAGAAATGTCGAAATTTATTTTTTAACTGTTATTTTAATTAAATTATACTACAATGATCTAGTATAGTCCGTGGTTCCATTGTATATATATTCCTGTGCAAACTAATTGAGAAATCAAATAATATTTACGAAGTAACTTCTAAGTATGTTATGAATGTGTATATGTTGCAGTTCACCCTATCAGAGACTAAATGCTACTTGAAATGGTTATTTGATGTAAGATGGAGCAAGAATAAAATGAATTGAATGGTTAAACTTAATGGTTTATTCAAAATAAATGATAAGAAATGGTAGGTGAACGCCGGCTGGTTATTGCGTACTAAAAATACTTATTGCCTAATAAACTCTGTAAAATGCTGACTGGATAAAATCGCTGTTCGATTGCTTAGAACATGTATTACCTATGTATCTAGTAGATAATGTGCGTAGCTCGTAGAAAAAGTCGTAAAGATGTAATCAACTCTGGATGTGGTCCACATTTGGATGTGTGACCACATTATCATCATATCATCCCAGCCCTTCTTCCGCCCTTTGCTGAGCATAGGCCTCACTTCGACGCCACCCATCTCGGTCCTGGGCTACTCTCTCATCCAGGTTGTGACCCGCGACTTCGATTTTGTCGTCAACCCATCATGGCATAAAAATCTTCGAGCTCCTCCGTGCTTCAGAAGGTACGTTAAACTGTTAATGCCAGCTGTCATTATCATATGCCAGTCGGCAAGCTAAGTATATCAGATGCCTTTAGGCAGCTTGAAAAATCTGAAAATAGCATTGACAACACGGAAACAAACGAACAATCTAGAACATGAAAATCAGTCCGATGGAGAAAACTGAGGCCAAGTCCTATATTATGGCTGCTCTGGCCAAGTACGGCTCAGGTAGTACAGAGAGGGTCGTGCTCCTGCAGTGGAGACAAAAATACCTGATAGTAATGATGATGATAATAAAGAAACGTGAATCACCATCTATGGTCCTCCACAAATGTTGTAGCAGCTAAAATGTAAATGCTCTTACGCTGCCTGTTTCAAAAGTTTTGTATCCAGAAAGTACTATCCGCTCGCAGTGATTCTGCAAGTAGCTCCTAGTAATACTGAACAAGGTTCATTGCCCCAAATTGCTAAAATTATCTTCGAGATACGTCACTTCAACTCACTAGTAGAAGATAAAAAATGGAACGAAAGATAGCTAGGCAATATACGCCTTGAATATGTGTAGGTACTAAGTGTACATTATGAACAAATATACAACCTATACTTAGGGAGATAAACAGAATATAATGTTGGTATAGGTACCGATGTATTTAATAGACAGGGATACCAAATTAGAGGTTGTAGGTAGTGACTATTACAAGGTCCTATATATTATACTATGCAAAAGTTAACCATTTTCAAATAAATTGGTGTTTAAGTTTATTTGAATATTACCCAATTACTACACAATTTACAACAATTTACACCCATTTACTACAAATTTACAATAAACAAAAATTCAACCATTTTTTCCAACTCTGAATCATATTATTTTTAAAATTTTAATGCTTAAAATTTCTTTATTTATCGCTTACGAGTACATGCATTCATTTACAAGAAAGATGGTTAGAAAAATCACTTTAGTATAATGATAATAAAATAACAGTCAAAAATTTAAAAAAATTATCGACTTTCACATACAAATTGCCCGGGTGGCTGAACACTTTCGTATGAAAATGTTGAGTTTTCTTATTTTTTTTATCTGACTGTTATTTTAATTTCATTATACATCTTGTAGAGTCCGTGGTTTGATTTATTACGGGTATGTCCCTACCACGTTGTATATTTCAAATTTTCAACATACCTATCGCTATAACAATATTCAAAATTTTTTACCCGACTACGACAAAGTCAAACGGAAGGGTAATGATTTTAGTAGTCTATACATACACGTATGTATGTATGTTTGTAAACCAATACAATAAAGAAGCAATCAATTATTATAATTATAACACATTACATACAAAGCTAAATTTACTCAGAGAATAAGAAAAACAGGTCTATTCTTTCGGCAAAATTCATTACCATTTTTGGTTAACTGTAACGATTAAAACGAAACTACTCTATCGATTTTGATGCGCTTTTCACCATACAGAATTGTAGAGCATTCCACCGGGAAGGTTTATACATGAATAAAATAACATACCCATGCCAAGCAGGTGTTTTTTTATGTTTATACTAATACTTAATTTTCATTTTAGGTTTTAATATTTTTTTCCCATGCTGGTCTGGGAGAAAAAAAAAACTTAGAATGTACCAGCTGCTTCTCTTCCCACGCAAATCGTAAAAGCCGATCGAGGGAATGGGCAAAAATGCAAATCATATTAACAGGCGATGCGGCTAGCAACCCATCACTGTATTGATTGCTTTTCCATGTTCTCGCCCACCATGACGCTAAAAGTGGCTTTTGGGTCTTGCGGCCCTGGGCTCTGCATAGAACCGCAAGACCCAAAATGCTCTGTCTGCCCCATTAGGGATAAAGACGTGATAGTATGTATGTATGTTTATTTTTTTTGGTAAATGTATCTTTACAAATCTATTCAAATTATTTTATTTAAATTACATACTTACAAAATGTAATGTTTAAAATATCGTTTGTTTAAAACGAAACTTTTGAGCACAATAGACTTGACATTTTGACTTGAAGCTGAACTGAGGCGCTGAAATCTGTAATACCAAATTATACTACGTATTTTAACAAAATAAATTTTGAATGTAAATAGCCCAAGGATAACCTAATTAAAACTCACTAAATAAAACTCGATAAACAATTGATTTGGCCAAGTATGGCTCTGGTAGTACAGAGAGGGTCGTGTTCCTGCAGTGGAGACAAAAGGCCTGTTGATGATGATGATGATAAAACAATTGATAAACTACGAAAGGTTGGAATACACGCAATGTTGTAGTTGTGACGCTTTTTGTCCATTCATCTATGGATTGATCTGAGCCTATTTCCGCCATTTTTTCATTGAAGACATTTTTTGTTTAAATAAATAAATAAAGCATTGTTTTTGAGACGTGTAGTGTGTGTACCTAACACTGTTAAAATACTCGTTATATTATTAAGAGGCTTGGTGCTCACTGAATTAAACAAGGAAGGAAGTTACTGACATTTATTATATTATGTATTTCATATCAAACAAGTAAAAAACATACATATTCATTTAGTGGTAAAATATTAACTACTCAGTTTACTTATGTAAATAGAGATAAGCCTCATACAGCAAAAATACTAGGTTACACAAATTAGGCTGATCCTAAAATAGAATGGCACATATCGTATATCGTTAAGCGTACTACTTAAATAAAATTTTAAGTTTTTCCGAAAGACACTTCTAATTTATCACGTTCTTATGCCATGTGGCATACACAGAGTCATTGAAATACAATACGCTGTAGTTTCCTTTGCAAAAAATACTAAAAACGGCCACTTTTGACTCTTTTTGTAAAGGTTTCTAAAGCGTATAGTATTTCAATGACTTTCGAGGTTCTAATGAAACTTAAGGATACTAGCTAAAAAGTTGTACGAGGGTTTCTGAAAATCTCACTTACAGAAAGAGAAAATATTTTTTTTGTATTTTCAAGGTCGCTAGCGCGGGTAGGAGCCTTAAATGAACTTCACTAACATTTAATTAAGTCCTAACATCATAGAGGTAACATCGCAGCTTCCTTGCTTGTAGTTTGTAAATTATTATATTACCTATACCTTGCACTTAAAGGTCAGGTATACAGTAATTAGATATACTGACAGCCGCTCAGCCGCCGTTTGACGATGGTCAAAGGAGAATTATCAGAATATCAAATTAGTTTCTCGTATGCGCTAACATAATCCGGAGTTAGTATATAAATTATTTAAGGCACAGTTGTGTAATAACTAACCTGTAGACTTATTTTTGAACGCAGGAGTCTTATATCATAATGAATGATTAGCACGCTTTTCCAAAGTGCCGAATTCATGAAACGCTCTAACGTAAAGGATTTTCTACGACTAGGTACGAGCTCTAAGTAAATCTATGCGAGTGGGTGAAATGAAAACTATTCACTTTTCTGAGTTTTTGCTTAAATTAAAAGTAAGTAGGTACCTACCAGGTAAGTACTGTTTTTGTCGCTGAAGAGTCGGTTTCAAAAATACGGTATCATTTCGTGACACTTTTTGGTACAATGAGATGAGGACAATGAGAGTGTACACGTTTCTTTGTAGTGTCATCGCATGTGTGTGTGTGTCTGTTGATGGAAAAAAAAAAACTTGACGTGGACGAAGATCAACCGGGCAGGAGGAGGCCTACCAATCGCCGCTTTAGTCAGGCAGACAGACCACGTTCGGTGCAACCCAGATGAAACTTCAAATAAAAACAGAAAATTAAATAAAAAAATATATTTTTTTAAATGTGAAGATAATTTATTTGGTAACGATGCAACGCGATAGTTTAAAAGTAATTACACTTTTTGTGTTTCGCCGTTTAATAAATAGGTCTCCTGATTGAAGTTACTGTATGCAAGCAATTTAATAATATTAGCGGCTACCGGCCACTGACAATTGTTAATCTAGGTATATAAATTACATTAGATGCCTTAATTAGTAGTTAAGGCCCCAATCTTTTATAATATGAATTAAATTTATAAAGGTAACAATGTTCTTTTTTATTTAGTACAAATATTTTAAGGGGTTCATCATTTTGAATAACTTTTCCCAGCAAATGTACATGGAAATACGTTAAAGAAATCCATAGTAACAATAGTATCACGTGACTGCACTTCGATTTGTAAGAGAACCTAATATTTGTTTTTGTATTTCGGTATACATTTATTGGGAAAGTTGTTCAAAACGATGGACTGAATCTACTTAAAAACATTTGTACCTAATAAACAAGGACATTGCATAAAACAGATACAGATGAACGTTGAACATGGAGGCGTGAAGGTGGTGGAAAAATGGAATCAAAATAGTGGCTTTGCTAGCCGCCTCACCTATGGAAATAATGAATTATTCTCAGATTCTCCCCATTCCCTCGATCGGCTTTTACAATCCAAGAGTGAAGCAGCTGATACATTGTACTATTCTTTTTCTCCCAGACCAACATAAAAGGAAGCTATAATGACTGATTAGAAGATTACCAATTCTGTGAAACTGCATAATTGACCGAGCGAGCGAAGCGAGCAAGGTCTCTAAATCGAGTTCGGGCGAAAACACATTGTATGTATGCATGTATGTATGTATGTATGTATGTATGTATGTATGTATGTTTGTACCGCGATAAATGCCGAACCGATGATCCAATTTCAATTATATTGGGAAGGCATGTAGGAAATATCAATAGAATTTTCAAGTTCGTTGGGCACCAAAATCGGTTTAGTAGTTTTTGGAATATTAATAAAAATGTCCGCGATTATGTAGCAAACGAAACCAAATCGCGTTCTAACTTTGGATAGCGCCATCTAGGGGTTATTAAGGAAACTGAATTGCGAAAAATAATCGCGAGGTCTAAGTTCGCGGCGAACTACTAGTATTTTTTATTTTAGGCTACTGAATGTTTGGTAGATAGATATACTTATGCACCAGCAACATTCCCTGTGTCTGCGAGGCAGTGACTCACTGTTGAGTCATTTCCGATCCGGCCAAGATGCGGTGCCTGCTAAATTGACGTCACAGGGTAGGCGCGCGCGCAGCGACATAACTATATTAAATTCCATGATAAATGCTTACCACAATAGGCCGAATGCTTAGGGAAAATGTCTATGGTGCAGGAATTCAAATGCTTGTATACTGTACTGGCTTGTCAACTAAAGAATATAAAAGTGTTGATCTCTAAATTCATGGCTGATTTAGTCGAAAATATAGACAATTTTAAGAAAGTAATTATTGACCGAGCGAGCGAAGCGAGTGAGGTCTCTAAATCGAGTTAGGGGCGAAAACACATTGTATGTATGTATGTATGTATGTTTGTACTGCGATAGCAGCCGAACCGATGGTTTGATTTTGATGAAACTTGGTAGGCATGTAGGAAACATCAATAGAATTTTCAAGTTCGTTGGGCATAAAAATCGGTTCAGTAGTTTTTGAAATATTCATAAAAATGTCCGCGATTATGTAGCAAACGAAACCATAGCGCGTTCTAACTTTGGATACCGCCATCTAGGGGTTATTTAGGAAACTGAATTGCGAAAAATAATCGCGAGGTCTAAGTTCGCGGCGAACTACTAGTAATAAAAAATTCTACTTTGTCATCAGGATGTTTTAGGTAATTTTGAAATTAGACCAGAAGTGATGAGATGACACACAGCAATTGAAGTTTACATTTTTCCTATGCATGCACTCATGGTACAATAATAAAATAACATTTGTCAACTGTCAATGTAAGTTGTTGTGTTGGTAGATGACAGTGACGGTTAGAATACAGTACAGTCCTGAAAGTGGAAATTGCCAACATTACTCAAAGAATATTTAACGTGACGTCACTTCCTCAAATAAGCTTTACCTTGCTGAAACATGAAGGTCATTGGGATTTTTGCAAATATCTAAATATTTGCAAAAATCCCAATGACTAGAGGCTATTCCTCGAAATTATTTGTAAATTAGTTTTTTTTTAAATTACTTGACTAGCCAATTCCACGGTGAAATGTTATAAGTTTATTTGATATATATAAGTTTAGCCAGGTTTTAAGCTGTGTTTACAGACTACTTATATAGAACTACCTAGTGTTGGTATTTTATTTTTACGCTGCGAATAAATAACCAAGATTAGAGGCATAGGTTTTGGCTGTGTTGCCCAATTTGCCGATTTCTGGTCAATGGTTTAAAGGGGATTTAAATCACTTCACACACACACTCACAAATAGAAAACCGGCATGAAATAATTGCTAGTGGAAATATTTAAAGTGCCTCTAAAAGCATGTTATTGTTGCCAAAACTATTTCAAATAAATAGTTAAGTAGGTTTTCTGGCCGTCGCGTCGGCGCGTATCGGCTTTTTCGAAACCATTTTGACGGATATACTTTTAGTCCGCGACTACCATACATACTACCATCCGTTATCCACAATTCAAGTCCAGTTGCACCCTTGGGGTCGTCAAATGCTCCCCGATCACCGAAACACATTCTGGACTAAAAAGCCTAAGTGAGAGAAGAGTTGTAGCCATTCAAGACCCTGCAAAGGTATCTCTACATTGTACACTCTTCTTAATGGTCGCGTGCCAACCACACGAGCGTTAATTAAACAGAAAAACGCGTCACGGCGGTCGGGTGCGCGCGCGCACTTTTTGCCGCGGCTCGCGAGGTGCATAGCCGGAAACCAATGCGCTTTTTGCAATGCATTAATTTTAATGTATAAAGAGCAATGGCCGTATTAATCTAAAGCTAATGGAGAGCTTGATTAATCAGAAGTATATAAACCAGTGCTAGATTGCAGTTGCGATTAGTATTGTAGTTATATAGCTAATGTGATGGCTGATGGAGCTATGATTTAGACTTTAAACTAACCATGAATTTATTTTATGTGCATGATTTTTTCGTGGTTGATACAGAAAGAACAAAACAACAAAACAACAGAAAGAAAAACGAAATTCGTGACTTTCGTTTCACGTAGTACCTTTATTTACTGCGTCATACTGGATCTAAAAGTACTTAGGTACTGTAACTATTTTGGGGCTCTTACAGACAAGTGACTGTATGCCCGTGAAACCTGTCGGCAACAGTCTACCATTCAAGTACTGACTTCGCCCGACGTTGATTAACTTCGATGATCAGACGAGAATCGATGTTTTCAACGTGTTATGGCGTTAGATGGCGATTCAGAGAATGATACTGAACGGCTTTTCTGCTGAGTCAAAAATGGCTTATAGGTATCGAGACCCGAATAGGAGCACCTTACTTATTATCTCACTATAACACACACATACAAACAGTACACCCCCCGGCCTCTGCGGGCCAGAGTGGAGTAGCAAGAGAAGAACATACGCTCCAGGCCAGGGTGGATGTGTATTGCAAGTTATGGCGTAATAACGGGGTAACCCGCTCTCGGGGGTTAGCCCCGTGATGGTAATACCGAAGTGGAGCCAAACCTCTCGATACCCTCACTTGTGTATGTAGTGTTATGTAGTTGTATTATATATATATATATATATGTTAGTACTTTCAATTATTTTACGAATACTTAGGTACTAGCTTGAAAACAGAACTGTTAACTGGTACAAAGGGCCTAGTCTGGCCCCTTGTAAACACTCTTACTAAATATCTTAGTATACTTATATATAGTTATGTTAAGTTTGCGTTTGATCAAGACTAATAGATATGATAATAGGTATAAGAAAACTGCGATTCGTGATCCTTATCGCGTGTCAAGCCTCAAACCAAATTATAAGCCTGTTAAAGAAATTAAACGTCTCAGAAGTTCGTTTAGCATTAAATTTATGGCTCAGATAAAGGGTAGGTCACCTTCTGAATGTCGTGGGTTGCGAGTTCGTCGACACCTGCCTGTGTGACCCTCCAGATAACATGTCTGATGCTCCTTTGTTTGTGACCACGCCTTAACTAAATCTCGATTTTTGTGCATATTTTGAGCTTAACACGGCGGCGCCTCTATCAATCACCCACCGTATGTAAGCTATTTGCAAAGGGGTTGTTGCATAAGGTTATTGTACACCAGCGCAAAAATTATGTTAAAATAGTAGGAATGTAACGTAAATGAAACCTCAATTACGGCATTTCAAACTAAAAATATTGGTTACCATATACTACTAATTTTAGGTAGGTGTACCATGACCTCGCCCAGCTCCCATACATTTCTGCAACGACCCCTTTGCTCCTAACTTCAAATTCGTTTCAACCAACTGTGATTGCAATACATAAAGGCGTTAAGCATACATTAACTCGATGCATAATGAATTGATGGTACCTATGCTCATCAATATATGTACCTACATGTATGATTGGCTAAACGATTGCACTTAGAGGGAATCTTATTAACCGACTTCCAAAAAGGAGCGGGTTATCAATTAATCTTTTTTTATGAATGTTCACCGATTATTTTAAGGTGCCTTTACTGATTTGGAAAATTATTTGTTGTTTGAAAGGTTGGATACTTGTTAGGTGGTCCCATATATTAAAATCTTAATTTGTTTTTAATTAATTAATTAATTTAAGTTGTGTAGTTTAGGGGTGAAGTCGGTTTTAGTTTTGGATAACTATTACGTACTAAGTATCATTATACTTAATGTTAAATTGAATTACTGAAAATTGCATTAAAACCCATTGGTTTTAATGCGATTTTCAGTGATTCAAGAGGAAAGTTGTACGAAGTCTGGGCTGGCCGCTAGAATACTGCTTATATGTACACGTCTGGCTTGTCAACTAAAAAATATAAAAGTGTTAAAGGTGTCCTTTAGTCGAAAATATAGGCAATTTTAAGAAAGTAATTTGAATAAAAAAATTCTACGTGTTATCACGATTTTTTATGTAATTTTAAACATTACACCGGAAGTGAAGACACACAGCAATCACACACAAAAAAAAAACAATGACATCTATCAAAATGTCAATGTCTACTGTTTAAATTACCGTCGTTATGTTGGTTGTTGTCAAGTTGTTGTGTTGGTAGTGGGCAGTGACAGTGACATATAATAAAGTGGTGCCTTTTTTGAAACATGGAGTCACTAAGCGAACAGTTTTTGTATGGAAAAACCGGTGGTTTAGGTGACACCGCGTTTCAAAAATGGCACTTCAATACAGTACTGAAAGTGGAAATTTCAACGTGACATCACTTCCATAAATAAGCTTGACCTTGCTTGAAAATAAAGGTCAATAGGATTTTTGCAAATATCTTAATAAGGAGACCTTATTTTAAAATGTGATAAGAGAAAGCTTCTCCTAAAGGCTATTCCTGGAAACGGTTTGCGAATCAGATCTTTTTAAAAATTACTTGACAAACCAGAGGCTGTAAGACTCAAAGGCTATTTCAAGCGTGATGGATTGCGAGCCGCATCTCCTATAAACATGACTCGCATTTTCGCCCATTCCCTCGATCGGCTTCTACGATCTGCGCGGAGAGAAGCAGCTGGTACATTGTAAGTTTTTCTTCCAGACCATCATGGAAGGAATACTAACCTACAACGATCGCTAAACAGGCGAGCAAAACGAGCGGAGCTCCCTTGGGGGACTCCCCCAAGGACTACTTTGAATTTGAACATAATAATCCGGCATTTGTAAGTAAGTCTATTTTATGTGTGAAGTGTATCAAATGATAACTCGAGCATAGCTGTTGGTGACTATCCCATTATTTATTACTTTTATGAGACCTAAGGAAATCATAATCATATTTTTTTTACTGTTCTGTGCTGTCCGTCTGTCATAGATGTCTTCTGAACCGTAAAAGGTAAGAACTTGAAATTAAGTATACTTACGAGTATTTGTATTGAAATAATGGGCATGTGGTAGGACACACTAGAAATACTATTAAAAAATCTCGTCATTTCGGGCGGCGTCCAGCGTAAAACCCTTCGCACAAATGCATTCCTAAAGAGGGACGTCAGATAGACGGCCGGGCTGCTTCTTCTGGATTTCGGTATCCTTGGGTGACCACTGACATTCATTTTATATTTGAAGAAGAAATAATTGGTCAAGTGCGTGTCGGGCCACGCGCAGTATAGGGTTCCGTAGTTGTTAATGCCAACTTGCAGTCTAAAACGGCTAAGTATTGAATTTGTATGAAATTTTCCTTTTCGAGTACATTTTATAAGTTGATCACCTATAACTTTTTAATTTTTTAACCCTACTTAGCTCTGATAGTTTTCCTTTAAACTACATTATATATACTATAGCTGTGATTTTTTTCACGTGTCCATATATAACCGTTTTGCAGATAGGTGGGGGGGACACGTGACTGTAACAAAAAAATTGACTTGAAACCGAAATATTTCAGACACGGATCCCTAAATCGAAAAATGGTGTTCCCAAGCTCACAATATTTTTGTAAAACCTATTCAACGATACCCCGCACAATATGTTACTAGAGAAAAAAAAAATTGACTTCCTCTTTACTTGCATGGCAGCTATCCTAAAAAAATTTTTTTTTCCATATTTTATTTTACGACTTTTTCGCCATGATTGATATACATATCCATGCCAAATTACAGCTTTCTAGTACTTATAGTTTCTGAGTAGGACCGCGGACGGACAGACAGACAGACATGGCGAAACTATGAGGGTTCCTTGTTTACTACGGAACCCTAAAAAGGAAAAGCGCACCCCGAGAAGCAAGGAAAGCACCATAACTAAGGATCCAACCGCGACACGCTATAGATGAAGAAGAATTCTATTATTTTGTCATCATCATCACGTCTTTTGTCTCCACTGCAGAAGCAAGACCCTCTTTGAACTACCAGAGCCATACTTGGCCAGAGCACCCAGAGGACTTGGCCTACACTCTCCTCGCTGGCCAGACGGGTTGGAGGGGTATCATTGCAGCTTTGTTTAGCTTGTATTTCCTAAGTCGCCTTCTACGACATCCACAGGAGGACTTGGAGTGATCCTATTCTACTCTGCCGGAAACCACACGGCTTATTATATATTATTGTAATTAAGTAGTTAGTATTTAAATTCACGTTAGGAACCAGCTGAAAATCGTCGTCATGGCTAAGCCTTTCTTTAAGTACTTTATATTTTTCAAGGAAACTGTCCAACTTTTACTTAAATGGTGTTAGAGAAATAAATTTACTAGAAACTTATCTTACCTATCATGATTTGCTGTTCCACGATGCAGATTGAATATCATGATAGAGACGAACAATGATATTCGTTTCGAAATTCGAAATATGGCTACATACTTTGGGGAGATGCTAGTACATGACAGCTCAAAGCTAAAAGTATGTTGAAATTCCGAGGCTTCACATCACATCAACAGGAAAAAGAAAAACACTGTGCATTTAAGTACCTATCTGCCTACCTACCCTATTATAGTATTGGATATTAATGCGGGCGCTGACCGAAGTTTTTTCCAGCGTGCACCGTTCTCTCATAACCCCATTCCTCCGTTTTTCTACCGTCACTCGCTCTGTTGAGCCAGTGAAAAAAGCCGATGGCCACAATAGCGTGCGTCACACTGGTTGGCCAGGTATCCCCTACAATTATTGAGATACATTATGGGCTCTTTTAGCAACAAGTAATTAGAACTAACCTTAGGCTCGTGCTGTTTTTAAGAGAATAATTTTGTAAGTAATCTGCACTTCTTGCAGAGTGAGAAAATAACGAACGCGCACGCGCAGCGTTCGATAATTTGTAAAAAGAAAATTGGCCAAGTGCGTGTCGGGCCAGGCGCAGTGTAGGGTTCCGTAGTTGTAAATGCCAACTTTGAGTTCATGTCACTAAAAACGTCTAAAACGTCTAAGTATCTATTGAATTTGTATGAATTTTTGCTTTCCGAGCACATTTTATAACTTTTTAATTTGTTAACCCCACTTAGCTCTGATAGTTTTCCTTTAAACTACAATATATATACGGAACCCTAAAAATTTTGTACGATTTTTGAAGGTTTATTACTTTACACATGTATGACTAAAATTTGATTACACATAATTTATTAATATTTTTTTATAAAATTATTAAACAAAGTAAATCACATATTTTTTAAATAAGGGTCATTTTCGGGGGACAAATAAGGAAATAAAAAAAAAGTTACATATGAAAACTTTACAGTGTCATTAAAGGGCTCGTTAAGAGGATCTCAATTATATTTTTGTTATTATTGTAAAATAAATAGTTTTGATTTTATTCATAAAAGAAGATGAAAATTGAATACGGCCCTGGATCTAAGAAAGTACAGATGCTAAAATTTTGAATCAATAAAACAATTTATTTATTTACAGAAAATGTAGGTACATAAAGATCTTAAAGTTATTATTAGGCAATACCTAATCTTATTAATACTTTACGTCATTACAATTTAACTTAAACTTACTATTTAAATAATATTAAGTGCTTACTTCATTACATAAAAGCTTGTAGATTACAGAAAAACCCATAGGAATTCTATCAAACTAAAGTGGTAATCTCAAAATAATAGAGATAATTTCACTAGATAGCGCTAGTAGTAGTTTACTCGCTTCTTATTATGAGGATTTCAAATGTGATTGACTTTGGCATTGTACGGAACCCTCTCCATACGAGTTCAACTCGCACTTTGCCGGTTTATTAAATTTCACGCGAACGAAGTCGTGGGCCAGCAGCTAGTAAACAATAATTTAATCTAGTAAGAACCTATACCTAAACTATTGTAAAGCACGAAGGTTGTGATCTATGTAATAATTGATTTATTGGAACGAAGTTCCTTTTCGGGCGGTCTGGACGAGGCCTAGACAAAAATAGTGAAAGATAATATTTCACAAACTTGAAAGTATTCGTGGATAGCTCAGTTGGAAGAGCTGGTCGATGTTCCCGGTTCAAACCCAGCATACGCCAATATATTTTTTAATTTATTGTGTATAATTAAATTATTATTTTTTTCCATTACGAAAACTTAATATGTATATATCTATATATTTTTGGTTTGATTAAATAAAAATACTACTTATATATCTGAGGGCACGGGAGTGCCCCCGCCAAGACGAGCCAAGCGGAGCGCAAGGGCACTACACCTACCTTTACTCGAAACGTCTCGTCGTTTTTTGAACTCTCTAACTTTGACTTGGGCATCTACCTATCGCTATGGGCCTGTGCTGTGGCCCGTGGCCCAAGCCATCTGAATTACGGTTGTGTACTCAAATATATATGTTTTTCTCTTCAGCTTATTGGTATCTTAAAAGGGATGATAAATGAAAGTGTGAACATAACGCAAGGTGGTCTTTGCTTTGCGATGGTCGGCTGCTAGCAGGCGTCTGGTACTTCCTCAGCCCCCGGACCCCGCAGCTGCTCTGCTCAGAGCTTGGAATGTACCTTCTCTGATTAAAATTCGCATGACGTCACGATCGAGTGAGATTTTCACTAGATGGTGACGTTATTTCACGAAAATTATAAGAATCATGTTAATAAATAGGGTAGGGAATGCCTCCGCTGCCGGCGCTGGTTGCCGAATTGGCTGATGCCGGCGCTGGTATACACGATCTGTGTCTGTGTTACATACGCCCTTAGCTTGAGTCGCTTGCTCGTGTTCTGGTCACAGGAAACCTAACGAACCTAACCTACACTTCACGGCAAATTATGAGTGCTGGCGCCGACAGCCGGTGTGAAAACGCACGCCGTGTCGTGCTTGCGAGCATTTTATTGTAATTGCGTTGCGAGTCATGTCGTGTCATCGTGCCATGTCTAACCAAATCTTTCGAAGACAACATTCTCATCAGAGAGTACATACTTTGAAACTAAAGTAGAAAGTGTTTCTGAATGGGGGCGTAGGGAACCCTGCGTAAGTTGCGTCAGTTGCTTGCACGAAAGTAGAGACGTAACGTTGCTTGCTTATATATCTTCAAAAATGCAACTGTCAATGTCAAAACGGCCATGCAAGGATACAATGCCATTTTGTTTGATTGTCAATCAACAAATGTCAGCAAAATGTCAGTCATGCATGAGCAGTGTTGCCAGTCCGGTGAAGAGAGGCCTATTATCGGCATTTTTGAAATTATGTCGGCCTTTATTTACAATAAATAAAAAACAGACCGATAGACGTAACGAAACTATAACGTTTCCTTGTTTACTTCGGAATCCAAATAAAAATGAGATCTTGTTAGATTCCAAAATTCTAATTTATTTAAGTTTCCTGTGCCTCAGAGGCTTAGAGCAGCTGACTCACGTTTTCACGAGGTAAGTAAAGTGTTAATGAGTAAAATAGAGTAATTAAAACAAAGGTTTTAACAAAAGAACGATTTTTTTAAAATTTCAATTTCGACCTTTCTTCGTTTTCGAATTCAGCCGTTTTCAACCAAGCTTTCAGCCTTTTTTAATTTATGAGCTGACAGCACTGTGCATGAATCAATCAAGTCAACCCAGAGTTGCCAATTTAGCCCTTTCGGAGATCTAGGTGATCTAGCTCTTTTTAAGTTTTTTCAGCCCTTAAAATAATTATTTAGCATCAAGTCCAATTTCCAACCCCAAAATCATGTAAGAATAATAATTCATAATTTATTATAATGCTAGTATTGCCACACTCAAACGCAGACGTCGAAAGAGTGTTTAACACAATTACGTAATTTCAGTTAATTACGAAATAGGTAGAAAGAACTTTGAGAATCTAAATTCCATTTACAAATACGTTTTGGCACTAAAATCTTTTGTGGCGAAGAATCCTCTTTATGAGGACTTGGACATTAAAGCTGTTTTTATGGTTTGAGTAAATATATTTATTATGCACCTAACGAATAGTTAACAAAACTCATTTTCTTTATTTATGTCTATTAATACAGCAATTGGCTGGTCAAGTAATTTTAAAATTGATTTGCAGACTATTTTGAGGAATAGCCTCTAGGCAAAGCCTTCTCTAATCAGATTTTAAAATAAGGTCTTACATAATAATTAGACTGGAAGTGACGACAAACTGTTAAAAATTACACTAAAAAAACCTGATAAAACGTAGATTTTTTAATTAAATTACTTTCTTAGAATTATATGTTTTTCGATTAAGGCACCTATAACTCTTTTATATTTTTAGTTGACAAGCCAATTAAACCCTGTTTTAAAATTGGGTGAATCAAGCCCTTTTTAAAACTCTATTTAGCCCGAAACCCTGACAACTAGTTGGCAACACTGAGACAACCAACGTCAACAAAAAAATTTGCTTGTTGCACTGAGGCAATATGTAATTAATTTAATTTGTGGTTGATGCTATTTTTGTGTTGACTATTGTAGAATTTTAGTGTTTGTTGCAGTTTGTAATTTACATAACGAAAAGTATTTTTTATGACCTGTCGCTAAACAAAAATGTGCGCCATTAAAACTTTCGTTTGCTCCTTATTATTGTGTTTGAGGTAATAGCCTGCAGGCATTGTTATGATAGGAAAGAAATAATTGTAGATGTCACTGAAAGTAAATAACACTTAACTTATTTATTCCAGCTTGGATTACGTTCAACCAACGCTTGTGAAGGACGACCACCCGTTCGATCTTGTTATATTTACGCAATTCTGGCCGCAAACCGTCTGTAAAGAATGGAAAGAACATAATCCGTCCCATACGTGTGCCATGCCAGCTAGGAAAGATTCGTGGACAATCCATGGTGTCTGGCCGACCAAATTGGGAACCAAAACACCAGCGTTTTGTAATAGAACATGGTTATTTGACCCAGAAGAAATACGACCTATTGAAAATGACATGATAGCAATGTGGCCTAATATAGAAGTTGGTGAGTGCCATATTTAGTTTTATGGTTTAGTCTAGGGATTCTATGAATCCTGCAAATAATAATATAAATGCAGCCCGAACGCAAGTATAAATGCAGATACATTTATTTTCCTTAAATTAATTCATTCAACATCTGCTACGTGCAAAGAACTGCTTCTCTTTGATCATTTGATATACTTATTTTGACTGAGTTGTATCTGTATTTCAGAAACTACAGCTTTAGGTTTAGAACTTGATGAAAATAACCAGCATTGGATATGTCAATAACATTTTCTTAACTCTACAATTTATATATTTATGATTGTTATTACTGTAGTGATTCATTGAAAAACATTTGAAATATTTTCCAGAATCTTCATACACTTTGTGGGCTCATGAATGGAACAAGCATGGAACATGTGCTGCAGTGTTAGATCCAATGAATTCACAGTTGAAATACTTCAAGCAGGGTTTGAACTGGCTTTCAAAATACTTCATGTATGATGTTCTCAAAGAGGCTAGTATTGTTCCGTCCGATGACAAAGAATACCATATTGAAGATATATACCAAGCTATAGTAAGGAATGTAAGTGTACGCCCAGCCATTGAATGTGATAAAGAGCATGGACGAAATTATATTGTTGAAATAAGACTGTGTTTCAGCAAACAATTAGAGTTAGTTGACTGTGATGGAATAGCTTTCCAGGATATGGAAGAACAGGGGCCTATTTTAACTAACTGCAACCCAAATGCTGGAGTTTATTATCTTGAAAATGCTGTACCAAAAACTATTTATGTACAATTATATAAATTATTGTCATGGCTCCAGTGGTTTACTTTGTAGACTACATTTTCTGTTTAATTTCAACCTAAAATAATTTGTATGAAAACAGTGCCAATCATCCTCTGTCACTTTATTTGTATTGGTTAAATCAATTAACAGTATTTGTGTTTTTTGCACTTGTTGATAAATATCATATATATACATACATATGAGTTTATTGTAATTCATACAAAATGTTAGGTACATATGATTTGTCATTGTAGTTCATTTATTTATTACATACTTACTAGGTGTACATTTTTTAAATATATGTGGGTGAAATAGGACTTAGTAGGAGTATTATTTTGGGCAGGGGCATTAATTGACTTTATATCAATATCTACTATTCATAATAAATGTAATGATGTGCCTTAATCATGACATCAATCAAATATTACTGTAATAGTTTATCCACATCATAGGAGAAGAAAAAGCTGAAAAGCGCACCTAGGGTTTTGCAGCATTACAGCTGAGGATGCAACTGGGAATACGCTGAGATGAAAGAGAGATGATCAACATCATATGAGGCATATTTTTTTCTTTTTTTAATTAGGTATTTGTGTCCCATTGAACTATTTACAATCAAGCATAATAAGTAATTTAACTAGTCATTTTTGTCTTATTTAGAATCAAATGAAATAAACATTTCTATTTTTTTTATTTGTAGTAACAATTTAAATTATTTGGTGTTTCTGTAAAGTAAAAAGGTACGTTTTTATAAAGTCTATTCGCAGAGTGTTGATAAATTCAGGGTTTCTTAACTCATATCAAATTGCAGCCTGCTTATTATTTAAAAAGTTATACAATTCTATTTTTAAAATTATTAACTGTATTAAAAAAAGAGAAAAAACCTAAACATAAACACACCAACATCCAAACGACTAATTTGAAGCACATTCCAGAACGAAATGGCAAAAAATGGCCACCGCGTCCTGTCGCTCGTTCGGGCCGCCGTTGACATCAACTGCGTGCCTCGTATTTCGCGGGACAGTCGCTAGTCTGAGACGAACTATAATATCAACCCTCGGCGAACAGACTTTATAATATGTGGCAAATTACCACAATGACTTGTTTTTCTACAATTTAAAACAACTAGGTATTTAGCGGAGGAAGTTAGACATAATAGAGAATATGCACGTATTTTTTTTAATTGTTTAATAAAATCCTTATTAACCACAGTAAACGAATATGAAAAAAATTATAAAATGTCTTAGTCAGCGAGGAACTTTTAATACAGGAACTTTTAATACGCTAAAGTTTCAATTCGAAAGAGAAGTCCGATATGGACTGGTGACGTCAAAGTCCATATCATCTTACATTTGCCATAGAAAATAGTGTTTTTACGAGTGAGATAGACATATTTTCGTAAAATCGTTATATCTCGTTTGTTTTTCAACCAATCTTTATTCTGTTTTTATTGTTAGTATTTTACTTTTGAATATTTACGGATAAACTGGTTAGATAACACGTATTTTTTTCATGCATATTCCTCCCATTGGTATGTCCAATTTTACATACAGAAGCAAAAGTATGTTTTTCCTATGAGTATAAAAAAGTCTTATGTTGTAATGTTACAAAACTACTAAAATAAAGTTCAAATAAAATACCTGCTAACAAAAATTCTTCTTGCTTAATGCAATAGTTGGTGATAAAAATAATAAAGATAAGGAAGAATTTTAAAAAATCTATGTGTGTACTTTGGTACATGTAATGAGAACGTATTATTGGATGTATACTAGTACTTATCATACCTACATAGGTACTGATTTAACATTATTTTATTGTAATTCCCTTAATATTTCTCTTCGTAGCATTTAACTTGTAATAAAATATACTATGAATCATAAGTCATAAGGCAATAAGATGTTTGAATTTAGTGTGAAATAGACAAACCATAAATTAAAATGGTTGACATTAATTAAACTTCCCACTTGATTTTTCCAAAGTTTCACTAAAGCTCCTAGTCTGATTCGTCCTAGATTTTATAAAAGTAAGTAAGTATGACATGTTTTGCGCTTGTTATAAGTACCCCAGATTATAATATTTACATAATTTATATTGTTTGTGATATTAGCTGCTGCTACTAGAGATGGGCGGCGGGTAAATACCCAATCTACCCATTTGGGAATATACCCGGTAGATTGGGTAAATACCCGGTATATACCCGTATCTACCCATTTGGTGGGTAGATTGAATTTTATGAGTAATTACTTCGCAATTCGTGTCGGAAAGAGTGTGCAAGCGCTGTAATATGCTTAAAATGCAGGTTGACGTCAAATCTGACATTAAAGTATATGAAACCACCATACTAATCATACTTTGATAATAGGCTTTTTTGATTTATTATCATTTTTTTGTTGGGAGGTGCGCAAATACATACTTAAAAGTGGTTAAATGAGTAAGAAGATATAAAATGCGATGTCAATATATGGGCACCCTCATACATGTATAGAGAGTAGGTATCTTTGACTGCTCATCCAAGAGCCAAAACCACTGATTTCAGGGTTGGTCTCGGAACAAAAGATATTCGTATAGACGAGTTCTTGGATACCCCATCAACTTGTCATAACATTTCCCACAAAATAGTATGCCGGGTATTTACCCGTATCTACCCGTTGTATGGAAACATACAAATTAACAGGTCTAAGATTACACTTTTTGCTGGCAGACGTAAGTAGACCTAATAAGATGTTAAAATGAGCAATCAGAGATCAAATGCGATGACAATATACGAGCACCCTCATACATGTATAGAGATTAGGTATTTTTGACTGCTAATTTAAGAGCCAAAACTACTGATTTCGGGGTTGGTCTCGGAACAAAAGATATTCGCTTAGACGAATTCTTCGATCCCCCATCAACTTGTCATAACATTTCCCACAAAATAGTATGCCGGGTATTTACCCGTATCTACCCGTTGTATGGAAACATACAAATTAACAGGTCTAAGATTACACTTTTTGCTGGCAAACGTAAGAAGACCTAATAAGATGTTAAAATTAGCAATCATAGATCAAATGCGATGACAATATACGAGCACCCTCATACATGTATAGAGATTAGGTATCTTTGACTGCTAATGTAAGAGCCAAAACTACTGATTTCGGGGTTGGTCTCGGAACAAAAGATATTCGTATAGATGAGTTCTTCGATCCCCCATCAACTTGTCATAACATTTCCCACAAAATAGTATGCCGGGTATTTACCCGTATCTACCCGTTGTATGAGAACATACAAATTGACAGGTCTGACTTTATAGTTTTTGCTGGAAAATATTTTTAGACCTAACTAGATGTTAAAATGTGCAATCATACATCAAATGCGATGTCAATATACGAGCACCCTCATACATGTATAGAGATTAGGTATCTTTGACTGCTAATTTAAGATCCAAAACTAAGGATTTCGGGGTTGGTCTCGGAACAAAAGATATTCGTATAGATGAGTTCTTCGATACCCTATCAACTTGTCATAACATTTCCCACAAAATAGTATGGCGGGTATTTACCCGTATCTACCCGTTGTATGGAAACATACAAATTGACAGGTCTAACTTTATATTTTTTGCTAGCAAATAATTGTAGACCTAACTAGATGTTAAAATGTGCAATCAGACATCAAATGCAATGTCAATATACGAGCACCCTCATACATGTATAGAGATTAGGTATCTTTGACTGCTAATTTAAGAGCCAAAAATACTGATTTCGGGGTTGGTCTCGAAACAAAAGATATTCGGTTAGACGAATTCTTCGATCCCCCATCAACTTGTCATAACATTTCCCACAAAATAGTATGCCGGGTATTTACCCGTATCTACCCGTTGTATGGAAACATACAAATTAACAGGTCTAAGATTACACTTTTTGCTGGCAAACGTAAGTAGACCTAATAAGATGTTAAAATGAGCAATCAGAGATCAAATGCGATGACAATATACGAGCACCCTCATACATGTATAGAGATTAGGTATCTTTGACTGCTAATGTAAGAGCCAAAACTAAGGATTTCGGGGTTGGTCTCGGAACAAAAGATATTCATATAGACGAGTTCTTCAATCCCCCATCAACTTGTCATAACATCTCACAAAATAGTATGCCGGGTATTTACCCGTATCTACCCGTTGTATGGGAACATACAAATTGACAGGTCTGACTTTATAGTTTTTGCTGGAAAATATTTTTAGACCTAACTAGATGTTAAAATGTGCAATCATACATCAAATGCGATGTCAATATACGAGCACCCTCATACATGTATAGAGATTAGGTATCTTTGACTGCTAATTTAAGATCCAAAACTAAGGATTTCGGGGTTGGTCTCGGAACAAAAGATATTCGTATAGATGAGTTCTTCGATCCCCCATCAACTTGTCATAACATTTCCCACAAAATAGTATGGCGGGTATTTACCCGTATCTACCCGTTGTATGGAAACATACAAATTGACAGGTCTAACTTTATATTTTTTGCTAGCAAATATTTGTAGACCTAACTAGATGTTAAAATGTGCAATCAGACATCAAATGCAATGTCAATATACGAGCACCCTCATACATGTATAGAGATTAGGTATCTTTGACTGCTAATTTAAGAGCCAAAAATACTGATTTCGGGGTTGGTCTCGGAACAAAAGATATTCGGTTAGACGAATTCTTCGATCCCCCATCAACTTGTCATAACATTTCCCACAAAATAGTATGCCGGGTATTTACCCGTATCTACCCGTTGTATGGAAACATACAAATTAACAGGTCTAAGATTACACTTTTTGCTGGCAAACGTAAGTAGACCTAATAAGATGTTAAAATGAGCAATCAGAGATCAAATGCGATGACAATATACGAGCACCCTCATACATGTATAGAGATTAGGTATCTTTGACTGCTAATGTAAGAGCCAAAACTAAGGATTTCGGGGTTGGTCTCGGAACAAAAGATATTCATATAGACGAGTTCTTCAATCCCCCATCAACTTGTCATAACATTTCCCACAAAATAGTATGCCGGGTATTTACCCGTATCTACCCGTTGTATGGGAACATACAAATTGACAGGTCTAACTTTATATTTTTTGCTGGCAAATATTTGTAGACCTAACTAGATGTTAAAATGTGCAATCAGACACCAAATGCGATGTCAATATACGAGCGCCCTCATACATGTATAGAGATTAGGTATCTTTGACTGCTAATTTAAGATCCAAAACTACTGATTTCGGGGGTGGTCTCGGAACAAAAGATATTCGCTTAGACGAATTCTTCGATCCTCCATCAACTTGTCATAACATTTCCCACAAAATAGTATGCCGGGTATTTACCCGTATCTACCTGTTGTATGGAAACTTACAAATTAACAGGTCTAAGATTACACTTTTTGCTGGCAAACGTAAGTAGACCTAATAAGATGTTAAAATGAGCAATCAGAGATCAAATGCGATGACAATATACGAGCACCCTCATACATGTATAGAGATTAGGTATCTTTGACTGCTAATGTAAGAGCCAAAACTAAGGATTTCGGGGTTGGTCTCGGAACAAAAGATATTCATATAGACGAGTTCTTCGATCCCCCATCAACTTGTCATAACATTTCCCACAAAATAGTATGCCGGGTATTTACCCGTATCTACCCGTTGTATGGGAACATACAAATTGACAGGTCGACGAATTCTTCGATCCTCCATCAACTTGTTATAACATTTCCCACAAAATAGTATGCCGGGTATTTACCCGTATCTACCCGTTGTATGGGAACATACAAATTAACAAGTCTAACTTTATATTTTTTGCTGGCAAATATTTGTAGACCTAACTAGATGTTAAAATGTGCAATCAGACATCAAATGCGATGTCAATATACGAGCACCCTCATACATGTATAGAGAGTAGGTATCTTTGACTGCTTATCCAAGAGCCAAAACACAGTACAGACAGTATTGTATCTTCATACAAACGGTCGGAACGCAAGTTATACCTACGCGCCTCGAAGGTCGGTATACACTTGTTCCGTGACTCGGTATACAAACAGTCGGGATTGCGCCGCAGTGGCGAACAGTGTTTTGTTGTAAGCAGCGTGCTATTTGTGAACACTTATTAAGAAGGTATATTATTCTTTTTCTTGTGGGATAATAATATGGCAAAAACAGACAATATTATGCTGTTTTTGGTTGTTTGAACTCGTCAGTAAAGTAATTTTTATATGAGTACCTACTAGGTAGTACGTTGTTTATTAATTTTTTAATAGGTTAGCATTTCAGTTTCTCTACTGAGTAAATTACCTGGATTAAAAAATAAATAAGTGATAAGGTTGAATTGAAGACAGACTTAACCCACGACCACGAGTGAGCTATTTTACCTACGCTCGCGATAAAAAAAACTAGTAGGTAAGAAGGTAGTGGTTTCCTAGGCTACATGTCTACTTACTAATGTGGGAACTTAGCTACTTACATATACCTATTATTGAAATATGCAATTTATGTTTATTAAATATGCTAATAATAAAAAAAATAACACGCTTCCTTTTTCATTCACCTTACAATCACAAAACTAGTCACTTAAGTAGGTAGATGAAATTAAAATACGGGGCAGCCCTAGCGCACGCGTGGCGTAGGTATGTTTTTCAATGACAGCGCCGAGTTGTTCTACTGTATAATATCTTTACCGTGGCCAAAACTACTGATTTCGGGGTTGGTCTCGGAACAAAAGATATTTGTATAGATGAATTCTTCGATCCCCCATCAACTTGTTATAACATTTCCTACAAAATAGTATGCCGGGTATTTACCCGTATCTACCCGTTGTATGGGAACATACAAATTGACAGGTCTATGTTTACATTTTTTGCTGGCAAACGTAAGTAGACCTTATTATATGTTAAAATAAGTAATCAGATAACAAATAAGATGGCATCTGTATATTTAATATGGAAAGCATCAGTGATTTTAATCTTTGATATTTTTTCTTTTAGAGATATTCATTGTTTTATTCATTATATAACCTTTTTGTACATTTCTACACATAAATAGTGGACTCACACAAATTATTAAATAAATATTCCAATCTACCCACCCAAACGGGTAGATACGGGTATATACCCGGTGCATATCGGGTAAATACCCAAGCGTGGGTAAATACCCGGGTAGATGCCCATCTCTAGCTGCTACTCATGACTACTTAAGTTACGTATACATAATACTATCCAGGTTAAATTAATAAAATATAGAGCCAAGGCCTGTCAAACCTTAAATTTTTTATATTTACTGTCGTTGCAAGCACTAAATTAATTAGATACAATTCAAATAAACTAAAGTTAGTTAAAATTATTAAGTTACTAATTTTAGGAAAATTCACTTTGTTGTTACTTATGCACTTTTTTAAAACAATTGATGATCAAACGACAAACATGTAAATTACATTGGACAATGTGTTCATATGTGTCTTACTAAATAAATTATAATAAATCCATTTATTTTATTATTTTATGTACTTTTTAAATTAAGACAAACGACAGGATGAAGTCAACGGTATGTAACCCTCTAAAAAGAACCAGGGGACAGCTTGCGAAAAAATATATCGGATCTCGCCGCCGTTGGGCTCTAATGTTATGTAGTTCCCCGCTCTGCCTATTGGTTGATCCATCCCTGCTATTCAAAATTCACAAGCACGTGTTCATCCGTGCTTTCAAAGTCATGTTAAGTCGCTAAGGTATGACTTATCCTTTTATTTGAAAAATTTCACCTTTTTAGGGTTTCGTAGCCAAATGCCAAAAACGGAACCCTTATGGATTCGTCATGTCTGTCTGTCTGTCTATCCGTCCGTATGTCACAGCCACTTTATTCCGAAACTATAAGATCTATACTGTTGAAACTTGGTAAGTAGATGTATAATGTAAACCGCATTAAGGTTGTGACACAAAAATAAAAATAAAACAATAAATTTTGAGGGTCCCAGTACTTAGAACTTTAGAACTGAAACTCAAAAATTTATTTTTCTTCAAACCCATACGGGTATCTATGGATAGGTCCTCAAAAATGATACAGGTGTGTCGCCCCCCCCCCCCCCCGTAACTTCTAAAATAAGATAATGATAAAACTAAAAAAATATATATGATGTTCATTACCATGAAAACTACCAGCGAAAATTGGTTTGAACGAGATCTAGTAAGTAGTTTTTTTTAATACGTCATAAATGGCAATTTACCTTTCATTCAATCAACTCAAATATTAAAATTTAAAAAAAACATACTACAAGACTTTTATATTGTGTTATTTGCTACTACGGAACCCTTTATGGGCGAGTCCGACTCGCACTTGGCCGCTTTTATTTGGGCTTTCTTCGTTGTTTTTTGTTGGTTCTAACACATTAAAATTATATTTTTTTATACATTAGGTTTTTTAAGCAAGCTGAAAACTTAAATACCCTAACTTAGAACTGCAGACCTGGCTTGGGACTATAGGTAGCGGCACGAAACTAGCGCTGACTTACTTGCGCAGAAGTAAAAAAGTAATACTGTACCCGTGCGCAGTGTCCCCTCTACATTTCACTCAGCGCTAAACTTACGTGCCGCTACTTGTAGCGGGCTAAATCAACTATTTTAATGTTCAAAGATACATTTTTTTTTATAAAAAATATCCCTGAGTCAATTTGTATTTTTAAAGGTTCAAACTTCAATTTAACGAGTAAAAAAATTAAGGAGCCCTGGCAAAGACCCTACCAAATAAATAAATATATAGAAACAAATTACACTGATTGAGCTAGTAAGTTCGAGACTTTTAAATGATCGGGCTTATTTATTTTTTCTCCCTGAAAATTCTATTAACGTGTTAAAATAAGAGACTAAAACAAAAACATTTTTTGTAAAAAAAAATTGTATTTCGAGGACTAAATTAGCCCCGCTTCTCCGCAGGAGTAGTGTATCTCGACACTAATGTTCCAGTTACCCCGGGTATACAGTTAGTTAGGGTATTATAGGAGAAGTATAAGTTTTCAGCTTCCTCAAATAGGTACCCAAGAATGTCCGCTCCGGACCATCACAGATAGGCGAGTGGCTGGAAAGTGCTGGTTTAGAAAAAGAAAAACCTATGCACATTCACAGACTTTATTTCTCCATCAAATTGTTTTACAATTTAGCATTCCAATTACCACTGGTTAATAATTAGTTCATTATGCCACGAAGGGCTGTATTGTACATGTACATTTTAATGGCCTCTTGATACAATTATCACCGCAGACGGGACCAGACCTGAAATTAAAAGTAAACAAAAATGAATAATAAAATAAATAAATATATCGGATAATTCTCACAGATTGAGCTTCTCTTAATGGGTTACTAACTCACGATACTATATTTTATACCAAATACATATAATACTAGCTGACCCGGCAGACTTCGTACTGCCAAATATAGCCTGTCAAAATGATTCGTAATTTCGTTTTCTTTTTCTTTTTTGTTTATCTGTGCTCCAATGCACTCTGTTTTGATAGATATGAATTTGAACTTTGTACACAGGTAATAAAGTGCAAATTGACTCTTTGACGTTAGGAACAACAGTGACTGCTTGTAATTCAATATGAACTTTATACAATAGCAATAAAGCTCGTTTTAGTTAGAAAACGTTTGTATGGGAAATAAAAAGGGCTGTTTTTAGGGTTTTTCCGGCAATTATTCGAATTTTTCTCGCCGTAAAAACCATCTTTGTATTTCAACGAACATTTTAAAAAAAGAATTGGCCAAATTGGTCCAGGCTTTGTTGAGTTATGCGCTTACCAACACATTTTGCGATTCATTTTTATATTATAGATAAAGATAAACATCCAAGACCTAGGTCAATCTGAAAAAGTCATCCATCTTGACTTGACTCAATAATCAAATGATGCAAATTGATTCTCAAATCATGTGTTAACCAGGTGTGATAATCAGGTGATTCAAGCCTGCAATATCCTAACCAGACTGAAAACAACTTCTCACAAAGTATGCTTCCCAGTGGGATTCGAACCTATGACCTCCGGATCACAAGGCGAACGTCTTGAACACTGGACCACGGAGGCAGTCACGAAACGACATGTACCTACACTTTATTTAACTTAACTTTATAGCTATTATAAGCATGAATTATACGAGTTACTTACATAAGAGAGCTACTGGCCGACATTTTTTGTTTAGAGGACGCGCTTACTGATATCGAGACACACTGCATGTGATCGTGTACGCGCGTCCTCTAGTCACATCCATCCTGATGAAAACCTCCAGATGTGGTTGAAACATGTTGGCCAGTAGCTGACTCTACGTGAGTAACCCGTTTAATTCATAAGTACCTGGGCGACCGAGCTTTGCTCGGTTACATCTCAAACATTAACTAAATTTTTTTAAACTTGTCTAAAAACAATGCAAAATAAAAAATTATATATAAACTTAAACATAAAAAAAAAACAAAAGTAAGTCACCGAGTGGGATTCAAACCCGTAACACTCTTTCTAGCGGTCGGTATCCTTAACCGCTGAGCTAAACACAAGGCGGTCGACGCGACGAAATTAGCGACCATATTCTGCGTGGAAAGAGAAACGCATGAAAACTCGAAAACAAGCGTTTTCCCAAACATAAAACTAATCTAGATCGATTGTTTACCCCCGAAAACCCCCATATACAAATTTTCTGCAAAATCGTTAGAGCCGTTTTCGAGATCACAGAAATTTATAAATATATAAATATATATATATATATATAAGAATTGCTCGTTTAAAGGTATAAGATAATAATGTCTGTTCACATTACTTTTTGTCAAAAAATCTGTATTTTTAGCTGTCAAGCGACGCAAGGGAAATATACTAAATTAAATGAAAGAAATGGGTTCGACTTCATTTAGGTGCAAAATAATATAACTAAAATCACAAATATACAATTACCTAATAACTCCAAAGGCATTTCATAATCTTCATTTGAGAATATTTTTTTGGGGAATGTGGTCATCAGTTTAAAGCTGTCTTCTGAGGCGAATTCCTGAGCATTCATTTGAAGGTACAGTCTGTAATTAACATAATACATAATTTACTTTATCTTTTTGTTTTATATTTTATAGGTACATATGTCCAGAAACAGAACAAATGGATGGATCAGCATATTTTGTCATTGATGTATGTATATGTCGCAGTTGAATTGTATAATCCGTTGTTATTCAAAAACTCTAGCTCGGTTTTGCAAAACAGCTGAAAATAGTTCAGCTCGATTGTCAATGAGCTACGTAATTATGTTTAACAAAACAGCTAGCGTTGAGATAGAATATAGGGTTACCATTATTGAATAAAACTGTGTTACCAAACAAAATAATATACGAGGGGACAATAGTTGTTCTTTATTATTTTCATATTACTCGTGGGATGAAAATAACTCTCAATTCAACTCCTTACTAAATAATTCAGTCTCCAACATCATAAAACACCAATGAAGAATGATAATCAGCTCGATGCAATTGGATTAGAAATATAGAAATTTTGTAAACCCGACAACTCAATGGCGCAGCGATTTCTTATGGCCAATTGATCCACGTGAATTTTTCATCTTGCCAGAAGGCGGGCGTCGAAATAACAATATGGGATCTAAGCTAAAGGTCTGCTTTATTCTTTTCAATCTTTTGCACTCCGAAATCACAAACGATGCCCCTGATGTCTCTCGATAAAACAGCTTAGTCCCGGAACGCGGCGAAGAATTTACTTTAAGGGAGGCCATATTTGTTGTTATGACACTGATACTTTACAAGCCACAAGTGGCAGAATTCCGAACTAATCGTTCTACAATCTTACGTTAGCTAGTTTATTAACGTAACACATTGGACGATCTAGCTGACCAATGTTCAGCTATATTACATAACCGAGCTGTAATGCCAAATAGCTAGAGTTTTTGAATAACAGCAGATTATACAATCCAACTGCGACATATAGATCAACAACTATGTAAGTGAACATGAAATGATGGTGGTATTGAATGTTTTTTAATCTGTGTTATATGGTGCCATGTTAAATTATTTTCTAGATTTTTCTGCAATATGGTCTACTAACTTGTTAACCTTTAACTTCTCGTAAGCTACGTAACGCGAGAATGCATTGTTAAACTATTTCGTTTGATATTCTAGCGTACAAGGGGTTAAAATACTAATGTAGATCTTCATCATGTATTCTGACTGATAACCTTTCCGCTGTTACTGGGTGGAATTCCACCTGGCTTCCATTGTCTTACTATTGTCTGGGTTTTGGCGCATCTTAAAGAGATAATTAAATACTTTTCAACTGTGTGATAATTGATAAGTGTTTCCTTACTTGACAGCTGCAAGTTGCTCCTTAGCACCGAAAGTGTGTGCAAGGGCCTTTCCATCGGGCAGCCTAAGTTGTATGCGCGCCTGGTCGTACGAGGCCTTAGGGGCGGCGGGCGCGGGCGTGGCGGGTGCCGGCGCGGCGACCGGGGCGGGCGCAGGCGCTGCGGGGGGCTGCCCTGACGCCGCCAACCTACAAATTCCATTTTAAAATTCATTTACAAAACTTTTTTTTATGGAGATACATAAATTGTCTGTGGTGCAGTGATGCCCACATTTGGAATAAATTATTTGAAAGAAAATAGAGATTTCATTTAAAATTTTCTCTTGACCAATTAAATTAAGAATGTGAAGCTTCTACGCACATTTGCGAAGAAAGGCCACATTTGGTTAATGTGCGAAGAAAAGCTTCAAGTTTCATTTACCTTTCAACTTTATAGTAACAGTAGTTCTTAAAATAGTTTGAAGGTTTCTCAAGAGAAAATGATTGTGTAGTAATCATCAACAGATACCAGCAACTCAAATTAAGCCATTAAATCCATGAGTCACTTCACTGTAGGGTAATTAAAAAATTATATGTAAATTATGACAAGAAAAAAAAGCTAACTTTCTGGCCTGTCTGTCAGCTTCAATCTGAGCACGCACACGTTCCCGCGCCTTCTGGTCCTCGATCTTCTCGCGCTTGCGTTGCTCCACCAACTTCATCATCTCCTGGTCTTGAAGCCTCTGGCGAGCATCCTGTAGATCTTTACCAGACTTTATACGAAGACGCTCCTTCTCTAATGCTTCAGCCTAGAAATTAATTTAATAATAAATCAATGTAGCATGTAGTGGACTAAACCATAATAATACAAATCTGCAAAAATCTAAAATTATTGCCAAAAAAAGCAACATGTTTAAGTCTACCAATATATTATATAGTTTATTCATGGATTTTCCAAAGAGATATTTGAAATATATCAACCAACCTTTTCCCGGTCCTCCCTTTCTTTTCTCTTCTGCTTCATCCGTTCCTCTAGCAATGCTAACTGAGCTTTCTTTTCCTCTTCAGTCAAAGGTTTTTTCTCTTCAGTAGACTCTGAGAAGCTGCTGTGATTGGTCTTCGCCGCGTGGAACTCCATTGCATCCTGGTTTTTGAAAAGTTTCCCACATTCATCACATTTGAACGATTTCGCTTCAACCTCCTTGTCTTCGGATGTTGATGTTGTTGTTTCTTCAGTAGTAGAAGAGGAAGCGGCGGCGCTCGAAGCAATAGTTTGTCCCGTCTCCAACGCAGGGTCATCGGCATGAGCCAAGAGCCACTCCATAGCCGGTTCTACGCCTTTGTAGTTGGTTACCGCTAGGGCTTTTTCACTAAAATCATGTAATTTGTTAGTCTATCAGTCTGTATTGTGTAGGTACATTTATTAGAAAGATATAGAAAAAATACACTTACGCCCGCTCCTTAGAGAATCCCATTTCAATAAGAGTTTGTATTTCGGCCATTCTGAATAATAATTATGTATTATAATGAATTGAATTGGTTATCAAAATAACAATAATTTCCCTTTTTTTTCAATCAATCATCATCCGTCATCAGCTGTTTTCAAATAGAACAGATTAAAAAAGTACGTTCCTTTTCATGTAACTCTTCGTTTAATATATAAAATTTTATTAAAAATAGCAACATTTTACATACATGAAAATTACAAAATTTATGTGAAATATATAGGTTTGTAATGCGGAAAAGGCATTTATAGTCAGTCATCCATGCTTGCATGCCATGTATCATGCAGATCATGCTCATGCATGCATAAGTTAGAAATGGGCGGCGGGTAAATACCCAATCTACCGATTTGGGTACCTATACGCCTGCACGGTAGATTAGGTAAATACCCGTAACTAGGTACCCATTTGGTGGGTAGATTGAATTATATGAGCAATTACATCGCAAGTCGTATCGGAAAGTGTGTGCAAACAATATATTATGCTAGAAATGCAGGATGACATCAAACGCGACATTAAAGTGTATGAACCAAGATACTAATCATACATTGCAAGTAGGTTTGTTTGATTTATTATCACTTTTTGCTGGAGGTGTGCAAATATATGTTTATATATGTTAAAATGAGTAAAAAGATATAATATGCGAGATCAACATACTCGACATACAGAGAAGTATTTTTTGACTGCTTATTCAAGAGCTTAAACTTCTGATTTCGGGGTTAGTCCTGGAACAAAAGATATTCGTATTGACGAGTTCTTTGATACTCCATAAACTTATTATAACAGTTTATAAAAACAGTGTGCTGGGTATTTATCCGAATCTATCCGTTGTATATGAATAGAGATGGGCATCTACCCGGGTATTTACCCACGCTTGGGTATTTACCCGATGTGCACCGGGTATATACCCATAACTACCCGTTTAGGTGGGAAGATTGGGATATTCATTAAATATTAAGTGCGAGTCCACTATTTATGTGTAGAAATGAACAAAAAGGTTATTTAACGTATAAAACAATGAATATCTTTAAAAGAGAAAATTACAAAGATTAAAATCACTGATGCTAACCATATTAAATATACAGATATCATATTATTTGTTATCTGATTGCTCATTTTAACATCTGATTAGGTCTACAAACATTTGCCAGCAAAAAATATAAACTTAGACCGGTTAATTTGTATGTTCCCATATAACAGGTAGATACGGGTAAATACCCGGCATACTATTTTGTGGGCAATGTTATAATAAGTTAATAAAGGATCGAAGAACTAGTCAAAACGAATATCTTTTGTTCCGAGACCAACCCCGAAATCAGTAGTTTTGGCTCTTGGTTGAGCAGTCGAAGATACCTACTCTCTATTATATGTATGAGGGTGCTCGTGTATTGACATCGCATTTTATTTCTTGTTACTCATTGACCCACTTATAAGTATGTCTGCGCACCGCCCAGTAAAAAAAAAATATAATAAATCAAAAAACCTACTTTCAAAGTATGATTAGTATGGTGGTTTCATCACTTTAATGTCAGATTTGACGTCTACCTGCATTTTAAGTATATTACAGTGCTTGCACACAGTTTCAGACACGAATTGCGAAGTAATTACTCATAAAATTCAATCTACCCACCAAATGGGTAGATACGGGTATTTACCCAATCTACCGGGTATATTCCCAAATGGGTAGATTATGGTATATACCCTCCGCCCATCGATAAATGAAGTATGGGAACATATGAGTTGACAAGTCTTGGTGGCTTACATTTTTTGCTGGCAATTGTTTGTTGACCTAATTTGATGTAAAAAAAACAGACATCAAATTGTATAATTTCTATATATTTGATAAAAATAGCATTTGTAATTTTAATCTTTGTTATTTTTTTTCTGATGTTATATTCATTAATCTTATACCTTTAAACGAGCAATTCTTGTACAGGGTGGCCAACTTGGAGGTATACAACTTTTTTTTGCCGCCATTTTGTTTTGGCGGTAAATATGACAGTTGTTGCATGAATATTACTTTGTGTAGATACGGCAAATTTATTATTGAGCGTTTTACGACGGAACAACGTGTTTGAAATATTAAAACGTTTTACGAATCATTAAAAGAATGTTTCCCGGTCGATTAATTTCGAGAAACGGTGACATTGATGGGCCCCCAAGATCGCCTGATTTAACAGCTCCTGACTTTTTTCTGTGGGGCTATCTAAAGGGACGTGTCTATGCTAATAGGCCAATGAACCTTAAGCAATTAAATCAAAATATTCGAGACACAGTCACTGAGATAACGTAGGAAATGTGTGAAAATGTGATGAAAAACGCGATGAAAAGGGTTCACATCTGTGATGCTGCTAGAGGTGGACATGTCTGACATTATTTTCCATGTTTAACTGCTGGCCCTAAATATTATATTTAACAAGGAATACTTGATATATTTTATATTTCATAGACTAAAAATACAAAACTAAAGTGTATATCTGTTATTTGGCCACCCTGTATATTTATATGTATATAAATTTATTTCTGTGATATCGGAAACGGATGAAATTTGGTATATGGAGGTTTTCGGGGGTAAACAATTGATCTAGATTAGTCTTATGTTTGGGAAAACGCGTGTTTTCGAGTTTTTATGTGTTTTTCTTTCCACGCATTTTTTAATTTTTATTGTTTTTAGACAAGTTTAAAAAAATTTAGTTAATGTTTGAGATATAACCAAGCAAAGCTGGGTCGCCCAGGTACTTTATGCATAATACACCCATTTTATAAAATGTAAATAGAGGACTCGCACTATTAAGGCGGGTCTCCTGCACCTAAATTTTCGAAACATTACACAAAAACATGCAAACAAAGGGGCGTGGCTATACACAATTGTCTATGGCATACACATGTTTCTGCTTTCCAAAGCAGATGGAAAACATGCGCTGCGCGGGGCGAGAGGGGAAGGGTTTCTTTTTTAATTATTTTATGGTTTTTGGTACGAGTCCTTTGGAGCCTATCTCTATTATCTGCAATTGGTAAAACGCAGAACACATCTTCTAGTTCTTCGTCTGGCAAAAATGATGATAACAGTAATTAGAAATCTGGGGGCACGGCAGTGCCCCCACCAAGTCGAGCAAAAAAGCGTCACGGCCGTACCATCCTTTTCTCGAAGCAATTCAGACCATTTTCGACCCCCTGTAACTTCGTTGTGGATAAAACTAGAAGACTGAAATTTTCAGTAACCATGCAGGCATTGTAAAGACACGGTATATTTCAAATTTCATTCAATTTGAACCAGTATTTTAAGAATTATAACGGGTCAAATTTCTTAATTTTGTCACTCACTGACTCACCGATCATCAAAATTCTAAGGCACTTCTAGCAGACCTAGAAGCTTCAAATTTGGAATATAAGTAGTGTTTGGTGTATGAATCAAGGAAAAACTAAAAAATCTAGAAAAGACCGCAAAGAAAATTAAGCCCATACAGCCAAGTCTTCAGTTAAATTTTTCAATATTGGCTTTATTCGTAACGATGTTTTACGGCAGTTATTATTATTGCGTGCGAAGCCGCGGGTTTAAGCTAGTCCCATATAAATATAGGCGCATGGTAGTGCACCTGCCAAATCGAGCAAAAAATGGGTATTCCCGTCATGAAAACACGTGTAAATTAAATTATTTAATGCAAATAACGTACCTACGTGCGTATTCGTACTTATTACGAGTGCGTAAGGTTGTAAATTAATTATTATACCATGCGCTGCGATGCTAGCGAGTGAGCGCGGGCCGTTACTACGCGCTGCGCGGTGCGATATACATATATACAATAAGTAGAAGGTACCGAAAAGGAAAAAAGTAGAACTGTCTACAAAATACAAAAAGAAATGAGATCCCATCAAAAACAATACTTGTCAAAAAAACCAAGTCTCGCAACTCAGTTGTTCTGCGGTAAAAAGTTGTGAGATCCATGTAATACCAAGTCGGTTATTAATTTATTCAGTCTCTACTTAAGCGACTTTCTGTCTTAATACGTCCAGTCTCTAAGACCACGATCGTGGTCCATAACAATTGAAAATCAATTGTGTCTGGAATCTCCGTACTCGAAGCATTAAGTTGTTACGTAATAATTAACAGCATCTTATAGTGACGCATATCAATATTAAAATTCTTTAATGTTTTATATAAATATATTGAGACTTGGCCATCGCCTGAAAACACGTGTAAATTCAATCGCCTGAAAACACATGTAAATTCAATTATTTAGTGCGATGGCCAAGTCTCGATATATTTATATAAAACATTAAAGAATTTTAATATTGATATGCGTCACTATAAGATGCTGTTAATTATTACGTAACAACTTAATGCTTCGAGTACGGAGATTCCAGACACAATTGATTTTCAATTGTTATGGACCACGATCGTGGTCTTAGAGTCTGGACGTATTAAGACAGAAAGTCGCTTAAGTAGAGACTGAATAAATTAATAACCGACTTGGTATTACATGGATCTCACAACTTTTTACCGCAGAACAACTGAGTTGCGAGACTTGGTTTTTTTGACAAGTATTGTTTTTGATGGGATAAATATTATTAGGTATCTTAAGTGTCATTTTTGAAACGCGGAGTCACCTAAACGAATTTTTTCCATACAAAAAACCGTTCGTTTGGTGACTCCGCGTTTGAAAAGTAGCACCTCATGATGAAGTCAACCATAAAGAAATGTTTCATTCAAAACAGAAATTATTTGCAGGAGACGGTTTGTGTATTAAAAATAATATTTTTGTTTTGTTTTTGTTTCATGTTTCGAAAATTCTGGCGCAGGAGACCCGCCTTTATATAAATTATTATATCCCAATCTACGCACCCAAACGGGTAGATACGGTATATACCTACCCGGTGCATCGGGTAAATACCCAAGCGTGGGTAAATACCAATCTCTATGCATGACGCATAACCTCATACCTACGGAGTGTGGGTCCCCACACCAGCCCCCCCATTTCCATTCATTTCAAAGATTTAGAATATTTTACGTAAAACTTGCCAAAGAAATAGAAGATTTTCAGACATAACAGTTATCAGAAGACTTCCAGACATATTACCTATCATGAGTTATGTATGAGTTACAGCCCTATGCCAAAGACAAAAAGACTTGATTTTTGACAGTTTTGACGTTTTGACCAACTTTTGACTTGGGAATGGTCAAATCAAGAGTCAAATAGAGCAGCGGCAAATTTAATTTTTGCCTTTTCAAACTTGGTACTTAGGTATCTAATCATTTATTTTAGAAACAATAATTTACATTTTCTGAATATAACTTGGTGTCGTTCGCCCCCTTCCATCTTCAGGTCACTAAGTCAAAAGCCGGCGCAGCAGCAGCTGCAGCAGAGAGCCTCAAAAGGCACAAATATATGGGACAAAAGGCATATAATAAATATTTGAGACTTTTGGTACAAGGGGTCCTTCAGCCCATAATTTAATTAAAATTATTTCAAACGTCTGTTCGAAGTATCCCGTGACCAAAGGGCTGGTAACTATCTGGCTCAAAGAATCGGCATTGCCATACAACGTGACAATGCCGCCAGCCTTTTGGCCACGTTGATGAGGGGTAATATTTTAGTGGGACTACCTACATCATTTGTATTTTTTTAGTTTTAGTTCTTATTTAATTTGAATTTTAATAAGTTTGTAAGTATAGTTTGAATATTAATTTAATTTTTTCCAATAAACATGATTGATTTTCCTTCTTAACTAATTGAAACTCGTGTGAATATTATAGCTAATATGCTGGCCACAACGAAGAAACATGGTCGACGCAGAACCTTGCAGAGTACTGATCCTGGGAAAATCTTGGATCTAGTAATTAGTCTAGATGACGATTCGTGCAATGATCTTCAAATAAAAATAAACAATTACGTGAGTATGAGTAACCAGTATAGTTAGTGATGTGAGTTTTAGTGAGTTCAACGCGCTATGGAGAGGGCTATGCTCGGGTTTCTCTACGTGATCGAATCAGAAATAAGGAAATTCGTAGGAAAACAAAAGTCACTGAAATTTACATCGCCCAGCAGATTAACTCGTTGAAGTGGCAGTGGGCGGGACACAAAGCGCGACGAACCGAGTACTGATGGATCGAAAAGGTTCTCTATTGGCGATTGGCGACAAAGTACCTGCAAGTGAAGGTGAAAACCCACCTAAAAGTTGGTCTGACGAAGTGACGAAGATCGCTGGGAGGCGCTGGATGCAGGCTGTTCTAGATCGATCATTTTCGAAATCCTTCAGAGAGGCCTATGATCAGCAGTGGACGTTATGCGGCTATCAATAATTTTGCTAATTACAGAGTAATTATGTTATAAATTACATAATTACTTTGTAATTTGCAAAGGTATTGATTAATAAAGTGTATATTTCAATAAAAAGACATGTCAAGATTGTTTACATTTATTTAAATACCTAACCAAATGGAGTATAGTTGCTTTCCGCTAATACCTACTTATATCGCTTTTTCTATACTACCCCCAAACTGTGTGTGTAGGTACCTAAGCTCGCGAATCCCATATCTCGAGAATCTCTTGACTGATATTATGGAACTTAAAAATTGTACCTAGGTCTTTTAGCCATGTAGGTACCTATTAGCTACATCTACATACCTACCAATCATAGAGCTTACAAAATTATACCTAGGTAGGTAGGTACCTCACATATTTCATATTATCATCTTGTATGGGAGGCTAAAAATTACTTTTCATATTTCGATACGTACCTATTACATACTTGGGGAAAGTTGTTTAGTATCATGGACTGTATTCGCCCTTAATCTATCAAACCCCGACGGTTCACATGTGAACCGCTAAACAATAGAAAATCTATTGTGTCTGCGATTCCGGTAGTTGAAGGATAAGTTTCAGTATATTTTGTTAGACCTTATATATTGTAAGCTTGCGTGCAAAGGCCACAAATTAGAAAAATATGAATATGGCAGAGGCTGAGTGATAGTTTACATGGAGCCAGTAGCATACCTACCAGTGCTGTCACGCTAGCGAGACTGCCGCTAGCCACTGGACTGGCGTCATTAACATGACCGGTAATAAGATACTTATCTAATTAAATATTTATTGTAATGGTTATCTTGTTTTAAAATTTAGCTAACTGAAGAATGCGAGGCCGAGTTAGTGGTGCAAGTTGTGGTGAACAGCGAGCGCATGGAGGCGTATATAGAAACAGTTGGGGTCACGACGCTTCCTCGGAAGATGAAGATCTTCGTCAGTATTACAAATATCATACATAAGTGTTTTATATATACCTGTTATCCTGGTTTAGTAGGTATAGCCAAAATTACATTTTTCTTTATAGTAAAAGAAGTTTAGTATGTACCTAACTAATAAGTAGATACGTATGCTGAGTCCAGCGCATAATTCCGAAACTATCTGGCTGGCTACACATTTTTTGGATTATATATGTGTGGCAAACCTGTTATATGGATTATATCTAAAAAAAATATGACACTGTAAGGGTCCATCTATTGCTAACTTAAATTGCAGATGTCGCCAAAATTTGTGGATGTCATAAAACTGGGCACCGAACAAGGAGACTTCATTCTTGGTATGGAAGGAGACTTTCAATCCATAGTTTCACCGGTGAGTGTTTTGGGAGTTGATCCGACTAAGGGTTTGTTTGTAGAATGCGCAGTTTGTCATGATACCTACTTATTCTAATACTTACATAGATAATTTTAAGTTATGTATTGAAGTATTTTGCATAGAGCTTCTGCCATGAACAGATACAGCCTCGTTCGCATAGACACGTGCATAATGTAGATCCTGCCGCACGCCTAGGTTTAGGTTATCGTTATTTCATCAAAAATGAAGTTTTAGATCAGATAAATTAATATATCTCGTGCCAATACCAAAAAAGGACAATAACCCATCTGAGACTTTGTTGATTTACGCCACCCTCTGCATCCTTTTCTCGATACCTACTTATTTCCTGTTTCATAAAAAAGTTATTTTTAAGTTACTATTTATAAACCGACTTTAAAAAGGAGAAGGTTAATCAATTTGACCCATATGTTTTGTGCCTATTATTAATTTCTTTTTTGTAAGATGTGTGAAGCTATATCTTCGCCACTTGTGAATCGATTTTGATGTACCAAGTTGATCATTATGCTGATTAATTTAGTGTCGATATGATGGAGAACTATGGAGATATGGAAAAAAATCTTGAAAGAAAATAAGGTCGGTAGTTCTTTTTTTGCGAAAAATTTAATTATTAAACTGTTTACACATATTTCATCATTGCAGTATCTCCAAAAAGAACTTTACGCAAAGAAACGCATTATACTTCATCCAGTTACGGACAAGCCGTTTGCGATCATCGTCTGTATAATAGCACCCAAATTATTAGAGGAGAGGGTAAACACCGTCGTCAAAGAGTGTTTTTTGTAAGTTCATAGAGTGCAAGAATTAAAGTTTTCATCATCATCATCATCAGGTCTTTTTGTCTCTACTGTAGGAGCACGACCCTCTCTGCACAACCAGAGCCATTGATGGCCTGAGCAGCCAGAGGACTTGGACTACACTCTCCTCGCTGGCCAGACTGGTTGGAGAGGGCTCACTGATGTTTATAAACTTTGTTTAGCTTGTATTCCCTTCTATGTACGACATCCACGGTAGGACTCTGAGTGGCCCTATTCTACTCTGCCGAAAACCAACCGGCAAACTATATAATAACCATTACATAGATAGTTACGTCCAATACATGTAAAGTAGGAGTAAATTTTTTTTCTCGACTTACCCATCGTGTTGGGTCTTTCTTTTGCAAATTAAAGAGAAAAAAAGAAAAATATAATTTCATACAAATCATTATGTATTTATTTATTTATTATGTAGACGTTTTTAGTCCTGTTAAATAAAGTCGGCATTTGCAACACGTACACTGCGCGTGGCCCGACGTGGTTATTCTTCACTTACCCTTGATATACAAGCAGACATCTAAGGAAGAGATACTTAAGCCACAGCTTAAGCCTACTCTATTTAAAATTCTTAAGGCGCAATGGTTTAAATCATGTTCTTAATTTACAGGTTTGTCTGGCCGACTTTAAAAAAGAGTATATGTTACGAATACGAATGTACACTGAAACAGAAGTGCCAACAACTGTTGAGAGTAGCGCGACGGTTGTTCACGCAAGTTAGATATACATGTATTTATTTACATAAGTACTTTGAATTCTATTGTACCTCTCGCACCATGAAAAGTGCCGTATGGCCTATATACTAAGCTACCACAGTGTATCTATAAGCTGACTGGTAAATCACGTGTTATACTAAAGGGTATAATAAATCATGATCACACGTAACATCAAAAAATATTAACAAAATACTTATTCAGGCCCCCACGGGAAACGAACGAGACGTGATGAGTTGCGAAGTGCTTCGCCGCCATTTTGAGTTTTATATTCTTACAAAACATTGCATTCCCACGAGTACAGGAGTCACACTGTTACACCTGGCAGAGCTCCTTTTGCTAGGTGAAGGCTATGCCCGAATCCAGGGAAAAATACTTCTCGAGTCGAGAAGTCTCGGAATGTTTAGAACCATACCACGCATGGTACCATAACTCGGCTCTTTGTTCTGTTTTGCTTAACAACCTTAACATCGGGCGGAGCGTGTCCAACTTCTTGCTTTCCGTGGATAATTTGGTCAACTTTAAGCATCTATTTTAACGAGCATCGAGTAGTAAGTGCCCCCCTTTCAATACCTATGTTACGTGATTTATTTACCAGTCAGCTTGTACAAAACTTACCTTCGTTACTCATACATATATTTATGGCTATTGCCAATAAAACAACGGTGCTAATAGTCATGTTTCAGATCCGAGTAAGAAAATGGACAGGTTCAAACGTAAAAAGCGCCTTATATTTTCCTTTCTCTTGCCTCTCATTGTACTTATGTCAATACAATTTTGCATTTTGGTACCTATACCTACGTCAAGTCAGTGCAGGTTTGAAGGTATAGGAAAACAGCCAAAGGTTGCTGCGGCTAAATAGGAGCAAAAAATAAACCCAGCATCAAACAAAATTATAGTTACGATAACCGCAATCGCGTTGTTTGACAGAAGCCTACGCTCAGTCAGCTATATATTTTTTGTGTGTGCTACTGGCACACATTAAATCAAATCAATTGTTTTGAAAGGTGGCGTCTTTGGAGACCTTACTTCACATCGCAATGGAGCAAGCGAAACAGCTTACTAAGGCGGAATATTGTTCAGTGATGTTGATAGATGTCGACAGGATGGAGCTCGTCGACTCTTATTCTCTTAAAATGAACCTGGTATTCTTAAACATAATTCAATACCTATTGTACCTACATTCCTTGTTTTATTTACATATTTAAATTTAGTAGTCAGCTTTAGCTATAACTAGGAATTATACATGCTTACATATATATAACGTCCCTTTTAATTAACTACAAATACTTTAACTGCTGCTTTATTCAAGGCGGAGCAACAGATTTGGCGCATAAAATAAAAAATCCGCAGGTTAGTTTTCGAGATAACTTCCCTTACAAATTTTCCTTAAAGAGACGCATACAACATCCTGTAGACGACATTGCGTATTGCGTACTATTTGTTTACTATACTATTACGTTGTACACGCCCCTTTTACGCAAATATTCATTCATTAATTTAAAATATCACCTTCCAAAACCCATTCAATACCTACGGTCATCGAACTTTCAGCTGTCCGAAGTTACTGCCATAGAAAAGTTGAAATACAGATGGTTCGTTTCATAGCTTTGCTATTGTAGTACACACTCACAATATCATTCCGACTAGACACCTTAGTTAGTTTAGGTCAGTGCAATTAGACCTATTGTAAGATATATCACACTCTTAGCGATTAAGCACATAAGCTAGCGAAACCGGCTAAGTAAAATTTTAAATCTTAGCAAAAAATAAACTCTTGATTGAGTCACCTTTCAAACAATAAATAAATAAAAATCGGTGTATCTATTACCATACCAATTACCAATCCGTTTTATAAAAAAATTAAGTCATGAGATATTTACTATTCTTCATTATGGAAATTTAAAACTACCAAATCCCAGGTCAAAATCCTCTTCCCAATAATAGGTCCCAAAATAGGAGGTTGTGGCTTTAATGTACTGTGTAGTTCATCACATACTTAAAGACTAATACCATCGTATAAACTAAAAAACGTACTTCAAAGGTAAGTATGCCTAAGTAGATCTTAAATCGGAAACATGTTTTACAAGTAAAAAATATGTAAGTATTCATTACAATATTCTCATTGAGGATGTTAAAAAACAATTGTCACATCTGTACTGTAAGAACTCTTTGCTACTGCGGCACTTCTTTGTACTTTTCTAATAGCCGTTTGCGGCAATCGTAAACGAAAGCGGTATCTTTTTAATTCTTTTACCATTCGCCGACACAGTGCCGCCAAACACGTGCTCGACAGTTTTATCTCGCTCTTCCCTTGTGTCGCATCTCACTCTAGCCTCGTGTCGCCAAGACACTATGTACCTACCTAGCCTTGACTAGCCGGCTTTCCGTTTGTTTCGACTTTCGTTCAGTCTGTTTGAGTCCATAGGCCTATCTAGGTGGCATGTGATGTGATTAATTAATTACTAACAAAAGCGTTTTAACCATTTTTAATTAGAAATTAACCGGCAATTTCCGTCATGAAAATAGGTAAAATTTATATTCGCGGCTTTGCAGAAGTTGATCGTAGTGTCGCCGATAAGTGCTAAGTATTTACCTATTTAGGATAATAGTACCTAACTATCTAAACTGTTTCAAAAGTACTGCATTCACCAGAGTGCAGGGGATTCTAAATATTCGTAGATAATGTACGGATTTGTACCTACTACAGTGCAGTGTGTTAGTTAAATTTCGTCGTTTGAAGTATTTTTGAGTGCTTGAATGCCAACTCGTTTGGTCTTAAAGTGTCAGTGTGAATGTTTGTGTAAGCCCGGGTGGAAAGCGCAGTCGCATAAGACCTCATGGTCCATTTGGAGATTGACGGAATACTCTCCATGAGGCCATGACTCATGCACCTGCTTGAGGTTTTCTGAATTTGTAACAGGTATGTACCTTTGCTTATTTCATATTGATTTACTATTACTTACAAAGATGTATGTGTACTGTACGTAGGATTAATGATAATGACTGACATTAATGACTCTGTCTATCACACACAATCTGCTACAGTAAGAGGGAGATAGATGGCGATGGGCGGTGCCTATAAGTGTTGAGAAGTATGAATGAATTTTAGTAGACCACATACAGGAGGATGGCGAAAATAATTTAATATTTTTGTTAGAAGAAGTGAAAAAAAAACTAACCTGCGGATTTTTATTTTATGCGACTAAACTGTTTTTCCACCCTAAATGAAGCAGCAGTTAAAGTATTTGTAGTTAATTAAAAGGGACGTTGTATAATTAATTGCAGTAAGTGTACAGTGGTCGAGTTTAATATTTAAATAATAAAATAGAAGCAAAATTTAACTATAAATAGTAATAAAATAAATTTACTTGAGTAATTTTGTTAAAAACCTGTTACATTTAATTTGTCTGTAAAATATCAGTATCTGTTTTAGGGTGTTAAAGAGCAAGAGGAACGACGGTTTCCCCTGAACGTTGGAATAGCCGGCCAAGTGATCCAGACAGGGAAAGTAGTTAACGAAAAAAATGCTAAGAATTCTCCAAATTTTGACCCGAAAATTGACGGTGTTCCCGGTATAGAATGCAAGTATGTTAGCAGTAATACCTACCTACTCATTTCTTATGATCGTATTTCTTAAGAATATCAACAGCTTAACTCAAATCAGTGAGCAACATTCAGTCTGTGTAGCTTATATTTGACATTATTTTATCACTAAATTCTAAATCAGCGGTACCCGGTACCTGTTAATTTTATTTGATGGGCCTTCCAAGACAATTCCATAAAAAATCGAAATCTCATTCAATCACTATTCTTATCCTTTATTACAGAGCGATACTATGCTTTCCGATTCGAGAACAAACTGGCATCATAGGCGTCGGTCAATTAATTAACAAAGTTGCAGATCCCTACTTTGACGCAATGGACGAAGAAATGGCGCTAGCTTTTAGCATCTATTGCGGAGTGTGCATCATGCACTCTGTAGTCTATGAAAAGATACAAGAGGCACATATTAGGAATACCTTGGCTAATGAACTCGTCATGTATCATATGAAGGTAGGTTGCATTATCGATGTCATGCCACCACTTTAGTAACTTCAGAGCCAAGAGTATGCCCTATGATGATTGCCGTCTCACAGTCTGTCTATTTATGGTGATGCTACACCAGGCTACGTCGCACGATGTGATCACATCATCACCATTTACACTGTTTCATTTACAAAATGAGTATGGCGTAACTTCTTCAAAGAAGACAAAATTTATTGAAATGTGAACTCGCGACCACTTTACAATGTCTCGGCAACCCCTTTGACCAAATTGGCCTTATAATTGTGTTGTTTTCATCTACCAAACATGAAGTTTCGATCAAAGATAAGTACCTCGCCGTGTACCGTAAAACATACACGTACCTGTCCAATAGAGTCCAAGTAAACTCGAATACCTTACTTCGACTCATTCCATTAGACAGCGGCAGCGACGAAATTAGAAACAATAAAATGCATATGAGAATTTTAACTGCTTTCAAGGTAGGAGACGCAGAAGTAAATCGCATGCTTGATTGCACTGGTTTCCATACGCACCCTCACCTGTCTAGCCTGCATTTCAACCCACGCGCGTTGCCTATGCGTGAGCTGCCGTGCTATGCCATGAAGATGTTTGTAGATTTGGGCTTTGATAAGAGGTAATTAAGTACGTCTACAACGTATTAGTTTCAGTATTTTCTCTCAACTACTTAATTACATAAATGAACACAATGACGCTTGTAGTTTATGTAGCTCAACTCTACTGAGAACATATGACATTTTTATTTGGAAAGTGAAACTTCTAACCACTGGTCACGGTAGTCTAAGAATGTGTATAGTGAGTGGACTAGTGAGTCAATGTGCAAACAAGTACGTAAAGTACGTATGTGTCAAGAAAACGCATATCAGTACCACATTTACCGCACACCGCCTACATATTCATGTAGGTAATATAGATGCGCAAGCTTAATTTTTTATATTATCTTTTAAGTGTGAGTGTGTGTGGTGCTGGTAAGAAAGAGCGCTAACTTAATATGCTAGTTTGACATAAGTGTACGCTAAAGATTAAAGCTACTTTCACACGACATAAGAATTACTAGCTTTCCCGCTGGCTCTGCAAACTAGCCTAGTGTAACCCGGCCATTACACATCAGGCTAGCTAAGTTTATCTAGTTTGCAAAGTCAGGCGACTCAGGCGGCAGAGTTCTGTAATGCATAGGCTGCATAGTCCTGTAATGCATAGGCTGCATGTGCATAATAGGTAAGTACTATAGGGGTAATATTCGAGGAAGGGGGAACCATTTTCACCTCATTAGTCGTCTGTCTTGTATTATATTCCATTCATGATAATGAGCCATATACCAGTGGGCAGAGGCACTAAGTAAATTTACAGGAAAGCATGAATGCAGACCGTATCCAATGCATTTTCAATCTGTCGTATTGAAAATCCTTGGGAGAGAATGCTTGGTCAAGTTTTAAGCACCTACTTTTTAATAAGTATTTGTAACGAGAATCGATTACCGAGTGCCCCTCTCAATATGCAAAGTGATTTACCAGTCAGCATGTACAGTGGTATTTCTGTGGCTGAAAAGTATTAAAGACCCCACCAACCACTACCAGGTTTAACATAAAGATGCCTCGACTGGCCCGTTTCATCTTGTACGTGAAGAAAGGCTATCGCGACGTGCCTTACCACAGCTGGCTGCACGCGTTCAACGTCGCGCAGTGGGCATACGCGGCACTCATCAACTATAAGCTGGTGTCCGCTGGCTATTTCAAGTAGGTATCCAGCTATAAAGTTCCAAATAAAGTTTATATCGCACGGCGGACTAGTGCCATCCTGGTCGTTATTACTCGTATTACGTAGAGCGTAGTATAGATAAAGCGTCTGTTACCGGTGCCGTGCCACAGGTGCTGCAAGCTAATTCAGTAAGAATAAGTGTTACTATGTGTATAGTTAATAAAAAAATGGCTTTAAATGATAAAGACTATCATATGTACATAGTACTTACCTATGGTATTTGTATCCATTGGGTATGCAAGCTTCATGCTTGGAGATTGATCGAGGCTTTGCTCCTATTTCGTAAGCAACAGCAATCATTTGTTACATATCCATTATTATTACATAACTTTGTGATGATCTGTGACTTAGTCAAATATCCACACAAGGACCGTCAATGTCCTGATATTCATGAGTTTTTCATGTTTTAGCGATTTGCAAGGTCTGATGTATCTGATAGCTGGCCTGGTACATGACTTGGATCACAGAGGAACCACCAACAGTTTCCACATACAAGGCCGTGAGTACTTAAAGATTTCAATTCAGTCAAACTATAACGAGATGGTAGCTAATCAAGCTTTTCCCTCGACTCCATTCACGTCCATCTTTCAGTTTTTTCACTGTACCGTTGTAAATGTACCAACGAAGTATAAAGAATACGCGAGTTAGTGATTTAGCTCGGTCCATATACATATGATAGCCACCGATCTAAAGGGGGTAAACCGGGTCATCTGGCAGAAGCAGCAGTAGTATCTGGGAGCGCCAAAATCAGAATATTTGCACTCTCCTCCCGCCCACCCCTCAGTCCACAAAGGAGGGTACTTGGAGCTTTGAATTAAATTCCGAATTACCCACTCCGAATGTAAGGTTCACCTTCCACGCTTGGTATTTGGTTGGTACTACGAATAAATTCCTCGCCGATTAACGGTTTGCCGAAAAACTATAATTACAGGTGAACCTTACATTCGGAATTTAATTCGGAGCTCGGGTAATGCAGCAAAGTTCTATTTGCATTATGGTCATACTTTCTACACTTCTTTATCCTAAAAATTAAATAGAGCTCAACACGAGCCTAGGCTGCAATACCCAATTAAAGGTAAAGCTTGAAAGTATAGAAGGCGCGAAGATGGAAAAAGACTATTGACTTGACTCTCCCTCGATCCGAGTTTTAAGATCTGCGCGTGAAGAAAAGCAGCTGATACATTTTAAGCTTTCTCGTTTCCTGACTAGCATTGTATTATGGGCTGTGTCGTATGTATATTTTATGTTTTTCAGAAACAACGCTAGCCGCACTATACTCGAGCGAGGGCAGCGTGATGGAGCGCCATCACCTCGCGCAGGCCATGTGCATCCTTAACACGGAGGGCTGCGACATCCTTCAGGCCCTGCCCAGAAGGGACTACGACCGCGCCATCTTGCTGCTGAGGGACTACATACTGGCCTCCGACCTGGCCAATTATTTCAAGTAAGTGGATTATAGCGTCGCAAATCAGCTAGATCAGAGTGTCTCATTTTTAATGAAGTAGAATGCCTAAAATTAATGTCTATGTAGCAGTTGGATTGTATAATCCGCTGTTATTCAAAAACTGAAGCTGTTTGGCATTACAGCTCGGTTTTGTAATATAGCTGAAAATAGTTCAGCTAGATCGTCCAATGTGTTACGTTTAACAAAATAGCTAAGTAACGTAAAGGTCACAGCACACTTATCAACTCGTAAACGGAACATAAACGTATCAACTCAAGCAGCTCAGTATTCTTTGTATGAAACTTCCTACTGCAACGCACACTGTTCGGATTCGTAACGTAAACGCCTCGCCTCGGGACCAGAACCGCTTTGCTGGTCGGTCAACTAGCGGTCCCCGCGCTTGCGGCTCGTCGTCCGCGCGCTTACGCCTCTCCGTATGCGAGCTGACGTCTTTCCGTTTCCTCATACCCGCGTTTTATTTATTTGTAGATAATCAAAAATTTATGGCTATTATTGCCAACTCGCGTATTGTGAACCGTGCGCTACACTTTACGTTTAAATGATCTAGTGCCAGCCAGACCAGAGCGGCCGGCGAGCGGTAAGCGCGGCGTCGCCCAGCCGTAGTCGAGTCGACGTACCGAAGCTGAGCCTGTTTGGTTACGTGCCTTCGTCAGGTTGACGCCTGGTTGACCGCGCGGCGAAAGGCGATACGGTGTCGATCCCTTTCCGAGTTGACAAGTGTGCTGTGACCTTAAGATTGTAGATCGATTAGTGATAGTAGATTAAATATGGCCACCCCTAAAATTAAATTCTTCGCCTCGTTCCGGGACTAAGCTGTTTTCATCGAGAGACATCGGGGGCATCGTTTGTGATTTCGGAGTGCAAACGATAGAAAATAATTTATAGCAGACCTTTAGCTTGGATCTTATATTGGTATTTCGACGCAAGCCTTCCGGCAACATAGAAAATTCACGTGGATCAATTGGCCGTAAGAAATCGCTGCGCCATTGAGTTGTCGTGTTTACAAAATTTCTATATCCAATTGCATCGAGCTGATTATCATTCTTTATTGGTGTTTTATGATATTGGGAGACTGAATTATTTAGTAAAGTGTTATTTCCATCCCACGAGTAATATAAAAATAATAAAGAACAACTATTGTCCCCTCATATATTATTTTGTTTGGTAACATAGTTTCATTCAATAATGGTAACCCTATATGCCATCGCAACGCTAGCTGTTTTGTTAAACGTAATTACGTAATTTATTGACAATCGAGCTGAACTATTTTCAGCTGTTTTACAAAACCGGGCTGTATTGCCAAACAACTAGAGTTTTTGAATAACAACGGATTATACAATTCAACTGCGACATCTACAAATTGCCTTAGCTGTAGTGTAGGTAAATCGCCTAGAGAATAATACGTCTATCAAGTAAAATGCCTAAAATGCAATAATTCCTAAATAGTTTATGATCTAAAGATCAAGCAAAATGCCTATAATGCAATAATTTCTACGAAGTAATTAAAATGCAGCAAATTAAGTAAAAACAATTTCACGACCTGTAAACAATTTAGAGTTCGATTTCCAGCCAGATATAGGAAGGAGAAGAAATAGACATAATGGCTATTTCTTCTACTCTTTGTCAGGCGGGCGGCCGATTGTAATACCTAATAACAAGCCTTTGGAAATAATCTTGGTGTCTTATATCTAATGGTATTGTATCATATCAATAATGAAATGCTTCCAATTTCCCCACGCAGGAACGTGAACGAATATAGAACGATATCGATGGACTACCAAAAAGGCAACCGGGTGCACGTGGCGGCGCTGCAGGCGATGCTCATGAACGCGGCCGACCTCAGCGACCAGCTCAAGGACTGGGGCAGCGTCAAGAAGACCGCGGTAGGCTTATGATTTGTATGGCTGAAGTTTTGTTTAGACACCGTGTAAGTTATGTATTGCTTCAAAAAAATGGTATGCAATAGGCAAGTAACTAAATATGTCTAAATGGGTCTAACTTTAGAGCTCAAAGTTGCCAACTTGTAGGCTGCAGTGCTGACGGAGTTCTTCACCCAAGGCGACGTAGAGAAGAGCCGCGGCGACCTGCCGCCCATCATCATGGACCGCGACAAGTGCTTCATCCCGGACCTCGAGATACAGTTCCTCAACACCACTTGCATTCCGCTGTTTGAGTAAGTATTTTTGACTTCCTCATTTTCGTGGGTCAACAGGCTTGGCGCACAATAACTGATAGAAGCGGTTACTGATTACAGTAATCTGTAGGTATGAAACTCCGATTCGCCACTTATTATTATTATTGTTGTACAATAGTTATAAGTAGGTTAATGCAAAGCTTGGCGTTCCGTCCTCTTTGCCTACATCACGGTTTGTGTAGACCTTTGTACAACGATTGACTCAATTTCAATTTACAAACAGGATACTTGGGCGGATCATACCGAAGGCAGGAACTTGTGGGAAGATTATAGAAAATCACATCGAGAGATGGGTTGCGGCGAAGCCTATATTTGCTGAGGTAAGTATATTGCACCAATGTATCCATGTATTCGTATATGAGTACGAGTACATGGATTGAATACATTCAAACCCAACTTGGTGTTACATAATAAGTTGGGCCTCGGAAAAAATCGGAACTAAATTTAAGATGGGACCGTCCATAACACAGATTAAAATACAACTGGTGGCGCCATCATTCCAGGCCCACTAATTTACTTATTGACGTTTACAAAGATGTTTAAAGCGTTACGACATAATAATCCGGGTTGCCATGTCAAGCAACCTTGAGCGCCACTGAATGATGTTAAAGTCTTATTTAGATAAAGTGTTATTTAGACTTTGAAATAGTACTATTTACGGACGCCTGCCTGTTTTTGTGGAGTAAAAGTCCTGGTTATATTTTAACCTACTTCATTGTTAATCTTAAGTAATACACATAAGTAATAAACAATTTATTTATCAAGATATCTACTAAGCTCCTAGTGGGGAGAGTACTGAGCGTACTGAGATACAGGCTCTACTTAGTTCTGGCACACCAGTTTCTCACAATCTTATATTAAATCTTGCTATCTACTTTTACTATATTTTTTAAATAGTGTGTTGTTAGATATAAGATTATGGAAAAAATGATAGAGATTTCTTTGAATTTACGAACTTTCTAGGTACCAACTACAGCAGGTCTATCGGTCCTTTTGAGCCCAGAATTGGATAACCTGATCGAATTGAACTTGAAGGAAATGGAGCGCTTGAAACAAGAGGCGGAAGATGCGGCGGCCGCGGCCGCTGCCGCCGAAGAAGCCGGGTGAACGCACTCCACGTCAATACACAATTTGGAGTATTCCAAAAAGAAAATTACGAGTTTCGAATAGATTTAGCGATTTAGTAGTCTTTTATAAACAAAATAATGAAATTACGGGCCAACAACAACAGATAATTTTGAAATGATGATGAGTTTCGAAGAGCTGAACGGCTTAGGCCCTTGAATAGAATACAGCCTAATGAAAGAAAGGACTATCAGTGACCAAGCATTTACAAAAAGCTTTTGCTTGAGAATATAACGCTGAATTGTTTATATCAAAACTAATCTTAACGGAGATTTTATACGTAACTACTTTAAATACCTACTGATTTAGGTGTTTTTGAAGTCTTGATTTGCAATTTATTTTATAAAAATCATGAATGTCTTAGTGGGTTTTTGTTGTGTTTTCGGTGATGTTTTTGACGTTTTAAATTTACGAATGTATAACAATCGTTAAATAATACAAATAAATACGTCTTTTATTATTTATTTCACAGTAAGTTACGTTAATATACATAAAATACACCTATTGTTAACGCTAAGTTTTTCTTTGGAGTGTAAAATCACAAAGTTATGAATGTTAAATTATCACTTTCCATTTTACAGACTTTACTGTACTAGGGTCATTAAAGTAAACTAAAGCAATATTACAAAACGTATACCTACCTATACCTATATTTTTTTCTAATCAAAGCACTAAGATTAACAAATTGATTTTTTTTTGTCGATTCTGTTATATTGCGTAACTTGATGAATTAACCCTGCATGTAGGCATGCAACATTTTATTCGAGATAGCACTTTTCATACCTGATATTATACATTTTATCATGTATTATTTAATATTCTTTTATATATAGATACTAAATTAATTAAAAAGTAAGTAGATACGTAGTGCTATTATCACGTCTATAAATTATTATAATAAAATATAGTAACCTGTTCATACTTCGATATAAGTACATAATTTGCTATACTCGCAGAATTGAAAGGCGAGTTCAAGGTGGGATGTTTTTTCAAAGACCGTTTAGTCAATTGCGATCCAAAGTCAATTGATTATACAATATTATAACAAAACATATATTCAATCAATTCACCCGATCGGGAGCTTTTCCTCTTATAATGTATATCTAGAGACATCACAATTTTCCCTGATTTTAGATTCATCACATCACCCACACCATCACAGTATGGAATATTTTGATTTCTTTGGTAGTGACTTATATTATAAACTTAGTTTAAAAGCTTTTAAATGCAATGCCATATTTTTGTTCTAGTATTTGTCATTAACTACTTACAACTTTTAGGTGTAAGGCGAAAATTACGGCATTATAAATAAATAAATATAGGGACAAATTACACTGATTGACCTAGCCCCAAAGTAAGTTCGAGATTTGTATATTGGGATACTAGCTCAACGATACTATATTTTGTAACATACATATATAGATAAACATCCAACACCCAGGACAATTTGAAAAAGGCTATTTTCCAACTTGCCCTGACCGGGGATCGATCCCGAGACCTCTGGGTGGCGAACTAGCATGGTGAACCACTACGCTACAGAGGTCGTCAAAATTACGGATACAAACTAACTATTGTGCGAATTATTATTTTTAATAATTATATAAAATTTGCATCTTACGTCATTAATAAAAAAAATATAAGCCATAAATGAACAAAAACTTGATATTTTGCCGATATGTATATATAAGTACCTAGCAGTAGTTCTATTCGACTATCTATTCGGATATATTAAATTTCACATTGAATAACACAACGTTAAAATATATAACTATAACAATCAAATATTTACCTATATTCAAAGAACTTTAGCCAATAAGAGCGTTCTCCTTCGGCTGTAGCAATTCTTCTACGAATTCTTGCACCATTTCTATAAGTTTCCTTTTCATCTTATCTTGTTCACTGAAATTAAGTATAAAAAAAATGTATAATGTAAATAAATGTACTAAATAGAAGAAGAGAAAATTATTAAAATACTATCTCAATATTTTTTTAATCACACTGCAAGTTAATGCACTCTTAATGTCAGCTTCCTGCATACCAAATTTTATCAAAACTGGTCCAGCAGTTTGCAAGTGATAAAGACACATACACACACGATATTTACAAACTTTCGCATTCACCCTCTTATTCATATAAAATACAAACTTATACTAAACCTATTAAATATGTTTTGTTTCGTTCTTTCCATCTCAATTATTGAAAAGAAGGCAAAGGACAAAACATGTATTAACTAAAAAAGGTTTATCAATTGATTGTAAATTGTGTATTAGGCAGTATGAACAGATTGAAGATCTAGTTTCCGAACCAAACAGCATCAATGAAGCGGAGTTGACAACTGGCAGCAACGCTTATAAGACCGCAAGAAATAGCGCCATCTAGTGTCGGAGGCCAAGATCCACTTTGGGTCGCTGCTCCACCGTAAGTTAGTAAGGCAGTGTAACGATGTTGCAATAAGCACCATCCTTTATGCTCTTGCCCACCTCCTTTTTATCATTTCATTATTTTCAAATTTCATTCCTAAATTTAATTTTTGAATTCCAGACATTCTTGACTTGTATAAATAAATATATTTATGATAACAAATAATATAGTAGTTATATTGTATAATAAATATATTTATTTTCTGGTTAGGTTATTTTTAAATATATAGCGACAAATTACACTGATTTAGCTAGCCCCAAAGTAAGTTCGAGACTTGTGTTATGGGATACTAACTCAACGATACTATATTTTATGACAAATACATATACACGCTGACTTTTCATTGGTTTTGGAAAAAAGAATGTCGCATAGTAAAAACAATCCTCTATCCATATACGTAATCCAAATTTCTGTATGTCATAAGATAAAAAAGTTGCATAAATGATTTTCGATCGAGTCCACGTAGTTACTCCAGTCAAAGCAACTGCGGAATGTCGATGACCCCGGCCGGCCGGCGGGCGGGGTATGGTGGCTTTACTACTAATTGATCTCACAATTTTACTTTCGAGTTTTAGACAACAATTTTTGTTTCTGAATTTTTATTTTGACTAGCTAATTAGGTCCTACTAACGATGCCTATGAAGTGGCCTTCGGCTTCAAAACCAATAAAAAATCACCGTGTATAGATAAACATCCATTTATAAGTCGGTCCGGTTCTATAAGTCTCTTGCTCTCCGAGCTCTATAAATTTCATGTGAGAAAACACCATTACTAGCTGGGACGGGCGGAGTTCCCACATTGGCGCCCAACGTGGAGTATATGAATATAAGTGTTATAATATAAGCGTGATTATTTACCTTCTGGTGTTGGCCTCGCAAACCAGCTCGGTGTAGTACTTGAGCTTGGGCTCGGTGCCGCTGGTGCGCACGGTGACGCTGAGCCCATTGCTGCAGCGGAACATCACCATTTCACCGCTCGTGTAGTCCAGATCTAAGCCGGTACCTACTACGTCTGTAACAAGATGTGGTTGTTGAAACTAAGAGCGGACTACGGTAAGATGCTGAAAACTATGTTTGGCTAGTGAATGCAAGTTTGACGACCTGCGTAGTGGTCACCATGCTGGTCCGCCACCCCGAGGTCCCGGGTTCGATGCCCGGTCAGGGCAAGTTGTAAAATGGCCTTTTTCGAATTGTCCTGGGTCTTGGATGTTTATTTATATGTGTATTTGCTATAAAATATAGTATTGCTGAGTTAGTGTCCCATAACACAAGTCTCGAACTTACTTTGGGGCTAGCTCAATTAGTGTGATTTGTCCCTATTTATTTATTTATATTTTATATATAATGCAAGTGCAGCATGGAGAAATAGCTAGTAATGTATATATTTTCGAAATGTACTTAATCCGCTAGTTTCCAACAAGCCAAATCAGATACTTTTTCTAAACATCAAAACGAACATGTCTATGGGATTTGTTTGGAATAGCACATGACGTCATAGTTTGTTGGAGTCAAAAAGCGCTCCTATTATCAGTTTTTCTGCATTAATAAATATAAAATCACGTTGAAAATAAATGTGATCACCGTGTGTCATTATTTTGGGACGTTTTATTCCTTATCAGTACAAAACAATTTATTTTTGACCTTGGATAATTGGATACGATTTTTTAGCGTCTATAGCCTAACTAGCCAAGACGCTTCCAACGATACCTCATTTGTCAAGGTATCATATCTTTGAAGATAGGCTACTTTACGAGCGGTTAACACCGCGGGGCGCAGCTAGTTGTAATAAATAAAAGTTTAGAAAATTCAGGCCCACTAACGTAGTTGTTGACCTTTACGTACTACAAACATACTCTTAACTATCATAGGAAATATTCTGTTTGCAGTTGGCCACGTAGATAATGATTTGTATATTTATACTCACTGAGATGCTTGTCTCCATTTTGGATTTCAGGATCTTTATATCCAGCAGAGAAGTCGTTGATATAGGTTATTTCGCAGGAACCAACTTTTTTAGGGTACTGCAAAAATATACTAGTATAAATAAAGGTTCCAGCAACAAGCAACATTAAGTAAATGGTTCAATGATGTACTTTTTTATTAGGGGGTTATTGGAAATATATCTAATTATATTTCCACAACATACAAGAGCAAGTATATTAACACAACAAAATTGTTTACAACAAACTAGTCTTGAAAATAATATATGCCTTTATCTCGTACTTAGATTCCAGTTGTAATACAAAAGAGGCTGTGGGTTTGAATACCACTTATCGCTAATAATTTCAATTTGAATACTTGTACAAACATCGCTACTGTGTAACATGTTTTAGACATTACCTTTCCTGGGCCATCGTAGTTACGAATCCGCCTGAATATATTTTGAATGGTTGCCGTATCGTAACAGATGTAATACGCATTGTGTGTCACGTGGTAGCCATATTGACGATACAACTCGTCTAGTTGCTTCAGCAGGGACGAGCCTTGTAAGTAAAGATGCGAAGCCAAAGATGCCACCTACAAAAAAAATATCAGTCATTAATTAGTCTTCGCGTATTGTTTTTTTTTATGAATTTAAGAATAGTTTTTATCTGATATTCTATATGTAAGTACCCTTTATTTGGTTTTCATCCGGAGATACTTTTGCATGCTAATATGTTATAAAAATAAGTAAGTATGGCCAGAACTTGTCATATTTTGGTGCCGTGACCAGGAAATTTAACCAGTCTTTGTTTTTGGACAATAAACTTATAAACTATCTAGTTTTGCAATTATCATCATATCAGCCACAGGAAGTCCACTGCTGGACTTGGTCATAGTTTTGCAGTAATAGTTCATCTATTTTATCTTTTATTTCAAATTAAGAAGTTGTAAACACCTGCACGGCCGCCGACACGCCATCCTTGTCTGGCACGCGGTGGCTGCACATGTAGCCGATAGCCTCCTCGAACGCGAACAGCGGCAACTTGCCTTGTTGCGCCAGTAGCAGTGTTGTATTGCCTGTCAACAGTCATTATTCTTCCAATATACATATACCTACTATACACTATCAAGTTTTTATCTAAAATGTGGTAGAGTATTCCAAGCTGACAGAACTAAGAGCCGCAAGACCATTCTAAGTTGTTTTCCTTTTCTCCTAGACAAACTTAGAAAAATACCTGTATAAGTATTGACTTTAAGTATGAATTTAATATTTTACACTACTGCATTATTGAACAATCAATAAAAGGATAAGTTTGACATAGTATCCAAATCATCATCATCATCATTTCAGCCGCATATCATCCACTGCTGAACAAATTAAAATCCCCATTTGGTAATTTTATTAATTATGATTTATGTATGATCTCTTTTTCATTTTATATAAAGGCCAACAACCTAGATAGTACAGTAGGCCAAGAGATACCTGGATAGGCCTTCTACATATATTTTAAACTCAAAATAATATTAGCATGAAAATGTATGTTCAGAAAGATTTTAATGAAGATTTTCTTATATTCATTTTCATGACAATTTTTAAGTTTAGGTGATTTCAAGGTATTAGAGGGCCGGCCCAGGTATCTCGTTGCCCCACTGTGCATATTCTGATAAATCATATAACGATATTGTATTACACAAAATCCAACTGAGCATGGGCATAAAATTGTCTACTAGTAAGCGGCTCTCACCCATCCACTTGAAGCCAGTAAGCGTCTCCACAAACTCGCCCTTTCCTTTGAAGACGCTTCTCAGCATCTTGGAGCTGACGACGCTCGCGATCACGTACACCTCGTCGTCGGAGCCGCGCTTGGAGTGCTGCTCGAGCAGCCACCAGCCGAGCAGTGCGCCCATCTCGTTGCCAGTGAACACTTTCCATTCTTTCGAACTGTACCAGGGCAGAAAGATATCGATTAAACTATCTTCTTTCGAACTGTACCAGGGCAGAAAGATATCGATTAAACTATCTTCTTTCGAACTGTACCAGGGCAGAAAGATATCGATTAAACTATCTTCTTTCAAACTGTACCAGGGCAGAAAGATATCGATTAAACTATCGATCGATTAATCGATCAAAATTATCTATTCGAAAATGCTAATACCCGGCTAAGAGAAATTCGAACTGAAAAGTACGATTATCCAGTAAATAAAGCTATATCAGCGAGTAGTTTTAATAACATCATATATTATTATAATGTTATATATAAGGTCCCTTTTAATTAACTACAAATACTTTAAAGGCTGCTTAACAATGGAAGAAAAAACAGTTTAGCAGAAAAAAATAAAAAATCGGCAGGTTAGTTTTCGAGATAACGTCACTACAAATTTTCCATACAAAGACACATAACAACACCCTGTAGATGATCCCGCGTATAGCGTACTATTTGTTTACTATAAAATTACGTTACCCAAACGCCCCGCCCATTTACGCATTCATTCATAAAATATGTCACACTCACATCTTACCTACAGTTAGTAGTAGTTAGGTTAGGTATGATTTCTTTTGATACAGATACACTTTCAACTTTTACGGGGCAGACAGAGCCGAGAGATTTTACTAAAATAAACTTCACAAGGATGTTGTACGTTCTATTCCTTCGCAACCATCTGCAGAAGTCCAACCGCTTTGCATGGTCCGTTGAAAGAAGGTCCTGTACCCTCATAATATGATAGGGATAAAATCCCTCCGCATGCAGCACGTCTTGCACGTAGCTCGCCGACACGTTGAAGACGCGTGCAGCGTCTGTTGTGCTTGCCACGGGATGGCGCAGAAAGAATTGCAACACTTCTTCTTCCAGACGCACAGTGTAATATCGCGGTCTTCCTGCTTCTATCCGAAGGCGGAAGCTGCCCGTCTCCCGATGGCGTTGCACTGCGCCGAGGATGGTGCGGACATTCACCCAAATCCCACACCGCTGAAAGAAGAGGTCTCGAGCTGTTGTGAGAACCTCTTCGGCATCATGATAACATATTGCCATGTCCAGGTATTGCTGATTGGAATATCGGTACGGCATTTTTGCTATGCAAATCTGACGTCACGCGATTATGAGCAATAGATACCGAATGTAGGTCAAGAAATTTTAAAAATGAAAGGGGTTGTAGGTTTTGGCTCTTCATCTTCATTTTTATCTCTTTCACACTGAAAGAGATAAAAATAGCAGCAATAACAAGTGTAAGAAAGAAAGTGCATTTGTGTAATTTCGAAGCGGTGGGCATGTGTACTACCTTTGTAGAAAAGCCGCCCGCGCACAGGTACAGAGTTGATACTCACCGGAGCCCAAGCTCTTATGACTCATGCGGGCTCCAGACTCCTGTGTGATTTACGGCGTGAATTCACGCCATTTTTTACAAACTGGAGAAGGCGTGTGGCGTTCATTTTGACGCACCATCCTCCGTACAAATAACAGAATCTCACAGCACCAAGATTTGCGCGTTACTGTTCTTACATTACATTTTACATCACATTTTTTTTACGCGCAAGTTTGGATGTGTTCACGTTTACGGGAGGTTAGCGCTCTGTAAAACCTTAACGCGGGTGCAAATACTGACTCTGAACGGTAAACACGGCGTGAACAAGTGCGAAGCCTGTGAACGGGCGCGACAGCCATACACATTCAGTTCGCTGCTTTCAAGGATGTTCGCGGCGCGAATGTAGAGCCCGCTTCACGAACGATAAGTTCGATAGACCGGTAGAAATACACAATACTATCACTTTTGCATGTGAAGCAATCGTGGCCTTCATCCGTGGGTAGGTGGATAGCACAAGTGGTACGTTGAACTTGTCCGTGCCTAAGAGCAGTCATGCCATTGGTAACGAATGTTAAATTAAGACGACTTGCGACGCTTAACAGTACGTAGGCACCATTTTAAAACTTATGTAGTGAGTTTTTACTTCAGATATCCTTGTTTCTGATCGTAGGGAAACACCACGAATGTAGGAATGTGCGCTCTTACATTCTTGGTGTTTCCCTACAAAGTCTCATCACATATCTCATCACAAGTAGTTTCCGGGAGCGTTGAAATACGCTTGGAGTTTTTGGTATCAATTTAACGATTTTAATTTCTCATTAGTATAGGGTAGGACCTAGTTAATGTAAATGATTGTTCTTCTCGTTTCTTTTTTTATCGAGTGAGTTAATGTCTTACAATGGTGTTAGATTTTTGAGCTGTCTGAAGATATTTGACGTAGTTCAATGACTGACTTGTAGTGACAACATTACAGTATTACTACACGAAAAATGTGTGTAAGAACCAAAGTAATAAAATTTTAGAGGGCCTTTTTACGCTACTTGACCACACCCTACTAAAATGTTTCCCTGTAAATTATGTTTGAATTGAAAACTTTTAGGCTTACCAGTGTCACCCTTGGCCTAGATGGTTAAAATTCGTGTAGCCTACCGGTGACCCTGTGGTTGAGGTAAAATAAAAAAAATAGTGGCAGTCCGGGACTGAAGACAAAAGCGAAAACTTGGTGTCGGTTCCGGCAACGTTATCAGTGTCGCGGGTTAAATGCTTTTTCTCATCTCAAAAAATGCTATCCGTCTATGCCCAACGCGCCTAAAAAAGTTTTCACTTCAAAAACAACAACTTCCATTTACATGCAACGTTAAAGGTGCTAAAAATAATAATTTAGTCTGATAAAATCTCATAAAGCTTATACTCCGCATTTATTCTAATACGTGTTTTCTTTGGCGCTAAATGTGTATATGGGCCGTGGCACGTGTCACAAACCTAGACGTTAGCTGTGACGTTAGCTCCCTCCAGTTCGATGGATTGCGGGCGGAGGAATAGGTACTACTAAAACATAGAGAATGTAAAATACAGACAGGTCATTCCATTACTTTACTATTATGAGACGTCTAACAGGCAGATGGTATACGTAGGCTTATTGATTTAGTGGTCATGGTACTCGTGGTTTTATTGAGGTATCTACTCGCTTTTGCCAGTTAATGATAACAGTTAAATTAAGACATGCTTATTATTATTGTTGTTTTGCAAAAGTAAATAAGTAAGCTTTAGTATACCAAAACTTTGATTGAAGTAGACCTACATGTAAATAATTATTAGGAAAACTAAAAAGAAACCTGCAAACCCAAATTAATACAAGTTTATTTGCCAGGCACATAAAAAACCCTGACTTTAAAGCGTTACCCCCATAACTTAAACGGCTGAATCGATTTTCATCAAACATAACTAAGACCCACCGCAAGGGATCTTGCTTTCACGTATAAAGAACACTTCGAATTTGTTCAAACTGTTGGAGAGCTATGATGCCACAGACAGACACACAGGCATACAGACGGACATACAGACACACAGTCAGTCAGACCGACACACATGCAGGCAGAGTTACTCTTTAATATCGGGGTTAAAATGATTTAAAAAAAATAGATTTTCATGTGTGTGTATTATTTACAAAATTAATCATCAATTGTCACATCTGTACCCCAAGCACTCTTTGTCCGCGGCTTTAGCTTTTCGGCTTTTTTCATTAACCGACAAAGGATAGTCCGCGGCAGTCGCAAAGAAAGCGGTATCTTTTATTTCTTTTGCATGTGCCGACACACGCGATAGAGAGTCTTCTATCTCGCTCTTGCCTCGTGTCGCCAAAAGCGTTTACTATGGCGATTGGCGGCCCCGCACTCTTCAGTTTGATTGTTGACATCACGTCACGCGCGTGGGCAATTAGTACCTATTTATCATGTAATTAATTACTAACAAAGGCGCGTACGTAAATTTCGGATTGGTAATCTATTCGCGAGTTTGCAGATGTGGTTAGTAGTGTCGCCGATAAGTGCTTAGTATGTTACCTATTTAGGTGAATTAGTAAATAACTAAACTGCGTATCAGCAGAGCCAGGATCGCCCGATTCTAAAAGCTCGTAGATAAGGTACGGCTTACATCAGTGCAGTGTGTTTTTCAAGCAAGTGTTTGAAATGTTTTTGAGGGTTGTGAGTGCTTGAATGCCGGTCGTGCCAGTCTCGTTTACGTCTTAAGTGTGGGTGTAAAGTGTGCGCTAAGTGGATAATGCAATTGCATGATTGGTACCACCATGGTACATACAGAGCTTGATGGAATAGCTTACAAGCAGCTCCTCCGCCCGGCCGCTCGTGAGTCGTGAGTGTCGTGACAAATCATGTGGTAAGTATGTACTTACTTATTTCATAATTATTTGTTTCTAACAAAGATGTGTGTAGGTACTTAGGAAGTTAAGTCATTTACAAATGACACTCGTAATTCTTATTATCATCTGTTAGTCAAATTGATTAAACGCAATCGCATACTTCAGATTGATTTATTCAATCATTCTGTCTGCCTAACTCATCTAATAGGTAGTTATTAATAAGGCTGCATTTTTTCTGCTACTTCTCAGTGGTAATCAATTAATCAATCAGATTATCTTATTAATGAATGAATCGAAATTGTCAAGATGGGTAAGTAACCTCTGTCAGATCTGTGTAGGTAACAATAATATTTAATGAATGAATCGGATCGAATCATGCCGATGCCGGTGCTGCCAACTTAGATTTGCTAATACCCCAAACACTTACAAGAGTTGTTAACTGTTTGGGCTATTAGTAATTTACTTCTTTATTTCTTTCAAAAACAGGTAATGGGTACGACAAATAATTTACTGCTTTTATTAGATTATTAATAGAAACTTATTTAGTAAGATCATTTTTATTTTTTAATATTATTTTGAATTACGCCATCAATGTAAATCACATTACAAGACAAAATTATGAATATCATGCAGCACCTACATGAAAACAAATGAATATTTTTTTTAACAGATGACTTGAGCCATTACCCTATTCCCATATTTGTAGGAAATCTCCCAACATTTTGGTTTTAAACACCGACATTAGTATGTTCTAAAATACGTTTTTCTCTGTCTATCACTCACGATCTGCTATGGTAAGAGGGAGATAGATGGCGATAGGCGGTGCCAATGATTGTTTACAAGTATGAATGAATTTTAGTTGACCACATACAGGAGGCTTGCGTAAATAATTTAATATTTTTGTTAGAAGAAGTGAAAAAAAAAACTAACCTGCGAATTTGTTATTTTATGCTACAAAACTGTTGTTACACCTTAGATGAAGCAGCAGTTTAAGTATTTGTAGTTAATTAAAAGGGACGTTGTATACATATATTATCATATAGTTAACGCAGTGGCGGATTTACCAATAGGCTGAGTAGGCTAAAGTTTAGGGCGGCACATCTTTGCACATCGCACATCATGCACATCACAATTGCATCCCCCCCCCCCCTACTCGGTCTTGTAATCGATTGCACTTACTAATAAAAACAAAAATTGTCGGTTTATGCTTAACGTGTACAAACACGTCAAGACTTATTGAACAACCTATGTATTTTCGAAAAGAGCTAGTTAAAAGATATAACTTAACTCTTTATTGTACACCAAAAGAAAAAGTAACAAAGAAATTATTTTACATTAAATAAGTACAATGGGCGGTCTTAAAGCGATCTCTAAAGCCCTTTATTTTGATACCCATCACGGTATAATATGATTTATTAAATTTATTAGCACTTTTAACTTTACTCACGCCTGATCGTACTCCGCAACTGCCAGTCTGTCGGCATCAGGGTCGTTCACCAGCACCAATTTGGCTCCCTTTTGCTCAGCCAACTTCTTACTCAGTTCCAGACATTCGGGTTCCTCGGGGTTGGGGAACTTCACAGTTGGGAAATCTGGATCAGGGTTTTGTTGCTGTAGCACGCTTATTGGTGACTGAAACGTTTAGTGAAATAAATCAATAACAATAATTTCGTCACCTCAACGAGGATATAAAAAATAAATTTGATTCAAGAAACATATATGTGTATTTTTTCTTGACTGTACATCGGCTATATTGAGAATCTGATATTTTGATACCTAATCTCATATTTTAAGAATCTGATATCATGAAAATAAAGAGGATGTGACCATGGACAAATCAAACTTTGGCAGTATTTGCTCTGCCGTCTATCTACAACCACTGATTTATATTTACGACTAGAGGCAGCGCGCGGCTTCGCCCGCGTTAACCACACGTATGAAGTCGCGGGCGTGATGCAATATAGCCTATAGCCTTCCTCGATAAACGACCTATCTAATACCGAAAGAATTTTTTAAATCGGACCAGTGGTTCCTGAGATTAGCGCGTTCAAACAAACAAATAAACAAACAAACTCTTCAGCTTTATATATAAGTATGGATTTTAAAAAAACGCAGACGCATCTACGAATGCCCGAATATGATTTGCTGTCAATGTTACCATTGCATAATGTTAAGTGGCTACACACGACACAATTTAGCATACAATTTTAACACATAATTTTAGCATTGACGACTTCTGTGGCGTAGTGTTCACCATGCTGGTCCGTCACCCAGAGGTCCCGGGTTCGATCCCCGGTTAGGGCAAGTTGGAAAATGGCCTTTTTCAAATTGTCCTGGGTCTTGGATGTTTATCTATATATGTATTTGTTATAAAATATAGTATCGTTGAGTTAGTACCCCATAACACAAGTCTCGAACTTACTTTGGGGCTAGCTCAATCAGTGTAATTTGTCCCTAAATATTTATTATTGTTTTCTGCTGCACACAAAGTTATTTTCGTACGCCTATTTAAAATTTTTGGCAAGATTAGTATTATTTTTTTTGCATTCGTCGTTGTTGTAATTATAATGTTTTTAACCTCTCGTATTCCGTTGCGTAGATCTACGCAAGAATGCATTGTTTAACTATTGTGTATGATATTCCAGCATACAAGGGGTTAAAGTAGCAACATAAATATGTTATGTTGTACCTTTAAATTGGCAGCCTCAAAAGCCTTCACCACATATTGATACCCAACGCCGTGCATAGCACTGTATATTGTGTCAATTTTGGCTGCTGTGTTTTCTTTTAGGACACTATCCTGTAATGTTTCACGGATGTACTGCATATACTTAGTGGTTACTTCTTCAAGACAGTTGGACACCAGTGGATGGGTTCGAATCTCCTCTATATTCCAATGATCATCTGGTATGCTGAAAAAAATTTGGTATGTGTAAATTATATGTAAATTAAAATCACCAAAACACTTTAAATAGATTGAGCAGTGCAACTAATATTTCTTTTGTTCATACCTAGTATTTCTGATACTTTTAGCCTTGGCTCCTGAGGCTCTATCTTTAATTTTTTTTAAATCTTTCAATTGAGATATAAGCCGTGATTCAGTCAATATGTTTAAATAAAGCACAATATTTCCAGGCAACTTTTAATTTTTATTGTTTTAGGTGAAAGGAAGCTAGCATTCAGTAGCACTTTATACCCCATACTGTTCTTACCTTACCTACCTTTACGAGTACCTTTTTTTTACCTTTGTGAGGCTACAGAAAAGTCTGTAAAACATATCTACGAAAGCTTATTACATTTAACTTTCTGTTTATTATTCAGATGGTACTCACTCTAAAAACTCGAGAATTTCCTCCAAAATGTTATCATCATGAGGCGTGACGATCTGCGTGCCATTTCCCCAATACACTTTGTAACCATTATCCTCTTTAGGGTTGTGTGAGGCTGTCACCATGACGCCTGCACACGCTCCGTACAGAATAGTCGCGAAAGAAACCAGCGGCGTCGGGCATACGTCGGAGAAAAGATGGACAGGTATAGATGCAGATGCAAATACTTTGGCTGTGAGTTCGGCGAATCTGAAAAAAAAAGTCATCGTCATCGTTTCGGCCGCATAAAGTTCGCTGCTGGACATAGGCCAATATGCATGGGATTTCCAAAATGGCTGACCTATTTTAGAGCACAATTATAGATAAAATGAATGGGAAAGGAGCTTTATTTAAATAATAAAGATAAAATTACCTAAATATAAAAAAAGAAAATTTAAAATTGCTGTAAAGGACAGAGGAAAGTAGTGTAGTTTAACCGGATTATGTCAAGCGCGCCACGTCCACTTAGCACTTCCACCTTTTTCTCTGTTCGGTAATTTCCGCGTTGGGTCGCTACAGAGCTAGTCAATCTGCGTTGCAGTGCGGCGCATAATGACATTGATGGTTTTGCGCTAAGGTTATTATACCTATACCTACTTAGTTCAGTACCGCGTTAACGTAAAACAGCTACTGATTATTTACATCGAATGTTTCTCTGCTCATCTTACTATCCATTAACTTCTCTGGAAAACACGAACCTCTAAGGAAAATCTATTGCATAACAGAAATAACAATTGATGTCGTCTATACCTTATTAACACTTCATAATGCTGTGAATTACTAGACTCGCATTCTACAGCTGAAGTTACGTGACATGTTTATTAAATATATATTATAGCTTGCTACGCTTCTGTTTACGACCGGGTATATTTAATACATTATAGCGAAAACCATGATAGCAGTACCCGTGATTTGTATAGCTATCTTTGTTGTAGTATCTTAACGTATTATGTCTGTAGATAGAATGTAAATGAAAAGGCGTCCCAACTGCGACGAACATACTATCTTATAAATAAATCTATGCAAAGATAATTTAAAAAAAAAATGGATTTATATTTTTACTAGATGACGCAAAACCGCAACAATAAGACATTATTGAGTCATATTGACTTAGCTTTGTTATAAGTACCGTTCTTCATTGATACTTATCTTTTGTTTATACTAATGAGATAATTTGTTACGAAATCTGTTCTTAATGAGGCTTATGTTCAATAATAAGCCAAGACACATTTAAAAGAACGAAAATCGATATGTGTAATTATTTTCTTTTAAGAACACAAATCAAATATCTAACACGCAAACAAGTGGTTTTTCGACTTTAAATATTAAAACCGGACTATGCCCTAAAACTACTGTCTAAAAAAATCATAAAGAAAGTTTTTGAAGAACCCTTTCAAGATAATTTTGAATCGACATTAAGTCGTGTTTCTTATCTTATACTTAACTCACTCACTGATATGACGAACATCATACGTAGAGTTCAAGCTGTGATTTTATTGACCCCCTGGAGTTGTGATAACAGTTATATAAGGAATCGATCTACTGATACGTACAATTTATGCTTGTCGATATTTTTTTATATCATTATGTGAAAATTTGTAAATTTTTATACCGTTAAAACATTTGAAAGAAGTCTATGTACGTAGGAAACTACTGTATTAATTTTAAATAGGTAAATTATCGAATAGTAAACGAGGCTGATAATTAAAATAATGCTTTTATAAATTTATTAAAATTAACCGTTAAAATATTACTAATAGTCCATCTAGTCCAGTTTTGAGTTTCTATTGAAACTTAACCAAAAGCATGATGAAGATTTATATATGAGGTTTTCGAGAAAATAGTTCATTTTAAGACTCGGGCAGCAGTAGTTTTAGTGCACAACCTTAACGTCGATAAATTGTCGCATCATATAAAAACGATGAGGTAAAAAATACAAATTCCTCGGGATACCATAACATGACTGTATTGACGATTATACTATTGTAACTTGCAACAGGAAATTACATAGTAACAAACACATACCTAACAAATGTTTTAAGTGATTGTCATGAGAATGAAACAAACTAAATCTACGAAAAGGAATGTGTCAGACTCATATAAATAAATAAAAATAATAAATTACCATTATTATCGGTATTGTATGTAGTCCTTCAAAGATAAAAAATATGTTCCAGCAATTCCAAGTTATCAATGAAAGGTTCTTTTATCAAAATTTAAGAAATGTACTTACCTTTCAAGACTTTAACACTGTTAAATGTTTTAAAAGAAAGGAAATATTAGTGTTTCTAATCATACAAACCTTTTACTGTTGTATCTTCCATCAAATCCCACCACAATACCGCTGTGCAGTTGGCTTTGAGTGCATTCCTTTTTAAGGTAGGAACATAAACCCTGAAAACAAAAATATGTCAGCAAATGGCTACATTCACAGGTAGTTACAGTTATTATTGTATAAAGAAAATGTTATGACATATCTTACTAAAACTTACTTTATGACATCTTGCATCAACTGTATAACACAAAGAGGTTTGAGGCAGGCGGCCAGTCTTAATACTAGTAAAATCTTTAATGCATAGTTCCTGATGTTACTGGCCACTGCCCAACATAAATGGCAAAGCAGTTGTAAAAGATATACATTCTTTATACTTTAGTCGCCTCTTTGGACATCCACAAGAAGATATGGAGTGACCCATTTCTAGATAGGTAGGAAATTGCACATAGCTGACTAAAACGACCTTACACCTATAGACAAAATAAATGACTCTTCTGGTAATAAGAATGTTCTTACCTGTGCAGTTTGCAGTATGACGACATCATTCATACACATGTACCCGGCGCCCATTCGGCCACGGAGCCCGGCCGTGCCGAACTTCTGCCTGTGCAGCATCACCTTCCGTAGCTTGTCCCATCGTGCACCAGCTATGTCATCTTCTACTTCTTGAAGCGTTTTTGGATTCTAGAACAATAAATCCTATTTATAGGATCCAGATTTTTTCTCCCTAATTACCCTTGGAAGAAAAACTAAAGCATACAGGTGAAACAGGGTGTAGCCATTGTTTTTAATGAATTAAAGATATGAGAGTTCAGGACATATCCATTTCTATCTAAGTCAAGGATTTCATGTCATAGAAAATTTAAATTATTATTTATTTATTAACTAGGCCTTCACGCCTGTGACTTCTTCTAGTCATTGGTTTTACATTATGATTGAAAACAATTTCTTTTCCAAAAATATATTCTTGATTTAGAATGGATATGGTATTCATTCAAGGACACGCCTGTCCCTATCTACATCTTTTCATTCCATCCCATGCCTCCTCTTAAATATAATATTGTAAAAGCGAATGCAAAAAATCTAATTATTTTTGCAGTAAGTAGTATAAAAAATTTACATTTATTTTTTTAACTATTAAAAATGTTATAGGCGGACTTAAAGCCCTGGACCAGTCAACCCACTGGAGATGTAAATCAAACGGGTCTAACCGAATAATTGATATGACATTGAAACACCTTCGTCAAACTGCTTTTTGCATGCAAATATACCCAGGCTGATTCACACTGTTGATTGAAAGTAATGAGTGTGGCAATTGGTTTTAGAAATACTTACTAAACAATTAAGATGGTTGTCTAGGATTCTTATAAGATTCTTTATGGTAGAAGTGGTAGTATACTATAAACTAAGGAAGTATACTAAGTATACAGCAGCAGCTTAATTTTTTACTGGTTTAAATTTTTAGATATGATGAGCAAACAGGAAATTGTTAAAGATAGTTTTTACCCGTATAAGACCCAAATATTTTTGGGATTCTAAAGTATAAATTATAAACAAAACTAATATCTACCTTGTCGCGTTCCAGCCAGCTGTTCACCGCAACATCCAATTTGTGATCCCCGCTGTTACAAACCGGCATTTTTATCAATTTGATTCTAAAAGTTACGGAATATTGTTGTTAAGTAAATTAATTATATTGGGACTTATTGATGACGCGAGTAATTCTGATTACCTATGTTATAATATTTCGATTTTGTACTTTATAATCAATTCAAGAATTCCGAATTTCAAGACCTTACTTTATATTATTAGCCAGTACCTAGCACAAGCATAACACTTTAATTTAAAATTCCAACCAAATGCAAGAGTAAGCTGACTGACTGAGCAAGAAAGAAATCACAGCAATGACAGAAAAATAAAAAGACATTGACAATCGACCAGTGGCATGAAGACTAGTGGTGTGGTGTGTCGGTTTTTTCAACACTAGGTATAAACCGTAATAGAACGGTTTTTTGTGTGGAAAACCAGACAAAAAAAAAACTGGAAAAACCATAGGTACGTTTAGGTGTTAAGGCGGGTCTCCTGCACCAAAATATCCAAAACATTACACAAAAACACGCAAACAAAGGGGCGTGGCCATACACAATTGTCTATGGCATACACATGTTTCTGCTTTCGAAAGCAGATGGAAAACATGCCCTGCGCGGGGACGAGAGGGGAAGGATTTCTTTTTTAATTATTTTACGGTTTTGGTTAAGAGTCCTTTGGAGCCTACCTCTATTATCTGCAATTGGTAAAACGCAGAACACATCTTCTAGTTCTTCGTCAGGCAGAAATGATGATAACAGTAATCAGAAATAAATATTATTAGGTACCTTAAGTGTCATTTTTGAAACGCGGAGTCACCTAAACGAATGGTTTTTCCGTACAAAAAACCGTTCGTTTAGTTACTCCGCGTTTGAAAAGTAGCACCTCATGATGAAGTCAACCATAAAGAAATGTTTCATTCAAAACAGAAATTATTTGCAGGAGACGGTTTGTGTATGAAAAATAATATTTTTGTTTTGTTTTTGTTTCATGTTTTTTGTGTAATGTTTCGAGATTTCTGGCGCAGGAGACCCGCCTTTAATTACTTCATGGTTCCCTTCGCGTTTCAACAAAATGGCACTTTTTATGACTTTTTTGTTTTGTTTTTAGGGAGCAATCTTGAAATGTATTCGACTCAGATTTAAGGAAGATTGACGAATAAGTTAGCTAACCTAAAATAACGTTTTTAAGATTTCGTATCTAAAGGGTAAAACAGGGACCCTTTTACTAAAATTTTGCTGTTCGTACGTCTGTCTATCTGTCACCTACAAGGCTGTATGAGCTGTATGTATCCTGCGCCAAAATTCTCGAAACATTACACAAAAAACATGAAACAAAAACAAAACAAAAATATTATTTTTCATACACAAACCGTCTCCTGCAAATAATTTCTGTTTTGAATGAAACATTTCTTTATGGTTGACTTCATCATGAGGTGCTACTTTTCAAACGCGGAGTCACTAAACGAACGGTTTTTTGTATGGAAAAACCATTCGTTTAGGTGACTCAGTGTTTCAAAAATGACACTTAAGATACCTAATAATATTTATTTCTGATTACTGTTATCATCATTTTTGCCAGACGAAGAACTAGAAGATGTGTTCGGCGTTTTACCATTTGCAGATAATAGAGATAGGCTCCTAAGGACTCGTACCCAAAACCATAAAATAATTAAAAAAGAAACCCTTCCCCTCTCGCCCCGCGCAGCGCATGTTTTCCATCTGCTTTGGAAAGCAGAAACATGTGTATGCCATAGACAATTGTGTATAGCCACGCCCCTTTGTTTGCATGTTTTTGTGTAATGTTTCGAAAATTTAGGTGCAGGAGACCCGGCTTCATGAACCGTAAAAGCTAGACAGTCGATTTACACAGATGATGTATTTCTTTTGCCACTATAACAACAAGTTCTAAAAATAGCATAAAATAAATATTTAAGTGAAATGTTTTAGTCCCATACAACAAACGCAATATTTTATAGATTTTAGTACAAAACCCTTTGTGCGCGAGTCCGATTCGCTCTTGGTTGTTTATTTTATTATATTGTGCGTCACGCCATATGGCAAGCTATCTGAAGCAAAATTTACAGTAGAAGCCCATAATCTCCAAGACGCTTCCAACGATACCTCATTTATTAAGGTAGGTACCATAGATATTATATTGTAGAAGATCCCAATAGATAAACATTATTATACATACAGCGGTGAAACACATAATCCTCCGTTTGACATCGCCGTAGTCGGGTAAAAAATAATGTTGCAATATTATTTTGACTTTCAACTTTGCCAAACCGTATGTCTAGTAAATAGGTACCGAGAGTAAATACAAATTTTGCTAAGCTAAAGGTAAATCTATTAATAATAACAAAAAGATAAAAACAAAGCCTAGCCTTTGTCAAAATAACTAAATCAATCAATATCGATTCATAATTGGATAAATCTATAGCACAGCACTACTGATTATTTTGACGTGTTGACATTTGGTTTGACTTTGACATAAATTTATTTTTTATAACTTTTTAGAGGCAAAAATATTTAAACTTTACGGACTCCATTGCTTGAATTCTAGCTCAGAAACCACACGTCAAACAAAACTTCATTTAAATTGGTCCATGTATTATGTATAAAATACCTGCAATGAAGTCCCCGACGTACTTAACCTATCTGTCTGTACTTGATATAGGTACTTTGAAGCTACTGTGCTGATTTTGATACGGCTTTTACTAACATGTTGAACATTTATCCGGGAAAGTTTACATGTAAGCAAGTTAGTATATATATCTAATATATACTAATCTACCCGTGCGAAGACGAGACGGGCAGCTATGTGAATATGTGCCAATATCACAATAGAGCAATAAACAGCTCTCATCGGCTTCCCATGAAATTTTTCCCATTTGAGGCTTTAAATCATTAAACTGCCTAAAAATAATACAACTGGTTGCTCAGTCAGTAACCTAACCTATCGAAAGTAAGGTACCTACAGGAGCAGCCAAGTTGAGAATTCGATTACGAAAATAGATACTTAAAATTACTGTTAACAGTTTAAGGGAATGATTTTTTCACGGTCTAATGCTGCCCCATTTGGAATAAATCATATAAGAAACGAAGATATCATTTAAAATTTGGTCTTCAAGCAATAGATAATCCACAAAAATATTTTATGAACTACTGTTTACACTTTACAGTAGACCAGTAAAAATAGCTGAACCTGGACATAATGCTATAACCGTAAGTTTCTTTTTGTATGATATAAAGTAATGTTAGTTATAGTTAAAATAAACCGAATTAAACAATTTAGGGCTCTGCGTCAGTGTAAAAAAACCAAAAAACTGAAAATTTAACAAATTTTGATTTCATAAGTACAGCATAATTAATAACTTTGGAAAACTACCTCTACCATATTAAAACGTGTGCATTCCAGTTAAATAAATCTAAATTAAACAAATTAATCAATTAGCACTATCGTTAATAAAGAAGGTTCGGTATGTTACAAATTTTCAGACTTATCTCACCAGAAATTATAGATTACTGTCTTTCAACAATTTATTCTAAATATTATATTATGTGTTTTGATAAATTATTAAAAATTAAACAAATTCATTTTATGCATTTATACATTTACAAATTTTTGTATTTTTTGTAAAGCCAAAATACATATCTATTTTGAAAGTGTTTAACTTATGCCGTCAACATATTTTTGATACTATAAGGAACAAATCAAACAAAAAATATCTATGATTATAATTTTTTTCTATTTTTTTCTTACTTACGTTTTAATATGAACGTTATTTCTTGCACAATAAGGTCGTCATTGGTTTGTGCCTCAACTCCCGACCGTGCTGTAGCGAGTCGCGAGAGATTCTCGTGTACAGTAGTTTCGTCGCGTCGTCTTATGCATTTATTTGTAGTCAATCATTGTCAAACTTTTATAAGCACGTGGGAACTTTTACTAATCATGGATCGGCTAGGGTGGAGATTTATTGAAATATTTTGTTTATAAGATCGATAATAACTACATTGTTGAGCTTTTATTGGTTTGTTTATAAAGCTTTTTATGGTACATAATAAAGAACACAGACACAAATCAGAAAAGTAAACGTACAACTGCGGACTTATCCCCAGGGTTTGTTACTGGTACCAAATTCACATTTTAAGTACCAGTAACAGAATTTTTATTATGTTAAAATTTTAAGGGTAATACGCGTATAGTACGGGTATCGTTTATGTAGTAATAGTAACGTTATAGCACAGAGGTTATAGGTATTGTTAAAATTTAAAGGTAATTTTACCGGTACGTACCTACGCGTTGTTATGTTACCGTTCCGCATGAAACTCGACTGCGAAGAGCCACATTCCCGTACTTACCGAGTCGCGATCGCGACGCACAACACTGCGATGACCTGAAGTGCGATTTTTGAAACGCGGAGTCACCTAAACGAATGGTTTTTCCATACAAAAAACCGTTCGTTTAGTGACTCCGAGTTTGAAAAATCGCACCACAGTGTTGCCTCTCGATAATACACTATCGCTAGTCTATCGATAGACTATCTGTATTTTGAATAAAACCAATATTATCGATAGTATTGATTCTGACGACAAACAAACTATCGATAGTATTGCTTTTCTAATAAATAAATAATCGATACTATGGATAGTTTATGAAACGCAATACTATAGTTAGTTTATTCGTCATCAGGATCGATACTATCGATAGTATTGTTGGTTATCCATATTGTTGCCCTAAAACAGGAATTACTATCAATAGTACACAAACTATCGATAGTATTGTTGGTTATTAGAGATGTGTTGTTCCTTTAATCTTTAAGGTCTAAACCAATACTGAACTGTTGTGAGTAGTCGATCCGGGTCTTCTGATTCTGACCCATTCAATTAATTGATGGGTTTTCTCATGAAAGTTCACGAAACAATCGTTAAAGCCGGGTATTCCTACAAATGTAGGTATTTAATGCTGCCCCGGCCGCAATTTGCATCGCGTGGACGCTGCGTCGGTGAGCTCACATGTGACCCCACCAGCGACACAGTATAGAAATAAGCAGAAGAATAGTTTTATTTTGATTAAACTTTGTTTAAAGTAGTGTTCGATACAGCTACATTATCTTATATTAATGCTGACGGGGTAGACAGAGTCCAGGGCCGTAAGACCCAAAGGCTTAGCGTGATCAAAAAATAAATCAATAGTGATGGGTTGCTAGCCGCATCGCCTATTAACATAATTTGACAGTAGCGATTTATTAATAAACAATTAATAGAAACAAATAACCCTGCAAAGTTTATTTTCAACCCCCGACAAAAAGAGGAGTGTTATAAGGTTGACGTGTCGGTATGTCTGTGTATCTAGGTGTCTGTTAATGGCATCGTAAGGCCTGAACGAAGATTTAATTTTTTTGTTTGAAAACTGACTTTTCGTTATAGTTCTTAGCTATATTTATTAGAAATTGGTTCAGCGGTTCAAAATTTATTAGGAGTAAACACCTTAAAGTCGGTTTTTATTATTTTTCTTGAATATAAACTAATGGGTATTATGTTGTTTTGTTATTTACTATCTATGATACAACACTGAACTTAAAAAACATGGGTCTCACCTAGATCCCAGTATTTTTCACACGACTTGCAAAGAAGGAGATTACGAATATATAGTCTATAGGGTGCAATTGAAATCATTAGCATTGATTTAACTTATCATCATACTCACCTAAAGGATATTTTGTATGGTAACAATACTGCAATTAATGCAGTAATTAAAAAGTATCAAAAAGTAAGAAAAATGAATAAAGTATCAAAACACTTCGAGTCGTGCGCACGTACTGATACCTACGTGCCGCAAGGTCAAAGACCTTGGACGGATACAGCCAAACGGGACCGACCGACCGGCATACAAAAGTAGACCTTAATTTACGTGAATAAGGTTTGAAGTCGAATGGTTACAGGTCGTGTCACACGAAAGCTTGAGGACAATAGGTACGTTTGAAGTAGGAACGAATGTTAGGGTACCAAGACGCAACGAAATTGATACTATTATAATTAATTTATTTTTCGTATTTTTTTTTTATAATTGCAGTACAGGTATGTATCAAAGAGTCTGACGCATGTTTAGAGGTTTTCTTGAATATGAAAATGACGACTTTTGATTGAAGTTTTATTAGTCTTAAATTACTTTGTATCATGGGTATAGTAGATACTTAAAATATTGCCAACGAATTCAATTCCACCCTGTATATGCATGTATGTATGTTGAATATATTTGATTTTCTTTATTCCTTAATGTCGCCACGGATTTGAATGTATGGCCACAGAGCAGATAATAGTATTACATACAGAACGGAAACTCGCACGTTTTTGGACCTTGTAAGCGCCTGTAAAATAGGGTTGTTGCTAGTCGCACGTTGACGTTCCCCGAGTCATTTAGGGTAATTGAAATAATATTGGTGAGAAACTGCACATATTATTATTGCTCATCTACAAAAAACAACAAAGAACGAAAATTTTATAGATTTCCGAGTGATGAAAACAGGTAAGCAAAGCAACAAATTCTGTGGTGGCGACCCTGATTGTTTAACTCACACATTTGACGTATGCACAGATATATTATTTCGTTTGTAGTAGTACTAGGTATATTTGTTACTTCGTTTCTATGAAGTGTCATACCTGTGGAATGGCGTTTCGTTAGAATCCTTACATTTCAAAGTGACATGAGCTAAAAAGTCTTTTTATTGTTTCGTACCTAAAGGTTAGAAATTAGCCCAAACTCGATTGTGTTAAGTTGTTTTATAACTAAGTTCTATTGACCACCATCCGTCTGCGTAGTCAGATCCTAGATAAGCATCGTCTTCCAAAAAGTACTCGTCAAGACAAATCAAACGAGACCTACTCGATGAGGTTATAACTGAGTTCCGTCGAATATCTCCCGGTTCCATAATCAGAACAGCCCATTGACATCATAATATTGTATTATCATCCGACTTACAAAAGTATACAAAATTTCAGCTACATTGGTTGAGGATAACTGGTTGAAAATTGAGTTCGAAAATTCCACCCGAACAAACATACTTAAATTTATACATACATTGCAAGTTAAATAAAAGCTTGTAAAAACATGTAGCGATCTTTAGTTGTTTTATTGGTCCAATGTTAGTAAGCGCTAGCACGCGTCTAATCGGACCTGCCGAGTTCAAGTCGTCGCGCTCGCGAATTTCATATAATTATAAAGAAAATAATTATATCAAGTCAAACTCAACCCGAATGAAGTTTATAGGATCTTGTAACTGAATGCGAATTTGACGAGCCTGGATACTTAACTTATACATACCTTTTTTTAAGAGTTTAATAGTAGATTGTGCTACAAGGCGTAAAGGTAATACTTTTAAGTCGAGTGCGCTTCTTTGAATCCAGAGCAAAACGAAGGATTCCTCAGTTGAATCACGAGCGTAGCGAGTGATTCTACGATGGAATCTTGAGTGAAGCGAGGGATTCGTGTATAACGCCCGAGACAAAAATATTACCGTACGCAAGTAGCACACATTACATCGCCATCCATGAGAAAAACTAGCAAAAAGATACAAAACAGAATATGGAGAAAGTAGAACAACTACAATACCTAATCAAAGCTCCGACAAGAACTAACCTTTATTTAGTGTCGTTTTTATTCAATAAATACTAAGAAATAATTTTTAAGAACCAACTTCTAAAAAAATGTTTGTTCACGCATAAACTCGTAACTTTGTTTGCGTGGACCTACATATTTTAAGATTTTTATAATAACAATAAATTTAATGTGCACTATCGGCTTAAACTTACGAAAAAGGATTTAAATTTACACAAAATAATTAATTTTAACACAATATAACCTAAAACATTTGTAATTACTTTGAATCGAAGACAAAAATTGCGCTAATTATTCTTTTTTCCGTTTTCGAAGCAAAGACCATAAACATTTTTACCTACATTCACGATGATATGTATTCCAAATTTAAAAAAATACGAAGTCTGTTCCAGTTATTTATTGTATTAAAACTTAATTCTTTTGTTTTTAGCTGATTTTACATAGATAACATCGTGTTCAATTTTCAAATTATGTTTTAATCCCGTAAGATTTACTTTTTCACTTTTTAATCCCGAGAGAACTAGCAGTAACTTTAGCTCCAAATGTTTTGGGATGAAACCATCGTTTTTTGAGCAGATGGGATGAAAAAAACACTTTTGTCTATGCCTCAAATGGTTTTCAAAAACTCTAAAGCACGGCATCTGCGGGAATACCTAGCCTTAAATGTGTCCAATCGCTCTCGTCATTTTTGGTCCAAACCCAATAATTATTTTACTGAAATAATTAATTTTTATGTGACTGTAATTCTACTTTTTTTAACTAAAAAACTCATTGAACCTCATTACATGATACCTAGATGAACCACGCTAGGAATTAATTGGCTATGTGATGAAGTCATACTGAACAAGCTGGCCAGTCGATACTTAGTGACTAGTGTCGTGTAGTGGTTTGAAAATAGTATTTTATACACATAAAAATTAAAGTGTGGTTTTCGTTTTGGCTTTTACTGATTATATTTATGCATTAAAAAGCAACTGAGTTTAACTTCCATAGCGCTTATTATAATACGACATAATAAATAGTAATAATACTTTATTAAATACAAAAAACTTATATTATTTAAAATGTACATAGCACACAGAAAAAGACATTAAAATGTCCAATGGGCGTGGGTGGTCTTATAGCTAATAGCGATAATTTCTTTCAGACAGCTGATGTAGAGAAGTAAATGCTGCCATTTCCCATAGAAGTCTGATAGACAAGGTCTATGTTAAAAATAAGTCTATCTATGTCAAACATTTTAGTCCTGTTCTCTAGCACTACACGGCCTCTGTGCGGGCACTTGCGAGCACGTGTGCAGTGCGAATTGCGTTGAGACGTAACTTGGGCGTCGCATCGTGTGAACGGTGGGTAGAAATTGTGTAAAATGCTATTGTTACGAAACCGGGTTCGAGATTTGGAGAAAAACGCCAAAGTTCGTATGAGGGTTTTTATTCACTACGGAACCCAAAGGTTGACACGTGAAGATGGTCTTCCTGATGTCCAAGTCCAAGTCGCGTAGCATCTGAGGTCCAGGTATCTCGCCGAATTAGTCGCAGGTACTTCCACTTGTCGCACTGAGGTAGGTTTCCTTCGCTTCGATTCGCTTCGAAGTTATCGCTTTCGTAGCTCGTACTGAACTGGCGGGACGTGCACTCGATCGCCTTTTTATAAGCGCCGATACAGCGGTCTACATTGTTCTCGAATATTCTCATATCTTGACGAATGTATTTCGATTGACGGGAAACATCGAGACGCCGGTATGTGTGTGTGAGTGCGACTAAGCCGACGACCATTCAAAGAACTCTAGCCTTTATGCTGTAAGGATTTAAGGCCTAGTTTCGCTTGCATTATCCTGACGTCTTTTATATACCATTCCGCTCGCGAACATTCCGAGTCTATCTCGCCAGCAGAGTTCTTGCTCGTGAATATTCTACATTTATCTCGTTCGCGACACTATGTAAGCGCATAACATAATGAAACTTAAGTTGCACGGCGCAACTTGCACTCTGTAAATACCCAACTACATTTTAGTACGACAGCATAAAAACTTCGTTATATATTTATGTATTTAATTTTTTCTCATGTTACATCCCATTAATATGCAATGTCATGGGAAACGGAATATTTCAGCAGGGGCCCATTTTTGGAATGGTATTAGTCCAGGGGCTGTGATGTTGTACGGGTTTGCCGTGACAACAAGAGTATTACAAGACTTATATTGTTTTTAGAGTTTTAAATTGTTCATTGTGTCACCACGTTAACCCGTAAAGGACGGCATTAAAATGCCCACGTTCATCGTCTTTCTATTGTGTCTGGTATTGGCGGTTGCGAATGGGTTAAAGTTCAAGGCACAATCAAAACAATCCTACAATTAGCAAAATTCCATATTTACGAGTTATATGTTTTGTAAGCACACGGCGCGATCGATTGAAAACACGTATAAACTCGTTCGCAGCCGCGCGCTCACCCGGCTGGTGCCTCGCTCTCTCTCCCCGCACCGCACCGCAATCACCGCAAGCATCCCGCTTCACGACATGTTCTCGCGTATTTTCAATCAAATATTTTTTGTTTTAAGTAAGACGTTAATGTGTTTAATTTTGATGAAAATGTGATTATAGTATACAAAAAGCTATAATTAAACAAAAATAACACAGTTACTATTTCTGGCCACTGAGAAAAACATTAATTTTGAAACATTAAAAAATGATGTTGAATTTTGGTCTTTAATGTCTAAAAAGACACAATATAGCTTATAAAGATATAAACATTATGGTTATAATTTTGGTTTAGCTAGATATCGAGATCAGGTGAAAACTGTGAAAAAAAATGTATAAACAAAAATGGGGTCAGTTTAATTTTGCTATTAAGTGATCGCATTTGAATGCACCTAAAAGTTAAACTAACAAGGTCTTTGGTTACCTATTATGCTTTTAGGGAAAAGTTGAGTAGTGTACAAAATCTTACGATTTTTATATAATACGGTTGCGACCGCGGATAAATTACATAATATATCTAATTAATATTTGATACTCAATATTGATATCCGATAAAACATTGAAAACAACGAGTTTATTATTTATGTCCAGGTTGTGCTATTTTGATCGGTCTACAGTGAGAACGTGAAGTTTTTCACGCATAACGCACTATAACCCGAAAAATTCATGAAGCCCCGTGGCGCTTTTCTTAGTACATTTGCCAAGTGTGGCCGTTTTTCGCAAATGTGCTAAAAAAGCTTTACGTTCTTTCTTTAAGTTCATAAAGTAGGTACCTAGTTTAAAGAGTTTAAGACCAAAATTTTTAAGATATCTCCGTTTCCTAAACTCATATAATTTATTTCAAATAGGGGGCAGCACTGGACCCCAGAAAATTGATTGTTTACACGCGCGGGGAAGCTTTGGTTGTGGGCAAAAGCTCAAATATTACCTTCGACTTTAAGAAACTACCAATCACTACAAATCAAGTTATAGGAGTTCGTGGTATAAACATTTTAGCACATGTACCCAATACCTTCACCTACATTCCTGGTGGCCGCTTGATTAGGAAACATTTGTTCAATCAGAGGGCAATCATATAACTAATTGTAATTGGTCAGCGGAACCGTCCACTACAACCTCGGCGATCTTCCTTCTTCTGCATCCGTCCGCTAACTGTTATATTTTTATCTATAGTTTCACAATCTCACAGTTGTATATGAGCTAAGGTCAAACTCAAATGTCCTTGGATTGGATATTTATTCACAGCAGTGTAGAATAGGACCACTCCAAGTCCTCCCGTGGCTGTCGTAGAAGGAAATACAAGCTAAACAATGCTTATAAACATCAATGAGACCTATTCAATGAGAGTGTAGCCCAAGTCCTTTGACTACTCTGGCCAAATATGGCTCTGGTAGATAGAGAGAGGGTCGTGCTTCCGATTGGAGACAAAAAAACCTGATGATGATGAACATTTACTAAGTTTTTTTGATTTTGGGATGGTTAGTCTCTATAACTTAACTACCGCTTTAGTTACCTACTGTTTTACAGTAGTACCTATCTTCTTATTGAAAAATAAGTTATTAATGATGCCCACACCACACACAGCTTAAAATGAGTTATCGACTACTTTTAAATGAAGTTGGAAAATGTACTTAATCGTCACTGTTAGGTATACTTAGGTAAGTATAGTATCTAATTTATAAAAGATTAAAATAGATAATTTACCAAAGTCTATGTTTATGTCGTTTACTTACTAGTCGCTTTAGTTCACCGTTGCACTGGAAGATGCCTTCTCAAGCTTCTGGAATATGCCTTCTGAAGCTTCTGGAATGGGAAGGATTTGGTATCAGCATCAATGGCGAGTATATCACTTACTTTCGATTTGCCGACGATATCGTTGTCATGGTACTATGCTCGGTCGGACACCTTAATCGAGTTTCCCAAGGACAAAACGAAAATAACGTCGAATGTCCATGTCGCGCCCCTACCTGTTTGTGTTGGGAGCTCCACCCTTGAAGTTGTAGATCAGTATATCTACCTGGGTCAATTGATCCAGGCAGGAAGTTCCAGCTTTGAATTCAAAGAAGAGGTCTTTCGACAAATCCGACTCGGCTGGGCAGCGTTCGGGAACTTACGCAGTGTCTTCTCGTACAAATTACCCCTGTAACTCAAGACTAAAGCCTACAATCAATGACTTATGGCTCTGACACGTGGTCCCATAATGAACTATGGGTCTCATAAGAAGAGCGCTAAGCTCGGCGTTTCCCTACGTGATCGATCAGAAATGAGGAAATTCGCAGGAGAACCAAAGTCACTGATATATCCCAGCGGATTAGCTCGTTGAAGTGGCAGTGGGCGGGACACATAACGCGACGAACCGATGACTGATGGGGCAAAAAGGTTCTCAAATGGCAACCGCGTACTGGCAAGCAAAGCGTAGGGCACCCACCTACAAGGTGGTAAGATGACTTGACCAGGGTCGCTGCTCGCTGGTAAGCGCTGGATGCAGGCCGCTTTGATCTGTCAACGGGGGTAGACAGAGCCTAGAGAAGTTAGACTCAAAGGCCATATTTAGCGAGTGGGCGTGAAAATGGAAAAGGGGAATCAAAATAGTGATTTATTGTTATCAGTCGCATCGCCTGTTGATTTAGATTTTTGCTCAATCCCAAATTCGGCTTCTACGACTTGCGCGGAAAGCATCGAAAAAGGTTGCTTTGCTATTTTAAGTAAATAGCTTTTTATAATTTTAAGCGTTAAACTACGAATGAAAATACAATAGCTAGTTATTGATTGTAATGTAGACATATGTCTTATAATTTCAATAAGACATAAATACAGATAGATATTGTTCTATAAGTACTTGGTTTTCAAAATAAACCAATAATTACCTACGTACCTATGTTATAATTATGTAGAGCCGTAGAGCTATAAAATGATGTGGATGTCTCTTCTTTATTTAAGTAGAGTATCATTTCAAACCTTAAAGTATATTTCAAAAAGAGCTTGAGTACGTAGGTACTTATTTCACTAAATACTTATAAATAGGTTATGATGCTGATTATAAAAATACTTCCGGACTTATCAGGCCTATCATAAATCTACTTTCAAAGTGCCGATCACCATAAAATACACTCTTACGTGCAAATATAAATAAAACTGGCGATCAGTTCGCAACATTGGCATTAGTCTATCGGCAGACGTCCAACAGTTTCTCCCGCGGTGCTCGAGGATTGTGAAATACAGTGGAAGTGGACCCTAGTAGCAATGGACTCTGAAGATCCTAATGCTAATGAGTTGTTATCAGTGGAATTTGAGGTTTACGGCCAAGTTCAAGGTTTGTATAAGACTATAAGTGAGTAAGCTTTTTGTTATGTAGATACCTAGTGGGGGTAGCTGCGTCGTGGTTCGGTACCATGGGTACATATTGCAATATGCAGTAGCGACTAGCGTCCCTCTAATATACCCATTTAAGTTCAGTTCTAATTGATCCATGCGTCGACTGATGAACGAAAATAACAATAATTATTTCATTTAAATTTTTTGAGATAAGTACTTGTAGTAAAAACATCATGCTGTTCCCGAACGACGAAATTTTATTTTCGAAAAAACAATAAGCAAATAAAGCTTAATCTTAGTTTAAATTGTATTTAGGTACCTAGCGCTTTTTCGTAGTCTTGTAGAATTTTCCACTTATCTTATTTGTGAGGACCTAATTTGTAAGGATTTAATTGTAGAGAAAACATAGGATATTTTTTTCATACTTTTCCAATACTCGCTCCTGAAGTTGTTCCCTCGGACCGGTAGGGTTTTCTTAGATTATGACTTTATTATAAGTACTATAAACATAAAGATAACTTAAATAACAAATATATATTATACTATGATTAAACTAAATACCTAAATAATCAATATAAACAATTAAGAAACCATTAAATTATGTAAAAAAATAATGTTTCAGTATAATTTAGGACTTTCAAACATAATCTCATCGGGACAATTTTTTTTTGAATTTTTACTATTTGTTTAAAATAAATACTTGTAAATAAAATACATACAGCACGAGCTGTCAATGTAAAAAGTGTACGTTGTTAGGTACTATTGCTCAAGGACTACTTGACTACAGCACAAATTATAGGCCAGTTTGCCAATAACTAACGTTTCACTGTCTTGTGATGATAAAGGCTGTTAGCTCCAGCTCCTGTTATTCCGAAAAGCAGAGCTGTATGTACCTTCAGATATATATACTTTTTATCTTTCCGTAGTAAACAACGGTTTTACTCAGAGAAAGATGTATGTAATTTGGCATAAGGATGTCATATATACCAATCATGCCGAAAAAGTGAAAAAATAAAATGGGAATCAATTTTTATGGGAGGATCAATTTTTTTTCTTGATTTGAGTAAATCGACTTACTTGTGATTTCTATCTACCCAACTGTCTGCGGGGAAAGTCTTTTTGCTTTGTGTTACTCAACCGAACTTTCAGCCAATGAACAGAGCTTTTCCATGCTTTTTCGTAGATAACCTGAACCATAGACTGAACTAACCGTTTAGCGGATAGAGGGGGGGACACTTCGAAAAATGGTGTTCACAAACTCATACTATTTTTGAAAGACCTATTCTATGACCCACACAATGGGTTATTCAAGAAAAAAAAATTGAGCGCCACTTTACGCGTATGGGAGCTACTTTTAAAAGGTTTTATTTTGCTTTTACGCCTTACATAATATACATTCATACCTATATGACATCTAATTATAGCTTTCTTGTACTTATAGTATCTATCGCGGACGGACAGACAGACAGACATGGCGTAGCTATATCCGTATTCTCCCATAAAGACGAAACGTTTTTGTCTGAACAACTTGCTTATCTGATAAATTTCTAGTTGGGGGTTGGGGGTAACTTGCGAGGTCTACAGCTTTCAGAGCCACTTGCCCTATACATATACGGCCAAGTTCCTGGCTCTTTAATTTACTCTATATATTGTATACCCACAATAACTTACTTTAAAACTGAAAATATAATCCAGTCTTAGGTTAAGCCACGTTTCTTACATGTATTAAGTTAGGTACAATACTACCCATGAGTAACATGAGTTTCATAGTGCAATTCTTATTTTAATTTACATAACTTTTCAGGCCAAAATAATATAAGCACTATTAATGTACAGCCAGATTACGTAGGTACTTCCTACCTAGGTATTTCTATTTTTTCATAGATAAATGCATGATGAATGGGATAAAGAAAACTTTGTTACGAGCTCAGGCATACCAACGTCTACGCTGTAGTACATTTATATTTAGCCGCGCCACTAGGTATAAAATGTGGGTCGATGTCAATACACGCGATAAATATACGTAGCCTATTGTTTTTGACCACTGTAAACAAATAAATTTATTTATAAATCTGTATAGAAATAAAAATGAAATCTTTATCACATATCTGAGCTTTTGCAAACAGTTTCGCACCTCAATTTGTACACAAGAATATTTTGTTTACATGTATGTTTTACAATAAATTTAATTAAACTTAAAGGTCTCACTTTACGTTAATTTATTATTTGGCTATAAGTTCTGTACGTTATTAATATTTACAGTAAGTACCTACTTATTTCGACGTTGGTTTACAGGGTGTTACTTCACAAAATACTGCAAGGAGTTGGCAGAACAACTGGGCATCGGCGGTTGGGTAAAAAACTCTAAGAAAGGGACCATAGTCGGCAAGATACAGGGCAATAAACCTGCGATGGATCACATGTAAGTTTTTTTATAACATTACTGTTTTGAATTTTTTTTTCTCTTTTGGCAAGGCATCCCTCATTACATTTACATTTACGTATTTTATAATATAAGTTTAGTGAGTATATACAGATATGGTAAAGGACCCTAATACAGACCTAGTCAAAATCGACTCTAATTACGGTCCTATTTTTATTTTCGTGTTTATTACGCGTTTCAGTGTATTTATATGCACTAAAATTAAATTAACTCATTCATAGTCTAATACTGCAACACCTGCTGAAAGTTTACAGGCGTCACATAGACGCATAAGTTACTAAAAATCATCAGCAAGTGCCGAGACGGCGATGCTTTTTCATACAAACGCGGAGTGGCTGAGGTAGCTGTACTCGTGTTTAATATCTAAGTTTTTTAATTTCAATGTGCCGTTTAACATTGTGTATATGTTATACTTAGTTTTTTATATCATTACAGTGGCCATAGATTGAGGTTTTATCCTATTTATGAGTGATTTTATACCTTTAAATTAAAACACAAAATAGAACCGTATTAGGCATTGAAATTTATAGGTGGGTCCTTATTCGGCGCTAGAGTCAGTTATCATAAATATGTCATATTATATAGCTGTTAACTTAAATCATAAATAATTAAACAAGAATATTATTCTCGTTTGACTAAGTTGTGTCCGGTGTTTATATATCAACAATTTGACGGGTCAGAATAAGGACAATTAACCCATTCGCAACCGCCAATACCAGACACAATAGAAAGACAATGAACGTGGGCATTTATAAATGACGTCCGAGTCTTTACGGGTTAAAATACGAGCTGTACCTCTATTACGGATCTAGGATTTTTAGGTAGCTCCGTATTAGGCTTTATGAGCTCTTATATCGGTGCGCATTACGGAGTGATATCAATTTTTTTTAGGGTCCTGTATTTTTATGTAGGCATGAAAATAATTTAGACGTAGTGTAAACCACCCACGTTGGTAGACTACTAAAATAATATATTAGAATACATTTATGCTGCACTAGATTCCGCCTGCGGCTTCGTTAGCGTGGATGTCGTTTATCGCGACCAAAAGTCTCCATATCCATGCCGAATTTCATCTAGATCCGTATTACCGTTTATGCGTGAAAAGTAACTGACAGAGTTACTTTCAAATTTATAATATGAGTATGGATAATGATTTTGAATGTTTTTACATTATTTCAGACATTTTGGATATAAAACTCTGTAATTTTTTTCTGTGATAGTAGGTATATCATTTCATTGTGTTAATATCGATTTCCCAACAAAACGCTAAAATTTCATTCAAATCTATACTAAAACGGTTTAGAAATATAATAAACATTATTTTTTTTGCAATTTATACTTTATTAGAATATTGTAGAGAACCACTATTAACTTAAGTAGCCAGCACTCCGTATCAGGACCCGACTAGCGACTCGATTTAACATTCAGCATAGATCCGTAATACGGAAAAATGGACCTGAATGTTAAAATATTTTTTTAAACGGTAATTCCTTTCATAATAAACTATATGTTTTAAGAAATATAAATTTGAATGTCTATTCTTATAGAAAAACAATAATAATGTCAATTTTGACGCTCACAAATGCTTATTTACCTGCCTTGCTTTCAAATGTTGTCATTTAACTCCGTTATAGGAGGTTTTACCTTATACAAGGTCCAACAATAAGTAACTACCTACTCATGCCATACCAGATGGTAATGATTAGTATTTAGTTCAGTCTGTGGTTCAAATTATCTACGAAAAGGCATGGAAAAAGCTCCGTTCATTGTCTGAAAGTTCGGATGAATAACACAAAGAAAAAAGACTTTCCCCGCAGACAGTGAGTAGATAGAAATCACAGGTACGTCGATTTATTGAAATCAAATGGATAACAGATTCTTGAAAAATTTAGAAAAGTACCTATGTAAGAAGTCATTAACTGCTAAATAAAAATCTCACGTAACGCTACCCGTTACAAGCAGCTTATTCAGTGGTTGATCAAATTGGTATTCCGTGAAGACTGCCACAAGATTCTTTAGATTTACAGGATTCAAAAGCATTGGCCTAACGATGCAAAATATCTTGTCATATTTTAGATTTATTATTTTTATCGATGTGTTGATGGCTGTTTGGGATCGATCCAAAAACTTTTTTTGGCTAACTTCCAAACAATTAATTATAATGTTTGTTCCTCATACTTGTGATAAACAAATTAGTTTTATAATTGGCTAATTAAAGCCTGATTTACACATTGACAAGTGATATCTACGCTCTTGTCACTTGTCAGTGCCTGTTCACACGCTCACTTGTCACTCGCACTTCAGTCAGTTGTTAATGTATAAAACAGGGTGTGATACTAGATGTTGTCGCTTAAGTTATTAGGTACCATCGAGAACATCATTTCGAGATAAAGTACGTTATTTATTTACCTAATCTGTCAAATTAGGCTTAAAAGAGTTCTTGCTTCTGTGCTGTTTTTTTTGTTTGGCGATCAATCATTATTTTTACTTGACTTGTTTCATATTTCAGGATCGACTGGTTAAGCACCACTGGTTCTCCAGGGTGTAAGATAGAGAAATGTGACCTTCTCAAAACAGAGCACCTGCTTCGGCCAGACTACAAAGACTTTAGCATAAGGTTCTAAATAAATATTAAAAACAATACTTTTCTATAAATGCAATATAGCTTGAAAATTTTTAAACGACATTTTTTAACTACGATACTTGTAAAATATGAAATAAGTAACACTTATAAAGTTAGTAGGTATATGTGCATTTCTGCTTACTACTTCAAATATATTATCATTTGGAAAAAACTATATTAGTGCCTACTAAGTCACGGTTATTACCTCGACAAGCTATGAAAAGGAGCTGATAAGATTCCTTGGGATGATCGATTTTTTATAACGTTACATAAGTAGTCTTTATTTCAGTGCTCTTGTCCTTTAGTCAGTACTCTTAGAAATGTCGGTCCATAATCCATAACTCCATAATATTTTTTTCTTGTATTAAACATTAGTAAATATATTTCTGTAGAACAGCTTTTTTATGATAGCATAAATATACCTGTTAGGTTAATATTTTTTAATACTAAGTACACCGCTTGTAATGACGCTTTTTTAACTGACAACTTATTATGTACCTACAAAATATATTTATACAGAGACTTGTGCTTTTTTCTTTCGTCTTTATATCAAAGGTACTTAAACATATTTATTCATTATAAGTCATCACCATATATTCACTTTTAGTTGTTTAAGAATAATGATAACTTATTTACATATTACAAATATGTTTGGACCTAGCTTTGACCCTAGTAAATCGTACCTTTTTTTAAAGTTACGTTAGTGTATAATTGTCTGAAAGATTTTAATGCTTTATTTTTAAAATTTATACAGCAGTAATAGTGCCACCTAGGTGTGGGTATAGAAGCAGAAGAGATTATTGTCTTATAATTTCGGAATCCTAGAAGACACAAAACATACCTTAAACTATTTTATGCGTCAATAAAGCGTAGAGAGAAGCGAAAGAGATAATGTTTTATTTTGTTGCTTACTATTGTAAGAAGTAATTGTTATAATACATTTGGTTATAAACTAAGCACACAGATAACACTCAGTCTGATTTATGAACGAACAATATTTACTTACACATAAGACTGCGGTAGGCAGTTAGAATTTAAAATTATGAATTCGTGTGTTTGTATGTTTGTTAATGTTTAATACAATACGTAAACATATTGCCAATACGTAACGATTTTCTTGAGTCCTTCAATTTTATTAAAATATTATAGTAACAGTTACTATTAGTAGGTACTACCTATTACCTACTGATACTGATTAAAGTAACAGTAAAAAAAAGAAATTCGCATACAAATTGCCCTGGCACACACCCACACACTTTTGTATGGAAATGCCGAAGTTGTTTGTTTTCATTTCTTTGTAAGGTACTATACAGTGATCTAGTAAAGCCCGTGGTTCGGTTTATTACGCAAATGCCCTTTATACGTAATTATAGGTGCAAAAGGCATAGACTACTAGGCATACCTAAAAATCCTTAAAAATTGCATAGAAATCGTGCATCGACAAAAGGTATAGAAAAAACAATGATTTTGTACTGTGTTATCGAAATCGAAACGTTACGCCGGGTGCAAAGCATATTATTATTCAATTAATTCAATTATTACCAACAGTCGCGTAATTCACTGATACTACTATCAGCAGAATGTCTCAATGAATTCGCAAAGTACTAGATGCCTGTACTTAAGGTAATTTAGACTTTATTTTTGCAGCCATAAGAATGTAAATACTAGAAAACTAGTGTTTGTGAGGCATTTTCCAGGGCAAGGAACTCTGGTTTTCTTCCAGTACTATTTATAGTCGGCATACATGTAATAATAGACCGAAGGAAGTGTTTTGTTCTTTATATCTCGTTATTTATATTTATTCATAAATTTTTATTGATATAATGTAGGTACATGTACTTTTATGACTTTCCTTATTTACTGTTACTGTCAACAAACAAGATGACAAACAGAAACAAGAACAAGATTAGATATAGCTTTCCACTGGGTTTTTGTGTAAAAAGATACTAATTATGTATCATCATCAGGTCTTTTTAGTCTTCACTGCAGGAGCACGACCCTCTCTGTACTACTAGAGTCATACTTGGCCAGAGCAGCCAGCGGATTTGGCTTACACTCTCTCTCATTGTTGTTTATAAGCTTTGTTTAGCTTGTATTTAGTGATGTGCCGTTCCCAAATTCCCGTTTCCGGGGAACGTTCCTCATTCCCGTTTACGGGAACGTTCCCGGGAACATTCCCAATTTCAGGGGAACCTTCCCGTCTCAATTTTATTTTTTCATCATATGAATGTTCGGCACGTTCAAAGGGCCAATTTTAGATTTTTAAATAGTTGTTTAACATATTAATGACCATAAAACAATAAAAATTATTTTTTTTCTCGATAAATAAGATGTATATCCTATGGAAACGGGTCTCGTTCCCGGCATCAAGGAAACGTTCCCGGCAACAAGGGAACGTTCCCTAGAAATTTGGGAACGTTCCCACATTTTTTGGAAGTGTTATCGATTATTGAAAATATTTGTATTATAAACATATTAAGAAATGCATTTACATAAGTTTAATACATTTGCATTGATAAAAAATTGTCTTATAAAAAAAATATATAACTTTCCCTGACATTTTCAATTATTGGGAACGTTCCCGGGAACGATTTTGGAAATCTGGGGAATGTTCGTTAAGGAACGTTCCCGGGAACGGCACATCGCTACTTGTATTCTCAAAGTCGCCTTCTACGACATCCATAGGAAGACTTGGAGTGGTCCTACTCTACTCTGCCGGAAACCACACGGCATAACATATACTATGTTATGTATTACCTGGTAGAGCAGAAATCCTCTACTAATCAATTCATATCCCATCCACGGATCTTTTCAGAGCAGCCTAATGAACTTATCTACTTTAGACTTGTTACATAGAGTTAATAAAAGCTGTGCGCGCAGTGGTGTGGAAAATTTACTAAAAAAGAAAAGTTTTGCCCTATCTATTCATACTCTGACCGGGTCAACGAGAACAAATTAGTAAGTACTTATATACTTGTATGAGTTGTGTACTTGTAATATGAGAAACGTAGTAATTTATTTCGATGACATAAAACAAAAGTATTGTATATCCAAAATACGTATATATACTCGTATATTAATCTGATTAAACTTTAAGTACGTTAAAATTAGATACTCTTCGAAAACTCAAATAATATTACTGTATATTGTCATGAAATCACTGGATATGCACAAACGAGGACCATCTTGAAATAAAATTCAAAACCATCTGTATATATTTATTATGTACTTTCGTCTCGAGTTATAATACACAATTATAGTCACTACACTGTTCATATTTACATAGATTTCATTTTATTAAACTGTTCGTCTACAATAGAAACATTGATACATGTAGTTGTAGGTATTTCCAGCTCACATTACTCTGTAACTTCGTGATGACTAAATGAATTTATGACAAAAAAAGAATTGATAAATTTAAAAGACTAAACCGCACGTATGTAATGTATATAATTTACATAAGAGTATATTTACTTATCTAATTTATAACCATTTTGTGCTTTTTATTTATAGTTGTAGATAAACACTTTTTTATGTTAAACTGCTCTACAGTGATATTTTTATTACTATACAAGCAGATTTACATACATAATACGAGGCAGTATGAAGATAATAGTGAAAAAAAATTATAGAAATATAATACTGATTGTTTAAATTATATACACTCCTATGTACATTCAGATATATGAAAAAAAAAACATTATTACGAAGAATAGATTTTGATCTCCAGTATAATTTGGGCAATCAAATGACAGAGTTTTTATGCAAAAGTATTATTTTTGTAAAATTTCTTTCCGGGGTCAACGGTTCAACATCGCTGACTGAGTATGATAGGCACTTACGTCTTATAAAGATTATATGGTCTTTCTGAAACATCCTATAGAGGTAATATACAATAAAATATTTTTTGATTGTATTCTACTGTAGACAAACCTTAATAAAACTGATAAAGGAACAATGACTTAGAAACAACACTTATAACTAGTTCACTATTCACATATTTAATTAAAATTACATATTTCGCCATTAAGATTCCTTTTTATCCCTTAATCAAGGATAATGTTTAATAGAGGTAGGTATTTTATGCGACTTACTTAGTATGGAAAAATTAATATTTTGTGGCGCTAGGGACAGTGGTGCTATTTTTAAAACGCGGAGTCACTAAACAAACGGTTTTTTGTATGGAAAAACCATGGCACTGAAGGTCGTAAGTTATTTTCACTTTAACCTAACTCCATCTGAATTCCAAGTAAAGCAAATAGAAACGGCTAACATCAAACAACATCTGCTCTGCATATCATCTACCTATAACATGATAAAGGCTCTTACAGACGAGTGACATGTAGTATGTCTGGAACACAGGTCGGCGACAGTCGCCGACTGTTGCAAACTGTTAAAAACTGCCGCGTGACCGTCAGCGACAGTGGACGATAATCGCTAATAATCGGCAACTGTCGCTGATAAGTGGCGCGGGCATACGCCAAAAATTTTTTTTCACTTCCGTTGATAATGTTACACCTAATTATTGCATTTATATTTATGATATGCTTACTTGTCTTGTCATCAGCTATTTCCTCTTCTATTTCTTTTGAGCTAAAGGTATAATTTGAGGACTAAAAAAATTAACCATATGAAGGAAATGCGTGCTTCCTATGGCCAATTTTTTTCCTGCAGTGATTGCCCTATATGTATAATGTACTGTACTTAATATTTTGTATTGGTTTGTCCCTCTTTGTATCGATAAGAGCAAACGACATACTCGTTATCATAAAAGTAACTGTGAATTTATAAAAATATTTTTATTTTTTTTCTTCAGTCGCTTAAAAACACTTAACTATGATTACAACTTATCTTCAAAATAATTGAAGTTTTGTTTAGTTTTAGTTTTGTCTCATTTTATAAAACAACAATGTTTGTTCATACCAATTTTTGCGTTTTCCCTGTGAAAATAAAGGAAGCTCTTGATCTTTCAGTTGCTAAGGAAATTTATAGTTTTATCTTACAATAATATTTATTTTTAAAGCATCGACTTTTTGCCGAGACTGCCAGCAGTCGCAGCCAAGCTTTTTGTCTCCTACTAGGCAACTTCCTACAATCATCAGCACCTCCAAAGCAACAAAACATGTCTCCATTCTCAAACACCTTCTTAAAGCTGCTACATTTTTCTTCGATTACTTATAAAAATGGTCACAACAATCCACGTGTTCCACAATACTCAAATTGTATCACTGGGCTACAACTAAGCAACAACTAGTCAACAGTTCAACACTACCGTTTACACCTTCTCTTCAGGATGCTGTAGGGGTAAATTTGATTCTTCTTTCCTCGCGGCGGCCGCAGCGGCCAATGCCCTTCTGTGTCTCTTCTTAGTTCTTTCTTTGTGGAAATATAGCCTTAGGTAATGGCAAGGGAAGACAACGCATTCACCCGCGGGTTCTTCAGCGTCTATGTACACTCCTCGGACCAGCACTGAGTTGGAACAGTTGAGGAGGATCAGTAGGGACAGACTGATGATGTGAGAGCACCAATTGCTGAGTTTTGGCGTTTCTGTAAAAGATAAAACAGTATTTAGTTCAAAGTTAGACTTATTTTTCAACCTGACATATCTTTATAAGTACTTAGATAAGCTATAGTCTGTATCTATATGTACTATAATGTAATTACAAAAGTTGAGAAACGAATATTAAGGTGGTTTGGACATGTTCAGAGGATGGATGAAAGAAGATTAACAAAAAAGGTTTATCGTGCGGATGTGGATGGGAGAACCGGACCGGGTCGACCGCGAAGAACATTCTGCGACCAAATAGCAGATGTTCTGAAAAAAGCTGATGTAAGGAGTACCCATAACCGGAGAGCATGCATGAAAAGAGTTATGAGTGTTGACGAAGCAAAAGAGGTTTGCAAGGATCGTAGTAAGTGGAGATCCATAGTCTCTGCCTATCCCCATGGGAAACAGGCGTGAAAATATGTATGTATATGTACTGAGTGAATAGGTTCTATTATAGTAAACAATAATTTCACAACAACATTAACAATTACTTATAAATCTTCATTCAGGAGATGAAAATCTAGAAAGCGTACACGGGCTCTATAGTAGCTCAGCTAAGGATTGACCACGAAACGCGCTGACCTTGTTTGCGCAGAAGTCAAAAAATTATAATGTAACCATGCGCAGTATCCTCTCTACACTTCACTCAGCGCTAAACTTACGTACCTACCGCTCTATTTGTACTAATATGAGGCGAACCTAATGTCTTACCTGGGAAAAAATATTCGTCCAGCAAGCCCCACACCCCACGCCACACATTGACGGTGGCGAAGAAGGATACTAGATGGTACACGTCAGCCAGAAGAAGCCGCGGCGCTCCGTGCAGGCGCGCTGTGGCCCAGCGAATGGGCGCCTGCAGCGCGAACGTCACTACCACCAGGGCGTAGCCAACTATCTGTCGTACAAAACATTATACATTAGAAACATGCCATATGATCCTTATTGACTGATCCAACTAATCAAAGTTTGTATGGAAAGCCCAAAATTATTTTTCATATTTCGATATACGTTCCTTGGGAAAAGTTGTTCAGTGTCATGGACTGAAATTGGAAATATTTGGGGATGATCCATGGGAAAACTTTATCAATATCACGGACTGAATTCAGCTTTAAAATAGTTTCAGTATATTTTGTCCGACGTGATATAAGTCTTATGTTATTTTAAATTTGTTGAAAAAATCTATGTTAAATGCTATGTCTTCTTATTGAAATTATCATATAAATTAGAACTCACATTTTACGAAATTAAAATTTTATCCAATTTAATTATGTATCTAACTATGTAAATTTTCTTTGTGTTAAGCATTTTTTTTGTTACAGGGGTCTAAAATTAGAATAAAACCAAAGTTTCATTTTTACGTACTTTAGTATTGTTATATTGTATTGTAAGTAGGTAGATTCTACTTCACAATACGTTATTAAGATATACAAGGTGCCAAGTCATCGGTTAGTTACGATGAAAACAAAGTATCCACGGTAATAGGTGTCTATGTCTACCTACAATCGGCGTCGGCTCTTGACAAATCCTTTGCACACTCGTGCCGTCCCCTTATCTGTCGCTATTTATATTTCGGCGCCGGGGTTGTAACACCCTCATAAAGGTTTTACCGGTAATCCTTGGGCATATAGGTTTAAAGTTTATTGTATAGGTAAGTATAACAAACAGTGGAAATAACCAGATAGTAGATTTTTATATATATATATTTTTGTTGCAATACTTTTGGAAGTTTCATAATTTGGTTGCTTTGATTTTTTTCAGAATTAGACATTTTTATTAGGTAGGTACTTTTGACCTCAGTGATAAATTTAGCTTGCAAAATTGCTCCTTGCCTGAGTAATACTTTATTTAGAAAGCCAATCGTAGAGATATAATTTTGCTTATGACAGAGTTGTTAAAAATAATGTACACTGTAACAGTGAAATATTACTAGTATATATGAAAATAACATTAAATTCTGGCCTCTAATTAATCAGAAAACAAAACCTAAATGTATATTATTTATTACTTTATTACCTATTTAAACCCATAAGCTATATAGTAGAATGCATAGCAAGAGGGAAAAACCTCACTAGTTCTATAAATAAGACTAAATAACTCAATTTCTAAAATATTACAATGTGTTAAGAATGTGACATCGCATCTATTGTTATTATGTCATTTGTAAACAGATAAACTGTTAGGAAAATTCTCGTATGCTATTTATTTTGTGAATCAATTCTATTATTCGGTGGAAGTGTCAATATTAGATAACAGGAGTGATTAGAGCGAACTAGTGCTCCAGAAATTTCCAGAGTGTGAACTATAGAAATCAATGTGAAAGGCTATCAGCCCAGAGCTATTTACTAGTTCCCTGTAAGTTACTGTTTAATTGAAACTGCTTAATTACCTAGCTGTCTCGCGAAAGGGGGACAGTCCCAAAAAAAAACGCTGGACGACATCACTGTGTGGAGAAACTTATTTTATTTCCTATAAATTTAATATTTAGATTTGTACTCGTATAGTAATAATATTTAATAATAATATTTAATAAAAACAAAATATTTGGTACATCATCATCTTTATAACGTTTAAATCAAAATAGGTATATATTTTTGGAAACTTTTTAAAACAGAATGTAATCGCTTCTTTATAAGATTTAATAGAAAAGAGAACACTCGCCATTACCACTATCGGTCATAAAAATCGACTAGGTACCCTGTTCTTAGTATCAAACTTATCTGAGTTGCGGGGATAGGTTATCTGAGTAATTGTTGAAGCTTATGAGGTTCACATTTAAATGCTTTGTTGCCCAAAGTTGAAACTAGACCATATTTATTGTATGTGTGTAGTTAAAATTATCATTGAAGTTAGGTCCTATTTTTTCCTCTAAAAATACAGGAGATGTGCATATACATATACTTGCATTGCCTTAACCAGAAATATTCGATTTGCATAGAAATAAGTCGAAAATTATTTTTATTACGTGTAAACGACATAACTGTAAGTACGTAACTGCTAGGTACAAAGTATAATTTTGTACATTACATTAAACGTTCGAATCAAGTGCTTACGTAGTCTTATAAGGAAACAGAGTCACACACATTACCTCGTTGTGTTAATGCAATAATAAGAAAACTGATTCAGGCTAAGAATAACCTGCTGTAAAATTAGATAATAAGATGAACCCTGCACTTTCAGGAACAAGGTAATGAGGTAAATGCTACTATAGTGTTCACGAGGTAAATTCGCATCTACAGACTCTACTCAGTAAATAAAAGCTACAATAACGAGACCAGTTTTCTGGTATACAGATTAAAAGCAATCCAATAAAGGATATATTTTTTTAAATACGTTACCTTTATAAATTTTACATTATTTATGATCAAACATTAATTTAGTAGGTGAGCTCAATAAAATAAATTATTCGGTATTGTTATTAGAATACAACCATTTTCAACGTGATTTTAGATTTATAATTGCGGAAAAACTTATATATTTGACTCAAAGAAACTATGATATCATTAGTCTTTATTTCATACAAATCCCATAGAAAATGTTTGTTTTGACGTTTAGAAAAAAGTATCTGATTTGAATTGTTGGAAACTTCCTTATTTGTGGAGTCTGTGTAAAACATTCTTACTAAATATTAAACTAAACGCAATCGACAGTGTTGATTGCCACTTTTTAAATTATTTTTTTAAAGTGATTTCCGGTTAATTAATGAATTTCTTCAAGAATATCATCGATATTTATGGCGGTTTATTCATCTGGTGATGTGAACTCGCCTCCGTAGTTGGTCTATCCGTCCGTTCGACCCACGTGCGCAATTTGCTTCAATGTCATTGTTTGATATTGAACGTGTTTTGTAAGTATACGAGAGGAATTTGGACTTCCAAACTTCTAAGGACCTAAATCTGTTGTAGGGTCATCTGTTACGAGCATCTACCTACACTGAAGGATATTACCTATTATTTACCTGTAGTGCATAATAACAGTAGTATGAGGTTTGTATATGGTTTTTCTTGTGAAAGAACTATTTTTAACCGTAAAATCACCAAAAGAACCATTTTTTATCAGCTGTAATTATTTGGCAAAAACAGCTCTACAGAATTTAGTAATATTTATACTCAGGAGATGTAATCTTAAATATCAAAGTTAAAACAATTCCGGGTCTACGCAGATAACGATCTAACTGAGATGAAAATAACATTAGTTCATTGGAAAATTTATTCACTGACATTTCGTTCTAATAATTTAGTTGCTTAGTGAGAACGTAATACATTTTAAAGAGTCTCTTTTTAAACTTAATCTTATATATAGGTATTTAAAGATTTTATGGTTTATGTGATGTATTTGAAGTAAAAATATTTTTATGTGAAGGTGTCAGTTTTCTAATACCTACCGCAAAAATAATATTTATAAGTAGTTATCCACAAGTGTATTACAAATTCACAAGTATCACCGCTGTTTATAAGCCAGTTGCTGTAACTGTACTGTGCATCCATCATTACATTACTACAATACTCTAGTTATATTAATAATACCTACATCAACGAGGATTTTTAAATTTTCTGCTTTACCTTACGACAGTGTGGAACCCTGTTGCTAGCCATCCTTATTACCTCTGACTGTAAAATTCATTCCTCGAAAAGATTTACAAGTTGTATAGCAATGGCCACTTCAAGCCATCTGCAAATTGATTTAGTTAAAAAGCAATAATCCCGTAGTATTGTACCTTTAGGGGAGTAAGACGGCCGAAGGAAGCGCCAATTTGCGCGTAAGTGGTCAGTGACTCGCTGCTCGCTCATATGACCCAAATGCGGAAAGATAACGTTTCCACACACTTATTTAGCTATTTTCGATTGGTAATATAAAGTCATATATATCGACTAAATAGCAGTACTTATTAAGTGGGATCAGCTGTTTACTTCGTTTGTAACTTAGATGAAAATCATAATAAGATGTGGGCGTACGTACTCTTTATTATATTTTTTTACCTGGCTGCTCACAAATAGCTGTTTTGATGATACATTTTTATCAACAAAAAAAAAAAAATCATTGCCAATTTATCGGTTCCTATTTTACTAGTAGGCACACGTAACATCGATTTATGCTCCTACCTATGTTACCTTAGTGCTTTATTTAATTTTATCATTTCTTAATTTCTAACCAAGTGACGATCGAATGATAATATAGATTATTTATGTTGCTTGGAAGGTGCTAAACTGTTACAAATCCACTGTCTTCATAGCCAACTAAGGGGCAGACGTTGCCATAAGCCACCCACAAATCTGCCAAAGAAATTTAACTTTCTGAGTCCACAGGACTAAAGCCTTTCTCAATAAAGGAAGGATTTGCTCTCGTCACGCTCGTCGCTCTCTGAGCGATGGGTCAGTGAACGTAGTAGAGAAAAGAAGAGCTTACCCGCTTCTTTCGTCTAATTCTAATACTTAAGTCACCTCTTACGTCACCCGTGCGAGTGGAAAGAGCGATACCTAGCTGAACCGTGGAACTTTCTTCCAAAAACGATCTTTGAACTCACCAGTGATGTGCAGCTAGACTTGACCCGATCTTCGGGGAACAGAAAGATGTCCAGCAGCGCCCAGGAGCCCCTCCACACGAACACGACGAGGGAGCCCACCACGGTCACCGAGAACACGCAGTCAAGTACGTACAACACCGTCTCTCTGCTGCTCTGTAAGTAAGAACACTCTTATTAAGATATCTATTAGCATCAGAGCACAGATTTTATTCGATGACACCTCGAATTAAAAGCGTCTATTTCTATACAGTTTGGTCGGTGGTTTACAGACTGTATCGGTTGTGGAAGCTGTTTAGCTCAAGTGTCGATCTTCACTAGGCATGATTTGAACCGGTGCCCTACCAGGTTCTTCCACGGCCTGCAGGAAAACATCGTGAGGAAACTTGCACACTTGAGATTGTTTCTTGTTCTTCAGTATACTTACCTCTCTTTCTTAACTGGTCAGTGTTATAGCCATAGTTTAATACATGTGTAATTTTCTTTCAGTATGTAGACGCAGAATATAATCCCATGATTACACTACGTAAGTACGGTACGAGTTTGTTTGTTATGAACTTTATGCACGAAGAAAATCGTTGTGAATTAATTTTGGAATTGACGGTCATAGTACCTTTTATGTACAAAAGAAATAAGTCTGGATTTGATTTTCAGTCTGGATTTGATTTTCATTTGACTTTATAAAGTGAGAAGATTATCAGTTTAAGTGTATTTTAATGACTTCCAAAAAAGGAGGAGGTTATTTTTCTATGCATTATGCATGTTCACCAATTACTTATTCGAAGACACCTGACGACTGATTTGGAAAATTATTTTCTTTTTAAAAGGGTATACTTGTGAGATGATCACGTAGAAATGATATCAGGTGAAGTCGGTTTTTAATTTTAAAAATTATTTTGTTCGTTATCTCAGGACTGCGTCATTAACAAATTTAAAAAAATCTTTTATTCTTGCACCAATACACTTGCAATTTTTTTTTAAAGATGAGATTCGTCTTTCTCTTAGGTCATACTAAACTTTCATTTCTTTTACCTAGGCTCTGTGGACTTTTTGCATGCATTGGTTCTGTTTACGGCTATCGCAACAGGAATAAAAATAGGATATATGTATACCGGTCTACACAGAGAGCGTCGTTCTTTCATAAGCAAGAAACAAAACAGGGTGTGATAATGAAACTTTTTAAGATAACAAAAAATTTAAACTAGTTGAACAATCAGAAAACAAATTAAATAAATTATATAGGGACAAATCACACAGATTGAGCTTGCCCCAAATTTGAAGACTTGTGATATGGGATACTTGGGATACTAACTCAACGGTACTGTATTTTATAACCAATACATATATAGATAAACATCCAATACCCAGGACAATTTGAAAAAGGCTTATTTCCAACATGCCCTGACCGGGGATCGAAACCGAGACCTGAGCTTTGGATGGCGGACTAGCATAATGGCCACTACGCCACGGCACTTGCGGCCACGGATGTCGCAGAGGACTGGTATTTCGCGCAAAGAATAACTACGAATTGCCTTCCAACGTGACAATGCTGCCAGCCTTCTCGGCACTCTTACGCAGAGGAAAGATTTAAAGGAAAATGTTTATTTACTTATACCTCTAATAGTTTATGTTTTAATGTTATTTATTTTTAGTATTTAAGTTTGTTTGAGTAAATTCATATTAGTATACCTATATAAATATTTTAGTATACCTACTCTCTATATAATATATGAGGGTGCTCATATATTGACATCGCATTTGATGTCTGAAATTAAATGTTATAGCAATGTGCACGATAAATTTCCTATGATTTCACATTTAATATGGTCATTACACATGTCGTATCAAGACATTAAAAAAACAATATGACGTGTAGAACGTTTCTTCGATAACGGATAAAATACATCATCCCACTGTTAGTGCTCTTATTAGTATCCACGTTTTTTGTAAAAAAGAATAACTTGATTGGCATTATTATAATTAATCAAGATCCCTGACACGGATAAGTCCACCTTTGTACTACGAGTATTGTGTTTCATCTGTAATTCATTTCAATAGTGTCTTTTTATGTACAAGAATTTACAACAACAACAATGTTGTTGGTACCTTAACCTTATTTATTCAAAAGCAAATTATTATTATGTAAATCTTTCAATTTATTTATATTCTTTATATCGCACATTCTGTTATGCCATCACGCTCTGTTATGTTTCTAAAGTGTCAATAAAGATTTTTTTATTTCCACTTTAATTTTTTTTGATCTTGTTTACGACTCTTAGCTATATACTCACTCAGTCCATTCACCCTTTACTAGATTATCTTTACTATCTTATCTATTGTTTCTACTTATTATTCTCGTAACGTAATAGCAATTACTTACCGCCGTATTCATAAAAAAATCTGCATACATAAATCAGTAAATGTAATGCTACGGATTTAAGGTGCACTGTTTTTTCTGTCAATTTCATTAAGTCTGCACATTGGTAGCAACTTTCTATATGACTAATTCAGGAGGGCAGAGTGTCTAAACATGTTCTTACTATAATAGTTGTTATCTACGCACATATCATAAGTGCTCTAAAATGCGTTCAGAAACTATAGGCAATGACCAGCATTACCAACCAGTAGGTAGGAATTAAAGGAGACGTAATGATAACATTACCTCCTGAAATCAGTAGGTAATGAGTTTAAATTTGGAACAGCTCTTAAAATTCAAATGGGTGTCTATTCTAGTATCTATAGATATTAAAACAGTTATCAAGACGAATGCCAAATTCAGTATATTTTTTCTATGAATCGCACAACATTTGATCTCGAGTGACACAAGAATAGGGGCGTTCATTCGTTTGTCTATGATTAAAAAAAATTACAGATTCGAATTTCGAAACGCCGCCATTCCGAGTTGTCATTTGTTTGTTGATGTTTTACTGTTTACGATTAAATTACAATGTAATTCAGGTCAATTCCCTACGGTTCCTGAACCTATCTTAGAGCACTGTGATAATTATGTGTGTAGATAAAGTAGTGTATGCAACTATACATAATTAGGCATTACAACACTCATGTGATGTTATTATGAAACTCGCCTTCGGCTCATTTCATAAACCCCCTTCATTATGCACAGTCGCATAAACTACTATTATCTTTGAAAGACAGTTAATAATTAATTGGAATTTCCTTATATAACCAGGTGTTTACTAGAGATTATGATTTCCTTATTATTATACATAACATGTTTATTTATTTTCATGTTAGAAACGCAAATATGCGCAAATAGTTATTCAAAGTCTTACAAGCATTTGTTTGAGTTCATAACCATTTATTTCACGTTTTCATGTACATTTACAAATTGCAAATGATATATAATTAAAAAAACCTCTTATACTTAATCTATCCTTTACATATCACGAACACAGATAACATGTCTTTAGAAAAGTCTGTACTCTATTTCCCAAAAACGCACTTGTATCGTAACATGAAAAAATGACCTAAAAGTAAGTTACTAATGATGCAACTGTAAACAGTGGCGGATTTAAACATTTGCCGCCATAAGGCTATTTATATTTATTTTGCCGCCCCTAAGCTGCGTTCATTGATAATTACAAAAGCGCCCTTCTCGATTGCAATATTAGGGGGGGGAAGGTTGCAATTGACCTAAAATTTGCCTCCCCCAAAATGTGCCGCCCTAGGCTTTAGCCTACTCAGCCTATTGGTAAATCCGCCACTGACTGTAAACACATATAATTGGAGTATAACCCAGATCAAAATGTACAATATTTATAACTTTGTTACTTCTAAACATGTATTGGTTGTAATCTGTTTGTGTTTCTAATAAATAAATAAATTTCGCCAAAAAGATACTCCTAACCATAGACCTTTTTTTTCTTTATATCTACCATACTGCCAACATAAGAAAAACGTTTTATTAATGTAATAACTAGGAAGTAGTCAATTTAAAAAAAATAAGTTTACCATAGACACCTTTTATCTACCAAACATAAATGAACTCAAACATTTTCATACTTTTCTTTGTTTATTTTTGTATTTTATTCAGTAAATATAGTCGTAGAAAAAGTATTGTATGCAACGTTGTATAAGTACTTAAAAAAATGCTTGATGGCGTCTTCTTACGATGCTCGCCAAGGCTCGCATCGTAACCTGCGCCACTCGCAGATTTTGACCTTCCATATACAACTGTTGCATAAAATACTAGAATAAATGTGAAATTTATAAAAAATAAATTTTATCGCCAACAAAAATTTTTTTTTTATTTTGTCACTGGAAAGTACATAAATTTAAAAAAATAACCACAGCTACCTACCTAGTATCTGCCGAACATACCTAATGTCAAACATTTAACATTTTTCGTAGATCATTTTTGTATTTTATTTAGTTAATTAACGTTGTTTATGTACGTCAAAAAATGCTTAATGGTATCTAGGTATATATTATCTTTGACATCTTAAACCATAGACATAGATTTTTTTTTAATCTATGTCTTAATCTATATTTTCATTCAATTTAATTGAATAAGTGTAAGTGAGATTTAATTCGTTCGTTATATGAATCTGTTGTATCGTACATAGTAACAAGAATGTATCATCATTATACGCCGACCAGGGTTCATGTACTTATTTATGTGTCTATTATTTACATCTTTCATTGTAAATTTACACGTTAGTAAATAATTTCTAAACATAAAAGAAGAAACTGACTAGATGACATATATATTGACTGATCGATCAACGCATAACTGAGACTAGAATTATGTTTTGCATCTAGAATTGAAGTTTTACACAAACGTTCCTTAAATAACGTAAGTGTGCATCAAGAACTGATTTTTGGAAATTCATCCCCTTTGAAGGGGTTGAAAAGAGGGTCAAAAGTTTTTATGGAACTTAGTCAATTCTGAAATTAGAAATGTCCGAATCATGTACATGATTGACCGACTTTGACTTGTCAAACCTAAACTCCTAGATCCTTAACCTTTTTTCGGATTTTAAAACACTATTTTCTGTCTCAAAAACTAATTCGAGCTATTTACACTTTGACGTCGCCACCATACTTACAACAGTAAAAAAGTGTAAAAGCTCCGGTCGGCCCGTAGCTTGCTACGGAAGTCGTAGCACTCCGTAGCCTCTACTGTACGTATCTTTGTATCCGGTACAAATATAGTAAAGAGTGTCGTAGCAGATGCTACGATGTCAGCAGGCGCATAGTACCCTCAAGATCTTTTTTAACCGACTTTCAAAAGGAGGTTATCAATTCGTCGCGATCTTTTTTTATGTATGTTTACCTTATTCGAAGATGCCTGGACCGATTTGAAAAATTCTTTTTTTGTTTGAAATAGTTTGGGGGAGAAGCTGATTTTATTTTTGAAAAATTTTAGAATTTTTTAATAACTTTCCTTTCAACCCAACTTTTGGTATCAGATATTAATGGTATTTTCATACTCTTGAAAATTGGATGTGTAATCATGTGTACTATTATAATCAATCCGTTCATATAACGATTTTATAGAGCTAGTCTAATGATGAAGAAAATCGGGTGGTAAAAAAAGAGATCTAGTGTTTAAGTAGGGCGTACTTTTAATTTTATAGTCCTATTGTTACATTTAAGGTAGCACAGTCTTTATCTGAATCATAAATAAATAAAAATCCCAATGAAAAGATTATTAGATGCTTTATTCTAATAAATTAATTTATAATGCTTTCATGTTGAATTCTTTTTTACGTGTACTTTGGATCTTGCTTCAAAATCCTAGTCTACGGTTGTGCTTTAGTTAAAGAATCCTTCGTTTTATATTGAAAATGTTTTACAAACACATTACAAGAATATTTCCTTTGGTAGTACACTTGACATTGTCAATATAAACGAGTTCATTGAACAGTCATTTATGCGTTATTACCTACTGGACCGTAGAAATGCCATTGCTGCTCGCTAATTGGATAAAGATGCCCCAAGAATAGCTTGGGAGACATCCGACAAAAGACTACGTCAAAGATGCTGTCGCAAATAGCAAGTGTACTAACCGTTCTGCTCCACGCCGTCCGAAACATCGTGGGCACATCGAAATAATCCTGAGGAGAATCCACGACCACCGCGAAAGGAGCCGCTACTACATTCCTTAAAGTTCGCAAGGCGGCGAGGGATAGGGTAGCCGCGGCCGTCGTGGACAGCAAAGTCCTGGCGCTGTTCCCTGTGCACTCATTGAGGAGGTTCCACACTCCTCTCCAAGCTCCAACACATGCAGCGCCCGACACAAAGGTGTAAAACCGTGACAGGACGTAGTAAGTCAACCGTCCCCGATCGGGTTTCAAGAACTTAGCCAAATGTGATTGGAAAACACACACTAATAAGTCACAGCACAGTCCGAAGGCCGCGCACGCGGCGGCGCTTCCGACAGGATCTTCAGGTAAGACGTACAGGTCCATGAGGGTCCATGTCGATTGCCAGTAGGTGACGACGGCCGGGGCCACCACGATACTGGCAAAGAGAGCGTCTGCGGTCTCTAAGAGAGCGGCGTGGGCCCGGGAGCCGCTCGCGAGAGTGTCAGCCAAGCCAGCTGTGCTTCCGCGCATGTCTGCTGAGCGAGTGTGCCGCGCCGCTCTGCGCTACAGATTACTACTTGTAATTGCATTATCATTGCCTCCCGCGCCGTGACGTCGCATGTTTGTCGGGACGATGGTTCTGCGTGTGATCCCCAGCCGTCATATCGCGGCGCAGCTACTCGCGCCCGCCGCGCCGCCAGGTTGAGGTACGCGCAGTGACAGACATTGCATAGATAACGCGCTCTTTCACCAGTTTTATGATATACAAACATAATTACGTCTTTATCCCTAACGGCGTAAACAGAGCCCAGGGCATTCAGATCCAAAGGCCACATTTAGCGTGATAGTGAGCGTGAAGATTGAAAAAGGCAATCAAAATAGTGTTGGGTTACTAGCCGGATCTCCTATTTACATGATTCAGAGTCTTGTTAATTCCCTCAATCAGCAGTTGGTAGGTACATTCTACGCTTTTTATTTTCTCTCAGACCAGCATGGAAGGAAGGACCACTTTTGTACTCGTAAAGAGATGTTGCCTTTTTCAAATTACTCGAAGTGTGTGTAAATACCTACTTAAGGTACGAGCATATACAGGACATGCAGTATAATCATTATTGAGTTGAAAATGGATAAGTAAGATACCTACGTATTTTTACAGAATTTTGCAACGGTGGCCGACTGGATTAACAATTGTGGACTCTCCTAAGCGCCAGCCAATTATTTTCCTCATAATTATTGTAAAATCTCGTGTAAAACTAACTTCCTTTTTATTTTATTTATTTATTTAACTTTATTACAAATGTAATAAGCGGACAATCAACCCACTGATCATCATCATCATCATTTCAGCCGCATAACGTCCACTGCTGGACATAGGCCTCTCCCAACCCACTGATGAGGCCGATAAAAGGTGTCTGCCTATGGACCAAGAATTCTAAATATTCAAGGGTCATATCATAAGGCATAAGTATTTGTACTTATGCCTTGAATCCCGTATCACACCACAGCACACGAGGGTTCGTGTTGTGGTGGTGTGGTGTGCCTTAGCTATACACAGTGATTTTTTATTGGTTTTGGAGTCGGAGGCCACTTCATAAGGATCGTTAGTAACACCGAATTAGCTAGTCAAAATAAAAATTCAGAAACAAAAATGTTGACTAAAACTCAATCGTAAACTCGTTAGATCAATTAGTAGTACCGCCGCTAGCCTGCCAGCTGGCCGCTGTTCGTCGAGGTCACGCAGCAGTTTTAGACGGGCGTTACTACGTGATCTCGATCGAAAATCATTTTCGCAACTTTTTTATCATAAGTCATACACAAATTTGGATTACGTATATGGATAGAGGAATTTATTTACTATACGATGTTTTTTTCCAAAACCAATGAAAAGTCAACGTGGATTATTAGTAAATTATTACACTACTAGCTCGACAGTGGAGTAAAACAAAGAATGGTCATTAATTATTAAAACAACTTTGATGTTAGACAATTGTTTTATGATTAATATTTACCTATTGTCAGTCAAAATTTTGTCAAAAATATGAAGGCTATGTTTTAGTCCAAACAATAGATATTGTTCGTGCCTGAAAGGATTTCCGTAGGAAAATGGACATTTTAGAATCAGATTTTAAAATAAAATATGACGTTATACTTTTTGTTCTTTTTGCTGATTATTTTGATAATGTACGAATTACATTGTCACTATCATCATTTAAATCACATAATGTCGGTACGTAAGTTTATTAAATATTATCATAGTGGTTATCGTCAGACGCGACACTAAAGGAGTAAACTAAATCCCAAGAGATCAGGTCGAGCTGGGCCGTTTGTAAAAAAAAATGCACAGTTGCTTGTTTTGTGGTATAAAAGAAAACTGTATTTCGCGGGGTTCCTAAGTATATAAACACGTGACTTGATCACATAACACCATCCAGCACAATGAAACATAAAAACCTAAGTGTGTTAAACATAAGTATAACGTCACGTTAATAAAAACTTATTCCGGTGCAGTCAGCCGGGGAAAGCAAAAAATAAAAACAATGGCTTTATTAATGAGTTTTATGTTTCTATGGATTAGTCACATGTAAAAAATATTTTAGTTTTATTAGATAGGTAACTAATAAAAGTAATAAAACTAAAATATTTTTTACATAACATTGCTAGACAATTTGAAATTTTCATTCACATTTACGTACCTATACGTTACATTACCAACGATACAATAATAATGATGTTATAAGATATAGAGACAGATGTTAGACAGGAGTTATCTAGAAACGAAATGAGGCTACCCCACTTTAGGCTTGTTTGAATCCGCTAGTTCCCAACTAGTAAACAAGGAACCCTTATAGTTTCGCTAAGTCTGTCTGAGGTTCTACTCAAGGACTATCAGTATTAGAAAGCTGTCAGACCAAAGTAGGGTTTACAAATTAAAAAGTTGTAGGCTACCAGATTAAAAAGTTATTAATAAGGTTTACAAATTAAAAAGTTGTTTTTAAAAGAAAAAAATCATATAAATTCAATAGAAAATTAGTTATTTTAGACGTTTCTCGTTGCGTGAACTCAAAACTGCTTTCGTAACTACGAAACCCTATACTGCGCGTGGCCCGCCTCGCACTTGGCCGGTTATTTTAGTCTCAAAACAATTTTTTATAAAAAAGTTACTTTTGACATTTATTTTTGTTGTGTTGGCAAAACTGTATTTTTTTTAAGGAGAAAATATATATTGAGAAAAAATTATTTATTTATTTATTTTCTATGGGATTTGTATGAAATATCAACGTTAGCACGACCCTCTCTGTAGTACCAGAGCCATGCATGGCCAGAGCAACCAGAGGACTTGGCCTACACTCTTCTCGCTGGCCAGACGGGTTGGAGAGGTCTCAGTGATGTTTATAAGCTTTGTTTAGCTTGTATTTACTAAGTCGTCTTTTACGACATCCATGGGAGGACTTGGAATGGTCCTATTCTACCACACGGCTTGCATTTAAAGAATCAAACAATTAAACTGAGAACTACTCAAAATTAAAACTTGTGCAACAAAATATTTTGGAACATTTTTGAACTTACGCTAAAACTAAATGTGAACTCGTACGTGTACTTATAGGATAAAATTCTTTAGCGAGGCTTGCAGTAAGAGTTCTGACTGCACAACTTTGTTATTTAGTAATACCTAAGCATCTTTATATTATAGGTAACGGAGTGATAGTGCGTGTTTGGTTAATCTTTATTGTACATAAACACAAGACACAAAAATACAAGTTAGAAATAGAAAACAGTACAAAGGCGGACTTATCCCAGATATGGATCTCTTCCAGTCAACCTTGAAATAAGAGGACAATTTAAACACTATAGAGAGTGTGTGCAATATACATTAAATTTACGCAAAGTTTTCTCGCATAGTAATATGAATCCACTTACCGTCCTTCGGAACCTGGTGGTGAAGATATACGTGGCTTCTTTGCCGTCAGTGAATAAGAAGTACGGTGGAGCAAGAATGTTTCTCGAAGAGCGCAGGGCGGCGATGCTCGTGTAGAAGAAAATGGTGAAGCCCGCTATCAGGACCGGTCTGAAAATAATTGAACTGTTTTTGAAAGGCAAAGGAAAAGGCAAGGCTTATTTTTTCTAAATACTTCCAAAATACTTGTATCATAGCATCCATAAATAGAAATTCTACTAAATAATCAAGGTCTAAATGACAAGGTCTAATAAAATGTATATACGTCTACTAAAAAAATACAATACAAAAAACTTTATGGCACCAAAACACATAACATGTAATGGGGTACAAAAGAGTAATTTTAAAATTTAAAACTGACTTCACTCCCAAACTACACAACCAATTTTGATAAAAAATTCTATAGGACCACCTGACAGTATATCTTTCCAAACAACAAAAAAAGAATTTTCTAAATCGCCCTGGACGTCTTCGAATAATCGGTAAACAAATATAAAAAAAAGATCGCGTCAAATTGATAACCTCCTTTTTTGATAAGTGGTCAGATCTCATGTTGAGCCAAGATTGTTGATCTATGCGCCCTTACATTACTAGGCCTAACTTCACATTTAGTCAAGACGTGTGGCTTGGCCGTTTTATTTCACACACGATGAACGAATGCCTATGAAATCTTCGCAGCGGTAGCAAAACGGCCAAGCATCAGGTTTTGACTAAAATGTAGAGTATGGGAAGTTAGGCCTGGTAAAGTAAGGGCGCATAGATCAAGAATCTTGGCTTTACATGAGATCTGACCACTTTTTCACAGGATAAGCTATGTAGAAGTAGACTCGTCAACATTTTTACACGAAAATGTTTTTTTTTTTGGGGATACTATCTTTCCTAAGAAAGCACGTGGATGGGCAAGACTATAGACGTGACTACTGAACAAATGAATGCTAATATTCTGTGACGTTTTTCTACATTTAATTTTTTTTAAACACATAAAACGAGGAACACCTTTGACTAGATGGGCTGACGAACTGAAAGTGTTTGGATATAGATAAGGATTGGGAAAAAAAGACCAAAGATAGGGAATACTTGAAGGAAAGAAGGGAGGTCTTTACCAAGCAGTGGTAAATACATACATACATAATACGCCTGTTTCCAACAGGGGTAGATAGAGACTATGGACCTCCACTTGCTACAACCCTGACAAAGCACTTTTTCTTCAGCTATCAATCTTATCTTATCAATCTCTTCATACATGCCCTTCGGTTACGGGTACTTTTTACCTCTCCATTTTTTAGAACATCTGCAATTTGATCGCAGAATGTTCGCCGAGGCCGACCCTTTCCTACTGTTCCTTTCACATTTATCATGAGAAACACAGGGCAATCATTCTTTTTTAATTTCATTCAATGCCATATTTTTTTTTTAATTTCTAACAATACTCCGTGAGTAAGAATACGTTAGTACCTGTGAGGATCCCTGTCGTTCGGCAGTATAGCCGCGACAGTGGCGTCGAGCAGTCCCCAGCCGCCGCGCCAGTGCATGATGCAGGCCAGGATGAAGATGTAGGTGTACACTCGAGACAGCGCCCGCTCCACGAGCCAGCGTCCCGCTCCACCGTCCGCTTTGCTCCAGGCACCGGTAGACCGCGCGAGCAGATGAGACCTTTAACCCAGAGAGAGACTAGTTAGTTAACAGCGAACGAAAAGGGCCTGAAAAGACCAGCATGGAAGAAACCTGTTAAGGTAATTTTTTTTTAACAGGTTTGTTCCATGCGGGTCTGAGAGAAAAAAAATTGAATGTAAGTGCTGCTTCTCTTCCCGCGCAGACCGTAAAAGCCGATCGAGGGCTTAAGCAAAAGTTGGAATCATGTTATTAGGTGATGGGGCTAGTAATCTATCACTATTTTGATTACAATTCCACCTTTTCGCTCACCACGCTAAAAGTGGCCTTTGGGTCTTGCGCCTTGAGCCCTCTTAGACACTGCGCATGACTCAAATTCCCAAATAGCTCTTTCTACTCCATTTGGGATAAAAACGTTATAGTGTATGTATGTCCTAGACGTAATCTCTCACGCTCATATATTTATTTGCAAAGGACTATTTGAACGCCTTGAAGTTTATTTATGCAATGGTTACGTGTAGAGTCTACTCAAACTCAAATGTTTATTCAGTAATTAGACCTTTGCAGGGGCACTTTTACACGTCAATAAGTATAATGTATACGTGTAGTTTATATACAATAAAACAGCATTATGTGGTTTAAAGTTACAGTATTTGGTAAATATAAACAACCTCAATTCATCTTATTTTAATGACCGGCCACAAAAAGAAGATAAATCCCTAAGGCACTAAAAATCTTTTATGATTGGTTGAAGATAACACGAGTTATATTTTTGACTCAAGTGCTAGGTCAGGTTCTTAGTAAAATCACCATCATTTGAGCTGCATAAAGTCCACTGCCGGACATAGGCGTCACCCAAAAACATCCTAAACTACCGCTCTAAAGCGACCTGCAACCAGCGCTTCCTAGCGACTTTGATCATGTCTCCTGGCCATCTGGGTAACTTTTCTACGCTTGTCAGTAAGTGGTTGTCTTTTAAGACTTCATATGAGACCTATACTAAATAGAATACGTATTGTGAAAGTAGTATTATTAGCAGTTTCTTCTCTATTTATCCCGAAGGTTGACTGGTAGAGAATGCTGTTAGCATTAAGTCCGCCTTTTGTACCCATGTTGTTTTAGTAAACAAAGTTTAGATAAAGTAAAATAAAAATAAGTAGGGTCTTAGATGTATCTCAAAGGTAAACTACACTGCACCTTTATATGACGCAACTATATTGCTAGAAAAACGTCAGAAAGTTAACTAACCTGAGTAAAGCAAAACATATATGAATCACAATACCCATGACATAAGTCTGGGCAAACGGGAACATTTTATTGTGAATATCCATGATGCCCCACGTGCCTCTCCAGATGCCTACCACCATCGGCGCCACCACAAAACTTGCAAACACTGCGTCTCCTGAAATTAAACAATAAAAGTTTTTACATTTATGCACATGTTTTTTATATAAGGTTAAATTATTAATTCTATTTTTAAGTATTTATATTTAGTTTAGCTGTAGTATTATTAATAGTTGACCGAGCGAGCGAAGCGAGTGAGGTCTCTAAATCGAGTTGGGAGCGAAAACACATTGTATGTATGTATGTTTGTACCGCGATAGCAGCCGAACCGATGGTTTGATTTTGATGAAATTTGGTAGGCATGCAGGAAACATCAATAGAATTTTCAAGTTCGTTGGGCATCAAAATCGGTTCAGTAGTTTTTGAAATATTAATAAAAATGTCCGCGATTATGTAGCAAACGAAACCATAGCGCGTTCTAACTTTGAATACCGACATCTAGGGGTTATTTAGTAAACTGAATTGCGAAAAATAATCGCGAGGTCTAAGTTCGCGGCGAACTACTAGTTATATTTAATTTTATTTAGAATATTTGTTTGTGTCTATTTGATTAATATAACTATTAATAAAAATATTTTTATTACAATTAGAGGACCTAAACTCTGCTAATGACAAGGGAGTAAGTGTGGCTACACCATCGCTAGTCGCTACACACTGGTCCACAACCATTTAAAAACGCCATTCCCCGCTATGAGAATAAAAAAATAATAAACTGGCTATAAATACTATCAAATTATGTTTGTTATTTAATTCAATACAATATTTTCATTTAAAACTGACTTCCAAGTATTCGTAGCGATCTTTTTTTATGTATGTTCACTGATTATTCGAAGACGCCAGGACTGATTTAGAAAATTTTTGTTTAAAAGGTCATACTTGTCGGGTATTTCCATAGAAATTTTATCAAAATCGGTTTTGTAGTTTGAAGGATAAGATGGTAATTAGTTTTGGTAAATTATATTTTATACGTCATCCTCTGCCAAAAAGTGTCGTTTTGCGACTGCATAAGACGTAAAATTATATATCCGGCAATAATTTATTAACATGGCCGGGTGGGTGCCTGTAATATGCCTTACCCAAACAAAAAAGATAAAAGTATACATCATCCGAGATACTGATCTTTTTGGCCAGAATTAAAACATTACATTTCCATCATTCCTTCTCCTTTTCCTTTCCCACGAGTGTCGTATGAAGCGATTCATAGGTACCTATGTAGGTAACAGAGCGGGCAGCAATATCATCATTATCATCATCATTTTAGACCCTACTGCAGGTGCTCGACCCTCTCTGTACTGCTAGAGCCATACTTGGCCAGAGCAGCCAGAAAATTGGCCTAACTTTAAAAAAATCTGTTTAGCTTGTATTTTCCAAGTCGCCTACGACATCCACGGGAAGACTTGGAGTGGTATATAGAAGATATGGAATATACCATTATTGCGGTCACCATAGTGGTGAAGCGATGGTAGCTGGAATATCCGATCTCTGGTGATTACGAGCAAATCCTTCCTTTATTTGGAGAGGCCTTTGGTACAGCAAAGAAGCAATACAAGCTGTAAAAATATTTCCATTATGATTCTACCTGCACCATAGCAGACCTCACTGCGATCGCATTTCGTGGTTTCTTCGTCAAATGGCTCCTCGGAATCTGTTTTTTCTGCTACCTTCGGTTTCACATCGTATAGGAGATTCTCAGTCAGCTTTTCATTCATCTAAAAACAATTAGGTTTGTTTCACTCCATCAATCCATCAATTTTTTGTATCAGTAACAATTCAAGTCATTTTGGTAATTCCGCTACACATCACTAGATGACAGTCAGGTGTTCCGTCACACAATCAAAATTGGATTTTTTAAATTGTGAACAGTTTAATTTATAAGTACTTTACATTCGAAAGATAGTATCGTCATAGTGTGCTCCATTACCAATTATATACAACAAAAGGAAATGATTCCAATAAATACATATGTGTAAACAATTCATTTCTAGTCACATTTTTATTATGTACGTTATTTGTATGCTATACCTTATTCATATTTATTATCTATATCTATAAGCTATGGATGCAAATGCGGACTGATTGACAGTCAAAGTACTTATAAAGAACAAAGGGTCTTTGATGTTTATTTGTTATAAAATATAATATCGTTGAGTTATTATCCCAAAACACAAGTCTCGAACTTACTTTGGGGCTAGCTCAACCAGTGAAATTTGTCCCTATATATAATAAAATAAATAAAAATCTTTATTTTTTCCTTCATAGAAGCGTACAGAGAACAATTTTGTATTGGTATTACTCTAAAACTAGACTGGAGTTAGTTCCCCGTAGAACCTATCGTTATGAAGGACTGGTGCCTGAAGTAGTTTTCGTGAGAAAACCTGTGACACAGGTCACCAGGGCCCCCTGCGGATAGATTGTATAGGATACCAACAATACCGACTAAGTACACAGTTACATTAATAATTATAATTTATAACTTACAACTAAAAGAAACGATTTAGAATTAGGGAAAGGAATTTTATATATAAGTATACCATCATTGTTTTTTTTGTTTGTTTTAAATGTATACAGAACTATCACAAAGTGTTTGTATGAGTGTGTCATGTGTTTATGTGAAAAATTGTGGGATGTGTGATTATGTGTGTGTAAAAGGCAGTAATTTTTATTGGATGCAAGTAGCCAATTCGCCATGTATAGGATTCAACAAGATATATGAAAGGGAGAATGCAGAAGAAAAGTTAATTACGACGGTATTATTTATTCAGGAGGTTTCAGTAAGTTCTCAATCTCGTGGTAATCTAGTTTTTTGAGATATTCTGATACAACGGTTTTACATGTAAATTTTGGTAGTTTGTAAATGCTGAGTTTGTGGTTGAGTTCATTATAAACGTAAGGGCCGAGAAAACAGAAGAAGTGCTTCGATGTGGCAGTTCTAAGAGAAAGTGTTTTGCATACAGTACCCTTTCTTCGTTTATTTTTATTGAGTTCTGGGTCATATGTAAGATAGGAGTGCTGTCTTAATACTGTTTGAAGAACAAATGTTTTTCTAATGGTAAGGACATCCCATAATTTATACAAGTCTTCCGATGGAAATCGCATTGGAAGTCCCGCGCCAACTTTCAACAAGGCTCTTTGTGCTGTCTCGACTTGCAATAGATGACTCTTAGCCGCTCCACCCCAAGAAGAAATACAGTAAACAATGAGCGATTGCGCCAAGGCGAAGTAAACCATTCTGGTTACCCCCCGGTCAGCAGCGTGTTTGAGGTTTCTAAATATGTAAATTAGTTTGCGTATCCTATTTTTAAGTAGTGCTGTATGATCCTTGAAGCTGAGAGTCTGGTCGATTAAGACTCCTAAATATTTTATACTATCTACTCTTTCAAGGGCTAGACAAGAGCAGGATGGCCAGAGGAGACCAGAAGTATGGGCAGTAATTGAATAGGATGGGTTGGGAAGTAAATCGGATCTGAACGCAAAAGTCATGTACTTCGTCTTGGCCACATTTAAAGTTAGTATGTTTTGGTAAAGCCATTCATTCACTAAATCAAATCCCTTCTGAGCAGAGTCAAATACATCATTCCAATTGTTACCGCTGAAAAATAGGGCTGTATCATCAGCGAATGAAAAAAATGTTCCTTGTTGTAACTGCAGCTGACAGAGATCATTAATATCGATTAGGAACAACGTTGGCCCGAGAATACTTCCCTGCGGCACCCCAAAGCTTATAGTTTGCGCCTTACTAGTTCTTTCTCCGATTCTGACTCTTTGGGTTCTGTCGTTGAGATAACTTTTTAGCAGTTTTAGAGGTAAGCCACGAACACCTATTTCCTCTAGCTTCTTAATTAAAATTGGGATTGATACTGTGTCGAATGCCTTAGCTAAGTCAAGGAAAAGAGTTAAACATTTTTTTTGTTTATCTAGTGAGGCAATTATTGAATTAACAAGTTCGTGTACAGCGTCGTCGGTTGATTTACCTATTCTTTATCCAAACTGAGCCGGTGAAATAATATTTTGTGATTCAAGGTAAGCAACTAATCGCTTATTGATTATCCTTTCCAGAATCTTAGAGATGGTTGGAAGAATGGAAATTGGTCTATAGTTATTGACACAGTCTCTGCGACCGCTCTTGTGTATAGGTCTTATAATGGCAGTTTTAAAGGCCGTAGGAAATATGCCGGTTGAGGTTACAAATGTAGGTTAGGATGGGCGTTAGTAAGTTAATATATCGTTTTAAAATTTTTGCAGATATTCTATCAACACCCACGGCACAATTTTCTTTTAGCCCCATTATAAGTTGAAATACCTCATCCTCATCAGTGGGAAGAATAACAAATGAACTTGTCCGGGATGATCGATGATGACAAAATTATTTACGCTGTTTTCCTCTTAAGCACGTATGAGGATTTTTGGCCGCCAAGTTTTTCCCAATGTTTAAAAAAAATTTTTTCACCTCTTCAATGCTCCGTTCTGCATCTACGGGGTTGACCAGGCAAACAGAGTGGTCAATTGTTTTGTTGTTGCCACTGATGGATTTTATTACGTCTCATAGTTTCTTCTTATTGCCCTTGGCCTTTTCAATCTCTTGTTTTTCGTAGGCTCTTTTGATCTTTTAGTAAAACGTTACAAAAATTTCTGTATCTCTTATAGCTTGTTTTGATAGTTTCATTTTCAGGATTTTTTTAACTTTCTTGTATAGATTATCTCTGTTTTTCATAAACCGCAACAGTCCCTTAGTTATCCATGGTTTATTAGTCCGTTTCCGTTCAAAAATTTTAGATTTTGTAGAATTATCATCAATTGCTTTAGTTACATGTTTCAGAAGAAGATCTGTAGCAGTGTTTACGTCAGTACAGTCAATAATAGCGTCAATAGGGATGTCTAACATGGATTGGTCTAAACCTGGGAAGTTAATCTAATGTTTAGTCAAGAGCGATTCATTCCAGTTAAGGGAAAGTGTTACACTAAGGCTATGCTATCATGGTCAGTGATAGATGTATCAAATACAAGACAAGTGGCTTGCGCTTTTGTCTTAAGTATTATGTGATCCAGGCAGGTTTAACCATGAGTGGGGATTGTATAACCAGGAAGTAGGCCGTGACTTGCCAGCATGTTGAGGTACGCATCAGAATGAGTATCGTTGTTGTTGGGGGCTATATCAATATTTATATCTCCACAGATAAATATATTTTTGCACCAGGATAGTTTACGGAGAAGAATGTCCAAAGAATCAATGAAATCGCTTGGGTTTGAAATACCCGGCGGTCTATAAATACCAATAATACATGTGTCTGAATTTAACTTAAGTAAAACGCAGTTAGCATCAGTAATAAGAGGTTCTTCGTAAGATACCTTAATATTTTTATTATAATAAACTACTACTCCTTCGTTTTGAGTCTGATGGGCTGTAGATGCAATATAATCATAGCCCTCGAGGTGCGGAATGGATTTCGTCGTGGGTAACCAGCTTTCATTAAGGACCAGTATGTCCCAAGAGACCTGGGATCTCGTGAGAAGGGATGTGAAGCTAGGGAGATTATGACTAATACTACGAATATTTTGGCTCATCAAGTTAATTATGCTTTTACCGCCGAAAACACGCCCGAAGGATGTCCACCACCTACAATTCTTTTGTTTTTAACGTTTTCGCGCGCCAGATAAAACAGGTGTTTGACTTTGGTGGTTAATGACTCTGAAATATATATTTTACGTGCAGGGCCCTCAACGCCAATCATTTGGGAGTTTAGGGGAGACTTTTTACTATCACGCCTTGATTTATTAAAGGATTTGTATTGTAAGACAAGGGATTCTTTGCGTAAAGCAGTTGTAAAGTCCATGACGACCGCCTCGGACTTAGAACGGTAAATATTCCTTATTTCAGCTTTTCGGAGCGACGAGCTAATTCCCATGGCCGAGCCTATTCTCTGCACAAGCTCTGTAAGATGATATTTAGTTTCTTCACTCTGTCTGGGTATGTTCCTTATCTCAATAGTCGTGTCTCGAGCACTTTTTTCGACGGCTTCCAGCTTACTCTCCAAATGGGACACTCGCAATTTATATTCATCATTATCCTTTTGAATCGATACCAATTGTTGAAGTAAATCCTCATTGCGAGAATTAGAAATCTCCACAGATTTTTGGAGTTGTTTGTTCTGTTCTATAAGTGCAATCATAGACTCATTCAAAATGTCGAATTTTCGATCATTTTGTAATTGGTTGTTGGCGAGCATGCCAATTATTCAGAGAATGATAATCTTCCAGCATTTTAAGTGCAGTCTGTGTTGGTACAAGTATCAACGGCGCGCTTCTGTCTCTTGTTGATATTGAAATAATTATTAGCTTCGGCATCGAATTTACCTGGTAAATCAAGGGCAGTATCGGAATTGTAGTGCGTGACTGTATTTAACATTGGTAATTGACCGCCCTTGGATGGTGAACGCGTGACGGACATCTCAAAACTTATAGTTAGGGAGGCGAATAGGAGAATTTTCGGCAATACTCGAGCGTGGCAGTTTAAGATATGAGAGATACCTTAGACCTAATAGAACAACCTTGTAAAGTATTTAGCTCTATATGTAGTAACGCGCGCTTAGGATAGACGATCAGATTAGTAAAAAAAATCGATAGTCTGAAATACTCGAGCGCGTCAGATTAAGATATTGGGGGTTGATTTTAGTGTTTAAAGACTAAATTTAACTAATCTGACGATAAGTCCTTGACGCCGCCGAGTTATAGGGTCGCGAACTTGTAAAAAAAAAACGTTAATCCGGCATTCTCGAGCGCGACTTTTTTATTTTTTATTCTGAAGAATATAATCTAAAACTTACTAAAAATACAAAATCTGCCGGTTTCCGCATGACCGGAAGTGTGAAGGAGCCATTTCGTCTTCCTAAGAACGCGTTGCGGCATATAATATAAGTCGCGAACGATACATTTTACAAAAAAAAAGTTTAAATAAACATTTACGTTGGTTGTATCTATCGCTTTATTGTCATTCTTAAATTCCCCGTTTTATCAAGGAGAAAGAAAGGAAAAAAAAAGAAACCAAAAAACCTTTTTCGGTCAGATTAAGAGAACCCACCAACTTTTTTGTCAGATTAAAAAAATATGCTTTCAGGATACCGAGATAAACCTCCCCTATGAAAATCTGACGCGCTCGAGTACTTCAAAAAACTTTTTTTTTTCATTTTCAAAAATTCATCGTAACTTATCGTCACGCCGAAATCGTCAGATTTTTTAAAAGGAGCTTCCTTGGGGCCTACTTAACACCCCTTCCGAAAATCTGACGCGCTCGAGTAAATTTTTTTTTTTGCATTTTTGACTACTTTATATGCCTACCCCCACCACGCAAACCGGCAGATTAGTATACCGTTGTTATCAGAGGCACTTGGGGCATATGTAGTATGAATATCTGACGCGCTCGAGAATGCCCAAGTAACTGTTTTTTTTAACATTTTCGAAAAACCGTACACGCCAAACCCACCGCTAAAATGGTTTTTACCATACGAGCTTTTCTTTTCGAAATTATTTTATCTTTCGATTTTGATAGGTCTCGACGGCGCCGTTGAATTACGCCATTTAGCTACCTCGCCTCCCTAACTATTAGTTAATGTCTCGAGTAAATGAAAAAAATAACTCGGGCTCGGCGGGGCTTGAACTCAGCACGCTGATATGCAGAGTGACGTAGCGACCGCTAGACCAGCGGTGACGTATGCTGAGTGGTGAAATATTTAATTGCTTTGAATGAAGGAATGAAGTGTTATTGCTAGAATGACGTATAGGTGTGGGTAAACTGGGATTCAATACTTTTAAATCTACCACTAACACAATTTTATCGCACAATAATTACGAGCACTGTTTTCGACTAATTAGACTAATTGTCTAGTATTTCCACTGACAATTTTACCGCATAATAATTACGAGCACTGTTTTCGACTAATTAGACTAATTGTCTAGTATATCCACTGCAGACAAAATAGAAATTAAGAAATTATGCAAGCACTTTGAATGGCAAACAAATTGGTAAACTCCTCACTATTTGAGATATTATTCTTCTTATTTTAATTGATTTATTTCCGCGGAGCAAAGTGATGTACGTGTTGTTGTGACAAGGTCCGAGCGGGGGGGGGGGGGGATATATCTATTAATATATTAATTTAAAGAAAATCAGCCTATGTTTGAAAGGCTGTTAATCATTCCTTAGTTGTTTGTTGTCTAGCGTACACCGAACAACTAGCAAGTTTTACTGGATCGTACTCAACCGCATATAAATGATTGTATTTTGATAGACCAAATTAAATTACCTTGAACAAAAGCGCATAGGTAATTAATAATAGTATTACATACAGAACGGAAACTCGCACCGTCTCCTGCAATTTGGCGTCCCTCGTCGTTTATTTATCCACGGAAAACCATAAACAACGAAAATTTTTTAGCTTTCCGAGTGACGAAAACAGGTAAGCAAAGCAACAAATTCTGTTGTGGCGCCCTTATTGTTCAACTCACACATTTGACGTGTGCACAGATATAGTCGTTTGTAGTAGTACTAGGTATATTTGTTAGTCCGTTTCTATGAAGTGCGATAGCTGTGACAAAAGTGTAAGTATCTATTTGTACAATATACCTTATTTAGACATGTGGTCACGTTTTTAGGGTTCCGTAGTAAACAAGGAACCCTTATAGTTTCGCCATGTCTGTCTGTCTGTCTGTCTGTCCGCGGTCCTACTCAGAAACTACAAGTACTAGAAAGCTGTAATTTGGCATGGATATGTGTAGTGTACCTCTAACAGATTTACTATCACTATGACACTGGCTCACCTTTACACCAAGACACGTCCGCTCTGTACGACATCTACAGTTCGACTGAGCGATCCGACTGCCGCACAACGTACTTATATAACGTACAACTGACGTTCTACCCTCATATGTTTCTATTTATAGACACAGAACACTACATCCCTTCCTTACAATTTTTTTTTAAATAAAATTACAGTTACGGAGTATGTTCCAATTATAACTAGGTTATCTTATAACCCACGATTCAATTAAATCTGCAACCTAATAGAGTAAGAATATTGATCGATTCAGATATTAATGAACTAAGTTTTTCGTTCTCCCTCTATCCTTCCCCATTAATTTTTTTTTTTCTTTTTTTTTTCTTTAGTTAAATTCAAACTAACAAGCAATTACTCATAACTCATAACCAATAATAAAATTTATTTTCCTTCGGTCGAGTTTGACTGCCAGTGTCAATCTCTAATGTAATTCCTGCCTTTGCTAACTGAGAAAGCTATCTACTAACTGAGAAAGCTAAAATAAAAGGAACGCTTATATTAGTTAAAAATATCTTGACAAAATAGTGTTTTTTCTATATATTTTTCCAAATTTCATTCAACTTGTAATATGACTGATGACAAAGCAGACTAATTAAATTTTTTCGAATTGAGTCATTCTAAACCTTTAAGGCTCGAAGTAAATTGGGATTTTAACTGCCATTTGACCAGCTTACTTGATTTTCCAAAGGCCCCAAAGTGAGGAAAATAGTCTGTTGTGAATGTACGTAAGGACCCACGAATAAGACGATTCGGGTGGAATACCCGTCTTAGGGTCATGGTCACTTGTTCGCGTAAAAATACATAAACAGCCATCCGAGAGCAGTGTAACCTGTGTAACTTGCTCACTAATGAGCGAACGGTATAAAAATATTTTACCTATTCTTCTTCCTTTTCCAACACTGTCAGAAAATGGATTACTGTCAAAAGTCTACTTATATCGGCCGTCATAAGATATCTAACGAATTCTTGACTCCTGTTATGCATAACTATAAAATTGTTTCAAAATAACCAACAATCTCAGCGGTCACTTAATATAATTGTATTCTACAATACAAATTAACACTGAAAACACGCACTTTTAATTTTCACTTTCTTTCACTCATCACTTACTTTAATATTTTTAAAGAGAATATGTAATGAACTACTTAACATTTTACTCAATATTCTAAAACCACATCACTAAATGAAAACTATGCCAAAATTAAGCAAATGAAATAATAATCAAAACCAATAGTATAGAAACACAAGAACTTGCGTATTATATATGTTCTTGCTTGTTGACCGAGCGAGCGAAGCGAGCGAAGCGTCTCAGTTTCGAGATTAGCCAAAAATTCTTTTGTCCGTCTGTCTGTCTGTCTGTCTGTCTGTTCTCGCCTACAGGTCGCATTTCTTAACCGATTCTCATGAAATTTTGTAAGCAGGTTCAGCAACTTAATAGATTTTTTTTGTCGAGCCTGTTTTTCGATTTTTTTCAAAATGGCGGAAATATGGGGGTTCAAAAATTTAAAACTGTCATATATCCACCATTTCAAAATATTTTCAAAAATGTCATTAGACTTTTTTGTTGCTATTATAAAAACAATTTTTTTTTATTTGAACAACTTTTTTGTCTGAACAACTTTTTTTATACTTAAACGGGTTTAGGGTGACTCGCGGAGTATAGCTGACTAAGCCGCAACGGATATACAATACGAATCTTCTTACAAAATATACTGAAACTATTTAAGGGTGAATTCAGTCCGGGTTACTGAACAACTTTCTTAAAAATACATATCTCCCCTGGGGTCCACGAAGTAATTTCTCTGAATCACTATTATGGTTATTATTTTGAGTTTCATAAGTAGTTCTATAAATTTTATCATATTTAACCGACTTTAAAATAAAAGGGTTTTGCTTATTTTACGATTCGTTTTTTTTCTTCAGTTTTTGCTTATTTTGATTGATTGTTGGCTTGTTTATTAAATTTAGCAATTTTGTTGAGCGAACTTGCGTTCAATCGCTATTGCTGCTTGTCTGTGCTTCTGTAGTAGTATTAGTGATTATGCCACGAACTAACAAGAGACAAGAAGTAGCTTTACGAAGAGAGTAAGAAACCAATGAGCAGCGGCATAGAGCCATGGAAATACAAATAAACATTTACACGAAAACCCATTAATAGTTTTCTGGTTTTTTCAACAACGAGCTGACTTTGTCTTTTGAAAAATGATAGGTCATTTTTCAGTGAAAGACTACTGGTACAGAACTGAATTTCAGCATCACGGTAGACCTCATATCCATGTGATGTATGGTAGGAAGGTGCTCCTGACATTTCAGAGCTAGATCAAAAGTCATTTGAAGAAAGGGCTGTGATTGCCAACTATTTTGGAAATTTGGTCACAATCATGAATCCGCATATCGGTAAACCTGCGCCGATTATTTATCCAAATCAGGTACATTATTCTGAAATAATAATCGCGAGGTCTAAGTTCGTGGCGAACTACTAGTTAAAATTTCATTTCGTGTTTCTGATTTGCCGTTAAATATCAATTTGCATCTTCCTATGTTTCGAGTTGGTGATAATCCTCGAATGTCTGCTATATCTACGTCTGCAAAAGTCCGCTTAGTTTTATAAGAATGTTCATGCATGAATTGCTCAATCTTTCTTACCACTGTTGTTGTTTGATTCTTGACTCTTCAGTGGGATTTGAATCCCGGGCTGCTCACGCAATTTAATGCGCGCTTATATAGCCAATTCAGTGATTTTCTTATAAAAACACTTAATATAGAGGGGCAATACTATAATTTATAACAAATATTTACATGCAATGACCTCTTACATGTGTCAGCACCGTGGCGGCCAACTACCTCGGCCGCATTATCGGCTCGGCAGCCGCAGCTGCAGAGGATGCAGCCGAGAGAAACCGGGCTAAGTATGCGGCTTTGGAGCCGTATTATTGCTTCGTCCTAGTGGCGATAGAAACGATGGGCTGCTCGGGTGCTGATGATAAGCACCTGATCGGCGAGATAGGGCACAGAATTGTAGAGAAGACTGGTGACTCCCGCTCAGGCTCGCCTCTCGCGCAAAGGACGGCCATTGCAATCCTGCGTGGCAGTGCTGCCAGCGTATTTGCGCGGGAAACGACAAAGGCGGTTTATATGACAGATTCTTGTGTGTACTTTGATATAGTTTTGACAGTGCTTACATAGATAAACATACAAGACCTAGGACAGTTTAAAAAGGCCATTTTCCAACTTGCCCTGATCGGGGATCGAACCCGGGACCTCTGGGTGGTGGATTAGCATGGTGACCACTACGCCACGGAGGTCGTCATTCTTGATCTCGCACATTTTAATGTGGGCTTACGGCCTCACCCAATTTAATGATTTTCTTTGCCTCGCACAATCCAATGCATGCCCAAACTGACAAAAGGTTAAACGGCATGACACAAAACCTTTCTTGTTCCAGATTCTTCAGATGTAATGTTTGAAGCTAGAAAATATATTTCCAGTGCCCTTATCCATTTCTCACATCTAGCGCCTACCGACACTGATCACTGTCAGGGTCGAAATACTCGAGGTTTGGAAGTGTCGTGACTTGAGCCATTGGCTGATGTGCAAATTGTACAATTAAATCCACATTTGCGCAAGCTTACACTGCCTTTCAGTCCAATTAATATTATCTGAGCTGACCTTTCAAATCGACCATAAATAAATGCTCATATGGACTTTCATGTTGTCCTTTAACATAGATCATATCACTCACTCGTACTAGCTATCGACTATGCAATATGTAAGGTCTATCACACAACTATTTGACATAGCTATCATATTGCCATGTCTCATCATTAGCTATCATATTGCCCCATGTCATAGCTATCATATTGCTATACATGTGTCATCATAAGCAATCATATTGCTGTTGTTATCGGCTATCATATTGCCATGTCTCATCATTAGCTATCATATTGCCCCATGTCATAGCTATCATATTGCTATGCATGTGTCATCATAAGCAATCATATTGCTGTTGTTATTGGCTATCATGTAAGCACATAGTTAGATCCCTTCTGCTTTCGTGGGACTACTTCGACACAGAGCTATTTTTAAAAATTGTAAAGTAAGCTTAACTATTAATTTAAAACATTTATATTAAGTAAGTACCTATATTTATTGAGTGTACTAGTTATGTGAAGCATCTCACGTGTTCCTAATTAGTTATTAAAATGAATTGGCTATTAGTTTGAGTGTCAGTCATTATTATCTGCAATTCTTCTAAACCTAATTGTCGGCACATTTTAACAAAATTGGAATTTCAAACTGGCCACCACAGGACAGGCATGTTGCCTAGTGTGGGGCCAACAGTGTAACTTTTGTGTACATTAAGGAGTCAAATAAATTTCATTTCATTTCAAATTTCATTTCATTTCATTTCAAATCATATTGTCATGTATCATATCATTTTTCTAATAAATCATACCTAAGTAGGCTATCATATTGCCATTGACCACAGGTTATCGTATTGCTTATTTCGTATACTACCTCATTACCGGTAAGTGTATACTTATACAATAGAGAATATGCACGCATTAATTTTTATTTGCTTAATAAAAGCCTTATTAATCACAGTAAACAAATATGAAAGAATTTATAAAATTTCTTAATCAGCGACGAACCTGTGATACGATAAAGTTTCAATTAGAGAGAGAAGTCCGATATTGACTGGTGACGTCATAAATACATATCATCAATACATTTGCTATAGAAAATAGCGTATTTTGCGAGTGAGATAGACATATTTTCGTAAACTCGCTATATCTCGTTCGTTTTTCCACCAATTTTTATTCTGTTTTCAGTGTTAGTTAGTACTTTCGAATATTTACGGATAAACTGGTTCGATAACACATATTTTTTCATGCATATTCCCTACAATGGTTTCTCTCCTTTTTTTTTAATTTTTTTTTCACACCGCTACAACGTCAAAGACAAAGAGGCAACCCAATCGAGGCCTACAAAAGTCTAATAGGATATTATGATGTACCCTATTTGCAAGACCTATTACAATTTTCTTACAATAACGATTGAGAGGACATTAGCTGAAATTGTATCGTGTGAAATCAAAAGAAATATCAATTCATAATTTTCTCTCTAATCATGTGGTTGCAGACTGAAACCAGAGAATGTTGTTAACTGCATCTTTAGTGAACAGCTTTAAAAATACACTGTATAGAAACCAGATCAGCTTAATAAACTGCTAGTATGTTTTAAAGCAAATAAAAATAATAACCCTCATCAAGAAAATCAAAGCCGACTCACCGAGTGTGAGCCTCACGGCTCTGACAGAAAGCACCCATAAATTATACTCATTGACTCCAGCGACTGGTGACCTTCCGTCACAGCATTGCACTCCGGATCTGATGCAACTATCCTCCAGCATGACTCTTAGGTTTAAAAGTGATGCCTGTCTAGGAGTAGAATAAAATACCTAATAAAAGAGTTTCACCACATAACTATAATGATCTACGTTCCTTCCGTAAATTCAGCACCTCTCATTTCATACGGAAAAATAATATAATCCTCCATTTATTTCACTTAATCCATGTACCTCGGAAAACTATAGCTATTTGAATAATATATTTCAATAGTAATCGCGTAATAATTAACTTCATATACGACGATATCAATTTTTCCGTTACGTTTTTCCTCTGAAATTCTAGGGTGATTAATTATATTACCCTATTAAAAGATAAGTTCCTTATTTCTTTCGCAAAAACACTAGGTAATCAACAAAGTAAAGATATATATTTTTTATTTTGACTTAACTTATTTTTTCTTTACTCTGACACTTGTGAAAGACTGGACCTGATGCCTAAGCTACGCATAAAGCCTTTATTTTAGGTTACCAAGTCTCCCTAAGGTATTAATCTTAAAAATATATAATCTGAGAATTGTCAATATTAATTATATACTTTTGATGATCAACATTAACTAACAAATTAAAATTTTCCAGCTCATTAATGTGATGGACAAAGCACAGTAGTCCATTAACTTATTAAACAAACTTTTATTTTGCAATAAAGTATAGCCATTACCTAATATAGTAAATGCTAACTGACACAATATATTTTTTTTTTTAACATTCAGTGTGCAGCATTTACTTTTGATTTAAAATTCTATTTGCTTTTGAGCATTTACATTAAATATTATAAAATGGAAAAATAACTCACCGCGTGGCTTCGCATCATTTTCTCGTCGCCATTATGTAGTGTACCTCTAACAGATTCACTATTACTATGACACTGGCTCACCTTTACACCAAGACACGTCCGCTCTGTACGACATCTACTGTTAGACTGAGCGATCCGACTGCCGCACAACGTACTTATATAACGTTTAACTGACGTTCTACCCTCATATGTTTCTATTTATAGACACAGAACACTACAATATGTATATTAATCATGGCGAAAAAGTCGTAAAATAAAAACTGGAAAAATATTTTTTTTTTAGGTTAGCTGCCATACATGTAAAGAGGTAGTCAATATTTTTTTTCTTAACAAACACATTGTGTGGGGTGTTGTTGAATAGGTCTTTCAAAAACATTGTGAGCTTGGTAACACCATTTTTGGATTTAGGGATCCGTTTCTGAAATATTTGGGTTTAAAGTGAAAATTTTTGTTGGAGACAAGTGTCCCCCCCCCCTCTATCTGCTAAACGGTTATATATGGCCACGTGAAAAAATTCACAGCTATAGTATATATAATGTAGTTTAAAGGAAAACTATCAGAGCTAAGTTGGGTATACAAAATAAAAAGTTATAGGCGATCAACTTATAAAATGTACTCGGAAAAAGATATTTCATACAAATTCAATAGATAATTAGTTTTTAAACGTTTTTAGTGGCATAAACTCAAAGTTGGCATTTGGAACTACGGAACCCTACACTGCGCGTGGCCCGAGACGCACTTGGCCAATTATTTATAGAATGTTTGGTAAATGACATCGGGCTGGCACCGAAAATCAGCAAATGTCCCAAAAATCTGCCCTACCGACCAAATATTAAACCGTATCGGAGTTCATTGACCTTGCCACATTTATTTAGTCGGCCGGTAGCATTTTGTTAATGTTGGAAACGGTCGACAAGACTCAATTATTGAAAATACTGCCTACGTTCTTGACGTTTTGATTTACTCTCCAAATTTAAAAAAATTCAATCTAAAATTTCAAATATAGAGTTTTAAACCATTTAAAAGTTGGTTAAAAATATGTTTAAAATAATCACTGATTTTTATCTTGATTTTAGAAGTTTTGTACTTTTCTTTCTTTTCCTTTATGTTTTGTGGCCAACGTTGGTGTATGTAAATATTTAACGGATAAAAGACAGTTTCAATATTGACGGTACCAAAAATTGAGTTTATAGGTTTATAGCTACCGTAAAGATTTGCGTTTTTAATTTTCTTACAACAGATCAGATAAGCCCGGTGTAGATTTCTTTGGACTTAATAAGATCCACGCCTCCAAATCAAATCATTCAAAAATTACTAACGTAATATTGTTTTACTGTTAGAAAATTATAGGTTTATTCATAAATCGAAACAAGATTTACGTTTAAAAACTAATACCCGAATACATGAGCTATTTACAGCTAACAATGGATATTATATTTGAGAAATGTGTTAAACCTTACATTTGCTACCACACTCCATATCGAAAAAAAAAATACTTTTCGTCTTGGCTTCAAAAAGAAATTGTTTATACACTAGAGGCATTATATTATACACCTACCTAAATGACCACATTAACTAAAATCGATTTACGAGGATTCAAAAAACATGACATTAATTTACAATCTTTATTGAAATTTCAAATTATCCAGAGTGTATCAGTGGACAAAATAATTTATGTCGTAGGTACTTTCAAAGGACAAAACCATTTCTAATCAACTCTAGGTCGTTAACAACGCTATTCGTATAGGCAAGCAAGTTTTGTTTCTTTTTACCACAGACTCAACGCGTCATTAAAAACGATTGTCATGTTAATTACACTGTAAACAACATCTGAGTAGATTTTTTGATGACTTCATTTCTTCATTACTCGTTGGCTAATTTTGCGGTAGCGTTGTTAAAGTAATCTATAAAAAAAACTATCTAACTTTCGTAGAAAGGTGAAAACAGAAAGTTGGTTGGCTTTTAAACTATGAACATACACACGCGCTTTGAACCCATAAATTAATGTATATAAACAGGACTAAGCTCGAACCTTTTTTGTTGGGTCTAACGTTTCAAACAGGAGTGGCATCCTTTGTGGTTGCAGACAGACACGGATGTAACTCCTATTCGAAAAGGTAGATTTGAGAAGGTTCGTGCTAAGTCCCGTTTATATAGGTACATTAATCATAGAAAGTTTGGTAACAGAATTTACAACTCAACAGATACAACTAAGTTCACTTCAAAATTAATTTTAAAAACACTAGCTAGATAAATAAAATTTAAATTAACTACCCACATTTTAAAATCAATTGGAAGTTAAATAATAAATTTTAATCATAGCGTGTGTGATGCTTATGATAAAATATTGAATACTGACTAGGTATGAACCTGATTAATCTTTCGTAAAAATAAATTGACGTAGGTTACTACCTACGTCAATTTATTTTTACGAAAGATACTCATACCTTAGGTACGTGAAATTACCTACTTTAATAAAAACAAAATCAAGTGCAATTTGAAAATTTAAAATACAATTTCGTTTAAAATTTACAAATAAATGATTACTTACCTCTTCTTTATGTATTCCCATTATTATTTTATCTGACACTGCGACCTTTTCTTTTTGAATTAAAAACAAACTTTCCACGCTTGCAATGTACTACTAAGAGCTATACATTATGCGGTTAATCTTGACAACACCATTGAACTTACTGCGGTAGGATAAAGTGGATTTAGAGCAAGAAGCATTTTATGGGTCTGCACAGAAATGTACTAAACCAACCGTGAATTTACAAAGCATAGCGTAAACAAGCGCAAATGTTTTTTTTATTTTTTAAATATTGTTTTTGATGTAATGATACCTATTTGATTCTTAAATCGATACTGGTTCTTATAAGTAGATAGTATAAGTATATATTATTTTACCTCTTTGCTATGTTAGTACACACACGGTAGGTGAAGTTATTTTCGTTTATTCGTCGTACTTCAACGAGCTATTATTGCATATAAACCGGAAATGTGTATAATTCAGGAATTCTATACAATTCCGAGCTTATCTAGGAAATCTATGACATCTATGAAGTATTGTTTACACGACGATTCCTAGTATTGATGTGGTATTGACTAGGATAGAATACCTAAAATATTTATTGAATACTAGCCGAAGCCCGCGACTTCGTTCGCGCGGACTTTATGTCTCTGGAAAATGCTCATCAGGCTGAACAACTTTTACTAAGGCGGCATTTTTATATCTCTTATAGTTTAACTGGACCATTATGGTTCTGCATCAGGCGTTCCATTTTCCAAAATCATTTATACCCTATATGTTGCCCAGGCTTAATAGCTATATAACAAAAAAAGTTTCATTCGAATCCGTCCAGTATTTCCGGAGATTAGCGTGTACAAACAGACAAACAGACAAACAGACATACAGACAAACAGACAGCCATATTTTTTTAAATTCTTACTCTATTACTACGTCTCAATCGCCCCTAATATTTTTTTTGGAAATATATTTAATGTACAGACACACTTTTTTTACTGTTTTATTATATGTATAGATTAATGTACAGACACACTTTTTTTACTGTTTTATTATATGTATAGATACAATATACTTACAGTCAGTAGGCATTGCTATGGGAAAATACTGATGATGATAGAAGAAATTAAATATTTTTGGTACCTCTCCTCGACTTTTTTCTTGTCAATTCCTTGGTATCATTGTATAGGTAGGTCTTTTGAAACGTTACTTCAGAGGAAAATACGCATTTAAAGGAAAATCGTACATCAAAGCGGATCTAGAAAAAACGTTACTAAATGACATTTCCTAAAGATCTGCTCTTCTAAAGAGATATATGTCCACATTATCACCATTTTGTTAGCTATTTCTACATTATATAACTAATTGGCTATGGAACCATATACCTGCTGATAGTCATGTGGCCGGGCGGGTGCGCAGAGACTGCTTGGGGCATCGTTGAAGTTATTTAAATTTTTAAATGTTCATATATTGTTTTGTTTATTTTACATAAGTATTACTAATTATATTATCTTTAGTATTAGATATCAACATAATATAGATCTACATAATAGAAAACTACATAGAACTTCGTTATTACGCATTTTTAGCAATTGGTTATTGTAAAATTGAATTCTATACGTAGCCGTAACGGTACACTAAAAAGATAAAAACAAAAATAAAATCAGCGAAAAAAGTTCATATGTTTTTAATGACCTTTAACAGGATTTTAGAACCCAATTAAAAGGCTACATTATCTTAGATTCTTAAATTACGTTTTTTACGTAGAGCAGTAAAAACATTAAATCATTCATGATATAAAAATGCACTAGCTTGTTTTTAAAGGCTGTGTAGGTAAATTGTAAGAGAAAAATAAATATAAATAGGTAATTAGCTACGTATACATAACCGTTTCGCGAAGCTATTTCTGGTTTTTTACCACACGCTTTATAAAAAAGTATTAACCAAATAAAACCCCATTGAATAAGCTCTCAACTATAATATTATACTTAAGTATAGATATATAACAGGATATCCTACACATATAATCGTAACAACACTTCACATCTGCATACAATATCTGATAATGAATACATATAACAAAAGGTTTACTCACAAACGCAACAACACGACTATTGTAGAAAATGTAATAAAGATAAATTATGAAACACAATTATTTTATGAACAATTCACACCAACATCAAAAGAAATTAATAAGTATCTACAATTTCATTCGTGTAAAAATATTTTGTAAATTGTAATAAGTATGGAAACAAACAATTTAAATTTCTAAAAATATGCAGTGGGTAAAATAATTATAGATCAATGTCAAATCAAGTCGAAGTCATTTACAAATATTCTTATTTGTTATTTAACTGCGCCTAATTAAAAATAAATCTAATCATCAAAGAGTAAGAAGTTTCCGAGTGTCTGAGAAAACTTAAAACCTAATTACAAGCTTACTTTATACGAAATTATTATTTTGATTTTTGTTATTTACGAGCAACAGAACTCAACATTTTAAGAAACTAAGACATCATACTGGGTGAATGGTAGATTAAATCAGATGAGGAGACACCATTTGCCGGGTATATTGGTGATCTCCATGACGATCCTTGTGGCATATTGATAACCACGCTAGTCTGCTACTCGGAGGTGCTGGGTTTGATCCCCAGCCGGGGTAAGTTGGAAAAATTATATATAGTATCGTTGAGTTAGTTTTTCATAACAAATTTACATAATTTTAAAACTATTGCAAGTATATTTTATGTTGCTTATCTCCTTGTATACTGTGCCTAATAATAATTTTCACAGATTGAAATTTAATTCAAGTTGGCTCAATCTGTATCATTGATTGTTATCTATTTATTTTATGAAAATTTGACGACAGGCTTGTTTCATAAATGATAGATCATCCATTATAGCTGGTGATAATAGGTCTACCAAACACCCTGTAAAATAATGTCGTAAATACTTAACTATCCCAGGTGTTAAATCATATCAATATATATAGACTGAGTATGGTCAATCATGTGAATGCAGAAATGCACTATGAGATCCACTTTGAAACAAATAAAAACAACATTTTTGAAAAGCTATTTTTTATTTCGTAATCTCAAAGTAAGTCTCATCATAATTAATGATTTGTATTGATAGACTAAGGGTTCTTACAGACGAGCGACAGTATGACCACGACACAGGGCGACGACGGTCGCCGACAGGAGTCGCAGGAATACTGTCGCTCGTCTTTAAAAGTAAGAGCTAAATGTAACATCATACCATGCACCTTTTAGACTTCATATTTAAGAGTAGACTACACAAAATTGAGCACTTAAATATGATAAAAGTGAAAATATGCCTAATAGATATGATAATATTTTTAATTTGAATATTTGTCAAAATTATGTTTTATGAATGTATGCATAAAGCATAATTTTGACAATGAGCAGCTTCGAACAAAGTTTTATGAGAAATTAAAATACCAAATACAAATATTTTAGTAATAAATGTTTTTATAATTTAAATTGTAATTTACTTTTAATATGTTAATCACTATCCAACATCACATTTGCTAGATACCTCTTAACATATCAAAGATTCAAAGATAAAAACAGCATACACATTGTATATTTACGAGTAAATACTAACACATTGCAAATAGATTAGCTCAAACATTTTAAATATATTTGTATATTTTATTCAAGGGTACAATATAATAAATAGTTTTACAGACGATTACACCAAGGTAGACGAGGAGAAAGGCACGCATCTTAAACGTAGGTAAGTTTCAATGTAATTAGTAACATCAATACGAGCTAACTTTAAATTATAAGTGAATCGATTAAACAGACGTGAAAAAACAACAATTTTTAAAGAAAAAAACTTCAGTAAGTACATACAATAAGATAATCACAAGTGAAACATCTAGTTGTCAACAAAATAGTGCATATGCAAATATTTATACATATACTTACGGCTCGAATAGATACATACTTGAGTAACTTTATTTATAGTTGGAAAAATATAATGATAACATGAATACGTCTAAAAATATATTAAAACTTTTTAAAAGTAGTTTCAGTCTATGATACTAAATTTTTCCCAAGGAATTGATAGTGATATGTCATCTTGTCTGGGAGGCCGAACAAATGATTCGTTTTCGGGGAAAAAATCAGTATCATGTACTGAATTTACTATTGAAATAGTTTCAGTATATTTTCTAAACTCTGTGGATATTATAAACACTATAAATTATGTGTTACGTACTACCAATACTTAAAAAATATTTTTTATGTGTGTAATTAAATAAAACACCATTAAATCGATGTAATAAAAGTAAATAAGATAACAATAAGAACGAGTACATGGTTTTGATCGCTATAAGTTTTTTAGGTGAGTATTGCATTTGCTACATGAGAATGGCTAACTAGAAATAATTTAGAAAACATAAAAACAAATGTTATTGACAGAACGTTAATTAATTCCAACAAGACATATTTAAAGAAAATATACATGTTTATATAAAGAAATGGGCTACGTTTTTTTTTGCTTGTAAATATAATCGATCACATAGGCGTTATCACTATATAAAGAACCTTCAACCCCGAAAGGTTCACTTTTTGCCAGCTTGAAAGGCTGATGTAACAAAACAAAAGTAACCTTGAACTTTAAAAAAAAAGGATTGCTACTTATAAAAACATGCAACAAATCTTTTCATATAAGACGGAATTCTCTGAACGAGATTTAAAAAAAAACGAGTTTTCTATTGTGTCGATTAGCTACGTGATTTGTGGCAGACAACGATTAACTTTTTGTGTTCGCTATTGAGTTTACTAGAAAATGACGTTTTTACATAACTTTTTCTCAAAAATCTATTTTAGAACTGATTCATATTTTTGTCAAGTATTGGCTGATGCCCGCGAATTTTGTCGCGTGAAAATTAAAAATGACGATAACTTTTTCATTGGAAAAAGTCTACCTAAATGTTGCTCCCAGTTGTATAAACCGCGAAATTCTTTTAGTAGTTTGAAGATTACCGTATACATACTATGAAAAACAGACAGGGCGATAAAGTAACAAAATCAAGTCTTTTTTCGGTAACCTATTATTTTTATCGAATTTCTTTTACGCTTTTTTCATTTAATAAATGTGCGGCACGCTTTTTTACATCTATTATCCATGACTAGCTGTGCCCGTGGGCTTCGCTTAAAAATTTTGGGATAAAAACTATCCTTTCTTTTCCTGAGTCTCAAATTATATCCATACTAAAATAGGTTCAGTGGTTGAAGCGTGAAGTAGTAACAAACAAACAAATATGCAAACTCACTTTCGCATTTATAATATTAGCTGTAAGTTACATTTATATATAATGATATCACGTCGGCAGTAAACTCCTATCATACCAATGTTCCTAATCATTTAGGGCCTGCGCCATTCAGAAACACAATTACTCATTATAGTCCAATTATACTTCAACAAACATTCTCACTATAAGTATAATATGTGGCGAAATTTCAGCCTTTTTTTGGTCAAATTGTCAGTAGATTTATGTAGGTAGATGCATTTTTTTTCTGTAAAAGATATGTTCATATTGTTTTTGTAATTTTTATGTTTATTATGGTGCAATAAAGTTAATTTGTATCTATTGTATTATATTGTTCAAGAAATAAACACAAGATTTAAAAATTGCCATGTACTCGTATTTATTATTTATTTTATGGCGAATATTTTTTAAATTTAATTATTTTTATTGATATATGTATCTATATAATATATGAGTATGTATATGTAACTGTTATAGGCATAAAATAAGTTATAGGAAGACTATGTGTCGAATCACTACAATATATTGCTTTATTTATTGTTCGTTATTTTTTGTAAGTTCGTGTAATAATCACAAAATTTAGGATGACATTGTATTATTTTTCAGATCTCCGTATATTAATATATTTTATAAAGAAATGTTGGACTAGTGAAAGCGCAAATCATCATCAGGTCTTTTTGTCTCCACTGCAGGAGAACGACCCTCGCTGTACCGGCAGAGTAGCTAGAGGATTTGGCCTCCACTGCAGGAGAACGACCCCCTCTGTACTGCCTGACCAGCCAGAGGATTTGGCCTTCACTCTCCACGCTGGCCAGAAGGGTTAAAGAGGTCTCATTGATGTTTATAAGCTTTGTTTAGCTTGTATTGCCCAAGTCGCCTTCTACGACATCCACGGGAGGACTTGGAGTGACCCTATTCTGCTACGCTTGAAACCACACGGCAAGTAGCACAGTAAATGAACTTCTTCATGAGTCTTGTAAAATGTGAATCAAAATATGAATTAAGCATCCTTATGTCATACGAATATGATACCAGATACAGTGGCTTTATCAAGATAGAGAAAAAAATTGACATCAAAAATCTTAGAGCCACCAAGATTTTTGATGTTAGCTTTTTGAGGTTCTACTTCTATTTTTATTTACTTTTGGGCACTAAGAAAATCTTTAGTTCACAAAACGCCGAATAATATATCATACCTACAGATACCACTATAGCTATTATTGAATTAGATTAGTCAAATGGACATAAGTAATAGATAGGTATTCCTTTTGCCATGTGATTTCCGGCGGAGTAGAATAGGGCCACTCCAAGACCTCCCGTGGATGACGTAGAAGGCGACTTAGGGAATAAAGGCTAAATAAAGCTTCACTGAAACATCAATGAGACCTCTCCAACCCGTCAGGCCAGCGTGAAGAGTGTAGGCCAAGACCTCTGGCAGCTCTGGCCAAGTTTGGCTCAGGTAGCACAGAGAGGGTCGTGTCCTGCAGTAGAGATACCTGATGATGATGATGATTCTTTTCTCCTCTGGCGAAAATAATGTCGTTTGCAGTTGCTTTCAATTTCATCCTAGATTTTGTAGCTTGAAAACATCGGAACACTCGGTATAAATAAGTGAAACTTTTTATATGTTTTATGTGATCATAGCTTAGTAAAAAATAAGGTTATATAGGTACTTATCATAATCAACAAGCGATATATTAACAGCATTTTATAACAATGTAACATAAATATAGCTGATACTTATAATACTTAAGCTTTCGAAAAATGTAAGAAATATAATAAAATACAAACTTATAATTAGTATATGTACGATATAGAGTCATCATAAACAATTCTTAAAAAGTAGGTAAGTACCTAAGGTAAGTACCTAGAGTTTTGCCTCTTTCTCGTCTTAATTTTTACTACCTACTAGTAAGTATATATATATATTACAAAAAATACCTAAGTAAGTGGTATTTAGTTAAAAATATCGAATGTCTATGAAGTTTGTCGAACAATGATTACAGTAGAATGAAATCGGCCAAGCGCGTGTCGGGCTATGCATAGTATAGGATTCCGTAGTTGCGAAGGCTGACTTTAAGTTCATGCTACAAAAAAGTTTTTAATTTTTATTAAATTTGTATGAAATTTTCCCTGCTCCGAGTACCTACATTTTAAAAGTTGGTCGCCTATACCTATAACTTTTTAATTTGTAAACCCTACTTAGGTATAATACTTTTCCTCCGTTATATGTACTACTGTTGTAATTTTTTGTTCAGTTAAACCGATAGAGGGGACTAGCACTGTAAAACCAAATATTTCAAAAATGGATCCTCAATAAAAAAATGGTGTTTACAAGCTTATAATATTTTTTAAAGAACTACTTAAAAATATTTCAACAGATTCAAGGATATACCACACGATGGGTTAGACGAGTTAAAAAAAAATACTACAACTTTACGTGTATGGAGAGCTACAAAAATTTTTTTTAAAGATATATTACAATACAAACCTATGTCACTTACGCTTTAGTACATAGTTTCTGAGTAAAACCGCGAACGGACAAACAGACATGGCCAAAAATAATATAATTACTAACGTAAGACATAAACTATAAGAGTACCTTGTTTGCTACGGAACCCCAAACATGCTAGTTGCCGATTGCTATATGGTCTGATAAATATAAACGTACCAGGACAAAAAACGATTATAAAGTTTACCCATGGAAGATATACAGATATATGGAACATACTTGTAAAAATGTATTTGAGTAAAGTCGCCAAACAATGATAATTTTTGTTTGAAAAAAAAAAAGGCCATTTATTGACTCCTTATTTTAAAAATAAGTTTGTTTTGGGGATAAACTACTAAAGTTTATATTACTTACATTTTATGGGATAAAGTGACAAAAAGTCCACAAGTGTACCATTAGTTACCAATAGTAGGCGTTATCTACACACCTGTATTACCGACAAACTTCATAGAAATATGATGTGATGAAAGTTCAGTAAGTTTCCAAGATATCTACTCAACTGACAACGGACTATCTACTTCAACAGTATCTTAATTTTAACACCATTAAATCTCTCTTGTCACATTTTAACATTAACTAATGTTCAGATATTAACATTGAATTTTACCAATAAGCTCTTTTGGAATAGATGTAGAACGCATTAAGTACCTGAAGTTTTGTGGTCTCGCCACTGTATAAGTTTAAAGATTTTAATGTCATCATTATCATATCAGCCACAGGAAGTCCACTGCTGGACATAGGCCTCCTCCTAAAATTAACGTGTTAGCGTTTTTAACTCAATTAAATATTTTTATATTCCTAGTTTTTTTGTTGTTTAGTAATAACAAAGTAAACATCCATATGTACTAGTAACATGGGAAAAAAATTTACTACTCATTCAATGCAGTCATATAAACAGGTTCCCATGTATCATATATGAACAAATCAATTGTTTACTATTGTTCTATATTTAGGGACAGCAAATAGGTTAAAGGTAGTAAATAAGTGTAAGGGTTAAAGTTATGTCGGATTCATCAGAAAATCCATTGACGATGAAAAATTTTTGCTTAGAATATTACTTTGATGAAATCAATTATGTGCGTTGATAAATTTACGATATGTTATCAACTTATCATCATGTAAACTGGATGAAACCAATCTAAATATACTATTATATCACAGGAAATATTTTTCACTCGCTTATTTATCTTTTGCAAACTCATTTATTGACTGCCCATAACAACTTAATACTGATTGGTAAGAAAAAACTTAAGAGGATAAGAGTCCGAATAAAGCGACTGAAATTCTCAATAACGTCTTGTTATTGGTTACGTAATAAATAATGCCGTCAGTTCTTTCCACTTTAGAGTTAGGAAAGTTCACAAGAATTTAGAGCACAATATTTCAAACGACATTCTTAATCCTCGCTACCTCTACTTAGACTAAATCTACGGTGAAATTTAAATCCTTTTTTCTTTTCCGGTCTATCTTCGGGCTTGGTATCAACGAGGTTATCAGCACTTTTGGCAACTTGGACACTTTTCCTCCTATTCTTCATGGATTTGACCAGCTTATAGAACTTTCCTTTTTTCTTAGTGGGGTCTAGCGTAAGATCAGCTACGTCTTCTTCTACTTCTACACTAAATTCCGAGGATATGTCTCCGAGGTCTTCGACACTGTGGCTCTCTACTTCTTTGGGGGGCGGCACCACTAGTTTCTTCGACGTGTCAGGTTTTGGTTCCTCAGGCGGGGGTGGGGCATCTGGATCTATACACTGAAAATAAAAATCGAGTATAAAAACACTTTTATTTACATATTTTTTCATCTCATATATTTAAAGAACTATTCATCAAAACATTTGGAGCTATAGGTACTGCTGATTTTTTTGGGATTGCAAAGCAAAAAAGAAAATCTCAGGTATTAAAAACAATTTGAAAACTGAACACGTATGTAATCTATGTAGAATCAAAAATAATGTTGGCGATTCAACCCTAGAAGCATTTAAAGTAGCGCCCTTGCTTTAAAAATACTTATTACCTTTATCCCTTGTAGCACAATCTACATATATACGAGTAATCAGATGGAACAAAGGTACTTATATCTGAGATCTCTGCTAAAGTCAACTATTATACAAATAGTTAGGGCTAAGGATTTTTGTGTACGAAAGTCAATAACTTATAAATAGGTGAGCCTATGAAAATAGGGTATAGATAAGTAAGTTCTTAGTAAATGTATTTTTTTCTAACATAGGCACCGCATAAACCGTTAGTCAAGATAAAATTACGTTTTACGTAATTATGTAACTAAAACTGTAGATGTACACAGTTTTTGTTACATATTGACGAGAACAAGTATAACATCTGACAGCAGGACTAAGTTTTTAATTTATAACGTACAAAATCAGATACAGGAGCTGTGGTGGTTAAGCATCGTTAAATAATATCCATAAATTCTTACTAAATTGGTTCAAAAGTTTAACTTGAAAGCCCATATAATGAGTTTGGGACTATTTGGAAGTCTCAAAGAATCCGTTACCCAGTTAATGTAATTGGATTCCAGAGTGAACTGGGGAGACGCAAGTAAAAAAGGAGATATGTAATATGTTATATAACAGAAAATGCTATAATATAATAAATAAAACTCATACGAAAATATAATAAAAGTACATTATTCAATTTTTTGTAAAGTAGAAATGGTTTATTAGAAAAAAAAATTAACTTAAGTTCAAACTATACAAACTTATTAAAATTTAAATTAAAACTAAATAAGAACTAAAACCAAAAAATTACGAAATTATGTTGTCCCACTAAAATATTACCTAATATTATAAAATTTAATTTTTTAACACTTAACAAAATCATCCAGAAAAGACTTGGCCCTAGTTATAGAAAAATTAGAGTATGCCTCAGAATTACTCGATCTTCCATCTTATGCAGTTGTCCATTCATTTGTGTCATAACAACGACATATTTGATATGACATAACCTTTGCCTTTTTTGCCTACTACGGCGAAGCTAAATAGAGGGTTATATGTTTCGCCGTTTTGTATGTATGTACTCGTAAGTATATATATCTATAAGTGTATGTTTGTTCATCTGCCCCCTCGTATTTTCTATGATACCTTAATAAATGATCGTTGGAGGTATCGTTTGAAGCTTCTTGGGTGTGCGCTAGTTACATACTATGTGGCGTCACAATAAATTCATATAGCGCCCTCTATAGGCCAAAAAGTAAGTAACTTACAAAAAAAGTCAAATCATACGTATAAATTGAGTTTGGTATAAAATGAAAGGGCTCAATCAGCTCATTTAAAAATATATACATTATACTATAGCTGTTTCTCCCTCCTGTGCTTGCATTCACTGGATAAAAATACTTTTAGCAAGAATTTTCTCGTAGTCGTATCGGGTTTAAGTTTTAAAACTATATCTTGCCTTTGATTGATCTACATAACTATTCCTTGGTCTCCTCCGGGCATCTTATTTCCTTCATCCTTCATTAAAAATAATGTTTTAAAATAATGAGTAATAGTATCCAATGGCCACTCATTATTGTTAGGTACTTATTAATGAATCTATGCAACCAATTTGTGAATATTGTAGCTACACATTTTATTAACAATTGTATAAATATTGCTATTGTAAAATTTGTAGGTGAATAAAAGACCATTTGTCGCGCATAGGAAAGCTAATGTGTGACGGTGTCGACTGACATCCGACGATATTTTTAGGACCTCGTGCAAAATTTTTAATATAGTTAACATAGATTATCCCATGTATTGTCGTAACAAAAAAGTGATTTTACAGGTTCTAAAAATATGTATCGAAATTATTTTAATGCTTTCCCCTTCTGTCAATGATACTTTCCCCAAGGAATATATTTTGAAAAACAATAGCTTTTCTTACAAACCCTGATCAACTGATCGGTCAACTTAGGTATATTATATGGGAGGTCAAACATGTTTTTCCTTCATAATTCTATTCGTTCCTTGGGGAAAGTTGTTTGTTATCTGTATATTGCTTAATTTATTTTTATATTTAGTTAAGTTTTATTTTTTTCTTCTCATCTTTTATCTTATAACGTACTTTCATTATTTTTTAAATAGACGAATAAATCTTGTAAATATATTTGTACAATGCAGATCGTCGAAATAACTCGAACGATTTTAATTAAATATAAAAATAGAGTTCTTGAGGCCGATTAATCGATCTAGCTCTAAGTTTTATTTTTAGAGAATCTAGTTTTTTCCGTCTTTTCATATAGCGAAGCCTAGTCGGCTATAGAAGCTTTGCCTTTAAGTATCAATACTTACATCAGCGAGAGAGATCCTGTAAGGAGGCACCTGTTCCGGGTGCCTCCAGGGCTTGTGATAGGGCAGGTCTGTGAGCGCTTTCCAGCCAGGGTAGCGCCGCGACGCCGCGTGGAGCTGGTTCACCAAGCGAGGGGCCAGTTGGGCCGTCACTCTAGCGAAAATAAGTTTGCACTCAACCGACCTGAAGTGCCATTTTTGATACTCAAAGTCACCTAAACGAATGGTTTTTCCATACAAAAAACCGTTCGTTTAGTGACTCCGCGTTAAAAAAATAGCACCTCTGATTTTATTGCAAAACAGTTGACTGACAATTAGTAAGTACTAGATAATGAATACTGTATGAAACGCCCTTACAAGTTACGAAATCTAATTAGAGGAGTTTGAATAAAAAATGCCATTTAAGGAGTTTCAGAACTTTCCCTAGAACCGTAACTATCTAATGCAAAATAACCGTGTATGTAATCAGGTTTAGTGATCATATCAGTGAAAGTTACGAATATTTTATTGGCTTTAATTACGATAAGATAAAATCAAATGCGATAGCTCGGTAAGTACTCGAAATATATGATTTACCTCACGTTTTCAAAGCTACGAGCTACAGCTTTCGTTAATTCACATTAAATTATTCTAATCCCTACAGGAAATCGTAGATGGTTTTCCTTCCTGTAACACTGTAAAAGATACAACTATTTCGTACGTCAAATTTTACAGTTATATGTCTTGGTACTTTTGAAGAATTATTTACTTACTATCGAGAGGCAAATTTTACATCTCATTGCATAATAATAATACCTGATATGCACGCATAAGAAAATGTTAAAAAACTGCGTCTACTCTCGGTGACAGCTGAAAATCAGCGGTTCTTCAACACGAGCAACATTTCGCTGATGCCAAACATAATGCATGTTAAGTTAATGTCATAGTTTTTCCCTTGTATAATACGTGTCACATTGCAACCGTAAAATATCCACTGCTGGATAAAGGTCTCCCCCAAGATTTTGGGGGGTTTTGCCATACTCACCACGCTTGGCAGGCGGGTTGGTGAGCGCAGTTTTTTGGCTTAGTGAGCTTCCAACGCAAACAAACAAAACAAAATAAATCTTTTATATTTCTATCTATCTCGAAACACCATGACGTTCACTTGGTGTCCGACAAACAATTTAAAAAGTCTTTTGTGTTGCAGACACAATAGATTCAGGTGCTGGCAGTCAAGGTGTAATAAATTCGATCCTGCATTTATTTTTACGGAAAGTTGAGAACGAATAAGACCAAAACTTTCTTCATTATTTAACTACGAGTAGTTTCAAGTCATTGTGAAGGTAAAATCACAAAGCATACCTAGTGAATGGAACTAACTATACGAACCTATAATATTTTGTGGCAAAAATTATTTACGGAGTACTATGCTTTTAGAGTTTCTGCCACAGCTGTCACTGTCACAATTGGTATTTAACATTACGGGATTAGGGTCGCTGGACTCGCTGGAAGGCGCTGGATGCAAGCCGCTCTAGATCAGTCATTTTGGAAATGGGAGAGGCCTATGTCCAGCAGTGGACGTTGTGCGACTGAAATAATGATGATTACGGGTTTAATTTGATTGGTCTGGGGGAGATTACGGAGTTCAATTTTAAGTACAGGCGTAATCTGATTTTATTATGATACCTATAAAAGTCGTTAATGCGTGTGTAAGAAAATACAAATTAAACGGATGTTTTTATTCGAACACGGAACTCAGTGAGTACTTGTTGTAAATATTTCTACTTCCTGTTCAACATTCCAGTTTCGAAACGACATTTTAAACGGGTCGTTTAGATTCCGCAATAAGATACTTTTCATCCCAAAATAATAGTTGCTTCCTGACTTTCTGAGAAACGCCGATCTCCTGTGACAAATCGAATACCTCCGACATAGGGATCTGTTTTATCCAAATAAATAATGTAGCAAAGAATATGTCGGATAACCCCCTAGAAGCCCCAGATCCTCTATTACAGTTAGAGATGTTTTAGGACTGAAACAAAACTCGTAGTAAAATATACTTCGTTTTGCGTCCTTATGGATTCTACATACTATGAGAGCTTGGAGATATACCTATACCCTCTCATCTGGCAGCAGACCAAAATCCGGTCGACATGCATTGTTTTACTATTGTGTCTGGTATTTTGCGCAGACGACAGGATACCAGAGAAGTAAATATCCACTCAATCTTTAGATTAGATTGATTATTTGAAATTATTTTAAATAAGTATTATTTAGCTACGATAGGTAACTGCCTCGAAGAAGGTGTACTTCTCGGAAAAGGTCACCTTGTCTTGGATCTTTACAAACACCAGAAACCTCATTATAGTCAAGGTTTCGTTGGCGAAATGAGTTTGATACTTAACTTGTACAAGATAGAAACAATAAACACTGGACTGGGATGGAAAAAAATTTAAGGATTTGCCTAACACTGAGACATGTGATGCTGAAAATGGATCTTCTTCTTATCGTGTGTGTTAGTGACTAACACTAGTGTCAAAGTTTCCAACCCGCCTCAAAGGCCTCTGGTTTTAGGTAACGACCAAAATGTCAAAGACAGCGACGGCTTAACGTGCCCTCCGAAGCACGTCATCTTACCAGACAGTCAGCTGATCAGCCTACAGTGTCCTAACCAAACTAGGACAACAACACAAAGTCGTTGCCCCCGCCGGGAATCGAACCCGCGACCTCCTGGTTGAGCCGAACTCTAACCGCTACACTATAAAGGCAGTTTTAAAATGGATGTTACCTGTTAACTAGCCACGCGGGCAGCGCTCCTCTGGGGTCGGACCGTGACACATAGCCCAGCCAGCTTCCCCCATTCGGCCGGGTCCGCACCACGAACCCAGTGATCAGGGATACGGCTCTATTGAAAAAATAAATATTAGGTCAGTGTAAATTCGTTACAAATTATAGGTACATACTTAATAATTGTTTTTCATACTCAAAGTGCAATAGGTACGCGAGCGCATTTGGCCGACCGTGTTCATCAATATTCAAACTCAACTAGGCAAAGAAAGAACTTATTTGTTGAAGTCTAAAGCTACATATGGCAATAGCGGTTTAATGAAAACTATATTTATAGAATCTTTCCATCCATGACTACCCTGTCTCTATAAAGTACCTATACAGTAAAAGTTACACTCCTCTGTCATTCAGCTCCCGGCACAATATAAACCAGTTACAGCCTAACAATAAACGGCTTGGCCATTGTGATCGCCATCTGCCTTTGATTTACTCTAAATTAAGTTCGATCGTTTATCTCGAGTTTGTGCCAGGCGTCTGGTCTACCGACGAAACTTCATTAAGAACTACTTAGGCCATTGAAACTGTCTGCTACTATGAAATTCTAACTATTACAGTAAAATTTTCAACTGGACGGTAAGTAGGTAGTACCAAAAGTTGGTAATGTATATATATTTATTTTGAAGCCCCGTAGTTAAAACTAGTTTTGATTAAATGTCTTTTTTAAAACTAGAAATACCTAGTAAAAACTAGAATTTACCATTGATATATCTGAATTTCACATAAAACTAGTTGTCACTACGAGTTTTGGTTAAATTAGCACTAGAGAAACTAATTTGGGCTTGAAAACCAGATATACTTTTCAAAATATTTATTAAAAAGTTATAGTACACAAAGTCATGTTCCTAGTTAGAATAATAATCTTAAACTAAAGGACTTCTTCTGGGAATATCGACATAAAGTAGTGTACAAGGCGACAATATTAATTAAAAGTAAATAAAATAATGAAACAAGTCAACAGAACACAACGATAAAATTTAAAAAGGAACATTGATAAGGAAAATTTGTAAACATTCACAATAAAAAATAATCTAACAACCTATAAATTAAAAAAACAACCGGCCTAGTGCGCGTCGATATAATATATAATTGGCCAAGTACGTGTCGGGCCAAGCGCAGTGTAGGATTCCGTAGTTGCGAATGCCATTTTTGAGTTCATGTCACTAAAAACTTCCAAAAACTAATGTTCTATAGCATCTGTATGAAATTTTCCTGTTCCGAGTACATTTTATAAGTTGATTGCCTATAATTTTTAATTTGTTAACCCTACTTTGCTTCGACGGTTTTCCTTTAAACTTCATCACATATACTAAAGCTGTAAATGTTTTCACGTATCCATATATAACCGTTTAGTAGATAGATGAAGGGGGGGGGGGGGGGGGAGGAAACGACACCGGACTCTACCAAAATTTTGCAACTCTTACGAAATATTTCAGAAACGGATCCCTAAATCGAAAAATATCTTTGAAAGAAAAAAGTATTGGGAGCAAACTTAAAAACTTTTTTGGCATATTTAATATACATACCCTTACCCATACCAAATTACAGCTTTCTAGGACTTATAGTCTCTAACTATACACAGACAGACAGACATAGCAAAACTATAAGGGTTCCTTGTTTACTACGGAACCCTAAAAATCACGTTTGTTGTATGGGAGCCCCACTTTGGTATTTATTTTATGATTTTGTTTTTACCGGTTGGAACAGTTTTGACTGACTCGCTTCGGAAAAACGCGTTTTGTATAGTAAGAACTAGTTTTACCTGATATTCAAATTTAAGAATTGGTTAATTCTAGTTTTAACAAAGGCAAAAACTAGTTCTAACTAGGGAAAACGCGTTCTGCCTTTAAACTGGTTTTAAATGTAATATTATAATTATATATAGTTTAGTTTTTATTAATACTTAGTTATATTTAGTTTTTAGGGTTCCGTAGCCAAATGGCAAAAACGGAACCCTTATAGATTCGTCATGTCTGTCTGTCTGTCCGTCCGTATGTCACAGCCACTTTTTTCCGAAACTATCAGACCACTGTTGAAAATTGGTAAGTAGATGTATTATGTGAACTGCATTAAGGTTTTGATACAAACATAGAAAAAAAACAATGAATTTTGGGGGTTCACCATACTTACAACTGAAACTCAAAAATTTATTTTTCATCAAACCCATACGTGTGGGGTATCTATGAATAGGTCTTCAAAAATGATATTGAGGTTTCTAATATCATTTTTTTCTCAACCGAATACTTTGCGCGAGGGACACTTCCAAAGTGGAAAAAAGTGTGTGTCCCCCCCCCCCCCCCGTAACTTCTAAAATAAGAGAATGATAAAACTAAAAAAAAATATATGATGTTCATTAGCACGAAAACTACCAGCAAAAATTGGTTTGAGCGAGATCTAGTAAGTAGTTTTTTTTTAAATAAAATTAAAAAAAACATACTACAAGACTTTTATATTATGTTATTTGCTACTACGGAACCCTTCATGGGCGAGTCCGACTCGCACTTGGCCGCTTTTTTAGTTATTAAGTTTAATATTAATATTTACTGTTTTGTATTATATTGTTTATGATCGAAATAAAAATTGTCCTATATTATATAAGTAAATAATATGTACTGTATAGTGAGAAAATAGGTATACTAAACAAAACTGTCAGCCCTTCTAAAATGTGTTTAGGGAAGTGTGAAATCTCCTGAACAAAGTAAGTATGTGATTATTCAATAACGACAATGGATCGTAATCTTTTTATTGTGTCCCGAATTGCCCACAAACCTGTTTAGTAAACTGCGGCGTGTTAAATTCAATCATTTCCACTTCGTAACCCATCACTAAGCAGAAAATGCTATTAGGTCTGTAATAGGGTTGTACCTAGCTACTTAAGGCTATGCTATGATCGACATTTTCAAACGAACACTTTTTCATTGAAAAAGCCCAAAAATGTACCAAGATTCGAACATTGGTAGTATACATTATACATGGGTTGGGTGTTTATTAAACCTCAAAATCATAAGTAAATCCAAATATTACCTACTCTTTGTTAAATTTAACTTTTTATACAGATACAAGTGTAATGGCAGACTTAAATAGCCTAAAGACTTATCTACCAGTCAACTAAGGAATGACAGGGGTAGTGCAAAACTTGAATAGTGAAAGACTATAGTAATATGTCTGCTGTGAAGTATGAAGGCTACACAATTTTTCTTGTTAAGATTATAAAATATTACCAAAATATTGAATTACCTACAACTAGGTACATATCAAAAAAACAACACGTTATGAAAATTACCAATTTTTTCATTTGAAAATTACATATGTTTTAATTTGAGCAGGTACGTTTATATCTATCTAAAAATTTAAAATTTTATGGTCTATAGACTGAATAAAAGTACTAGTACACCACGTACTCCAAAGCTACACAGAATGCGCTAGATGAGATATAATATGAACATCTTGATTTGTAAAAAAAAGTACAAATACAATAAAAAACCAGAGTATTGTCGAGTGGCTGAAAATTGGGCTAAAATTTTGTCGGGATACCTACCTGAATTCGAAAATTCTTTCACGCTGACAATGTTTTATATCATATCTACTACTTAATACCCGACCTACCAACCCTAGCCATAAAATGTTACGTCGGGATGCTGGGGGCTGTTATAGTACTTTTATGACTCCGATTTGGCCAATAAATTCGAATATAACGTTTGACGTGAACAGAATTTTCACCAAACCCGCAATGGAGATTTTACTCGCACCTTCACCTTAAATATTTTACGTAAAGAAGTACCTACTTGAGTTATTTCAGAGAAAATATAACTTTTTCATGAGATCTTTAAGTAAGTATATAACTAACCGGGGGGTACCATTGATGCTAATTTCCTTAAAATAATTACACCTAAGAATGTCTTAATCTAAGTACCTAAGTATGTCATTTACGGCCGGCGGGGGTAAGTGAGGCAAGTTAACAAGCAGAAAGTTTTATCCCGATAATCGGCTATGCTGTATAATAAGTATATTTTGCGTTCAGTTTTTTTCAAGTTTCCACCGTCATCTTACTATTTTGCGATGATTTAGGAGAACCTAGCTACGTACTCTACCATATAACTTTTGTAGATCTAGATTATCTATTTGCTAAGTATGCTTACCAAAATATTAAACTTGGTGCTTTAAATGGAACAGCATAAATGCTATTCATTCTGGTATAATCAATTCCGCCCCAAGGGTAGCCCAAGAACCCCCGAATAGGTATAGCGTATTTCTGTGTCAGAATACTTACTGTCATTGTTGGTGGAGCTGTAGACTATGTAACTGCATTTATAATTTTCATATAATCTTACTCTAGTGTTAGCTTAATAGAGACGCGAATATCACAATTCCCTATTAAGGCACCACAGGCAGTCATTTAAGTGATTAGTGGCGTCATGCCAGCATCATAAGACACCAATTGAACCATAATAAGCTAGCATTGACCGATAGACACAAATCTGAAATACCAACATTATGGAATATAGGAAAAGCTTATAGTTCCGTTTGATTGATTTTAGTTCAAGTGTTGCTGACTTTGACTCATAACGCTTGTACTGAACGAGAGATGTCATGCCCATGCACTAAGGCACGTGAAATAGAAGAGGTCAGAACGGCGAAACGTCAGGCGCGCATGCATGAAGGGAGCTAGTGGAGGTCCATAATCCCTGCCTATCCTTATGTGAAAGAGACGTGGCTAAGGGGAGGTAAGGATAAAGTAAAATAGTTCTAAAGGAAAGGTGACCCCTAAATTACTAATATAGCCTGAATTGGGCGGAAAAGCAGTTGGCGTAAGGCACAAGACCACTGTACACACTGTAATACACATCTCTGCTGTCACTGACTGTGACAGCAGAGATGCGTATTCACAAATTCACAACAATTAGGTATAAAGAAAGCTGTCGATGGTGGTACAAATAGACATAGGATTTAATTTTAGAGGAAAACAATCCTGCATGAACATAGAAAGGGCAGAAAAAACATATTAACTGATTAACCTTCAAAAACCTTAACGAATCCCTAATATAATCGATGGAAGGTCGTCACGGATTGACGCGCACGGTAATCTTATCGCCGAGTGCCCAACGCGGGTACATTACAAAATGAGATACTCCACTCCACGGCTGCGATAGACAAATTGAGCTTGAGATCTATCATCGCCTCATTGCTTTAAGTACCTATAAGACCTATACATAACGTCTAACAAAATATACTGAAATTATTTTGAAGGTAGATTCAGTCCAAAGTACTGAATTTTCTGCAAGGAACGTAAAGGTATAGATTAGGTATAGAGGTATAGAACGATAGGTCATAAATTATTTTTATGTTCCTTGGGGAAAGTTATTTAATAATTATCATGCACAGAATCTACTCTAAAAATAGTTTTAGTATATTTTATTAGATACTTTGTTAGACCCTGTATATCTTTATATTCAGGGTCTAACAAAGTATACCTAAAGTATATACCTAATATAAATTTACAGAAGGTATTGGCCAATATTATCTAGATATATACCTATACTCGTATGAAGTAGAACTACGTAAGGCAATGATAAATGGAACTTAGATACGTTTTTTGCTTTCTTGTATCGATTGCCGATTGTGAAAAGACTGCAAAGCTTTAATAATTAAGTAAATATCGATTCTAAAAATCACAGAAATATAATATACGTCACACAGGGCAGGTATTTTAATACCAGGAAAATATAGATAACAGGAAAATAAAAATAAATAAATAAATCTGTGACTAGACATACGTTTGATAAGTTAGTGATTTAACTTCTGTGTATTTAGTATGCCACACATACTGGGTGTGTAGCTCATTATGTGTAATGTCCTTAAGTATTTATTACCCGTTAACCATTGGCGTTGTCCGCATGGTAAAATTTACGCTTTATTATACCTACAGGAATCTCTCATTTCCTGTGTTAATCCTGGTTATATGCTATCTGGTAATATGCCAAAATTTTAGCGGATTACTAACAAATATCCAAAGTCACCAACTTTCGCATTTACAATCAGTAGTATTTATATACCCCTAAAACTGAAGGTACAAATAAGGAGGTAGAAGAATTCTACAAACAAGCAGAGGAACTTACTGGCCTCACTAAAAAGCATGATATTAACATCACATTGGGAGATTTGAACGCAAAAGTAGGCAGAAGGGAGGTTACAGGGACAGTTTGAAAATATGGTATTGGCAAGAGGAACGATAGAGGGGACAGATTGGTTCAGTTCTGTCAAGAACAAAATCTTGTGGTAACAAACACTTATTTTCCACCTAGAAGACTGTATACTTGGACCTCACCTCTTTACAAACCTGAACGCATAATACGTTATCAGATTGATTATATCTTAATCAACAGCCGATTTTAGAACAGCGTAAAGTGTGCAAAAACATACCCAGGTGCTGATATCAGGTCTGATCACAATCTCTTGGTTGCAGACATGACATTCGTGTTAAAGAAACTTCGTAAACGGAAGACTAACACTACTGTTAACGTACGAAAGATAAACGATGTTAACTGTAAACCTGAGGTTATAAGGGAGATCAATGAATGGGCTACAGAAGCAAAGCAATCTCACGAATCTGTCGAAGAACGATGGTGCCACGTAAAATCCAGAGTGCATAAAATTAATAAAAATTTACTTAAACCAGACAAGTGGGTCACAAAAGAACCATGGATGAATGATAAGATCTATCAGCTTATGGAAGCAAGAAGGCTCTATAAAAATAACTTAGAGCAATATAAGAGCATAGACCGTGAAATCAGAAAAGAAGTTCGCTACGCCCGTGAAACCCTGTATATTAACAAATGTAATCGTCTGGAACAGCTTCATGAGAAACACGCACGACGCGTTTAATATGCATAAAGAAATAAGGGCCATGGTTGAAAGAAAACCCCCAACACACCATTTAGTGGATTCAGTTAATCGACCGGTTTTAGACATTGAAGAGAAGAAACACATATCGGAGCAATATATTATGAATATGTTCGCAGATAACTCCAGAAGCTTCAATGTCAACTTTAGTACTGATGAAGGTCTGCCTATTCTTAAAGATAAAGTTAGAAAGGCATTACTTAAGGAAAAATCGGGAAAAGCTTTACAGGTTTTGGTCCAAAAGTGCAGAGAGATGCAACAGGATGTCTACCTCTGCTTCGTCGATTACGAAAAGGCTTTTGACCGAGTACAGCATGATCACTTATTGGATGTATTAAAGGATATCGGTCTTGACGATAAAGACCTCAGATTCATTTAAAACCTGTATTGGGACCAACGAACAACCGTAAGAGTAAATGGAGATGAAACCAGTGCTATTGAAATCAAAAGAGGAGTAAGGCAGGGATGTATATTATCACCTATTCTCTTCAATGTTTACTCAGAGGCTGTAATAACTGAAGCTCTACATAACATCGATGGCGGCGTAAAGGTTAATGGTCGCAATGTAAATAATCTTCGCTATGCCGATGACACAGTCCTGATAGCATCTACAGCGGCGGACGTGCAACTAATGGTGAAAAGATTAGAGGAATGCAATCACGGAGCTGGTCTTAAAATGAACATCAAGAAGACAAAATTGATGGTCGTCTCAGGAAAAGTTGACGTTACTTCTGTCAGTCCTAGCATAACGGTCTTCTTCTTATATTTAAGAGCTGGGCTCTTCTCGGTGGAGCATAACGGTATCAGGCCAAAATCTAGAAAGAGTTCGGAAGTACAAGTACTTGGGTACATGGCTAAACGACAAGTGGAACAGCAAGTTAGAGATAAAGCCTCGCATAGAAGTCGCTCGCAGTGCTTTCAACATTATGAAAAAGATTCTTTGTAGTCGTAATATTGACACCGCATTACGCACTCGTTTACTACATTGTTATATCTGGCCCATAGTATTGTGCGGATGTGAGACTTGGACTATCAAAAGCGTTTAGAAGCATTTGAGATGTGGACTTATAGACGTATGCTGTCCATTAGCTGGACGCAGAAGGTATCGAACGTGAAAGTTCTGCAACGTTTTGACCAAAAGCGCACTCTTATGCTTACGGTAGAAAGGCGTAAAATTTCATATCTGGGTCATGTTCTGCGACATCATCGATACGATCTCCTTCAGCTTATAACGATGAGCAAAGTCGCAGGAAAAAGAAAGGTTGGAAGGAGAAAGAAATCCTGGCTACGAAACATCCGAGAGTGGACCGGGATAGCGAGCGCCGCTGAGCTATTCCGTCGAGCCAAGAACAAAGAGTACTACGCCAAGCTGATTGCCAACCTTCACTAGTTGGAGAGGCACCTTAAGAAGAAGAAGTATTTATATAAAAGGTATACAACACGGCTACAAGCAGTAATCACCTGACATATCCCTTCCTGGGCGGGTAGTCCTTGTGATACACGGAGTGGTTGAGGATCATCTTCTCATCGCCTGTGTCCAGCCACGAGCGCTGGAGCACGAAGTCCCGGTTCTTGAGCGGCGCTGGACACGACACTGGGAAAATAAACGTAATTTTAACCAAAAGGGAAAATACCTTCTTCTGCACTAGCTGCGGAGAATGCGGCCAAGCAAAAGCACGCTAAATACTCTTGTCTGAAACCAGCTTATATTTTTGTACCTGTTATCTTTGAAACCACAGGCTTTTGGGGAAAAGAGGCAAGCATTTTATTAGAGAATTGGGCCAACGTATCTCTGATCGTACAAATGACTTTCGTTCCGTATCTTATCTGGCTCAAAGACTTTTCATAGCCATTCAACGTGGAAATGCAGGCAGTAAATTGGGAACCTTTGGGCCAGGAACGATGCGGAGCGGTCTCTTAGATTAAGAAATTTTGACGAAGCATGTTGCTGATATTTTTCTGTTTACATTTTTGACGAAGCATGTCGCGGATTTGTCATTGTATCTCAAAAATTATTAAATAATATCCTATGATAATAAAGATAGTACCTGGGCGACCGAGCTTTGCTCGGTTACATCTCAAACATTAACAATTTTTTTTAAACTTGTATAAAAACAATGCAAAATAAAAAATTATATAAAAACTTAAACATAAAATAAAAATAAAAGTAAGTCACCGAGTGGGATTCGAACCCGTAACACTTTTTCTAGCGGTCGGTATCCTTAACCACTGAGCTAAAATCAAGGCGATCGGCGCGCGAAATTAGCGACCATATTCTGCGTGGAAAGAAAAACGCATGAAAACTCGAAAACACGTGTTTTCCCAAACATGAAACTAATCTAGGTCGATTATTTACCCCTGAAAACCCCCATATACAAATTTTTAGCGAAATCGTTAGAGCCGTTTTTAAGATCACAGAAATTTATAAATATATATATATACATACAAGAATTGGTCGTTTAAAGGTATAAGATATTTAAATTGCATAGAAATTGAACCTGGATACATTAAAGTAAGTGGATACATTTTCTGTAAGTGCGTCGATATACGAAGATTATAATTGTTATTAGTAATAAATGCATATATGTTAGAAGTCCCTGAGGGAACTCGATGGGAATCGGCTTCTAAGGAGGCTCCGCCACTGGTGTGTTAATCACCTAAGCGGTTCGTCCCGGCTGTCGTCATTGTATGGCAGCTTGAAATATTTTACGACAGACTCTTTCACACACAAAAACAATTAAAAATTAAGTAGTTCAGCAGACTGACCTGATAAAATTTTTATTATTCAGTAAAGCAATCAAGCTTTTTAACAAGTAGGTACCTACGTCATAGATATTACGGACTTTTGATCATAAGTTAGGAATATTCGGAAGCTAAAAACAGTTAAAACAATCGATTGCCTATTAAAACTTCGTACAACATTGTTATTCTAGTTAGTAACTTTCAATCGCCAAAACTCCTGTAAATTCTACGTATATCTTAACTTTTGTCAACTATGACGAGAGTTGAAATTTAGTGGTCTACTTTGTTCCTATTTAGTTACGTTACTTATTATGCTTGATGTTACTTGGTTGTTTGATTGATCCTCATTTAGGCAGATAATGAGCACAAAACGATTGTAAACAGACGTTCAAGAATCTCTTTGAAATTAGGTAAAGATACGTTTATCATATCACCATCGATCTGACAAATAGCCAGCTGATTTCGAATACTTATTGACCGAGCGAGCGAAGCAAGGAAAATGTCTTCGTTTCAGCTGAATTCAGCTTCTGCAAAAATTCTATCGTGTATCCGACCGCGATCCAATTTTCCAGTTGTTCTTGCCTTCAGAAATGCAAATTTCTCAACCGAGTATCGTTTGTGAAATGCAACCCTGTGTGTTGTTTTTGCGAGCAGGGTCGATAATTACATAGAATATTTATTGGTTCGAAATGAGGCATACAAAACATATTTCGAAAAATGTCAATAAACTTTTTATTTTCAATCTTATCTAAGCTTTGGTACAAGTTTGGTCAAATCGGATGATCGAAATAGTATTTACACAAGCACAGATTTTTATTATACACGTTTCAATTAAAATGCACATCATCACCATCATCATCTTAACAGCCACGGAAAGTCCACTGCTGGACTCCCCCTTGCTTGCACGATAAGTTGATACATGAAATAAAGTATAATAACTATCCATGTGCAAATAAATTACTAACTCGATAATTCAATTCGACCAAAATTTTATTAATTTTGGTCGAATTGAATTATCGAGTTATTCATATAATTATTATTCATATAATTGAATTATTGAGTTATCCTGAGTACCTAGATACCAATGCTTAAATAACAATGAAAAATATTAGGAACAAAAGACGAATATAGATATACCTCAATTTAAAGCAAGTACGCAGCCACATTTACGTACGGCGCTTAATGAAAACAATTTGGAAATGTTTCGGAACTCATTAACAATGGATAGGTTGTTAAGCTTTCGATACAAGCCATTAAAATTCATTGCGGTTTAAATTAAGGGATTGTGGCTTGAAGCACGTATGAACAGTTAGGGGATGATTGTGATCTGGTCTCAAGGGATACTCGTGTTTAGTTTAGTGCCGTAACTAGGGCGGTGCCAGCGGTGCCCAAGCACAGGGCGCAGGATGTTAGTTGAGTCGCAGAATAAATACTAGTGTTTAAATAGGACTCGTTTGATTTATCTTGACGAGCACGTTATTAGTAGACGATTACTAGGAGACGTATTTTAGAAATCACTTGTCAAATAACGAAGGGTTTGCGCGAGCATTTCCAAACGGGCGCATTTTTGAATCGGTAGTTTGCAAAGGATTTGCAACGAGTGGTCTTGACCACTCGTAATTTTGACATTTGTAGCGTAGATATGTCATCGAAACCAATCATGGGAAATCCGTTCCATTTTACACGGAGGTTTCAAAAATACGATCAATTTGTATTTTACGCGAGCGGTGAGTTGCAAAACTACACGTTTTGTGTTTCGCTGAGTCCCTCAATGAAAAATAGCACTCTAGGACTAGGGACACGTAGACGAAAGGTGGTGGAACTCAGTATAAAACGACGCAACTCGATCGAGTTTATAATGTGATGAAAGAGGCTTATTTCATTGGTCTTAATAAATACTTTGGTCTCACAATGAAAGCTATCACAAAACTTTCACTTTTTCAAAAATCTTATTATTTATTTATCTCATAATAAGTAATACAAAGTCTAGTAAAGAGGTTGATGGAAGACTGAGGCACACTAGACAGATGGTCCTTCTCCGCGACGTTTTTACTACCCACCTGTTGGATGCATATTTTATGTTCTGTTGGTTTCATAAATAGGTAGGTATATATACTCTATCTTCCCCGTTCTATAAGTACGAGTAAGTATAGTAAGTTAGAATACCTAACTTTTTTAAATATCTACACAGTCAATTTATAAAACACAATTAATGGTATAAATACTAAACCATCACAGTATTCTTTAAAAATCTCTAAAATAGAATAACGATACTGATCAAAGGAGCACTGTCTTTTTGCATAAAAACGTTTGCACTACTTAAATTCACCTGATTGTCTGATAAGTTAGATGATCCGTGCTTCGGAGGGCACGTTAAGCCGTCGGTCCCGGTCACTGTCTTTGACATTGGTCGTTACCTAAAACCATGTCAGAGGCCTAAAACCCTGACACTAGTGTTAGTCACTAACACACACGATAAGAAGACTACTTAAATTGGTAGAAACAGACTGATTTTAAAATATTCCTTACTTGCGTTTAACATAACTAATTACAAGTGGCTCTATGAGCTGTAAACCTCACGAGTCACCACCCTCAACGGCCCAACCTGTTGAAGTTTATGGAATAAAAAATTTGTTCAGGCAAAAAGGTTGCGTCTTATTAAGGGTACCAAAAAGTATTATGATATTTTTGAACATTTTCCGAAATGACTAAAATTTTATATATACAACACAAAAAATTTAAATTAAAAGTTTCAACTCCCACATTTCCGTCATTAAAAAAAACCAAAGGGAAGAAAAAAAACTATACAACGTGGAAGGGACATACCCATACCAAATCGAACTTCGGGGTAAACTAGTTCACTATAGTATAATGAAATTAAAATAACAGCCAAAACACAAAATAAAACAGTATTTCCATACAAAAGTGTGCAGCCGCCCGGGCAAACCTGCTCACAAAATTTCACGAAAATCGGTTTAGAAATGCGACCTGTAGGCGAAAACGAGCAAAAGCATTTTTGACTAATCTCTAAACTGAGATGCTTCGCTCGCTGGTTCAATTACTGTTCAAGAAATTAAGATACCTACTCTATTTTTTTTTAATTAACCTTTACTTTTCCAATGCTGGGCAAAGGTCTCTCCCATTTTTTACTCTAATTTTAGTTAGAAAAAATACAAGCGATAATGTTTTACCGCATATTTCTACGCTCATATGTTCTAGAAATTTGAATGGCTATTATTCGGAGCTAGAACCAATAACAAACGGTCAAAAGCCTCAGACCAGACGCTGGATCGAATCTAAATTTGCAAATTCTACAGCACCTTGAATAACTGGTGCATAGAGGCGGCAAAGGAAATATGTAGACATCAAATCAAGATTTGAAGGGAATACTGACCCATTTTTTAAATATTAATATCTATTTTAGGGCCTAGGGAATAGACAGTACTAATTGTTACCAACTTCAAACAAGTACGAGTTGTTCTAATACATTTTAGAAAGGATATAGTGTAGGAATCATAAGATTTATTTACTTTGCAAGATGACACACACCGATTCACGGCCGTTGAAAATTTGAAAGGTTACGTAGGAAGTCACTATCATCTATTCTCCTTTTTAGGGGTCCGTAGTAAACAAGGAACCCTTATAGTTTCGCCATGTCTGTCTGTCTGTCTGTTTGTCCGTCCGCGGTCCTACTCAGATACTCTAAGTACTATAAAGCTGTAATTTGGCATAGATATGTATATCAATCATGGCAAAAAAGCCGTAAAATTAAATATGGATAAATTTTTTTTAGGGTAGCTGCCGTAATAGTTAAGAAAAAGTTAATATTTTTTTCTCTACAAACACATTGTGTGGGGTGTGTATCGTTCAAAAATATTGTGAGCTTGTGACACAATTTTTCGATTTAGGGATCCGTGTCTGAAATATTTAGGTTTACAGTGAAAATTTTTGTTAAAGTCACGTGTCACCCCCCTCTATCTGCTAAAAGTTTATTCCTATATGGACACGTGAAAAAAATCACAGCTATAGTATATATAATGTAGTTTAAAGGGAAACTATCAGAGCTAAGCAGGGTTAACAAATTAAAAATTTATAGGCGATCAACTTATAAAATGTACTCTGATAGGAAAATTTCATACAAATTCAATAGACACCCAGACGTTTTAGACGTTTTAGTGGCATAAGGTTAAAGTTGGCATTTACAACTAGTGAACTCACGTGGCACACATGGCACGACACGCACTTGGCCAATTATTTAAATTTGCATTATGTAATAGTCAAATATTTGAAAGCTTCGTATCCGCTGAGCAATATTTTACTCGCAACACGTGACATGACGTTTGCTAACCGTTGAGGGTGTAGGGTAAAAAACGCGTCACTAAAGCAGAATGTCGTCATGCAAACATTTTGATTTAGTGACGCGTTTTTAAATATTAAACTAATTCTAGTTTTGGTATAGTGCCGTCATCATAGTCATCGTCGTTGTAGTCGTGCCCAAAACTAGGCTATTAGCATAGAAATCTAATAAAAAACGTAACAGTAGTATATGTACTGCTTCGTTAATTTAAGTTGTATGGTATAGCTTACTTTCTTATAAAATGTACGCATTAAAAAAAAACGTATTTTTATTTCAATAAAGTTGTAACTTGTTTAAAATAATAATAGTATTTAGTAGGGTAGTAAACTTGTGGAAAATAAAGTGTAACTCTACTCTGAGCGTGGCTAGATTTGCACTTGGGCGATTTATTTAAGTTAAATATATTTGTTAACTCCTGCCATAAGAATTCCAGATTCCACTATACTGTACTTGTACTCGTATGAAATGAATCGCACGAAGCATGAAATACGTGAAATATGCCATGTTTCAATTTGCACGCGTGACATAAATGTAAAATATACTGTACGGGTATTACGAGTATTAAATAAAAGAGATTTGGAATTTCAGCTAGATAAAGTACGTTTTTATCACACAAAAAAGCTTAGGCCGTGAGGAAGTTAAGGGTCCTCCCTGCGCTAACGACCTTGAAAACACAAAAAAATTAATTTCTCTTTCTGTAAGTGAGATTATCAGAAACCCTCGTACAACTTTTTAGCTAGTATCCTTAAGTTTCATTAGAACCTCGAAAATCATTGAAATAAAATACCCTGAATTTTCCTTTGCAAAAAATACTAAAAACGGCCATTTTTGACTCTTTTTGTAAAGGTTTCTAAACCGGATAGTATTTCAATGACTTTCGAGGTTCTAATGAAACTTCAGGATACTAGCTTTTTTTTTTCAAGGTCGTTAGCGCAGGGAGGAGCCTTAAAGTGCCTCGAATGACTTCGAGAAAAGTTCGGTAATCTTATAATCTATAAATATCTGGAGCAAATCTTTGAGCACTTGAAAGTAAAATACCACTTTTACAAAGTCAAGTAAATAACATAAACAAATGTTCTTTATAGGTACTTGGAGGATCTACCACAACAAATTTGCAAAAGTTAAGGACAGAAAAAGGCTAACGCTATCAAGCAATCATTAAATAAAAACCAAATACGAGTATGATAGATAAATTGGACAACAAACTAAAATAGTGGGCATAGCATTCATCATTCAAAGTGTGTCTATATGTACATTTGTGTGCAAGTCTTTTATAATATTTTCAAAAAATATAGGCGATGTTATGATAGACAAAAATATTAGATAGTTTCAGACCGAACGCTGCTAAGAAAATACACTAAAAGGATTTAGACAGTGCAAGTTTCTTGCCTGCCAATTTTATTAAAGCGATAAATGGTTTGTATCTCTCTTTCTAATTTGTGGTTTGTATGACTAACGTTTCATTTTCGTTTATTCCAAAATACCATTACTGGCTATCACTTATTTAGGACCCATTTAGACGGTGCAAGTTTCTTTCTTGCCTGTTGCATACCATTTAGTTGAAGCAACAGATAACTTGCTTAGTCTAAACCCGTCAGCGATACAAACCACTTCTTGTATCGTTTAAATCAGCCTTAATTTAATTATAGTTAGTATATGTTATTCACAGAGCATTAATCGTGAATGTCAAAGTACTATTATTTGAACAATAAAGTCAATCGTAGGCCGTTAAGTAGATCAAAAGTTTAGCTAGCAAAGTTATTCATTATGCAATGAACCGACCTAGTTTCGGAAGTATATATTTGATGGGATTACAGGTAATTTTAAAAAGTATCGTTTAATTTCGTATTCAATAGTTTAGTTAAAAATCACATTAAAAATTCTGTTAAAAAAATAATATTTTTTTTTACGTTAGGGGCTTTCGTATGGTATCTTTTTGGTTCACTTAGATAGGTATAGTCCTCGAGGCGTAAGCTCAGCTTTGCATTAGTGAAGGTGAGCGACAAAAGTAGAGTCAGTCAAAAAATTACATGAAAATAAAATAAATATATTATCAAATTTAATTTGAGCAAAGCTGAGCTTACGTCTCGAGAGACTAACGGATATTCGCACCGGGGTATTTACAATATGTATTTTTAACTTAGTTACTGTAAGCATACCTATTGTTAGTTCGTTTTATGACACGTGGAAATACTCGTAGAGCCCTAGATGAATTAAGTTAGACGCTTGCATATACCTTTCCTGGAAGGACTTCATTTCGCAAAGTAAACCGTCGTCGTTTTCCCCCGAGGTGCTATGTCAACATTGTCAACCGGCCGACCCACAGAAAGGTCCTGGAATCACAGCGTTTTAACCCCTGTCACCGACGAGTACGACCGTATATCTTTTTCTGGGATCTTTAATTATTTTATGTAAAGTAACCAAGTATGTATTATTCTTTTTTTCTGTTGAACATCCATGATTACTTTTGATCATCCATCACTGATCTATATAGTTATTTATAGATTATTTTCAATGATTGTCACATACAGGGTGTCAATCTATAATCTTGCCATGTTTTCGAACGTATCTATTATGATCATACTGAACTTTCCCCAAGGAATATAGGATAATGCCGATCAAAAGCTATGTCAGTCAAACGTTGGCCGAACAAAACTGATGCCGAGCAATAGCAGTACCGATCAAATGTTATGTCAGTCATAGGTCTGCCTGGCAACGGTTTGGCGCAAAAACTGTGGTACTTTCAGGTATATGAAAATAAATTGACTTCCCAATCCCAAAGCTGATTAACAGTTTTGTATGGGAAACCCTTGGTAATTATTTTCATATTTCGACCTCTGCTCTTTGGGGAAAGTTGTTCATCGTGATCAGTATAAATACTTACGTCTGAGTTTATGGCAAGGTTACAAAATTAAACCCTGTATACTAACATATCTTATAATTTATTTCCAAAATTCTTCATTATTTGATAAGATAAAACTGCAACCCTCTCCGGAGATCTCAGGCAAGAGCTTGATTATTAATATCAAGGCTGGCGCTAACCAATTTATCCATCTACGACCACAACTTCGTTTTCTCCGGCAATATTGCGGAAGATATTACTAGTTCTATTTCTGATAAGGTAATATTTTAAAGTATCGTGGAGATAAACAGAAAAGTAATAAACATTTTGTGATTGTTTACTAGACACTGGGAATCAGAATCAGAAATCATTTAGTGCACAACTGTACTTATAAAGATGTTACAGAATGAGATAAGTATGTTTTAACAGTTTGCCCTTTCAGGGATGCAATGTGTCAAATTGAAAATGTAATGTCATTTAAAAAAAGAACTGGTGATTTGTGGGACATTTCAGTATCCGTTATAAGTAATATTATAGATGTAATTGCGCCTTACTTAGCTTCTATATTTAATAAATGTGTAGACGCGGGATCTTTCCCTGACATGATGAAGTTAAGTAAAGTTATCCCTCTATTTAAGACTGGTGACAGAAATGATCCAACAAATTACCGTCCCATTTCTATTCTGCCAGCACTGAGCAAAATATTCGAAAAGATAATTTTAACCTATTATTAGATTTTTTCAACAAAAATAGTCTGTTCCATGGTGATCAGTATGGATTTACTAAGGGTCGATCAACAACGGATGCAGGTGTTGCACTTTTACAAAACATATATGATGCTTGGGAGTGTTGTCAGAACGCAATTGGTGTTTTTTGCGACCTCTCCAAAGTTTTTGATTGTGTAGACCACAAAACCCTTCTATCCAAACTTGAGCACTATGGAATAAAAGGGAAAGCTCTTGAATTAATTAAATCTTATTTGAGTAGCAGAATTCAAAAAGTTAGTGTATATCAAGTAAAATCTGAAGGATCAACTGTAGAGATGGGTGTGCCCCAGGGTTCTATCTTGGGTCCTTTGTTATTCCTGATCTATATCAATGATTTACCATATTATGTTAAAGATTGTAAGTCTGTACTTTTTTCTGATGATACTTCCCTTGTTTTCAGCGTAGATAGGAAAACTGACACCTCTGATGAGATTAATAATACATTGTCACAAGTGTTGGATTGGTTTACGGCAAATAATTTAGTATTAAATGCAAAAAAAAAACTAAAGGTGTAAAGTTCTGCTTACCGAATGTTACAAAAGTTCCAACACGATTATTTATTAATAAAGAAGCAGTAGATATGGTTGATAACACAACATTTCTGGGAATAACGCTTGATTCGGGGTTGCAATGGGGTGCCCATATTCAAAAATTTGCTGGAAAACTTAGCTCTGCGGCCTACGCGGTTAGAAGAATAAGGCAAATGACTGACGTTGATACAGCGTGTTTGGTATATTTTGGTTACTTTCACAGTGTTATGTCCTATGGAATATTGCTATGGGGTAACGCTGCAGATTATTAAGCTACCATATTTGTTTTATTTGTTTTAAGAGAACTGTTTAAAGTCAAAAATATTATGACCCTCCCTTCGCAATTCATCTATGCGAACATAATGTACGTGCGTCAGAATATACACTTATATAAGAGAAATTGTGATATTCATAGTATTAACACGAGAAATAAAAATAAATTAGCAATCTCAGCTTTGCGGTTAGAGAAAACAAAAAAATCTTTTGTGGATCTCGGCTTGCGCCTCTATAATAAAATTCCAGATAATATAGTAGCATTACCATTATCTAAGTTTAAGATAGCCGTTTAAAATCATTTAAAAAAAATGCGTATTATCATGTAAATATTTATATATATATCATTACTATTTGTCATCATCTGAGAAAAAATCTTAGAAATAGTCTGCAAATGTCAGCTTTAGTGTAAATCTGTATTGTAATTGTAACAGCCCATCAGGCTGGGTAGGGACCAATACTGAACTGGGTTTCTTTCGGCGTAATCTTCCCAGCAGTGGTCGTTCCGAAACGCTAGTAGTTTCTAGCTTTTGAACGAAAATAATATTTATTTTAAAAAATGACCTTCAATAAGAGATAAATTTATCCTACATTAAATACTTTAAAAAAAATTAATTTGACTTTATATATTAAAACATATAGTATATTGCTACCTTATATTCCTTAAGACTAGTTAAAAACATATTCAAATAATAATGTTCTAAATAAAAATTTCAATATACCTTTAAACGAGCAATTCTTGTATATTTATTTATATATTTCTTTGATCTCGAAAACGGCTCTAACGATTTCGCTGAAAATTGGTATATGGGGGTTTTCAGGGGTTAACAATCGATCTAGATTAGTCTTATGTTTGTTAAAACGCGTATTTTCGATGTTTGAGATGTAACTGAGCAAAGCTCGGTCGCCAAGGTACTTTATATTTAAATAACAATTCACATCAAATAAGAAAATGAGTTACAACGAATTTTGAAGGCCACCTGCACAATTAATCACTATCACTATATTATTAAGCACTATTATGAAAAGGAAAAGAAAAATCCGAAACGGCTCGACCGAATTTTTTATGTGTTATTGGTAGGTTTGAGAATATATCGTAGGTATATTTTATACGTCACAGGGAGCGGAGCCCACGAGCACAGCTAGTACCATTATAAAGATCCAGTTCAAAACGCTAAATAAAACATATCTCTACTTCTAGTACCTATTTTTTATTATAGCGACTACAGCAATACATAATCAAGTGATACATAATGAGTTGAGTGAGTTTGACCCATTGTAATCAATTCGTCTTAAGATTGTGTGCAATAAACTTAAATAAATAATTTGTGAAAATTTCAAGTGTCTAGCTATTACGGTCTAACCGGCCCCATGGGTCCAACCTCAACCTTATTGCATTGACATAAAGTTTCAGTTTAACAGGCAATTTTTGACCTTAAGAATTGAAGAAGTCCTGTGACAGACGGACTGACAGACAGCAAAGTCTTAGTAATAGGGTCCCATTGGCTCCCTTTAGATTAGGAACCCTGAAAATAGGTTGCTGTCACTTACTGGCATAATATCCGACGTCATTGTTGACGTTGATGTGGCCGGCGTCCTCTGCCGCCAGCATGTGCGTGTCCCACACCGACCGGTACTCAGGGTCGTGCAGCACGTCGTACACGGCATCGGGCTCCACGTCGTCGAACTCAGCGACCACCTGGGCAAAGATAATCATCATCATCAGGTTTTCATCTCCACTTTTTTTTTCGGTGGCCGGCGAGAGTGCCCATTGCGCTTTCGCAAGTAAAGCGATGCCGTGCGTGGTCCGCATTTAGATGGGTAACCACAAGTGGTATAACATTTTAAACAAAAACCTTTAGTCCTGCAGTGGCATTCCACTGTTGTAAAAATGTTAAGGGTTTTCTTTAGGCTATATATTCTTGTAGTGTAGACTGGTAAAGACTGGGAGAAAAGAAAAAACTTAAGAGTGTAGGTATCAGCTGCTTGCGCACATTGTAAAAGCCTATAGAAGGTTAGGGCAAATATACGTTTAGGCCCATCACAATTTTGATTTATTTTTTTCACCTCACCTATCATTACACTAACATATAGTAACAGATTTTCGTAAAACACTCGGTTGAAACGAAGATACAAAAATTCATGAAAACCCCCCGAAAATTCCAGTTTCTAAAAAGCCCAGTCGCCAAGCCCCAATCCGCCAAATCCGTACTGACGGAAAAGAAACTGCGTTCCAAACAAAAACGCGAACGTCTCTTTTTAAAAACATTGTCAATTTCCATAATTGCAATAAAAACTTTAACATTTTTCTAATAGGTACTAATTTGACCTTTGAACTTAACCGATTTATTTTGAGGCCAAGATGGCGACTGATGAACTCACATCATGACTAGCAAACGACGTGGATGCAAAGATTAGCTGTTGTACCTATTACTTTGCCTCTTTTAGTATCAAAGCAATATGCCACACCCGCGTGACGAGAGGTTTTTCGTGTAAAGTAAGAATATTGCTTTATTACATACATTTTAGCGCCATAAGTAGATTTTTTGCCTTGTTTTATTTCTATTATGTAGGTATATAATAGTTTTTATAATAAAAACTCTCTTAATTAATATAGGTTGGTAGGTAAGCCATTATTTATCCATTGTATATTGCGAACATCATCATCTTTCAGTAAGTATAATTAAAAGAAAAGCTTTACTCTTAGGCACCTATGCTGATTTATTATTAAGTTATTCATTGTAAATAGTTTTTTACGCAGTAAAAAAATTCTATGTCTGTGGTTTTATTAGTACTTATAAATTTTTTTTATAAAACCAGAATCCATCTAAAATCCTATTTCTCTGATAAATTCCAACCTACCAGATCTGCGTATCAACAGACAATCTTGTACAATTATATTTCGCGAAATCATTTTTCTTTGAAGCGACATAAGTACAAGAAGCCTTAGGAATAAAATATAAATTAATTTGAGTGGGGCTGGCACCCGTATAGTAGAATACGCCATAGGTGCCAAATGCGTATAAGAGCACTCTTAGAGAATTCCTTCTTACTAAGCGGTCTATATTGATTTGGTGAGATTAGAGCGCAAATGAAGATGAGTGAAGATTGTATTGAGTAACTTTATTTATAGACGCGCTCGCTTACGTACCTTTTGACTACTACGTAGTTATATTTTTGGGTAAAGTTATGCTTATGTTTTATTTTTCATTTGAATTGACCAAAGGCTCTCCAACATGTGGATTTTCGTATAATATTTCAAACCCATTTATTTAATTTAGCGTTAAGGTGCGTTTAATTTTTAATAAGCTAGCGACCAACCCGCCCCGACTACACACGGTAAGTATCTTTCCATAATTATTATACGAAAATTGTATTACCTCTTAAAATACTATTATATATATATATTACTTGTATCTGAAAAAAGATTACCTACTTTAAGTTTTAGTTTGTTTTTCTTAGTATTTTAACTAAGTATATGTGATTTTGAAAAGAACCTTTATAACGATATGATACGACGAGCGAACGATACCTAGGTAATCAAGTTGGTATACGACTGCCACTCCTATTATGTCCAATCTAATAGCACAGGAATAAAACATTGTTAATTAGGTACGCATTTAGCTAGATGTCTACTTTCTGGCCCCAAAGGGCAACAGTAACCTACAAATTAAGTACCTTCGTTCAAGTTCGACTGTATTTAGAACAAGATCGATTAATTGGTACTACATAAATATGAAATTACATTGCGTGACATTCAATCTTTAAAACGAATATTTGGAATGAATTCTTAAACAACTCAATATCAGTATGGAATATGTACTTACATAAACTAAAAAAAACACCAATTTCGTGCCTCACACGACTATCGAGGAAATGAATCTACGGAATTCGAAAAAATATTGTCGCTGAGTGACGAAAAGGTCGTCGGGATAAGGAAAAGGTTACAAAATAAAATTACAACGTTGAACATGAAATGTTCTGACTTTTTCAAAAAGGCTACGGGCGTCTTTGTTTTAGGCTAATATATCTTATAGGTAACTCTCCAACATGTAGGTATCTAAGGAAATTGCACTTTTCCTGAAATCGCAGCCTACACTGGAGCGAACGAAAAAACATTTCCTATGTCAAAATGATATAAAATTATGCACTTTAAATAACAAAACAGAAATCAATAACTTCGTCTCCGTGGCGGTAGAAACGACAGGTTGCTGGGGCGCTGATGTTTGATGCGCCTGACCGGCGTGATAGTTTCAGAGAAAATTGGCTCAGGTTCGTTTTACGTGCAAAGGATGGCCACTGCAATCCAGCGTGGCAATGCTGCCAGCGTTTTGTGCACCTTTACAGGGATAAGGATATACAAAGTGTATGTGTATTTAAATAAAATAAATTCATATAAGATGATGGATTCTGAAACTAGAGATATTTTATAATAGTTTCATAAATTAAGTACATATTTTATCAAATGCTTTTACGCTTGTGCCACTGACGTTTAGTGAACTCAAACGTTATGAACATTAATTTCCACGTAGTACTTAGGTGCACCTAATAGCTCGAGCGCTGCACCGGGCTGATATGCAATTAACTAGGAAACTTACCTAAAGCTTAATGTATAGAAGTATTTTTCTAGTTTTGTTTTTATTATGAACTAGGGAGCAAGTAACTTTGTGTTTTAACTTTTAACGACCTAAACCTAGTACTTATTCATCCTGCATGAAATTATACGAATCCTACTATAATATTAAAAACGCGAAAGTTCGTAAGTAGGGATGGATGTTTGTTACTCTTTCACGTAAAAACTACTGAATGGATCTTAATGAAACTTTACAATAATATAGCTTATACATCAGAATATAAATACATAGGCTACAATTTATAAAGTTATTGTGTGGTAATCCTGCGCAGACGAAGAAGCGGGCACCAGCTAGTATATTATATTTCACGGCAAATAGGTACCTAACAATTTTTTTCCGAGCTTTATAAATTTACTCCCATTGTCTACATCCAATCTTTAAATGACAAAAAGAGCAAGACTTTTTTTACGTTTGTTGTTTGCTTAGAAAACTACGCTTTTAAATGCTTACCGGGCGCATAGGTATATCTATATTTACCTTTAGGTAGGTATTATGCAACCGCGTAATCAGGATTATTCTGGGCTGCGACTCTATATGGTCAGGACCACAGACGTGGTCAGGACGACTGAAGGCAGGGGAAGGAATGAGTCGTATTTACATGAGGGTTTTAAATTTATAAGCAGCAGCCTTCATGTAGAATGACGATATGACTGATGAACAGCCTACAACACGCTAAATTGTAGAAAGGGAAGAAAATTCAATATATTTGCTACTTATATTATACATACACAGTACTTACCCGTCTGTTATTTTTCAATAGGTATATAATAAAATTATACATGGATAAAACAAGAATTATTATATGGAAGCCCCCCTTTAATATTTATTTTATGTGTTTTTAGTATTTGATGTTAGAAATACATCATCTGTGGAAATTTCAACTATCTAGCTATCACGGTTCGTGTATACAGCCTGGTAACAGACGGACAGACTGACAGACAAATAGACGGATAGAGGAGTCTTAGTAATAGGATCCCGTTTTTACCCTTTGTGTACGAAACCCTAAAAAAGCCATCGGGATCTCGATAAAAGTGAACTTTTCTAAATTCGTAGGTTAAGAAGCGTTCAAGTAGTCCTCAATGGATAAAAGGACGAACCTTTCCACACATCACTTGGTCCTTTGAACTTCTGATGTACCTAAACCTGCCAACATAATTACTTATCTATATTATATCAATGTGCTAGAATTCGTAACTCAGGTATACGTAAACTTACCGGAGAGTTCTAGATAAAATCCTTTTTATTATTGTTTTACTTGTGTAAATAGAAAGTTGTTTACTACAACGCATAGGTAAGCGTTAGATTTTCAAATATGTTTCACCGGGTAAAGCGGTCGCCCCAGCGACGAGTGACTCTGCTTGTTTAGACTACCGTACTGTGAACAACTTGTTTGTGTAGTGAGTGTACTGTGGGCTAAGCCATGACTCCTTTATGATGTGGATTAGTGATCCGATTTATTACGATGACAGTTTGTTTCAGCTGGACGATAAGCCACAGTATATCTGTATGGGCTTGAAACGCATGGATCAGCACGAGGTAGGGCGCTGACTTATCGTCACATTCTAAAATGTCTAAATAAGGCCCCCGTGGCATCTCTTTTGCTGCGACATACTTATAAGTTATTTTGTTTCATACTGCTACTGCTAATCTAACCCTAGATAGGCCGAGCTCTTAAGTTTTAAAACAAACGTATTCAGAGTAATAAAAGTACCTATAGAGAAAAAGTTGTATTCAGTCAAAAAAATCCTATAGCGACATTAGCGACCCCTTTTTGTAAGTTTTTATTAATATTATAACTAAACTACTGATATTTTACATTTAATTCTTGTGTTCAATTAAAACCACTAAATATTTATAGACTTTGCAAAGTTCCCATTTATTTCTTTTTTTATAATTAAAAACCAATTAAACTTCATTCACCGTCCGCGTTATTCCGCGTTCCCCGTAGTAAATATGTAGTTGCGTGCGGGGTTTTTCGCTGATCCCCCTTAACTCACCTCTTTTTTGCGTTGGACGATAGAGGATCTTACTTGTATAACATTAGTAAATCGCCAACCTTTCTACTCGATTTTATAGTTTTCTTACTTTTTTAACCGTAAGAAATTCGTACAATCGGGAAATTGAAATTCTGGCTCCCTGTGCGAATATAAAAAGGGATTCTATAAAGAATTCCTCCTCAATTCCCACGAGTATTCGTCTGTAAAGGTACTTTCGGATGTGCCTATACATATGCATGCCGATACAATTACTTATTTTGGAATGCCTAGAGCGAGTTTGTCTCCAATAAGGAAGTTTCCGTCAACTAAAATCAGATACTTTTTTCTAAACGTCAAAACAATCATTTTCGATGAGATTTGTATTAATTAAAGACTAATGATGTCATAGTTTCTTGGAGTCAAGTAGCGCTTCTAATATCAGTTTTTCCGCATTAATAAATCTAAAATCAAGTTAAAAATGGATATCATCAGTGACAAGTGGTATTATTTTGTAACATTCGACCTCATACCTCACATTTTCCCGGGATAAAAGTATTCCTATGTGTTAACCATAGATCTAGTAGTAAAAAAAATCTAATCTAGTCTATGATGTTAACACGATCACGTCTTATTCATTATCCCTTAACCCTAACGGGGCAGACAGATCATTTTGGGTCTTGTAAGCGAAATAACGTAATTTAAACAGATAATTTTTACATTTCTAATTTCAAAAATAACAATATTTCTAAACGTTAACTCGCTAATTGAAAATGTTTTGATTGAACCACTAGCTCATTTATACATAATTGTTGTTTCATTTGTAACTTTTAAATTGACCAAGTTACACATAAACTTTCAAAATTTACCGTGCTCACAACAATAGACCGAAATAACCTTAGCCGGTTACCCGGTAAAGTTTTCAAAATTCTCTTCTTAGAAACACTTATTCTTAATCTAAGGAATGTTTGTGCAAAATTTCATACTTCTAGACCCAGCCATTGATTCAATTAGTCAGTCAGATCTTCTTTTATGTACCTACAAGGTAATTTTTAGGGTTCCGTACCCGTATGGCAAAAAACGGAATACTTATGGATTCGTCATGTCTGTCTGAACTATAAGAACTATAGGGTGTTTCTTCAGAGTGCCTTATTTTACTGTCACACGGTCTTTATTCCTAACTTAACCAATGTATGGTTTTAAAACCGATTGCAGGAGTTACTTTGGTTATACCCCTATACAAAATCATAATTAAAAAAGATACATAATGTACAGTAATTTTTTAAATAATATTTGAATGCCAAAATCGGGAGCAAATTTGCTGTTCTCCGCGTGTCACACTTACGCGCGCGCTTTTGCCTTCTCGTATAACTTTTTTGTTTATCACCCAATCAGTAAAATAAGTATATACGTAAATTTTGTATTTCTAACTGTTTATGATTAAACAATGCATAGTTGTACAAAAAATGGTAATTGTATCTCTTGAATAAAAAAAGTTATGAAGCATTTAGTCTCTGTCACACGATTTTGCTAGTTTTCAAAAAACGATACAAAACAGCTCATAACTTCAGAACGAGTTGAATCATAGGTACAAATTTTAGTTGCGCGGATAAACAGTAGCGACCCGTCATTGGTAGGAAACTCATGCGCTGCTCACCGGTTGTCTGCAAATAAATACAGATGTGTATTTCTTTAAGTTTTTTCAAATTCTCTAACCCAAGTGACCTTTGTGGTCACTTTTCGAAGAATAATAGTAATTATTCCGCATTTAACGATTCACTCCTTAAATGTAATATGCCTTCGAGTTTATTTTAGAGTATTTTGTTTCTAAATTCATACGTAATTGTCTCCGTAATTTTAAAAAATGTTAAATTTTCGTAACTTTCGTGGTGCGGACTTCGTGGCGATTTCGCCACGAAAGTTATAAAGCATGCCACGAAAGTTACGTATCTTTATTAATTCTTACTAAATTACCAATGATATTATTTCTTTACACATATTATATCATACCTTACTATGTTCGTAACAACAAAATACTAAAAACATGTTTATTTCGTTTTTTTTTTTTATACGACAAACTTTTTTGTGATATTCCTTATAGCGGTTTCTAAAATACGAGTAATCTAATACAATGAAAAATCAATTAAAATGTTCTCAAACAATGTTTGCTTGTGTCGGTATATTATGGTATATGTAAGTGTTGCTATGGGTTGGTATTAGTTCGGTCAATAGGCGCTCAAAAGGAGCATGTGGATGGAAAAGTCGAAAGCAGAAATTTTGACTCGGCAACTTTGTAGGACTAGCTTGGACACCTTTCTCCTGAACTATGGGGATAGAAACGCAATGTAAGGCATGCATTGGACGTGGGCTTGGCGTGCGCTTTTCGTCCGAATACACCCAGAGTGTAGAACACATTTTAAAAAATTCGAAAAAAATTCGTACGTCATATCTAGGTAAAAATTGGAGATAGATAAAAAAATGAAAGCCATAGTTGTAGAAAATTTTATCAGATTTCATAATGTAGTACAGCAAAATTTCGTACAACGCCCAAAAAAACAAAAAAGGGACCTTCTTTGTGTCCTCCCCTCGCGGGCTCACCTCGGAGGGGTAAGGACTTTTAGTATGTTTATGTCCTAACTAGTCCTAACAAAGATGCCGAGTCAAAATTTCTGCTTTCGACTTTTCCATCCACAATTATTCGTTGACTGTAATATATGTATTTCAGTGTTGGCAAGTATTGGTATTTCTTGGTAAGTGTTAGTATGTGTAAGTAACGATGAGCCGACCGAAGAATATTCTCGCGAGTAGAAGTATAATTAGTTTCTTGTGTTTGGTTTTATATATTTGGTTTGTTAGTTTGTCTGTGAATTTGATTGTGAGTTTCTGAATTAGTATGATAGTAAGAATGTGAGTTTATGTGTGAGTTTCCATTGGAGTTTGTTTTTGGAATTATTTGGCTTTAATAAAGTATTCGTTTGTATGTTACTTTATATGAGAGTTTGAATTTGGTTCTGTATTTTAGTTTATGACAAGTTTGTATACAGGTTTATATCCACGTTTGTGACTTTGTATGCATATTTGTAAGTGTGTAAATTTTTTTAAAGAATTATCATAACTTAACGAATTTAATGGTTTAACGTATTTAAATTAAAAATGCCGCCGTAAAAAACTACATCCGGAGAAAAAGCGATTAGCCGAAATAAGAAGAGAAAAAAATAAAAAAAGATACTGAATTACACAATATTGTAAAAGCAAAGCCGAGAGAAATTTACTACAAAAGCAAAAAAAGAAATAATACCTATCTGTGAATTATATTAATTGCAATTGACCAACATAATAAAAATTACATCTAAAAATTAGTCATAGAAAGCCTAAAACGTCCTATAAGTTAATAATTTTTATGTCAAACCATTTTTTAATTATTTTGTTTCGCACATTTTCTTTAGCCATTAATAGAAAAAATAAATAATGTTCGAATTTGTGATTAAAAAATGTTGTTTTGAAAACTGCTTTGTTTAATTTTACACTAACTATCAATTTATGCAGTTTTAATTCATAAAAAAATTAGAAAAGTGATGCTAATGCAACATTTAAACATTAAACGCTGGTGCAATGCATATGCTTGTCTTGATTGATTGTTATTTAATGCAAAAATATATTTAGTTGTAGCGAAAACTAAAGTTTTTGCTACAACTAAGTTGTATTTTTTTACTGGCGTAACTTTCGTGGTATCAATAGTAACTTTCGTGGGCATATTTTTTTCGGAATTTTATATCTTTATCATTTATTAGTCAATTTGAAAGTTTCAAACAGTATATTATTTGCTTTTAAACCATCTATAGCGTAGTATTTTTTTTCAAAAGATTATTGGTAATTTCAATTTCGCCACGAAGGTTACGCGGAGAACGAAATTTGAAGAAATGCCCTATACCATTAAAACTTGGTAAGTAGATGTATTCTGTGAACCGCATTAAGATTTTCACACAAAAATAATAAAATAAAAACAATAAATTTTGGGGATTCCTCATACATAAAATACCTGTGGTGTATCTATGGATAGGTCTTCAAAAATGATATTGAGGTTTCTAATATCATTTCTTACTTAACTGGATAGTTTGCCCGAAAGACACTTCTAAAGCACAGTGGTAAAATGTGATGGGAAGTGATTTTTCTTTCTGTGTATTTCCCGTATTTCCATTCTTTGTGAAAAGTTTTTCAAAATAATGAACTAAAACATTTCTCAAAATATATGTAAGTACTTATAAATAACCGGCCAAATGCGTGTCAAGCCGTGTAGAGTTCCGTAGTTGTGAATGCCGATTTTTTTGACGTATCCCTCTACAACCGTATACAAAAAAATTGAAATAGATATTTTTTTACGATTGTTTCGTATAATATGCCTTGGGTATGTAACCAAGGCAGATTACTGCTTTCTAGTACTTATAGTATCTAAGTAGAACCGCGGGCGAATAATATGGCGAAACTATAACCTCAAAAAATACCTTTTAAATATAGATAAATTTACTTACAGCAGTCGCCTACGTACGTACTCATATAAACAATGCTTGCACCCGTGGGTGTGTGTATAGTGCACCTATAGGGATATTTTACCACCTATACCTATCACATGGATAAGTTTTTACGACCCCATCATTATTATAATAAACTTTGAGTGTTACTTTGATATTTGCGCTTTATAGCTTCATAAAAACAATATTAACACGGGGATCAATTATTTTTCTAAATATTTCGTACCAGGTATGCATTGTACGTCCTTCCTTTAAAAAGGTCACTTAATCTTGCCAGTAGTTTTAAGTTTATCCCCTACAAATAGACAGATTTTCGCCATGGGGGACTTCTTTTTATAGTAAGTATGGAATATGGATGGATTTAGGTATGTATTTCAAAACGGGAAAATATTCCTTAGAGTGCATGCTCTATCTGTTGTAGAGCGAGCAGAAATGGGCACTCCTGCAATTTTCTCGGAGCTTTCGAGGCACTTTTCACTATTTAGATAAACTTATGGCAGAAGCTATAAAAACCTTTTGTTTAAGCGACCAAAAGAACGTACCTAGCTAATTAGTTAATTACTATTTTTGAGAGGCCAAATATTACATTTAGATACACATACATCGTGGAAGTGACATACCCGTAATAAATCGAATCACGAGCTATTTTAGACCACTAAAGTATAATGAAATTAAAATAACAGTCAAAATCTAAAAAATCGGCACTTCCATACAAAAGTGTGCAGCCGGGCAATTTGTTTGGGAAAATTATGTGTTTTATTTTTTGACTGTTATTTATTTTACTATCATTATAAAGATATTTCCCTTCTTCGCTGTATACTTAATATTGTTATTTAACATTTAGAATGATCATATTTTCATTGTAAAGAAGCGACCCCCCATCAATATTATTTTAGTTAAATAAAAGGGATAAGTAACTAAGTTATGAGCCCACTAAAAAAATAATGTAATCCAATAATTAGTAAAGTCACTAAACTAGCAAATCAAAATTTTAAATGTAATTATAGTTAGTTAGGTATCTCGTTGACTTTACAAACTCCCAACTTGCCGAGATTTAACCACGCTAATAAAACAAGAGCAACTGTCCCCAACGCAAATTAGGACCGACCTAAACAAACTCTCCAAGCAAATGTTTGCCGGACACTGCTCATTTATTATGAACACCCGTCATTTTCATAAAAAATTAAAAATACAGGTCAAAGCTTTCAGTCTAAAACCGCAATTCCAAAGAATGTGACATCAATGGTTTATTTGTCAAACAACAGACCTTGACAGTTCGGAGCGCGCCGTGCGCCGCGTCTTCAGTCCACACTTTGACGCCGTCTTTCTCGTACTCCAGATTCCAGCCGTCGTCGGAAGCCAGGAGGGTTTTCAGGGTTTCGAAATCTGAATCGTCTGCGACGCGCGCCTCGCCGCGTGCCCATCCCGAGCCGCCCATTCGAGCGGAGACATCACAACACGACTGGCGACTGCAATATGGTCACATCAGCAGTCGATGGCACACGCATGCGCGGGAAACCCGCCATTTTTAGGGAGCATCCATACGCATCAGACACGTTGCCTCAAAGTAACATTTTACTGAATCTCTTTTTTCTTTTAAACGGCAGTTATTTACTTCAACTTATAGTACCTATTTAGTGGTCTGACGACCTGACTAAGGTCGCGCTAGAAAGCGCTAGATGAAGACCGCTTTAGATCGGTCATTTTGAAAGTCCATAGGATAGGCCTATGTCCAGCAGTAGACGTTATGCGGCTGAAATAATGATGATGATAGTATTTACTGCATTTACACCTACGTTTAATAACTACCTCAGGCAGTGCAAATACATCATTTAGTGTAGCTATATATTCATTTATATATTATGAAAGTTACTCTTTGCTTAGTGGTTCTGCCATTAAGCACTCCCTCGCCTTGTACGTAGATTCATAAATTTCTAAAAGAAGTAACCTGCCATCTCAACATTCATGCTCCCGACTTGCATCTGACAATAGAATCATTAAACTGAGAACCCAATAATACTTGATAGTCTATTAGAATTTGTAGTAAAATAAAAAGGAAGGTACATAAGTAGACCTCTACTTAGAGGTGTGTCGAAAACTAAGTTCCCAGAGTCCTGTTTGTTATGTAACCTAGGGCTAATCACACTGCGTGCTCTTCTATAATACTACCTTCTTGATACCAAAAAATAATTTTGGAGTTTAAAATTTAGGGGTGCGGTGGACGATGAGACTGATAAATGTAAACGTGCCTAAAGCTGAATTTCCATTTGCAAACTTACACCGGCCTATTTGAACGGCCTTTGAGTTGAAATGCGGTGGAGTGGTTAGTTTTTAACACAAGAGAGGTCGCCCTGTTACCGCCATAATTTTTCAAGCCTACCCCTTTGTTTTCCTACGCTGCGCTGTGGATTGTGTACATGACTCTTCCCTTCGCTCGCACTTTGGATTGGGAAATAATGCATTTAAAACAATTACATACATAACAGGAATTTTATACCTAATTTGAGTTCTGTAGGCATGTTTTGTAATTCGTAATGTATATTTAAATCAATAAGTATAAGTAGTTTTATTTCTGTAGATGCCTACTATAATGTTAGCTTGCTTCATTAATAAAATCTACAATCAATAGAGCACTGACCTTTATATCTTACAATACCTATTGGTTTCAAAATGTAAATATACCCAACGTTATCTACAAAGATTAAAAATAAATGTACGAGGTACACAATTTTATAAAGAAGTAATATTGTTTATCAGTCTATAGCCTATACCAAAAAAGTAGTATACAGTAAATTATGAACACGATGTTGTGCCTATATACAAGCTGCATCGGTAAGTTATATAGCATTTGAAATAAATATTAAGCAAATTAGATTATTCACTGGACTGACTGGCAGTAAAATAAACAGGAAATTTCGGCCAGGCCACGTTGCCAACGAGAAAACGGTCAGTGTTTAATTGTTTTTCATATTATTGTAAACAAATACACAGTAAAAACATCTAGGTTTATGACAAATATCAATAGAGACATGGTTTTAAAATATTGTCCGATTTATAAGTAGGTTTTCTCCTTGCTCTTGAAACTTTAGCAATTGCTGATGTCTGGTAGAGGCTTGCCCTGGCAGTGGTTGCGCCAGCCGTACCAGGCCATAAAGCCGTGGCGTTTGAAGATCTTCATGGCGCATTTGGACGCTTTGGTGATGTCGTCTGTCAAGAGTTCTGGAAAGAAGAAAGAACCTGATAAGATCATGTCTTTATCCCTATTGTCATCATTATGCGAAAACCTGTTAATTGTGTTCCTAGATATTGAAGAATCATTGCATAGATAATAGAACTTTAGGTATCTGTGGTAGGTATGGTTTTCCAAATAAAATAAAATAAAATTGTGGCAAAATTATGCGGCTCTAAGTCGCGCTTCTTCAAAAATTAAATGCATTACAATGGTCACTAAAAGTTCCATGTTCGTCTATATTTTGTATGCAAAATCAACAGCGCCATATCATATGTAAAGGGATCTTTTATTTTTGCAACAAAACGTAGACGAAGACGATAAAAATACATGTCAAAAGTACCTAACAGCATAGAATTGGAGTTCAAATTAAAGATATCGTAGAATAGTACTAGTAACTAGTACTCACGTAAGAAGTCTTACTCAGCAAAGAAATTCAAAGAAATATCTACTTAATGTGGTTAACGATATAAAATATGTTTTAATTTAGCTTCGCGTCAGAACTCAGAACCTGTTTTGAGACACCTTTATGACCATTGCAAGCTATTTTCATTCTTGTTACTGTGGACAAAAGATTCATGTCACTGAAACCCACCCCGGAATGGTCGCCGCGCGCAAAGTAATATTGGACATTAAGGTATATTTTCGAGAACTAAACGGGAAGTGACACAGGCCCGGCTGGATATAGCAACTTACGGCTACAAGTGACGTTGCAGTCCTTGCCAGGGGTGCTGGTGTTGCTGCACCAGTACTTGTCGTTGATCTGGAACAGCCCGTAGTCCCGTGACCCGTTCTTGTTCACCTTGCCCGTGATGTCTGTTCGACTACCACTCTCATTCTCCACCAGGCACACCCCTGAAAAAATACAATGCATACTTGAAATACCAGTAGGTTTAAATACTTATACTTAGGTTAGTATAAGTATTTAAACCTACTGGTATTTCAAGCTACAAGAAATATTACGTTAAAAAAAATGAGATTTTACTTAGTGAGTAAAACAAAACTAGTCAGTTTCTATTTACACATAGTGTTCGTTTGTTGACAAACCGTTTCAATTAAAAAAATAAAATGGTGCACTACATATATTTTCATCGTACTTTTACGACAACAGTGGTGACTTAAAGTCTAAGCTGAATGAGAGTCATACTGACAAATAGCAATGACAATGAGCAATATCTGGTCATGCCAGTTCCATCAGGTCCCGACAAGAGGTAAGTAGACCCAAGAAAGGATAGATTTATGTCGTTAAGAATCATATGCGCGCCAATGGTCTGTCAACAAAGGATGCTAAAGACCGTGAGAAGTGGCAAAAAAGATCAGAAATCAGATTATGATTTATGACTGTTAAGGTCATAAATCATAATCGATTATGATATATGACTTAACAGTCTTAAAAGTCATAAGAAATGAAATGAAATGGATCATAATCGATTATGATTTGTGGCATTTTTTCGCATGCAATGGGTCATAAACCATTGGTTATGTATGTCCCTTTGGTTATGTCTGGTCTGCAAATATATATAATAAAATACCTGAAAATATAAAAACTGAAAAAAGAATATTTTTTTAATGTATAGGTACATAATTATGGTGTCTGTATAAATTTGACTGTGTGTAATATTTTTAATTTCTTTTATTAATTTTAATTTTTTTACTATTTTTGTTTTCTATTTTGTACAGACATATAATCATCCTTGTTTTAATAGTTTTGTTTACGATTTAGATATTAATTTTTATTATTGTAGTGCCCTACCAGGGTTCCATGTAGTGCTTCTATTTATGATTAACATCTTTGTATATGTAACATGGAAACAATAAGTAAATGAAATGAAATGGATATAACCGGGACTACAATAACATGAGTGACAGAATAAATAAAATCACTTACAGTCCCTCATCTTATCTTCGGGGAAGCCTTGTCTCCTCAACTCGCGAACAAGGCCGCACCTCGTGAACGTCTTCGCCTGGATCAGCGAAACTACCGCAAGCACTAAGGCGCAAACTAATAACTTCTGCATTTTGTTCTAAACAAGTTACGCTCCTGGACGCAATGGAGGAATGAAGCAGATGACTACAGCGCGGGTATTTATACTTTCAGATAATATTTTAAGAGGAAGCAGTTTTCTTGGGCTTAGCTAGTAAGTCTATTTTTATGTTCTATTTAAAATACCAAGAAGATGAAGAAGATGAGTAGGTAACGTTATTCAAAATATTTAATTAAAACAATAACAACAACCTTGGTCACACTTACATTTTTGTGTAAGTTTATATGATGAATAATATATAGGTACCTATGTATGTGATAATACTTTTCATTTTAATCGTACTTTGTACATACATAAATACGTTAATACTCACAAATTAAAAAGAAGAGAGATAGAGTGTCTTAATTGTATCAAAAAAGAAAACGATGTGCTAAGTTAGATATATACAATTTTAAGCCAGTCTTTAAGGTGAAGAAATTAGCTTAATTGTATTCTGCGAAACGGTAAAGTCGATTCTGCTGCAAAAATTGTCGAACTGTTGAGCTTTGATATCTCTAACAATAGTCTCTCTATTTATCTTAGCGCGTTCCAGTTTCAGGTTTCATCCTTAATTGTGCTGCTTCGGAGCCCGTCCGTGCCACTATCTGCCTTTTTCACTTATCTCAGATAAAATAGTACCTACTTAATTATTGGTAGTAAAAATAATAAGAATCAGTGACGCATTCAGTACCTATCTTAAATCAATTTATTACAACTAGCGGCCAGTCCCGGATGCGCACGGGTGTGTTAATTCTTACACACCCTTCCGGAAATAATACATAATTATTATTGAGCTTGATATCTATATGAACACATACTCGTACGGCGGGGATAGCTTCTCCTTAACCGGTACCTACTCGGTCGGGCAAAGGAATTCCCCTCACCAATACGGGAGAATGGAGTCAATACACTTTGTCTTCTGTAGGTAGATAAGTACTTATACAGCTAGCAAAACAATGACGAGGAAAACCTGCAAGCTATATTAGAAATATGTAGATAAATGTAAAGTAGAGCTTTGTTTCCACCCATCACGACTATTTATTCTTTTCTCAATCGCTTTGTAATTTATTTGCCAACGGTCGAACGGTTTGCAATAGGTATCTAAGTTTACGCGTGTAAAAATTAAAATTAGGTATCATGATCTAAAACATTGATTTGGTATATTTTTAGCAATGATTCAAGTGGGTACATCTGGCCAGATTTCAAGAATCAGAAGTTTAGCAGTGACCTGTGACTTGCACAAATATTTTTTACAGGGTAGGCTTTTGTCTTAAGGGTCCTCCCCGCGCTAACGACCTTGAAAACACAAAAAAAATAATTTCTCTTTCTGTAAGTGAGATTATCAGAAACCCTCGTACATTTTTTTAGCTAGTATCCTTAAGTTTCATTAGAACCTCGAAAATCATTGAAATAAAATACCCTGAATTTTCCTTTGCAAAAAATACTAAAAACGGCCATTTTTGACTCTTTTTGTAAAGGTTTCTAAACCGGATAGTATTTCAATGACTTTCGAGGTTCTAATGAAACTTCAGGATACTAGCTAAAATGTTGTACGAGGGTTTCTAATAATCTCACTTACAGAAAGAGAAATTAATTTTTTTGTGTTTTCAAGGTCGCTAGCGCAAGGAGGAGCCTTAATTACGAGAACGGCTGTATATCGAGTAAATGCATTTTTCGCTAGTAAGTATCCGATATGATTTAGGTTGGTACAGGGTAGACAAAATTCTATATGTTTGTATGAAATGCACGCTACTGGCGTCTGGTACTCTGGCACGAGTGGTTTTACTAGACGCTAGGTTAAGTAAGACAGGTAGTTCAATACCTAAGTACAGTACACTAAATGTAGTCTGGAGTCTGGAGCATAAAATATCAAGGTACGTACATTAAACTTACTAAAATTCATTGCAATTCTAATCACTATTTCAGAACCAGACTTAGTGCAGATTAAGTATTACAGTAACTATAGGAATACCTACGTAATAATTATTATAGCCATAAAACAAGTTTTAAACTTTTTTTAGGGGCTAGCTTAATCTGTACGGACAACAAGAGCTTCTCTAATTCACCGCCGGGCCAGCCGCATCGCTGCTGACCTGAAATTGATATTACTCAAAGAGCTAAAGTACTTTACAACATTATCTATATTTTTTAGATAATTATGAATAAATACTTCATTGTGACAAAGAGTAAGTTTTTATACGTAAAAAGTCCGGTTATCTCAATACCTACTCAGATAACTAACTCGGTACTACTCTTTCCTGGTGGATCGTGGTTATGTAGGCAGCTGAATTATCTTTCCTCTCTAAATTGTACAATCATCTAGTGTGCGTCCATGTTATTTTTTTTCCCAAAATCACGTTTTCTTTCACTGACAAGTTCTGAGCCAAGTATGCTAGCAAAATGACACAATGATACTTAGGTACGCAACGATTGAAGCAAAGACACTTACGAACCTGCCATAATAATAACAATCAAATTGTTATTAAATAGACGACCTCCGTGGCGTAGTGGTCACCATGCTAGTCCGCCACCCAGAGTTCCCGGGTTTGACCCCCGGTCAGGGCAAGTTGGAAAAATATGGTATATCTATATATGTATTTGTTGTAATTTTAAATATAGTATCGATAAGTTAGTATGCCATAACACAAGTCTCGAACTTAATGTGGGGCTAGCTCAATCATTGTAAGTAGTAATTAAGGTAGGAAGCAAAAGTCCCTAACGTGTTTATTTTTAAAATTATATTTCTCACACAGAGCTCTTCAAGTTATTAAATTGTCCCGAAACAAAGCGCGTTTCGCATTTTTCTCATTTATCTGTATAAAATACTTCAGCAGTCGTAAATCACGGCATCCCTTGGTAATCGACAGTCGATAACACGCCCGATTGTAGCGCTTGAAAAATATTTATTTATTACTTTTTGTTTGTTAAAAATTGCTTTTTATTTTAGGGTTCCGTACTTCCAAGAGGTACGTCCAAGGTACACTTCGGCTAAGCTGGTAGTGGTCTCAGAGCACAACTTCTAACCGAAAGTTCTCCGGTTCGGCTCCTACCTACCCGGCCCAACTTGTGTACATCTGAGTTTATGTATATGTGTCTAACTCATGTCATGATAAATATGACCGTACATCATATGTATCGACCACTACTTTCTTGCTTCCAACTAAGCACTTACGTGTGCAAGTTGCAAGTTGCACACAAATTTTGCAGCATGATTTTAGGTTTATTATTCGATGGATCCCCCTGCTCGCTGCCCTATCTTATTCCTTCGTAGGTTATCAGTCTATTTTTATTTCTGACTACGAGAATTTTTAATATATTTACCACAAACGCAAAATAAAATCGCAAGTCGTCACACCAACGCTTCCAGGGCCTACCTCTCTTCCTTCGACCATCTTTGGTCCACTTTGTTACCAAAGTGGCCAGGTTTCATTCGGCAAACTTGCCCCGCCCAATCACACTTTAGAAATATACATAGACTCGAAAAACTAAGGTGACCTTCTTTTTGGTGCAGTTGGGTAAAAGGCTCTAATGCTCAGATCAAGGATCAAGCATCAACTGTGTCAACCGTTAGGTGGGGCATTGTGACGTAAATAAAAATAATGTAGTTATAGTTAAAATTTATTAGCAAATCACAATCCTATATTAAAATTATTATTTACTTATTGTACTAAACATAAAAAAAAAAGATTTTAATGTTTGTTGCGCAGTTTCTCTTCGATAATCTTTTTCACTTGCATAGCTTTCGCTAGCAAACCGTCGTCCATCAATTTTAACTGTAAAAAAGAAAAAAATCAGCTCATCACATAATTAGTAGGTGCAGTGAGGAGTGTGGTTTCCGACCTATGATAGGACTACTCTCCCTGGTGTGGTAATGTAGTAAGAGGCGACTGACGGCAAGTAGAATAAGGACCACTTCAAGTCCTCCCGTCGTAGAAAACGACTTAGGAAAACAAACTAAACAAAGCTAATAAACATCATTACACCTCTCCAAACCGTCTGCGTGGAGAGTGTAGGCCAAATTCTCTGGCTGTCTGGCCAAATATGGCCTTAGTAATACAGAGGGCTCTTGCAGTGGAGGCAAAAAGACCTGATGATGATGAAGGATTTGTAAGGACGCCCTTACCCTAGACATTTTTATACAAATAATATTTTGTAATTTTTAAGAAATAGCATATAATGTGCCATTATATATCAAAATTGAAATCTTCTACACCCAACATATTATTATTTTAAAATTTTCGAAATCTATTCTCGTCTCAATCATTACGTTCTCTATTCGTTGAAAACTAAAATGTCGTTATAAAATACAAGCAGTAAACAAGTAAGTTTTGAACGAGAATCTCTTTGAGATGCTCTGTGGCCCGGAGTGCGCATTACTAGCGCTTTCGCAAGTCAAGCGACGCCAGGCATTGTCAGCACTTAGATGGGTAAAAAAATTTCGAGCTCCTCCATGCTTCGGAAGGCATGTATAAACCGTTGGACCCGGCTGTTATCATTGTCCGGCAGTCGTCAAGCTATGTCAAATGCATTTAGGTAGCCTGAAAAATCTGACACCAGTGTTGGCTACTTACACACACGAAAAACAAAACAACGAGAATCTGTAGGTCAGGCAGACTGGCGATTGTAATAACACTACAGCCAGATGGTTTATACTGTTTTAACTATTTTTTCATACGGTAAGTACCTCATCTGCAAATGTCTGCTTCATACAATTCAGTTGCTCCATGCCAGCTGCTTTCTGCTCTTCATAAGTAGTGGTTAATTGCTTTATCTCCTCGGTCCGCTGCAGCGCTTTTTTGACGCGCTCGCGACACTTACGATCTTTCTCTTCGGCATCGCGAAGAGCACTGTAACAATAATTTCCAATCTGTAGACTACTTTTTTAATTTTATGCATACATCACGAACAAACTAATCACGTCTTTTACCCTTATAAGGTAAACAGAGCCTACGGTCATAAGCCAGCTTGAATCGTGGGCACAAAAGTATAAGAAAATAGTGATGGTTTGCAAGCCGCACCGCCTATTGATATTATTCGTCTGATTGTCACCCAATCCCTCGATCGGCTTGTGCGATCTATCTGTCTGATAAATGAGAAGGGCATTGGAAATGACCTCCGCCCTCAACCTACACTGCAGTTTGCCAATGCATGTTCTTTGGCCCTTCTTCACTTCCTCAACCACCTTTGTCGAAACGAAATCAATGTTAGTGTGTACAAAACGACCTCCGTGTCGTAGTGGTCACTATCAAGTCTGCCACCCAGAGGTCCCAAGTTCGACCCCCGGTCAGGACAAGTTGGAAAGTGGCCTTTTTCAAATTGTCCTGGGTCTGAAATGTTTATCTATATATGTACTTGGTATAAAATATAGTATTATTGAGTTAGTATCCCATAACACAAGTCTCGAACTTATTTGGGGCTAGCTCAATCAGTGTAATTTGTCCCAATATATTTATTTATTATTTATAAAACCTCAGGCCCTACCTCTGAGCCAGCATCTGTTCCTGTTGCCTTCTCAGCTGGCTCTGCTGCCTTTTAGCGGCCGCCTCTTCCCTGGCAGCCTTTAGCTCTGCAAACTGAACTTGTAGTTCAGACTGTTCGGTGTTCAAAACGTCTTGTTCACCCTCCATACTTTCTGAATCCAAGTCTCCACATTCATAATCTCTGCAAAAAATTAAGGTAAAGTATATTTGAAATCAAAGATGTCATATTTAATTAGTCATGTCATGCCAAATAAAGCATACACAATCTCACAAGTACCAGTAGTCAATGTGGATAGCAAGGAAAGGATAGGAATTATTCCTATGCTAATAATTCATAGTCCTGCTAACTACTGTCTACCATTCTGGCAAGTAGAGTGATAACTGGGTTTATATGTCGCAGTTGAATTGTATAATCCGTTGTTATTCAAAAACTCTAGCTGTTTGGCAATACAGCTCGGTTTTCGTCGAAATAACATTATGGGATCCAAGCTAAAGGTCTGCTTTATTCTTTTCAATCTTTTGCACTCCGAAATCACAAATGATGCCCCAGTTGTCTCTCGATAAAAACAGCTTAGTCCCGGAACAAAGAGGCTATATTTGTTGTTATGACACTGACACTTCACAAGCCACAAGACCCACAAGTGGCAGAATTCCGAACTAATCGTTCTACAATCTTGCGTGAGCTAGTTTGTTAAACGTAACACATTGGACGATCTAGCTGAATGATTTTCAGCTATATTACAAAACCGAGCTGTAATGCCAAACAGCTAGAGTTTTTGAATAACGGCGGATTATACAATCCAACTGCGACATAAAGTTGCATACCTCTTCGAGTAGCGACCTCGCGACTATTGAAAGTAAACCCAAAAAGACTAAACAAATAATATAAAATACTAACTTAATACTCTCTTGCAACTTCATGATCTCATGCAGGAGATTGTTGGCCTCATCCAGACCAGGTTTGATAGTCTGCAAGTTTTTCAAACTGAACTCTTTTTGCATAAGTGTTTCTTTTAATGAATTCAGTTTCTCATCAGCTTCTTGAACATTTTGAGTCGCCTGCTCGACCTGGGCTTTAATATCATCTGCATCATACACTCTTAGCGCCCTCTTCCGAGCCACTTCATCCAACAATGCATCTCTGAGAGTCTTTTTCTGTTCAATGACTATTTCTATTTGGTGATTTTCCTTAAGGACTGCCTCTAACTCTTGCTTCTCTTCGTCATAAATCTCTTTGTCTTGACGGACTTCTTCTTCTAATGGTTTGATGTCATGATCCAACTGAAAATTTATATCACCCAGTAAGTAAACTTGGCTTTTTACAACATCATCATCAGGTCTTTTTGTCTCAAGTGCAGGAGCACGACCCTTTCTGTTCTACCAGATCCATACTTGGCCAGAGCAGCCAGCATTGGCCAGAGCAGCCAGCACATAATATGGTCTTTTCTTATACATCTTATCTTGTAGCAACAACAGTAAGAATGTTACTTCAACCAAACCAATCTAATTTGCGTTAAAGTGAATATGTTACACCAAATGTCTGCTGAATATGAATGCGGCAAAGTTTTGGCATTTACAAGTACATGCTTACTAAAACTAATTTGAAACAGAAATAGCAAAGAAAAAATACAGCTGACACAATAGTTTATTTTACTAGATACCTTTTCAATTCTTTCTTCTCGCTTCCCTTTCTCTTCAGCTTGTACATTGAGCATCTCAATCAGTTGAGTCCTTTTATCATCTAAAGCTTTTACCTAAAAAATGGCAGTAATCTTTATGGTAACTGGCATCACAGTAGTAATATGACTTCTTACCTTAGCATACCTACATTTTTTCTCCAAATATTACAAGCTTGACAATGGTCACCCATGGATGCCATGTGTAAAATTCTACTTTTGGGATTAGAGAACATACAATATTTTTATTTTTGCTTTTATTTGATTCGATTAATTTGAATAAATTTCATGCAGAATAGACCACTAGTATAATAAAAAAATAAAATGCTATAATTTATTGCAAAAATTGCTCTTTGTGATGAATCTTTATAAGCTACTCAAGAGGCCTGTAGCGGAATAATTAAATAAATATAGGTAGCCCCAAAGTAAGCACTTACTTGGGGGCTAGCTTAATCTGTGTGATTTGGGCACATACCTACCTACAGGCCTCATAAGTAGCTCACTTGCATGACTTGAGATTTGTTATGGGATACTAACTCAACAGTAATACATTTTGTAACAAATACATATACACTCCGACTTTTCATTGGTTTTGGAAAAAAAAATGTATTGTAAATAAATTCCTCTATCCATATACATAATCCAAATTTCTATATGTCATAAGATAAAAAAGTTGCGTAAATGATTTTCGATCGAGACCACGTAGTTATGCCGGCCAAAACAGCTGCGTGGATGTCGATGACCTCCGCCGGCTGGCGGGCGATGTTTGGCGGCGGTACTACTAATTTATCTCACAATTTTGCTTTCGAGTTTTAGTTAACATTTTTTGTTTCAGAATTTTTATTGTGACTAGCTAATTAGGTCTTTCTAACGATGCCTATGAAGTGGCCTTCGACTCCAAAACCAATAAAAAATCACCGTGTACATATAGATAAACATCCAAGACCCAGGTCAAATCACTTTCCAACTTGACCTGACTGGGGATCGTATCAGGGACCTCTAGTATGCCTGCACGATGACTACTAGGGCGTTCCACAGAGGATGTCAAAGGACGACTATTTGTGTCATTTTCTTATCAATTTAAAATACCATTACTGTTTAAGTAAAGTTTACCTCTTCACTCTTAGCAAAGAGTTCCTCTTCATGAGGAGCAATATCCCGTAGTCTGTCTTCGTTAAACATCATAAGATTGATAAGCAACAGCAGTATAGAGTGAGATGTATTTGTCATTGGTTGTAAAAAGTGCATCATACTAATATTGGCAGCTACATCTGGTATCATATAAACTAGGTGGTGGATGACACGCGTCATGTTGATTACTGGTATTAGGTCAGAATAGTACATGGTGTGCTCAGTGCGATTTTCTTCAGGTGGCGGCTGGAAATGAAAGCATTATTATTTAGTACCATAATGTGACTGCAAAAAAATTGCTCTAAAAACTAGTATATCACACTAATATTATTAAGGCGAAAGTTTGTGTGTAACTTTTTAACGTGCAAATGGCTGGACCAATTTTGATAAAATTTGGCATGCAGGAAGCTGACTGACATAGGCTGCTTCAGGCGCGGGTAACACGGCGGGGCGCAGCTAGTCATCCATTAATTTAAGAACTAGGTTCTTAACTAGGTATTTTGACACGATTCTTGTTGGTGGATTATGTTTCATGATATTTCTCATGTTTCCCTATTTTGGACCAACTTCAAATAAGGAGGATGTTACCATTTTTTTTTTTTTTGTTATGTATATGACACGATATCTTCATACTTGTGAGCCGATTTCAATGATTTTTTTGACATTGTATTGGAATTTCTTTTCATTGGCTTGGCTACAGTGTAGGCTTCGATTTCACGAAAAAAGTGTGATCCCCTTTTATCTCTGAGAGTTGTAAAGCTATGATATTGAAAAAGGCTCAAAAGACTTGTTTTCATTATAGCTATAAGGTGCAAAAAAAAATTATTTGAGAAAGTCAAAAACGAAAAAAGTTATTGCTGATACAATTTGAGCCCAAAACACAAACCATCTGGTTAAGGGTTTGTCCTGTAGCCTAACCTTTTTAAAAAAAGTCAAAAAGTCACACCAACATTTTATATTCATTTTAATTTTATTATGGTGAAATAAAGAAGTTTTCTAAGGAAAGGAAATTGTATCTTACTAATCCTCTTGTTTATGAACAAAAGTGCCATTTTTAAGATGCAAAATCACTAAACAAATTGTTTTTGTACGGAATTTTTTTTTTAATGATGATTAGTGACTGCATTTTAAAAATTGCACTTCTAGATCTTAGCTAAATTATTTTAGTTCAAACATCTTAATACAAATACCTACATGTAGTAAAATACTTAACGTCATAATTAGCAGTTCAAAAAACTAACACAGTTAACCTTTGCTGGGTATACAGAGCGTGTCTAGGACCAAAACCAACACCCAATGGTCACTTTCACTGTTATGATGCAGGAGAAAAAAAGAAGCTAAATATCTCACCATAAGAATAGCATCTCTATCTATGCCAAGTCTATCGAAAACATTAAACAGAGCACCCATAACCGCCTGCGGGTTCTTAAGGTCTTCAGCTTTTAGGGGATAGTTAGAAAATTCGCCATTCCAATTGCTTACGAAGGTTTCCAATGTAAGTCCTTGCTGAGCTGGACATAATAAAAACATTTATTATTTAAAACTTCAAAACATAAGTAAATTAATTGGATTCTGTTCACAGCTCATACCTCGCTCCATGATGTTAAAAATTCTGAAATAGGTAAAACTTATTATCCGCTTCTTCGTAAGTTTATTGCAACAAATTACAATGATACATAAATTAAATTTTTTGCACGAAGTGGTCAAGGGGTTTAACGTGGTTAGGTATCTATATTCTCCTTTGTTTGGAACAAATAGCACACTGCACTGCACAATAAGCACAAACAAATAACGCAACTAAAATATTTAATTTAATAAATTAAATATTTACTACATATGTTTTCGTTTTACTGACCAACTGAAAGCAAATTTGAAAATTTAAAGATTTTAACTCGATTCGTAAAGTGTCAATGTCAAAACTTTTTTTTAAATTTTTTACGCCTCTGGATACTAATCTTTTAGACGAATCTTTATTAAATATTTCACTTTTTTTTCTAAAAGGGTTAAAATAAAGCGCCGTATTCATTATCCAGCGGCGCTGTACAGCGGCTCAAGGTCGCACACTGTTCCAAAAACCCTTCGGACCTGACATTTTAAACTAAGCTAAGAATGTGACGCGTTTCGTTATTCTAAACGATAAGCAAAAACTCCCGTGTGGCAATTCCTTATAGTTTTGGAAAAAACTTGAACTAAAGTTGTTCGATTTTTTTAACTTAGAAAGTAATATATATTTTTTTCTACCAGAACAATTACTGTATTTGCCCAAATTTTCACATCAATTTATTGAGCGTTTAAAACCGTATTTTATTATCGCTACCCCTAGTCGAAAATGTAAGCCTAAAGCGAAATAATAATATTTTTCAATAAAACGGTTTTATTTTAATATCTATAATAATTCCAGCTATTAGCACCCAAATATCTCTTTAAAATGTAGAAAATTAGGCTGTTTATCTTTGTATAAAAAAGCAGCTGCTAATTCCGTGGGATCTCGGAGAAATTCGATTCTAAATATTTCCTGACTCCGAACCCCTGAAACTTAGAAATAGCAATATTTCATATACGCATTTGCTATGAACTTTTAGTAAGGTCTAAATCTAAAAATACATTGGATTGAACGATTTTTATTGTATTGTATTTTTTAGATCTACTAAAAAGCGGAAATTTTTCTTAACATTGGCAAATGTGACAAAATATTATATATAGTATATTTTTATATAATTTTTTCTTTTATATTTCAATGAGGGGTTTTCAAAGTGACATTTAAAAAAGAAGGTTTTGCAGAAAACGGAACGGACTGGTTTCATCTGGCAAAGGAACTGGATCGAGAACCAGTTTCACGAAAAACTGTTTTCTCCATCCTTTAAATAAGATTCAAAATTGCTTAAAGATTACGAAAGAAACGCGTTTGTAGGAGAAAAAACGAATGAACGGGTGGAACGGAAGGAATGTTCGTCATGTTTTGGATATCAGGGATCGTTTCGTTATTCGTTTCTTCGTTTCAACCGGAGTGGTCGTCCGTTCTCAGTATAACTAAATGTATATAAATCGAAAAACCGTTCATTCGTTTCTCTCGTAGAAACGAGTTTCAAAAAGCGTTTCATGAAAAAACACCCAGTCACCCAGTACTAGTGTCAAAAAAGCTGTGCTTGTAAAATGTAAGCAATTTACATTCTACCAAGAATAAATTTCTCTTAATTTAGTAAATATATGAGAGAATTCTTGTGAAAAGTTAGTTCAGACTTGATATTATGTCGTAAAGCGTATCCATTGTGATTTCGTCTTTAGGAAAACGATGAGTGCCAATATTTTGACAGTTTTTCACAATACATGGGCTTACCATGATTAAAACGTAGTATATTTTTTTTGTTAGAATATTAACATATTATGTTTATATTACCTACATAGATACCTAGAGAGAAGACATGGGCGTTGAATGAACGAACGGTTTATTTCAACCGTTAATTGGCATGAAGTGCGTAAACTATTAGACTAGTTTACCGTCGAATGATAAACCAGTTCACTCGTGAACGCCTTTTTCCGCGACTATCAAACACGTTTGTTCGAGACTAGTCGTGTCGTGACTCGTGATCGTGACTCTTCGTCGCTTCGCTATCGCTGCGCCAACCGAAGCTAGCAATCTGTTCGCTTCATTCATACTTTAATATTTGCTGATATGTCTGTCTCTGTCACGCGCATGCGCTAAATCCATGCACTGAGTGGGTGCAGTTCAATTCTATTGTCATACGCATAGATTGTATTTTTATTTGTTTACAAACAGGTTATTAGACTTGATTTACGTTATTTTTTAGGTCTCATTTGACTCTAGTCTAGTTCACGTCAAGACATTGACGCTGTCGTTGAATCGTGCAATAAAAGTTTAGTTTACGTTGTCATAGTTCCTCAATGTGGTTCCTAACTAGTCGAAAATTAGACTATTTTATGAACTCGTTTAAAGTTGACGGAAAACGGTCTCGTTTCGTCGACGACAAAACCGTTGACGACCCACCCCTATGAGAGTGACAGGACATTCAATATTGCCATCTATGACATTGACACATGCCTTTTTATCAACGCCATCTAGACTTCTTTTTTTAATTTCTATTCTGAAAAGTCCTCATTGAAATTAAAAAGTATTGTTGGTCACTGTTTTAGTATTTATCTTTTTCTTGCAAAATTATCGATTGTGAACTGTGACGTCGTCAAATTAAAATCCATATTAGATTGCAAGCATAAGAATTTTGTTATTCGTCTTCTAATACCTATATCAGGTTATACCATTTAATTAATTTGATGAAGGGCTAGGTGCGGCGTGGGAAGGGGTCCACCCTCGTTAGGCGTTAGCTAAAACCCCACGTCAATACATCTAGCCTAGAGAAATGGAAGCAAGGCGTCATGGAGCCGTTTCAGACCCATGCCGCCGCCTGCGATGCTGTGGATAGTGCATAGCCGGCACCTTTCCTTCTCCGAAGGTGGAACAAATTCGATGAAACAAACTCGCGATAAACTGCCAAACGCAAACTACGAAAGTTATAGTACTTCCACTACTCATTTCCGAAGAAGCTTCGATTTTTCCAGAGCTAATTTCTCCTCGTGTACTTGCGGTCGTCTCCCACCCTTCCCACGCTACACCTTCATCGAATGAATTAAACGATATAACCTAATATAGGTGCTAGAAGACGTATAACAAAAAACTTATGCTTACAACCTAATATAGATTAATCTGACGTCACAGTTCACAATCGATAATTTTGCAAGAAAAAGATAAATACTAAAACGGTGACCAACAATACTTTTTAATTTAAATTGAAATATAAAAGAAAAAATACTTATTATATATAATATTTTGCCACGTTTGCTAATGTTAAGGAAAATTTCCGCTCTTTAGTAGATCTAAAAAATACAATACAATAAAAATCGTACAATCCAATGTATTTTTAGATTTAGACCTTACTAAAAGTTCATAGCAAATGCGTATATGAAATATTGCTATTTCTAAGTTTCAGGGGTTCGGAGTCAGGAAATATTTAGAATCGAATTTCTCCGAGATCCCACGGAATTAGCAGCTGCTTTTTTATACAAAGATAAACAGCCTAATTCCCTACATTTTAAATAGATATTTGGGTGCTAATAGCTCGATTTATAATAGATATTAAAATAAAACCGATTTATTGAAAAATATTATTATTTCGCTTTAGGCTTACATTTTCGACTAGGGGTAGCGATAATAAAATACGGTTTTAAACGCTCAATAAATTGATGTGAAAATTTGGGCAAATACAGTAATTGTTCTGGTAGAAAAAAATATATTTTACTTTCTAAGTTAAAAAAATCGAACAACTTTAGTTTAAGTTTTCTCCAAAACTATAAGGAATTGCCACACGGGAGTTTTTGCGTATCGTTTAGAATAACGAAACGCATCACATTCTGAGGTTAGTTCAAAATGTCAGGTCCGAAGGGTTTTTTGAACAGTGTGGGTCGCTTTGCTGGATGTAATGTAGCCTATTCACGCATCCAGCAAAGCATCCAGCAAGCCAGTATTGCCATCACTAACACTTTTTGCGATGCAGTGTTGCCCTCTTTTGTTGTTCTTGTCTGTTGACAGTTCTAACCTGATGCTATGAAACTCCGTGAAACCCAGTGGACTCGCTTTGATAGATTTACCGCCAGAAGCTCCTAGCAATCAAAGGATGTCTACACCAACTTTGGTTAAAACTAGAGGCCTAGGAATAGAGAAAGGAAGGAATAAAAATTGGCTTAAAAAGACTAGTATCCAGAGCCGCAAAATATTCAAGTTTATTTACGTATCCAGAGCCGTAAAAACACTATTTAAAAAAACGTCTGCTGTACAGCAAGCGTATTCACGATCCATCTGCCCGACGTTCGCGGTGGTGGGGGTGCTTGCTGGATGCAAAATCGATCCAGCAGGTCCAGCAAGCAATTAATAATAATAACCGACGTGAAGTTGCTTGCTGGACGTGCTGGATCCAGCAAGCACCCCCACCACCGCGAACGTTTTTTTAAATGATGTTTTTACGGCTCTGGATACGTAAATAAACTTGAATATTTTGTGGCTCTGGATACTAGTCTTTTTAAGCCAATTTTTATTCCTTCCTTTCTCTATTCCTAGGCCTCTAGTTTTAACCAAAGTTGGTGTAGACATCCTTTGATTGCTAGGAGTTTCTTGCGGAAAATCTATCAAAGCGAGTCCACTGGGTTTCACTGAGTTTCATAGCATCAGGTTAGAACTGTCAACAGACAACAACAACAAGAAGGCAACACTGCATCGCAAAAAGTGTTAGTGATGGCAATACTGGCTAGCTGGATGCCTTGCTGGATGTGTGAATACGCTACATCCAGCAAAGCGACCTTGAGCCGCTGTACAGCACGCTGGATAATGAATACGGCGCTTAAAGGCGCGTTTACCGCGATGATGACCATAGAGTTAGGATAGTTGTACTTGTACTGTACCTAAAGTTAGATCATAAGTCTATGGTCATGACTAGCGTACTGGCAACACTGGACTGCTGGCTGTCGTGTGTAGTGGTGTTCTTAACGGCTATATTTTCGTAACATGTTACATGGAATATGCTTAATCTTTATATCATGTTACTTTTGACGCTATGTTATAACGATTAAAAAAATAAAAATTTCAAAAAATTTCAATCATAATTTCAAAAAATTTCAAGAAATTTCAAAAAAATTCAATAAAAAATGATTACGAATAAAGAAAATCGAAGACCTTATGTCTTAGAATTTGCCATTATTTTGCTAATTTATAACAATATGAATAATTCATAAAGTGTAAAGTTTTACGAGATAGTAATCACGTAAAAACTTGACTAAATATAAAGTTTTCATAGTAAATCATTAAATATTTAATGGCGTCTTTTTGGTTAGTTTTATAACAACCAAAGTGAATTTGTAACTGAGGGTATATTTACACAAACCCAATTTTCATAACATAATAATTTATCAGTCAACAGACTATTTACATTAGCGCGCGAAATCGCCAAACGTCCTCCGCCGCCTACAACGGAATAATGAATACAACGCGTGAACGCGGCGCAGCGCTAAACGTATAATGCTAAATTTGTTAATGTTATTTTTATAACGCCAAAACGATCGAACGAAACGTGCGCGCTCGTTGCGAGCGCGAGCCGCGGCAGCGGCAGCGCCCCGCTAGGTTAACGACCGCGCGATTCGTTTTAACGTAGCATAATATGAATAAATGTTTAGCAGGCGCTTTTCGTTGCGAGTACATAGCGTGTTTTTTTTATCAGCTATACGTTATATTAACCACCACTAGTCGTGTGTGACGTGACGTGGGTCGTATCGTAAATCGTTCGTTGTCTGCTTTTCTCGTCGATCAACAAAATTTTATTTTTATTTTGTTTTTAATGATAAGTTAAGTACTGCAAATTATACTAAAATGAGAATAACAAATGTAAGGCGCGGTCGAATTCTTCGCATTTCAGCAGTGTGTGCTATTCTTCTAGTCTTGATATATGGCGTGAATAGGTGGGCTAGTGAGATTGAGCAACCCATATTATATAATCCTGTTCTTGCGGAGTATCGGGTCTCATACAAATCCCACCCGGATGTATATCCAGTATTGAAAACAGGTATTTTTTTATTTTAATCTGAAAACGTGGAAAATTTGCTTAGGTGTTTTTCTAGGACAGAACATAAGTAACAATACAGTTAGTCGGCCTATATGATTTTCTGCCGGCGTGTACACGTTTCATAAACTTTGTTATGTCTACTTATGTTGTTTTTGTAAATACCGACTAGAACTCTGAAACTATTATATCTAATATATAACATTACAAGAGAACTGAAAGTTCTTTTAAATTCCTACATACGAATTTCAATCAATCTTATCTTTGTTTGTACTAACTGCAACAACACACGAACAATAAAAGAAGTTCATAAATGAAAGTGAAATTGTAAAGGAAATTATTCCTATCCATGTACTAGTATTGAATGTAGGTTTATGTACAAAATAACCGGCCAAGTGCAACTTACACTCACATGGAGTCCAAAGTCAATCACATTTTGAATCCTCACAGTAAAACTCGAGTTATTTACAACTAGAGCTATCTAGTGGTACTTTAGTGAACTATAGTGTACTTATTGTGTTTAACCACTTTATTTTCAATTCATAGAATTTTTATAGGTTTTCCTGTAATCTTCATTCAACAAACTTTATTTTGTAATTTTTTTTCAAACAATAATAATGGAAATTTGTTTAGTCTTTTTATTTTATATGTATATGATATGCATATGACACATTAAGCTTTGTCGCCTGAAAATAAAAATATTTATATTTTCTTTGCATATCTGTCTTTGGGTTATAGGATGACACCATCCTACCAAATTTCACCTAATTTGGTACAGTAAAATCAGAGCAAATTGGCTGTGATAGACCGAATGATCCTGTAAGGGTTTCGTTTTTAAATTTTTTGTATGTAGCTCTAAAAGTATGCATTTTCTGAAATAAATATAAAAGAATGTTGCAATTTTTCAGAACTTGGCAACTTTGAACCACGTGATATAGTAGTTGTTAGTGGCCCAGGCCAAGGTGGCAAGCCATACCACATGACAGGCCGTGACAATGACATTGCAGACTCTGAGAGTATCTACGGCATGAACATTGCAGCCTCCAATGATATTGCTATGAACAGGTAATTTTTAAATAATTAACCTGTCCTTTGTGCAAAACACCAGACACAATAGTAAAACAATGCATGTCGACCGGATTCTGGTCTGCTCACAGATGACAGGTTTATTTATTTATTAGCCTCTAATTGCCAACTTTTGTGGTTGGCGTGTCTTGAGACACAAAGGCCTCCTCCAGCTTCTTCCAAGCCTCCCTAGATCTTGCCGTTCTCTGCCATAATGGGCCCCCAATCTTTTTTATGTCATCAGACCACCGCTTCTTTTGTCTTCCCTTTTTCCTTTTTGTTTGGAATCTCAGTGTCCATTCTGTTAAATCCTTGGTCCATTTATTTTTATTCTCTCTGAGCATATGGCCTGTCCATCTCCATTTAAGTTTTCTAGTTTTTGTTGGTGCATCTTCAACCTTTGTTATGCGTCTTATGTCCTCAGCTCTTTTGCTGTCTCTTTTTGTAAACACAGGAGTCACAGTGGTCTGCTCACAGATGACAGGTTATGTGTGCGATAACTTTCAAATTTTTTGTTATATTACATCCAATACTGAAAACTCGTAAGTATTTATATTAAAACAGTGCTATGAAAGCTTAACAATTCAGGCCCATCTATCCAGTCTTTAAACAATTCTTTTAAATACTACCTATACATATCAAGACTTTGTCATTTTATTTTGTCCAGCAGAAAAAGTATTGAACATACAAGTTGTTCTCTTTGCCAGTGCAGGAGTTATTCTATTAGTTTCATGAATTAAATAATACTAAGAATGCCTCATGCAGAAAAGATGTGATATCCACCAAATACTTTTGAATTTTATTTAAATACTTACACAAACTAATGAGGAATTTAATAAGCTTTCTTATTTCAAGTAGATGAATATTTGTACAGATTGAGATTTTGATTAAAGATTGGTTATAGGAATAGCACTTGTCTAAACAATTTTCAATAGAAGTTCATAACCTTGCCAAACTACAGCCAAGTCTAATGTTGAGTTTCTTATAAATAAATTGCAGGATTCTCTTGAACTTGACTACCATTTTCAAATAGACGTCTTTGGTGGGATTACCTGTTAACGAAATCCCCTTGTGTTTTCAGTCTAAAAAATTATATAAGAACTTTTGTTCATAAGGGACTGTTCAGACCGAGATGTGACACATCTCTGTCTGAACTGACCCTTAGTCTGACCCTAAGTCACTTTAGTTTTTTAATTTTCTCTACTAATGATGAGTATACGCAGTACGCAGGTCACTCAATAAGTTTTGAGTTTTACCAATTAAACCAATTTAAACCAATTATTTCATCAATTTAATTAAAACACTTTTGCCAGTCTTGATCCGATAGGTCCGAAATTGCGACTTCGATACACGAAAAAATCTCCCTTTTATTTTTTATTTTTTCCTTAAGCCGTGCAAAGTTGCAGGTTTAATACATAAAATTTTTTAATATCTCTAAACAGTGTGTTGCTCTGGCCAAGTATGCCTGATAATAAAAATGAAAGACACTGTGTTGAAGTTCCCTAACTTTGGATGACTGCTGTGCATCTAGATTTAATATTTGAGTATATTGATATTTTTGTAAAAATACAATAGGTCCATACCCGACACTCGATTGGATGAATGCAAATACTGGCACTACCCTGTCAATCTGCCAAGTACATCAGTCATCATAGTCTTCCACAATGAAGGATTCTCCGTTTTAATGAGAACTGTACACACTGTTATTGACCGTTCTCCTCCAAATATTTTGCACGAGGTTGTACTTGTAAGTATATTTATTATCGTAAATTACACACACCACTATATAAAACTGCTTGCACTAATCTTAACCACACCAGTTGGAATTATTGTATTGAGGTATCAGGCTTTTTACGCTTGTGCAATTCTTCTATGTTCTTTTCTGTGCCTGACGAGAACTTAGCGAAATGGAACTATAATTAATAATTCTTTTAAAGCCATTTATTTAAATAACATACTAGATTGAAGTGTACATGATTGGCAGTGGTAAACGAGTTTATTTTCTTAGGTGGACGATTTCTCGGACAAGGACGATTTGAAGGAGAATCTAGACAATTATATCAAACGCTGGAAAGGCAAAGTAAGACTGATCAGAAATGCTCAAAGAGAGGGATTGATTAGGACCAGGTCTAGAGGCGCAGAAGAGGCTACGGGTGATGTAATAGTCTTCCTAGATGCTCACTGTGAAGTTAATGTTAACTGGCTCCCACCGCTGTTAGCGCCAATTTATCGAGATTATAGAATAATGACAGTGCCAGTCATAGATGGCATCGATCACAGAACATTTGAATACAGACCAGTGTATCAACATGGCACAAACTATAGAGGAATATTCGAATGGGGTATGCTTTACAAAGAAAATGAAGTTCCAGACAGAGAAAGTAACCTGCACAAGTATAATTCAGAGCCATACAAGAGCCCAACACACGCAGGAGGACTATTTGCAATTAACAGACAATACTTCCTAGAAATTGGAGCGTACGACCCTGGATTGTTGGTTTGGGGAGGAGAAAACTTCGAATTGAGTTTTAAAATATGGCAATGTGGTGGTAGTATCGAGTGGGTGCCTTGCTCTAGAGTTGGGCACGTCTATAGAGCATTTATGCCGTACTCGTTTGGCAACTTAGCGAAGAATCGTAAAGGTTCCTTGATTACCATTAACTACAAACGAGTTATTGAGACATGGTTTGATGAAGAACACAAAGAATATTTCTATACGCGAGAACCTTTAGCTAGATTCTTGGATATGGGCGATATAACTGAGCAGCTGGCATTGAAAAATAAGCTGCAGTGTAAAGACTTCGGCTGGTACATGGAGAATGTCGCCTATGATGTTTATGACAAGTTCCCTAAATTGCCGAAGAATACGCATTGGGGCATGGTAAAGAATAAAGCCACTGGCTTGTGCTTGGACACTATGGGAAAGGCTGCTCCTGCATATATTGGTAAGATTGATTGTATGCTCATTTGCTCATTGATATAAATTACTTACTTTGTTGCATGCATATATAGATGCATTAAGAGTATATAAACTGACTTCCGCAAAACACCTGAATCGTTTAACTAGTTTTTTGTAGTTTATTTTGAACTATCCGATGATATTACTCTTATTCTATGCTGCAAGTTAGTACATTTTTGCGTGTCGAAGATAAATGTATACATGGGTGGGAGCACGGTTAAAAGGCGGTTTTGTTTCAATTACCCGCAGACCCACTACAGTTTAAAATTAAAGTAAAAATAAAAATAAAGTCGTCATTTTTTTAAATATCGAAGATCATTTTTTTAAATATTATTTTAGTGCGAAAGCACAGAATTAATAATAGTATTACATACAGAACGGAAACTCGCACCGTCCCCCGCAATCTGGTGTCCCCGCAACCCTTCCCCCGTTATTGTGAGGTGTAAGTGGCAGTAAAGCAGGGTTATTGGTAGTCGCACGTTGACATTACGCGAATCACTTAGGATTATTGAATTATAATGGTAAGAAACTGCGCACATTATCATTGTTTATCCACGGAAAACAATAAATAACGAAAATTTTATAGATTTCCGAGTGATGAAAACAGGTAAGCAAAGCAACAAATTCTGTGGTGGCGACCCTGATTGTTTAACTCACACATTCGACGTGTGCACGGACGGATTGTTTCGTTTGTAGTAGTACTAGGTATATATGCTGCTCCGGTTGTATGAAGTGCCATACCTGTGGCGAAAGTAAAAAACTAGTGTTTCGGAACGACCGCTGCTGGGAAGATTACGTCGAGAGAAACCCAGTTCAGTGGGTCTATGGGGAATTACCTGTGGACCCACCAGTAGCCGGTGGGACCACGGGTAAGATGCGAATATATTATGTACAGTCAAAGTGATGACAAAGAAAAACCATTTTTGAAGTTATATTTCTTTTGGCGCGATTGGGAAAAATGATGAGAGTGAATTTTTACGATGCGCGCGCACACCGACAGAAAAAAGCAACAGCATGAAGTTAGCCCATGATCTGGCTGTACTGTATCTAGTTCACGCCAAAGAAGTATAACTTCTAACGCGTGTACATAAGTACACACCAGGCACGTGCTTTCCATAGAGACACAAAGACATTGTCTACCCGGAGGTTCCCTAATATATGCGCATTTTTTTATTTAAAAATAAATTATAATAGGCCCTATTTTCAAATAAACGCGCGCTTTCCTGTCCATCGCGCAATATGCTGGCTACGTACTCGCTTACTTAGGGTAGGTATACGTATATATATACGCAGTACTCTAGGCAGCTACCTAGAAGACAATTCTCCATAGTGTCTCGATTTACACACATTCACAGTGCACTGATAGGAATTTGCGTCTGTAGTCTGATCGTCTACGTATTTCATCGACGCACACACACGCGAAATTTCCGCACACATAACCAATATCTAAGACAAGAGCTAATGCATGCCATTTTTAAAACGCGTCAGTCATAAACAAAGCTAATTTTTGTATGGAAAAAACCATTAGGTTAGTGAAACGCTTATTTTCAAAAATGGCCCTTATCTTTAAGCTAGTTCTATCTCAATAATCAACGTTTTTTATCTCTTTTCACTTTTGACCAATAAGGAATGATATCGATTTCGAGCCTTTTCATTTGTTCCCTAATGCATTGACGTGATGAAAAATAGAAAGTTATTGGTTCTCGCTTGTGTTACGCTACCAATTTAAATACGCAGAAGATGTTCGAGGATAAAATGAAATTACGTAAACTTTTGTGTTAGTCGTATATATTTGATATTTTTTCTTGTCCAATGATAATTATTTGCATTGTTGCATTACAATACAAATGATTACGATCACTGCTCTGAATCTGAACTTTGTTTGCGATATTAAATGAAATTAGGAGAAAAGCTTTATTACCGCTTTATATGCATTGAACATATTATGCAATGGAAAGTTTTTCATGTAAAAGTTGTGCGCCAGGTGTTTGATTGCTAAATTTTGAGGACAAAAGAGCAATAATCATAAATGGCCGATGCCAGCCTATTTTGGATTTCATTCAAACAAGCGGTAAGCTCAAAAGAACATTTAATAGTATTAATCAATATGACGCGTTTATGTGGCTCTCGGGATGTAAACACACTAATAGGGTCAGTTCAGTCAGAGAGTTTTTTTTTGTCCCACTGCTGGGCAAAGGCCCCACAATTAGTCTATCCTGCAATAATCGGTAATGCACGTCCCTGGTACACACACTCTTTTTTTGTAGGTACGGCAGCATGTCACGGCACCGGCCACAGCCAGCTGTTCCGCCTGAATGAGGCCGGCCAGCTCGGCGTCGGCGAGCGCTGCGTGGAGGCCGACACTGAGTCGCTGAAGCAGGCCATCTGCAGGCTCGGCACCGTCGATGGCCCTTGGAGGTAACTTAGTCATTACACTCTATAGAACCTTTACTTCAAAAGCGGCGTGACATACGAACGTATATATACGTGTTACAGCGTCATGCAAAATTGAGCGCTACGAAGTGATGATAAAGTCTAATTTGTTTTGACATTGAAATAGGACTCTACTCATATTGGACGACTCGGTATTTTATTGAGTAAAGGTTCAGTCTAACATATTAGTCAAGAAAAAATAGTGGTATGTTTGTCTATGCGAAAGAAAACTGATATACACGCTGACTTTTCATTGGTTTTGGAAAAAGAAATGATGTTTAGTAAATAAATTCCTCTATCCATATACGTAATCCAAAGGAGACCATTCAGGCGCCATACATTTTTGGGTCCACATGTCAAACTCTGGCTATAGAGGCGGCCAAGATTTCTATTGTTAGTACTACTAATGGCGACCATTTGTTAGTATGGCATGAAACCTGTGGGGTTATTCCACAACTTTTTATTACCAATTAAAGATTTATTTCTTTCATACTTTTTTTCCAAGTGCCGGCCAGTCTCCGGCGATGCACTAGGTTGTTAGCACTAGTGACGGTGAGCAATTATTACTATGGCATTAAAAGTGTAGGGTTATTCCACAACAATTTATGGGCTTTTGAAAAGTGAACTTTTCACACATTTAAAGAAAAAGTGCCGGCCAAAAGGCGGCCACAATTTTGATTGTTAGCATTACTAATGGCGATCATTTGTTAGTATGGCATGAAACCTGTGGGGTTATTCCACAACTTTTTATTTCCATTTAAAGATTTATTTCTTTCATACTTTTTTCCCAAGTGCCGGCCAGATTCCGGTGATGCACTAGGTTGTTAGCATTAGTGACGGTGAACAATTATTACTAAGACATTAAAAGTGTAGGGTTATTCCACAACGATTTATGGGCTTTTGAAAAGTGAACTTTTTATACATTTAAAAAAAAGTGCCGGCCAAAAGGCGGCCACAATTTCAATTGTTAGCATTACTGATGGCGATCATTTGTTAGTATGGCATGAAACCTGTGGGGTTATTCCACAACTTTTTATTTAGATTTAAAGATTTATTTCTTTCATATTTTTTTTCCAAGTGCCGGCCAGTCTCCGGCGATGCACTAGCTTGTTAGCACTAGTGACGGTGAGCAATTATTACTATGGCATTAAAAGTGTAGGGTTATTCCACAACGATTTATGGGCTTTTGAAAAGTGAACTTTTCACACATTTAAAAAAAAAGTGCCGGCCAGAAGGCGGCCACAATTTCAATTGTTAGCATTACTAATGGCGATCATTTGTTAGTATGGCATGAAACCTGTGGGGTTATTCCACAACTTTTTATTTCCATTTAAAGATTTATTTCTTTCATACTTTTTTCCCAAGTGCCGGCCAGATTCCGGCGATGCACTAGGTTGTTAGCATTAGTGACGGTGAGCAATTATTACTATGACATTAAAAGTGTAGGGTTATTCCACAACGATTTATGGGCTTTTGAAAAGTGAACTTTTCATACATTTAAAAAAAAAGTGCCGGCCAAAAGGCGGCCACAATTTCAATTGTTAGCATTACTAATGGCGATCATTTGTTAGTATGGCATGAAACCTGTGGGGTTATTCCACAACTTTTTATTTCCAATTAAAGATTTATTTCTTTCATACTTTTTTTCCAAGTGCCGGCCAGTCTCCGGCGATGCACTAGGTTGTTAGCACTAGTGACGGTGAGCAATTATTACTATGGCATTAAAAGTGTAGGGTCATTCGACAACGATTTATGGGCTTTTGAAAAGTGAACTTTTCACACATTTAAAAAAAAGTGCCGGCCAGAAGGCGGCCACAATTTCAATTGTTAGTATTACTAATGGCGATCATTTGTTAGTATGGCATGAAACCTGTGGGGTTATTCCACAACTTTTTATTTCCATTTAAAGATTTATTTCTTTCATACTTTTTTCCCAAGTGCCGGCCAGATTCCGGCGATGCACTAGGTTGTTAGCATTAGTGACGGTGAGCAATTATTACTATGGCATTAAAAGTGTAGGGTTATTCCACAACGATTTATGGGCTTTTGAAAAGTGAACTTTTCATACATTTAAAAAAAAAGTGCCGGCCAGAATGCGGCCACAATTCCAATTGTTAGCATTACTAATGGCGATCATTTGTTAGTATGGCATGAAACCTGTGGGGTTATTCCACAACTTTTTATTTCCAATTAAAGATTTATTTCTTTCATACTTTTTTCCCAAGTGCCGGCCAGTCTCCGGCGATGCACTAGGTTGTTAGCACTAGTGTCGGTGAGCAATTATTACTATGGCATTAAAAGTGTAGGGTTATTCCACAACGATTTATGGGCTTTTGAAAAGTGAACTTTTCACACATTTAAAAAAAAGTGCCGGCCAGAAGGCGGCCACAATTCCAATTGTTAGCATTACTAATGGCAATCATTTGTTAGTATGGCATGAAACCTGTGGGGTTATTCCACAACTTTTTATTTCAATTTAAAGATTTATTTCTTTCATACTTTTTTCCCAAGTGCCGGCCAGATTCCGGCGATGCACTAGGTTGTTAGCATTAGTGACGGTGAGCAATTATTACTATGACATTAAAAGTGTAGGGTTATTCCACAACGATTTATGGGCTTTTGAAAAGTGAACTTTTCATACATTTAAAAAAAAAGTGCCGGCCAAAAGGCGGCCACAATTTAAATTGTTAGCATTACTAATGGCGATCATTTGTTAGTATGGCATGAAACCTGTGGGGTTATTCCACAACTTTTTATTTCCAATTAAAGATTTATTTCTTTTATACTTTTTTCCCAAGTGCCGGCCAGTCTCCGGCGATGCACTAGGTTGTTAGCACTAGTGACGGTGAGCAATTATTACTATGACATTAAAAGTGTAGGGTTATTCCACAACGATTTATGGGCTTTTGAAAAGTGAACTTTTCACACATTTAAAAAAAAAGTGCCGGCCAGAAGGCGGCCACAATTTCAATTGTTAGCATTACTAATGGCGATCATTTGTTAGTATGGCATGAAACCTGTGGGGTTATTCCACAACTTTTTATTTCCATTTAAAGATTTATTTCTTTCATACTTTTTTCCCAAGTGCCGGCCAGATTCCGGCGATGCACTAGGTTGTTAGCATTAGTGATGGTGAGCAATTATTACTATGACATTAAAAGTGTAGGGTTATTCCACTACGATTTATGAGCTTTTGAAAAGTGAACTTTTTACACATTTAAAAAAAAAGTGCCGGCCAGAAGGCGGCCACAATTCCAATTGTTAGCATTACTAATGGCGATTATTTGTTAGTATGGCATGAAACCTGTGGGGTTATTCCACAACTTTTTATTTCCATTTAAAGATTTATTTCTTTCATACTTTTTTCCCAAGTGCCGGCCAGATTCCGGCGATGCACTAGGTTGTTAGCATTAGTGACGGTGAGCAATTATTACTATGACATTAAAAGTGTAGGGTTATTCCACAACGACTTATGGGCTTTTGAAAAGTGAACTTTTCATACATTTAAAAAAAAAGTGCCGGCCAAAAGGCGGCCACAATTTCAATTGTTAGCATTACTAATGGCGATCATTTGTTAGTATGGCATGAAACCTGTGGGGTTATTCCACAACTTTTTATTTCCATTTAAAGATTTATTTCTTTCATACTTTTTTCCCAAGTGCCGGCCAGATTCCGGCGATGCACTAGGTTGTTAGCATTAGTGACGGTGAGCAATTATTACTATGACATTAAAAGTGTAGGGTTATTCCACAACGATTTATGGGCTTTTGAAAAGTGAACTTTTCATACATTTAAAAAAAAAGTGCCGGCCAAAAGGCGGCCACAATTTCAATTGTTAGCATTACTAATGGCGATCATTTGTTAGTATGGCATGAAACCTGTGGGGTTATTCCACAACTTTTTATTTCCATTTAAAGATTTATTTCTTTCATACTTTTTTCCCAAGTGCCGGCCAGATTCCGGCGATGCACTAGGTTGTTAGCATTAGTGACGGTGAGCAATTATTACTATGACATTAAAAGTGTAGGGTTATTCCACAACGATTTATGGGCTTTTAAAAAGTGAACTTTTCATACATTTAAAAAAAAAGTGCCGGCCAGAAGGCGGCCACAATTTCAATTGTTAGTATTACTAATGGCGATCATTTGTTAGTATGGCATGAAACCTTTAGGGTTATTCCACAACTTTTTATTTCCATTACAATATTTGTTGCATTCTTACTGTTTTCCTAAGTGCCGGCTAGTTCTCGGTGACGCAGCAGTTGATTTACACGGATGACGGTGAGAAATTCGTTAATTGTTAGAAAGTCATTAAACGTGTAAAAAAGCAAACTTTCATACTTAAAAAAAGTGCCGGATATTACGCCAGTGCAAGCCAGTTTCCGGTGACGCAGGCACATAATTATGCACACACACATACACACTCACACGCACCCTCACACGCTTACACGTACACTCACACACGATTACACAAACTTTAACTTGTTTACATCTTTATCCCTAATGAGGTAGACAGAGCATTTTAGACTTGGGCATGGTCCGCACTTGAGTGGGTGACCTACAAGTGGTATACAAGTTTCTTGAACTTTTACGTGCTTTGGACGTATTTGCATTAGGAAGTTATCAAATCAAGCAAGCAAGAAGTTACTTCGGAGAACATGTACAACCAAGTGGGTCATTTACAATAGAACTTGCAAGAGGGCTATCGGCATTAGAAGTGCAGGAGATGGACGGAAGGGACCTAGTTATTTTGAGATGCCGTCTGCAATCAAGGCATATTTCATCAAAAACGTATTACACTTATATTGCCTTCGATCCAATATTAAATGGGAGACAGGCTATTCCCCACTATTACTGCACCTGTCCTATAGGCAAACGCACGGTAGGTTGCTGTTCCCATACAATGACCGTTGTGTGGTACATGGGGTATGCACGCCATGAGCCTCATATTAAAATACCAGTCGAAGGCCTAGAGAACATCATAGTTTCACTAGATGCTGTTTAGACTTCGTTTACTTAGCCCTTCCCCAAAGATTTAAAAATAATGATAAAAAGCGGACTACACTTGTAACAATCCTAAACTACCTATTTTAAATATCTATATGTCCTAAGAAATAAAAGATAAACATTATCTATCTAAGTAAAATATATTATCTTAAACCCGCTGTGTGTCTTGAACATGTGAATTGGCTATGATCATCTTAGTGGTGAACCCAAGTTGTATAGAGCAGTAACTCAGACTCTGGCGCAGCACGTCTCGCTCTACTATCTCTTAGTATAAATCTATAACAAATAATAAAACGAAGGTTAGAGAATTACAGAGATAAAATCTTATGGTAAGTCTAGTACTGTATGTCAGTCATATATACATATATAAATATAAGAACGTTCATTATTTTGTATCGGTTATAAAGCATGCCCCTCCCCGCATGTCTTTGTAGCTTCGACTCCAGACGGGATAACTTCCACCGATGGGACAGCAATGCTCAAAACGTTCTAAATATTTTACGTTAATAGGCCTTTTCAGGCAGGAGACGTGTCTGTCTGGAGGGAAGCAAGAAAAGTCTTGCGCAAGCGGATACAGAGGCTTCGGAATCTGAAGTTATTCAGAGACCGGATCTGAGCAGCAAATATTATTTTACAATCAACTGTATCCTAAACGCTTGAAAGCATACTACAAAAATATGTCCTGGCTCGTCCTGTCAGTCGTCTGTCTGTACAAATCTATCACAATAGGATAGACAAAGTTAGGTGAAGCGATGATGTCTAGAAATAAGATGAGTAAATGATTAATAAATCAATTATAAGGTTTCAAAAGCATAAATAAGTAAAATCATTTCAGAGAGGAATCAAAACGTAAAGATGATTAAATTATTAATAAAAGAATTATATGGTTTCAAAAGCATAAATAAGTAGATTATAGAGATATATAGATAGCATTTCAGAGAGCAATAGCAGTTTAAATACACAAGTTACGTTACTATAGCCTCAACTCATAGTTGAATAAGTTAATGATGTAATTGGGATCCTTTCCCATTTAAACAATATATTGTTGTTTAAGTAATACCTCTTTGTCAGAAGGTAAACAGTTCCACATGACTTCTCCATGTTTATAGAACATCGTAGATACTCAAGACTTAGCTTGTTTAGCAGGCATGACATCAAAGTCAATGGATCAGTTTTAACCAGAATAGGTTTAGTTATTCCATTCATTGGAAGTAAAATAACCCCATGGTGAAGAGGTTAGATTCCAGGCTCAACTTCTCTAAGCCCAAAGGGAATCGTATGACGAATAAAGCGCCTCCAGACGAGCGTGACATAACACTTAACGTAGACGGAGGGCCTTCCTTTGCATTGCAGTAGAGGAATGTACCCTATGAGCGAGAACTCAATAAAGTGCTGCCACAACCCATCCAGATAGCCCAAATGTAGTAAGTATGTAGATAGGTAATAGAATACCAAACCATCTTCATAGTCTCGACTTCTCCAAGACAAATAATCAATTCCACTGAACAAGCCAGTCAAGTCAACCAGAGTAGACCAACACGCAAATGAAGCTATTGCTTTCCGAAGTTAATTCAGTTTTCAGCACTTCAGCTTTAAAAACTATATTCGAGGAAGAATAAATATTCATGAGGTAACATGTTTAACAGATGTAAAATAATCAGTACATCAATAGTACATGAGTAACCGTAGAGTAGAAGAATCTCCAAATCAATGGCACAGCATGAGTAAATATAATATTTCCAGGATAATTGTTATCCAAGTTCCACCGGAACACACGAAGATATAGATAGTCAAATGGTCAACATCTAGTCATGATGTGTAAATAATGTTTGTTGATAATTAAGTATTATAACTTACAGATTGGAAGAAGAATACATGACTCATGTATTTACTCGTTGAAACCCGTTGTGAAGTTTTTATTTACAAAGCTATATTAGGATTTATATTAGAGAAAACACATTAAAATAATATATGTATGTAAATCAGGGCAAAGGCTATCTTCTTATGTCTCTCCCATCTTAGAAGATAGTAACATGTATACATACATACACCAGTATATGATACACTTCATTTAATAATAATCTTATGTAGAGCGAAGGCTTGGAGAAATGATCTTCCTCTCTCCTCTTAGAAGATTTGCTTCTGAGCAAACATACATACTTTATTTCATACATACGTATCTTATTTTATACAAGAAGTCATATCTTCCAGCGCAGTGTTGCTCATAGTAAAATAAAGATCTCACCAAATTTCCAGTTAGATATTATAATTAAGATTTTCCTGTTATCAAAATTTATATTCTATTCACTTATATCTTGAAAGGTAAAATTTAAGATTTTCCAAGGAAAACTATTCCTGAGATCTCCATCCGCATTCCCAATCCAAAACAAAATTTTTTTCCTCCTCTCAACTGTCACAAAAAATAAACAAACAAGTAGATAAAGAGTTTCTATTACTATGTCCAGCAGGGGATTGCTACTACGATTTTAACCGACTACGAAAGGATAAAAATACGTATATATAAGTTTAAATATATTTGAGAATGTAAACAACGATCGCACACATGCGGATCGTTACACACTCATCACCATCACAAAATCAGCCACAGGAAGTCCACTGCTGGACATAAGTCTCCCCCAAGGATTTCCAAAACATTACATACTACATTCAGTTCAGCGTTTTCCTGGAACCTTGCATAGGTCGTCTTACTACCTTGTAGTTGGGTGCCCTACGATACAATTGGAATTGTAGTTGCCTTCTGACCGGCACTTTTTTTTTAAATGTATGAAAAGTTTACTTTTTAAAAGCCCATAAATCGTTGTGGGATAACCTACACTTTTAATGCCATTGCAATAATTGCTCACCGTCACTAGTGCTAATAACCTAGTGCATCGCCGGAATCTGGCCGGCACTTGCGAAAAAAATATGAAAGAAATAAATCTTTAAATGGAAGTTAAAAGTTGTGGAATAACACCACAGGTTTCATGCCATACTAACAAATGATCGCCATTAGTAATGCTAACAATCAAAATTGTGGCCGCCTTTTGGCCGGCACTTTTTTTTTAAATGTGTGAAAAGTTCACTTTTCAAAAGCCCATAAATCGTTGTGGAATAACCCTACACTTTTAATGCCATAGTAATAATTGCTCACCGTCACTAGTGCTAACAATCTAGTGCATCGCCGGAGACTGGCCGGCACTTGGGAAAAAAAGTATGAAAGAAATAAATCTTTAAATGGAAATAAAAAGTTGTGGAATAACCCCACAGGTTTCATGCCATACTAACAAATGATCGCCATTAGTAATGCTAACAATTGAAATTGTGGCCGCCTTTTGGCCGGCACTTTTTCTTTAAATGTGTGAAAAGTTCACTTTTCAAAAGCCCATAAATCGTTGTGGAATAACCCTACACTTTTAATGCCATAGTAATAATTGCTCACCGTCACTAGTGTTAACAACCTAGTGCATCGCCGGAGACTGGCCGGCACTTGGGAAAAAAGTATGAAAGAAATAAATCTTTAAATGGAAATAAAAAGTTGTGGAATAACCCCACAGGTTTCATGCCATACTAACAAATGATCGCCATTAGTAATGCTAACAATTGAAATTGTGGCCGCCTTCTGGCCGGCACTTTTTTTTTAAATGTGTGAAAAGTTCACTTTTCAAAAGCCCATAAATTCTTGTGGAATAACCCTACACTTTTAATGCCATAGTAATAATTGCTCACCGTCACTAGTGCTAACAACCTAGTGCATCGCAGGAATCTGGCCGGCACTTGGGAAAAAAATATGAAAGAAATAAATCTTTAAATGGAAATAAAAAGTTGTGGAATAACCCCACAGGTTTCATGCCATACTAACAAATGATCGCCATTAGTAATGCTAACAATTGGAATTGTGGCCGCCTTCTGGCCGGCACTTTTTTTTTAAATGTGTGAAAAGTTCACTTTTCAAAAGCCCATAAATCGTTGTGGAATAACCCTACACTTTTAATGCCATAGTAATAATTGCTCACCGTCACTAGTGCTAACAACCTAGTGCATCGCCGGAATCTGGCCGGCACTTGGGAAAAAAATATGAAAGAAATAAATCTTTAAATGGAAATAAAAAGTTGTGGAATAACCCCACAGGTTTCATGCCATACTGACAAATGATCGCCATTAGTAATGCTAACAATTGGAATTGTGGCCGCCTTCTGGCCGGCACTTTTTTTTTAAATGTGTGAAAAGTTCACTTTTCAAAAGCCCATAAATCGTTGTGGAATAAACCTACACTTTTAATGCCATAGTAATAATTGCTCACCGTTACTAGTGCTAACAACCTAGTGCATCGCCGGAATCTGGCCGGCACTTGGGAAAAAAATATGAAAGAAATAAATCTTTAAATGGAAATAAAAAGTTGTGGAATAACCCCACAGGTTTCATGCCATACTAACAAATGATCGCCATTAGTAATGCTAACAATTGGAATTGTGGCCGCCTTCTGGCCGGCACTTTTTTTATAAATGTGTGAAAAGTTCACTTTTCAAAAGCCCATAAATCGTTGTGGAATAACCCTACACTTTTAATGCCATAGTAATAATTGCTCACCGTCACTAGTGCTAACAACCTAGTGCATCGCAGGAATCTGGCCGGCACTTGGGAAAAAAATATGAAAGAAATAAATCTTTAAATGGAAATAAAAAGTTGTGGAATAACCCCACAGGTTTCATGCCATACTAACAAATGATCGCCATTAGTAATGCTAACAATTGGAATTGTGGCCGCCTTCTGGCCGGCACTTTTTTTTTAAATGTGTGAAAAGTTCACTTTTCAAAAGCCCATAAATCGTTGTGGAATAACCCTACACTTTTAATGCCATAGTAATAATTGCTCACCGTCACTAGTGCTTACAACCTAGTGCATCGCCGGAATCTGGCCGGCACTTGGGAAAAAAATATGAAAGAAATAAATCTTTAAATGGAAATAAAAAGTTGTGGAATAACCCCACAGGTTTCATGCCATACTAACAAATGATCGCCATTAGTAATGCTAACAATTGGAATTGTGGCCGCCTTCTGGCCGGCACTTTTTTTTTAAATGTGTGAAAAGTTCACTTTTCAAAAGCCCATAAATCGTTGTGGAATAAACCTACACTTTTAATGCCATAGTAATAATTGCTCACCGTTACTAGTGCTAACAACCTAGTGCATCGCCGGAATCTGGCCGGCACTTGGGAAAAAAATATGAAAGAAATAAATCTTTAAATGGAAATAAAAAGTTGTGGAATAACCCCACAGGTTTCATGCCATACTAACAAATGATCGCCATTAGTAATGCTAACAATTGGAATTGTGGCCGCCTTCTGGCCGGCACTTTTTTTTTAAATGTGTGAAAAGTTCACTTTTCAAAAGCCCATAAATCGTTGTGGAATAACCCTACACTTTTAATGCCATAGTAATAATTGCTCACCGTCACTAGTGTTAACAACCTAGTGCATCGCCGGAATCTGGCCGGCACTTGGGAAAAAAGTATGAAAGAAATAAATCTTTAAATGGAAATAAAAAGTTGTGGAATAACCCCACAGGTTTCATGCCATACTAACAAATGATCGCCATTAGTAGTACTAACTATTGACTTCATGGCCGCCTGACAGCTGGAACTTTGACTTTGGGCCCAATTTGAATTTTCTCCTTTGTGTATGACTTATAATATAAATGTCGAGTCGATCGAGACAATGTAGTTATGCCGGCCGGCGGCGCCTAGCGACGGCACTACTAATTGATATCACGATTTTACTTTAGTTTTAGTAAAAAAAAATTGTTACTGAATTTTTATTTTGACTATTAGGGCTTACTGACAATCCTGATGAAGTGGCCTTCGGCTCCAAAACCAATAAAAAATCACCGTTTTTAGACGTTGTTTGATCCGTAACATGTTGTCTAGATTTTTAGCTAGAACATACTAACGTATGTCATAAATGATGTTCTTTTATTATATTTCTCCTCCCATGCTGGTCTGGGAGAAATAAAAAAACTTAGAATGTACCAGCTGCTTCTCTTCCCACGCAGATCGTAAAAGCCGATCGAGGGAATGGGCAAAAATGCAAATCATGTTAACAGGCGATGCGGCTAGCAACCCATCACTGTATTGATTGCTTTTCCATCTTCACGCCCACCATGACGCTAAAACTGGCTTTTGGGTCTTGCGGCCCTGGGCTCTGCATAGAACCGCAAGACCCAAAATGCTCTGTCTGCCCCGTTAGGGATAAAGACGTGATAGTATGTATGTATGTATGTTTTATTTTATTTCGTGTTTTCTAGGTTTGAAGCGAAACACAATCAGCTAATCCATCGTTTGCACGGCTACTGCCTCACCCTGCAACCGCACGCGCGGACCCTCGGCCTTGCACCCTGCGACCCCAACAACACCTATCAGCAGTGGTCGATCTCGCACAAGACACCCAATTGGTGAGAATAACCCTACGCATTTTAAAATCTTTATTTTTGTTTATTTTTAATTTGAAGATACTATTCACCGCTTTTGACGGATTTCCGACCAAAAGCTGAAAAGGATGTATAGGTACATAAAGATGCATCTCAAGACATTATTCTCGGACTGTATTGTAAACAATATTTTGTGGTCAAAGTTGATTAATGTAAATACAACAAAGATAAAATACAGATCCATTTAATCCATATGTGAATAACTGAATAGGACTTATACAATGTCCTTTTTTATTAAGTACAAATATTTTAAGGGGTGATTCAGTCCATAATTTTGAACAACTTTTCCCAGTAAATTTTTATCGAAATACGAAAAAAAAATTTTCATTTACCATAGTAATGATATCACGTGACTACTTCGATGTCTATGAAAACCTAAAAAAAAATTTTCCATTTCGATATACATTTATTGGGAAAAGTTGTTCAAAATGATGGTCTGATTCACCCCTTAAAATATTTGTACTTAATAAAAAAGGACATTGTATAAGTCTTGATAAAATAATGAACTTCTTTTTAATATAAAAGGAGGGTCTCTAGATGTAAAGAGAACCATCTCATAAGGGAGAACAGTCTAAATCTGATAATGTTATTTTGTGTAATTCTACATTCTATTTGTATTATGCATTTTAATGATATATGTAATGTTGTTCATTATTTTATCAAGAGCCAGTTTTTAGACGATACAAACACACAGTTGAATATAAAAACTCTTTTCAGATGCTGACCTTCACAATCCTTAATTTTTAGTTCTAATGTTGGTGATTTTATTTTTATTTATCGCAAAAATAAGGTAACTATTCTGTAATTAATAATATAAATACCTTATTAATTTTATTTATTAACGAAGTGTTTGTTCTCTATACGTCGCGTCGTATGCAGAATGTACGGAACTTCACACTGCAGAAAGAATATATTAATAGTGAACGTTCGTTTGTTCCCGATAAGTAACACCTTCCTGAGTACCACTGTTACTCATAGGGAAATAACTTACCAATGATTTCCAGTGTTCTTCATTGCCATTAACATTTCTTCCTAATGCGTACCACTGTGTCCTAAAGGCTCTCTAACGGTGCGCCGTATTCTCGTCAAGTACCATGTAAGATAAAGTGTTAATTGACGGTTAAAAAAGACCCGCTAAGACACAGTTGTACTCATTTTGAAGAATGGTAGTTGCAATGAGTAAGACTGGAACTCATCGAGAAGTATTTTCCCCTTGAGTAATAACAGTTGTACTCAGAGGGTGTTACTTATCGAGACTAAACGCCTTATTTTTGTAATAAATCTAAGATAATTGTAAATTTGTAAAAATCCGATGTAATTTATTGATAGCATAATTGGCTATTTTTGTACTTAAATTTGTACACATTCCTGTAAGTATATGTGATGGTTTGGTCTCACTTGTCAGCACGGAACAGCACTTCTTTATGCTGCTATCCTTTTCTATCGCTCAGAACCGTCATTTGCCAAAGCGAGACAGAGCGATAGAACGCTGTAGAACCTGTGACAAGAGAGATCCAACCCTAATGAGAAATTAGGAATCTCAGTATTTGTACGAGTAGTATAATCACGTGTTATCAACCTTTTAACCACCACAGACAAATTATTGGAGCCATTTCAGTTCATGATACTGAACATTAAAAGAATTAATGAAAAACAAAAAAAAAACTACTCATTCTACGCTCAGCGTAAGTATTGACTGAACTTGCTTCAAAAATTTGGCTAGTGGTTAAAATGTCACCCTGTATAGGCAAATTATTTTAGGCAACGCAATAATATAGTACTTATGGTTCATTCTATTAAGTAGTTAGTGAAAAAGTGTCAAAATTTTACAAGTGTTATTTAGAAACACCGATTTAAAAAATCATTTTGCAACACATGAAAATTTATCAAACCAAACTTGGAATTTACAGACGATAAGTTCTTCGGTCGATACGCGTATGTATTTTGAAAATATCAACAATAGCGTGAACAGCCGCATAAAACGGAAATTACCTATAACAAGGATTTACAACATGCTTATAGAATGTTTTACGTTGCGTATTTTTATTGCTAATTTTAGATTGACGTATTCATGAGTTGATATAACTCGTGAGATTGTAAACTTCTATAAAATAGACCATTTGAAAGTGGAGCGTTTCAGCTAGGTACTTGTAATCATAAATAAGTACTTAGGTACCTTTTTATATATCAGAAAGATGACTGCTATGTTGTATTATTTTATTACTGCCATATCTCATAAATTGAATGTTGTAAAACATTGAATACGATTAATGTGATTGTTAATGCTCACTTGCCACCAGAGATTTAGTTTTGCATTTAAACTAAATTAGAAATCTAAGAAATTGACTTTATTTTTAAATTGTAATAAAATTAGTTGAAATAACATTTATTTACATATTTTCTTGTTTTAATGAACCCTTTCTAAGTCGTTTTGAGAGTATATGCCTGCGCAGACGACTGAAATTAAAGAAAAAATAGGCTGATTATTGTCTTCCACAAACTTTTTTCGTCATCTGCGCTAGCCAAAAGGAAAGACATTATAATAATTTTACTTTTAAATTCATAATATTTCATTATTTGTTTTTATTTCCATGAGAAAGTTTGAAACTGTAGTCCTTTAATTTTTTGTAACCTAGAGATTAGTAAATATATATATATATATATATATAAGATATAAGAAAAATAAGTATGTATAGTTTTAATTAAGTAATGCGAGTAAGTTGATAATAAAATATAGTGAAAGACTTTAAAAAAATTAAATATCGGTAAATAAAAAATAGTTTTGTTATTACTTATAAGTAATGAATTCGACATAATGTCATTTTAATTTTATACGAAAAACATCGTTGTGTTGTGTTCGTTTATTAACTTTTTGGTAACTATTCGAATAAGACAAAAATAGTGCAGCGGAAGTCTGTTTGTGTGTATTTTTTAACTAATACATTTTTTTAATTATAGAAAGGATATTATAATAATTTAATTAATAAAAAACATGATCCATGATGCATACATTAAAGCAATAGGAACTTATTATATTATAACTTGATGAAAACCTACTAATTTTGGCATTTTCTTATCCCAAAATATTATTTCTATGTAATTATCACTTTCGCCAAACACATTGCTTTTTTTCGCCAAAAACAATTTTGAGGCGTTCATCGTCTTTTTTTTTGCAAGTTTTCAATATGTGACTGTTTGGTGCATAATGGACAATTATTATTTACAAAAATATAAAAGTAAGGTATGAATTGATTTGAACCGACCTGAAATGTGTGATAGAAAAAGCAGGGCAGTGTCTATTGTGCTACTAAGCGTATGTTGTGTTTTCCTTTACTATTTCTGTGTACCTTCTCATATTCAAAAATATGTTTTTGTTTAATAAAATAAATACTGTTAATTTTTTTCAGACGGTGAAACAATGATAAGTATTTTATGTATTTTCATTGTAGAAATAAACTATCTATTTTTGTTTAAACTCATTTTATTTACAATATAACCAAACAACTATACTCGTTAAGAGTTTTGAACACAGGAAATCAATGTTTGAATTTCCAATCTATATTATTTTTAAACTAGCCGAAGCCCGCGACTTCGTTCGCGTTGACTTAATGTTTCTGGAAAATGCTCCTCAGGCTGAACAACTTTTACTAAGGCGGCATTTTTATATCTCTTATAGTTTAGCTGGACCATTATGGTTCTGCATCAGGCGTTCCATTTTCCAATATCATTTATACCCTATATGTTGCCCAGGCTTAATAGCTAACTATACACGGTGATTTTTTATTGGTTTTGGAGCCGAAGGCCACTTAATAAGAATCGTTAGTAAGACCTAATTAGTTAGTCAAAATAAAAATTCAGTACCAATTTTTTTTGACTAAAACTCGAAAGTAAAATCGTGAGATCAATAAGTAATGCGGCCGCCGCCCGGCCGCCGGGGTCACGCGAGTTCACGCGACAGTATTGGACGAGTGTACTACGTGGTCTCGATCGAAAATCATTTTTGTAACTTTTTTATCTTATGTCATACACAAATTTGGATTACGTATATGGATAGGGTAATTGATTTACTATACGACATTTTCTTTTCCAAAACCAATGAAAAGTCAGCGTGTATAACAAAAAAAGTTTCATTCGAATCCGTCCAGTATTTCCGGAGATTAGCGTGTACAAACAGACAGACATTTTTTTTTAATTCTTACTTTATTACTACGTCTCCATCGCCCCCAATATTTTTTTTGGAAATATATTTAATGTACAGACACACTTTTTTACTGTTTTATTATATGTATAGATTTAGTTGACTATGTCAAGACCGCTTCTCAGCATTTTTCGTATTTCGCCCACTATTTTTTAACTCATTGCATTTACATTTAGTGATACATTCATATTACTAGTACTTAAGCAGAAATGTACACTAAGATTCTTGCCTTTTTATTCGTAAAAAATATCAAACGTTTGTTTCAACCAATTTTAATAAAAATATGTTTTGTCTTCTCTCTTTTCAGTATTTGACAAAGCAAGAACGAGACAACATACCTATTAACTAACAGGTTTAGAAAACGTTAAATATTTTTAACTAGCTGAAGCCCGCGACTTCGTTGACGTGGGCTTTGTCTCTGGAAAATGCTCATCAGGCTGAACAACTTTTGCTAATGCGTGATTTTTTATATTTCTTATAGTCTGGCAGGCAGCTATATAATAAAGTTTAATTCAAATCCGTTCAGTATTTCCGAAGATTAGCGTGTACAAACTGACACAAAACAGACATTTTTTAATTCCTACTCTATTAATGTGACATCATCGCCCCCAAAATGTTTTTAGGAAATATATTTAAGAGTCCCCCGACCCTAGACCAAAATACAACTTTCCATACAAACGTAGTCTACGTTTTATTTCAAAACGACATGTCCGATTTGGGCAAAATTTTGTAATTTCAAAGATATTGCAATTATCTAGGTTTATAACTGGTTTCCGACGGTAAAAATATGAACTTGAAATAGAGTATAGTGTTTTATATCATTTTTGATTATTAGTATGGGAAACTTCTAAATCGTTATATTTTCCAGTTCATAATTTTATTATAGGAAACCAGTTATAACCCTAGATAATTGCAATTTCTTTACAATTACCAATTTTTACCGGAATGTGACATGTGGTTTCAAAATTAAACGTAGACTACGTTTGTATGGAGAAGTCTAGGGTAAGGGGACTCTTAATGTAGGTACAGACACACTTTTTTACTGTTTTATTATATGTATAGGTAAGAGGTTATTGTTACGAAACTGAGGTTCGAGATTTGGAGAAAAACGTCAAAGTTTGTATGTGTGTTTTTTTTATTTACTAGGTACTACAGAACCAAAGGTTGACCATCTTTAGTCTTCCTGATGTAGGTCCTAATTTCTTAACAGCTGAGATCCAGGACTCTTTGGATCCAGGTATGTCGCTAAAAGGCGTCGACGTCGAGGCGCCGGTATGTGTGTGTGTTATGATGTCAAAAATCGGCCAAGGAACTCAGAATTAAGAACATAAGGCCTAGTTTCGATTGCAACAATCTGACGTATTTCCATGGACTTTGCCGTGTGGTTTGCGGCAGAGTAGAATAGGGCCACTCCAAGTCCTCCTGTGGATGTCGTAGAAGACGACTTAGGAAATACAAGCTCAACAAAGCTTATAAACATCAGTGAGACCTCTCCAACCCGTCTGGCCAGCGTAGAGAGTGTAGGCCAAATCCTCTGGCTGCTCTGGCCCATTATGGCTCTCGTAAAACAGAGGGTCGTGCTCCTACAGTGAAGACAAAAAGACCTGATGGTGGTTGCTCACGAATATCTTGCATCTATCTTTTTCGCGCCAATATTAATTTTACTGTACATTTCTGTCTTTGTAGTACTGTCTGACCTTGTAGTGCTAGGTGATAGATGACAAACACGTAAAAATTGTGTAAGTATTAAACTTTATTACATCAATTTACAATTGTAATAAATGATACTACCTATATAATTTTAACCAAGCATTATTTTCATTACTATCAGCCTAGTATCAAGTTTACATTATTTGTTACCAGTGCATTTGTTTTCAGCTAGATCTATTAGTTGTCACCTCTAAAATGCATCTTAAACAAACGATAAGCTAAATTTAAATGCTAACTTCATAAAAGCGAGGGCACTTGTGTTATGTATAAACAATGATTATGAAAAAAAAATTCAATGGTCAAGAAAAATTTAAAGTATTTTTAGGGGAAGAGAAAATAAATAATTTATTACAAAGTGAATTCATTGTTTAAACTAATTTTGTTGTGAGAAATTAAGTAAGTAATCATTAGCAATGGCATTATTTTAAAGCAATACACGGATTTTCTTGATTACATATATATATGGTAATCAGAAAATTGACAAATAATATAATAGAAGTAGAAAATATTAGGAAGGGCATCTTGTCCACCATTCATTCCAATTTGCTACTCTTTGTGATACATCTACAGTTGACCAATTAGGAGAAGGTATGTCAGGAGCTAACCAATTAAAATCATCCAATTGATCCCAGTTGTTCACAGTTCTATCCAAAGACGACATATTGAAATGTTTCTCCAGATCATCATAATACAAATTATATGGAGCAGTCCTTATCTCAGTGCAGTCCTCAACAATACCTTTACTGGTCACATGTAAATAAACATCGCATTTGTTGGAAGTATGCATACGAAGTTGTTGACATGCAGCCACTATTTTGCAGTTTGTACATTTTTCAACAAAAATTGAAGATGTAACAGGACCTGATAAAATTATACAGTTATCTAAATTTGTCAAGTGCAAAGTGCCCATTACACCTTTCAATCCTATAGTGCAGTTACGGAGATTACGCAATGCAACATCTCTTTGAAACAACTCATCATTTTCAAGCATCAGTACTGCGTTTTCTTCTGAGTCAAATCCAAACAACTTTTCATCCCACTTATTGCTGACTCTCTTCCCCACACAGTCAGCTTCATCTACAAAGCTCTGCTTTTCAATTTGCAATTTTGGCTGTTTCTTTCTAGTGAATCCAAACTTTTTGCGAGGTACATACCTATCTTCCAATTCATAACATTTTGTTTGTAAATTCTGAACAATCCCTAAATATTTACGCATGTTAAATTCCTTTAAAAAAAAGGATGATGTAACTACATTTTTTTGCAGTTCATTAACTTCTCTCTTGATATTGTCAAAATGGGATGGAAGAGCATTAGTTTCCAGTGTTGGTACTTGCGATAATAGGTCTTCAAGATATTCCGATTTGACTTTAAAGGCCCCAGCAAAATATTCCTCATTTTCATTGCTAACATTCACTTCCTCCCTGGCTTTATGTGCTTTCTGAAGTTTCTCTAATCTTTGTGCATCTCGTTTGCTCAATCTTTCTAATACACTACTTTTGTCATTCATTTTCCCTTTTTGAGTAATTCTTCAACCTTTTTATTTATTTCTGAATTTGGATCTGTAGCTTCTTTTAAAACAGATATTGTATCACGTGAAAATTTTCTAGTATCCGTATGTTTAGACTCCTTGTCAAACTGTAAAAAAAGGAAATATTTAATAGTTCAAAGTAAAAATTACAATCCATATAAAGAATCAAACCATGATGAGTTATGAACGATTTTAGGCCATAATGGGCATTATGCTTCTATCAATAATAATTTTGATTGAACAGAAACCCTTTAACAAATATGATTAGAATAAAATCAATCTAAATAGGCAACTGAACTGAACGGTTTTATTTTAGGCAAGAGAAAGCATGCTAGTTAGTTTCAACACAAACACAAAATTGGAAATAAAGTACATTGAATAATTATCACGCAGTAGCTGTAAGTTCATACTTTCTTAAGCACTGATCCAATGTACAACCATTGTACAACATTAGCATGACAACCCAGTTACACCACTACATACAAATACCAATATATATTCGTCTACCTTCGTAAGGAGCTCATCATCTGGTTTGACAAACTTGAACAATGCATAACCGATGCCTCCAAATGTCAGCACCCAAAAGGAAGCCTTAACTGCTATACTCATCTCACCGAGTTTTTAAATTTTTCCTTCGTTAGTCCACACTTTCAAGTCAAGATCGCGCGTTTTCAATCCGCCAAGTGTCTCACCTAGACCGTAATAACCTTCCAAGACCCAGTTGTGGTTCTTGTACATATACAGTCGAAATTCTGAAATGTGAAGAATTTTATACTGAATAATTTATATTGTGTAAGTGCTTACAATACTATTACTTTTAAATTAACCTAATATTCTACAGCTTCTTAGGAAAATAACAGCTAGTTTGTCGACCCGACATACCTACGGACCAGACTATAAAAGTAATTTGTTTGATTAAATGTTCATTATATAAAAACAAATAGCTATTTCTATTTAAACGAATATGATCAGCTTAGGTTTGCTTACCTCTATCGGTGTTGAGCTTAAAGTAAAGACCGTAAGACACAGCAATACCTAAAGCTTCCGCGATAAATACAGCCTTCAACGTACTCCCAATGATACGTTTACGTGCTGATACTGGTGTTTTTGTCAACATAATAAAATGGGACTACAGAAAGGCCTAATTTTGGGATTGTTTTCTAGAAATCCCAAGATTTTTTTGACGAAAAGTGATGAATGTTAATGATGACCGTCACGGTGTGTGACGCAACAGTGACATTTGATTGACGTCACACGTCATAATATAAAATGTTGCCCAAAGCAAATAATCTTGCCCTTTGCGAGATAGTTGGAGAACTTGGAGATTACGCGGCCACAGACTTACGCACGCCGCGCCGCGCCCGTCCGCCACTCAATCGGCTAAGGCGGGTCTCCTGCACCAGAATTTTCGAAACATTACACAAAAAACATGAAACAAAAACAAAACAAAAATATTATTTTTCATACACAAACCGTCTCCTGCGAATAATTTCCGTTTTGAATGAAAACATTTTTAACGTTAGTGTTTATATTCTTTATGGTTAACTTCATCATGAGGTGATACTTTTCAAACGCGGAGTAACTAAACGAACGATTTTTTGTACGGAAAAACCATTCATTTAGGTGACTCCGCGTTTCAAAAATGACACTTAAGATACCTAATAATATTTATTTCTGATTACTGCATCATTTCTGCCTGTCGAAGAACTAGAAGATGTGTTCTGCGTTTTACCAATTGCAGATAATAGAGATAGGCTCCAAAGGATTCGTACCCAAAACCTTAAAATAATTAAAAAAGAAACCCTTCCCCTCTCGCCCCGCGCAGCGCATGTTTTCCACCTTCTTTGGAAAGCAGAAACCATGGTATAATAAAACCAGGTATTCTTGACTACGTCACGATAGTGTTGCCTTTTCAGTAAATTTACGTACTTTCTCTATGAGTTCATGAATATTTAATAAAATATTAAGTAACTTAGCTATTTAGTATCTCGCGATTGTCGCGCGATTCATCAATTCAATATTTTATAAATTGATATAATGGAATATTAATTCGAAATTGGTATACTTATAAAGTTCAAAAATGCATTACGCTCAGGTAATTCAATTTCACACAGTAGCATGGCAACACATCAAACTAATGACGTAGTCAAGTTCCACCTACGTCATCAGCTGTCACGGGAAGAGAATACCTTGTTTTATTATACCATGGCAGAAACATGTGTATGCCATAGACAATTGTGTATAGCCACGAGCACAGACATCATCTATATCTGTGCTGTGGGGTGGGACTTATGTAGTATACCTTCCATGGAATTGTATGATACCAACCTTTGATTGTATAGTTAGGTTAGGGCAAAGATAAAGGCGGGTCTCCTGCGCCAGAATTTTCGAAACATTACACAAAAAACATGAAACAAAAACAAAACAAAAATATTATTTTTCATACACAAACCGTCTCCTGCAAATAATTTCTGTTTTGAATGAAACATTTTTTAACGTAAGTGTTTACATTCTTTATGGTTGACTTCATCATGAGGTGCTACTTTTCAAACTCGGAGTCACTAAACGAACGGTTTTTTGTATGGAAAAACCATTCGTTTAGGTGACTCCGCGTTTCAAAAATGACACTTTAGATACCTAATAATATTTATTTCTGATTACTGTTATCATCATTTCTGCCAGACGAAGAACTAGAAGATGTGTTCTGCGTTTTACCAATTGCAGATAATAGAAATAGGCTCCAAAGGACTCGTACCCAAAACCATAAAATAATTAAAAAAAGACGTGTGGCACTCGGGGACTGCCGCTGTAAAGCTATTGTAAACAAGGAAGGACGGCAACGTCGCAAACGGGCGACGAAAACGAAGCGGCAACCTTCATGGTAGGCGGAGTGGGGAGCGTGAGGTTTTTTCGTTACGGAATTTCTGGATTCGGTCCCCGCGCTCAAGGCCCGCGATAGAAGCTATGCAATAGCTTAAAAAGAAACCCTTCCCACTCTCGCCCCGCGCAGCGCATGTTTTCCATCTGCTTTGGAAAGCAGAAACATGTGTATGCCATAGACAATTGTGTATAGCCACGCCACGCCCCTTTGTTTGCATGTTTTTGTGTAATGTTTCGAAAATTTAGGTGCAGGAGACCCGCCTTAATAATTACAAACGTCAGAGTTAAGATTAGTATTAAAGAAGAGATAAATAAAGATGGGCTCTAAAGAACTAGTATCCAGAGCCGTAAATCAAATAAAAAAAAAGTCATGTCTTTTTTGATTGTGTCATTGTCATGTCATATATATGTCATAACATAAATAGGCAGCGGAGGCACTGCATCATTTCATTAGCATTTTATTTGACTACCTATCCTATCTAATCTACCTTGAATCTACCTATGATTTTAGTACTTTACCATTGTAAAATGAAATCTTAAGACTTATATTTGAGTTGATGATAGTTAGAAGTAGATTAGAATAAATAAACAAACAAATGTTTATCATCTCTTTCATCCATCTCTCATCGTTGTACAAAATTTATATTTTTAAGTGCTAAAGTAATAATAAAAACAATAGTTAACCATCTACTTTTACGTATTATAATGTCTGAAAAGTTAGTAAATAAAATAAATACTTGCCGTGTATGTCTCGTTTCAAATTATTCTGATTATATTGATTTGAAAAGTGGTACCATGTGGGTGGAACTTTATGAATACTGCTCTGGATTAACAGTAAGTCCTTCATTTAGTCTTGAGCACAGAGTGTGTACCTAGTTTTTTATAATATATGAATCATGACTGCTTAGTCTCTAAATGAAAATAATCAATTTCAATGTTATTTTGCAGTTAGCGGAAAATGATTTTCCCAAAAAACTGTGTTCAAAATGTGCTGAACGTTTGCAAGAATTTGCTAATTTTAAAAGAAAGTGCTACCATTCTGATCAGCTGTGGAAATCTATTATCAGTAGTAATTCGGTAAGTATAATCAAAGAGAGCAAGTGAAAGAGCTTGAAGATGAGTGAATGGCTGAAGAGAACCTATTAGTCAATAAAGGCCATTATTGCTGTGTGAAACAGGGGAATTCATTGTCTTAGTGGATTTTCCTGTCAATGGCGTTGTGTGAATGAAGACAACAGGACAATGATCAGGACAATCGGACAATGAGATAGAACAATTTCAAATTTTCGGAAGACAATGCTTCCCCCACCAGCCACGCTTTGGATAAGCCATGCTATGTATTGGCATCATGTGAATGCATTTCCCTAGCCAATAATCCAACGTCACCTGATGTGAGGCATGTTATTTGATTATAGGAATAAAGTATTTTTTTTATGTTTATAGGCAGAGATATATTATTACATCTTTATCTCTAACGGTGTAGACAGAGCCAAGGCCGTAAGACCCAAGGACCATGATTAGTGTGATGGAAAAGAGGAGTCAAAATAGTGATGGGTGGCTAGCACATTCTCTATCCATCAAACTAAATGTGGCCTTTTGGTCTTACGGCCCTGGGTGTATGGTCTTAAGTGGGGGGTGTGGAAACTACTAGTGTAGGAGATATATATATTTTTTATTCTTACCTTTAAATTGTATGAAGTATGATATAACCTCTCAAAACTACTGTGATGGCAGAAGGGAATTTAGATTCAAGATATGTTTTTAGTGCCCATCCAGAATAACTGTGAGGGCAGAAGCAAAGTTAGGTACAAGTTATTTTTTTCTATAACCACCTGGAACATCTGAGGGCAGAGGGGAAGTCAGGTTCAAGTTTTAAAAAAATGATGACCACCCAGAATAACTATATCTGTTGTTGAATGTTTTTTCTAGTCTATTATCTTACCGCTGCGCAAAAGCCTCGCATCTAGCATGTTACTGTTCTATTGTGCACCAAGAACTTCCAGGTCTTGTCGAAAAACAGATTATCACACCATGCCCAGCCCAGCCAAATGACACAGAATAAATATAAGTATTACATACAGAACGGAAAATCCTAGGGTCCCACACAATATGCGTCCCCATTCACCATCCTCACATCTCTCCGAAGTTATCACCTTGTGGATGATGTTGAGCGGTGGGGTGCAGGTGCATGCAATCGCCTCTAAAAGGCGAGAACAGGGGAGAGGTGTGAGGAAGGGGTAATATTTATATTAATTCCATGCCAATTCAATCCCACCTGGAGACTCTTAACAGTTTTTATTTTTTAACAGAATGGAACGGAAATTGATATAAAAGAAAATAAACTTGTGTTAAATATAAAGGAAGAGAAAGATATCGAAGAAACTAATTCTTTCTCTGATTCAACTAAAGTCAATGTTAAAGTTGAAACTGATTATGATTTTGAGGCACCTACAAGCTTTGACGCATGTGATGAGACTTATGAACCTGAAAGACCTAAGGTAAAAAAGACCCGTAAATTTAAGAAACGTAAAAAGAAAACTGGAACCCAAAAAGGAGTAATTGAAACCAAATCTGCTGAGAATGTGAGCATTCCTTGTGGTAAGTTAATTATTTTTCCCTTAACAGTTACAATACTAGTTCCCAGTCGCAGGGCCTCCTTTGAAGCTAATTCCCATCGAATTCCTTTAGAGGGTTCTGATATCATATATATGCATTTATTACTAATAACCGGGGGTCCTGGGTTTGATCCCCAGCCAGGGCAAGTTGGAAAATGGCCATTTTTTAAATTTTCCTGAGTCTTGGGTGTTTATTTATTTATTTACCTATTTTATACCTTTAAACGAGCAATTCTTGTATATATATATTTATTTATAAATTTCTGTGATCTCGAAAACGGCTCTAACGATTTCGCTGAAAATTTGTATATGGGGATTTTGGGGGTAAACAATCGATCTAGATTAGTTTTATGTTTGGGAAAACGCGTGTTTTCGAGTTTTCATGCGTTTTTCTTTCCACGCAGAATATGGTCGCTAATTTCGTCGCGCCGACCGGCTTGTTTTTTAGCTCAGCGGTTAAGGATACCGACCGCTAGAAAGAGTGTTACGGGTTCGAATCCCACTCGGTGACTTACTTTTGTTTTTTTTTATGTTTAAGTTTAAATATATTTTTTTATTTTGCATTGTTTTTAGACAAGTTTAAAAAAAATTAGTTAATGTTTGAAATGTAACCGAGCAAAGCTCGGTCGCCCAGGTACTATATTATAAAATAGTATCATTGAATTAGTATCCCATAATACAAGTTTAAACGTACGTTGTGGCTAGTTCAATCAGTGTGATATGTACGTATATTATATATTTATTTTATTTAATTATAGGCGCACTGCACATTAAATTTACTGATTTCATAAGTCGTAAACTTTAGCATAACTGGATTGCACACACCCAAATTTTTAAATTCGGACATTTTCGCTGGTTATTTACAGCGAAATGGTAGCTGAACTGGCCTCATTTGAAATAAATTGTTTAAAAGTAAATATGGTGATAATTAAAAATTTGACTACCAACAATCTGTAGAAAAACCTTTTAATTATTTTATGAATAACCTTTGCGCCACTGCTAGTTACTGTAATAACTATTATAATTATGTCGTTGTTAGTTATTATGTTTGGTCTATTTTTACAGGTTTATGTGATTTCATTTCACCTGATCCTGAAGCAATAAAACAGCATTTAGAAGCACATAGAACAAACAATAATCTGAATTGTAAATCTTGCTACTATGAGGGACGAGATTTCGCGGACATGATTATTCACAGGTAAGCCCACCAAGTAAACCCATTAGGGTTTAACCTCTCGTATGCCGTTGCGCAGATCTACGCGAAATGCATTGTTTAACTATTGTGTCTGATTTTCCGGCTAGACTCATTACGCGCAGTTAGGGTTGTAGTCTTTAAAACTGAAAGTACTTTACTGTACCATAAACTTATCACATATCACGTCTAGAACGAAAATTAAATGCTTAGAATGTACCAGCTGTTTCTCCTCCCTGCAGATCGAGGTAATGAGCGTATATGCCTTAATATGCGATGCAATGCTAGCAACCCATCGCTATATGATTCCTTTTTTCACCTTTTCGCCCACCATCACACAATAACTGGCCTTTGAGAATTGTTGCCATGGGCTCTGTCTGCCTCTATGTGATAGTATGTATGTGTATGTGTCTAGCGCATTTTTCGACATACCAACCATGTATACATAAAACTATGCCAAAAAAGTAATATACTAAAACTACTTAATATATTTCATATGAGCAAGTACATATATAGACTATAATAACGAAACACATGTACAAAAAAAAAACTTATAAATTAAAACCTAAAAAAATATGTAATAACTACAAATTAATCGAAAATCCCACCCCGAATTGTACCCGGCTCAAAAGTACCCATCACGCTTGCTGCGTTTTATCTTTGAATGGGTATGGATATCCTTTGAGTCAGGTACCACCCAGAGCGTTGGTCGTCAAAAACTATTCCTTATTCTGCTTTTTAAATTAAGCATTGCGTTATTAAACTTTTTATAAAATTTCATAAAAATGACTTTTTAAGCAATTTTATTGTTACAGATATGATCATTACTCGGAAGATATAAAATCAATCAAAGACAAGAAATGCTATCTATGTAACCATAGCTTCGGAAATGTGCAATTGGCAACCTTCAAAACGAAATTAGAATTTCATTACCGGTCGAAACATTTAAATAAAAGCGGGGGATGGTGTAAAGAGTGCAACAAAATATTTTCCCATTATAAACCGTTCTGGAACCATCTACAGCTGCACAACGATAACACGAAGAGATATATCTGTGATCATTGCGGAAAAATGTAAGTTGTTTTTGTACAAGTATATAATGTTGACCGCCATTTTTGAAAGGCTGAGTCACTAAGTGTATGGATTTTTTTCCCTATAAAAAACCGTTGGTTTAGTGACTCCATTTCAAAAATGGCGCCCTTGTTTAATGTTAATTGTTTTGTTCTATATATCTACATATATTATCTATACATATCTCAATGTTTAATTAATCAGTTACTCTGTTCTCATGGGCAACGGGCAAAGAAGGCCATTAGTCATTAGGTCCACCATTTGCGTAGCTTAGTACACATTCATTTTGAATCATGCAAAAAAGTTGAAAAAAGAAGTTTTGCCCTGTTTTGAAAGAAAATTCATGGGACAAAATCAAATGTATCTTTCATTTCAGAGAAAACACTACGAAAGATCTGAAAAATAGGTATTTATAAAATCTATTGCTGTCGCACTGTGCCTATAACTGCGCTCGGACCGAAAATACCTATAAAATGTACACAAAATCCAAATCTTAAAAGATTTCATTTTTTCATAAAATATATCTCAATAATAAAAATTATATTAATAAAATTATCAAAAAAATTAATCATACGGACATGCTTACATATTCAAAGATTCTTGGGAAAAAAATCATTGCTCTACTGGCGAGGAATCTAGAGGACTACGTTTATAAAATGTTTGTAACGCTCAAATTGAATAAGTATAATATAATAAAATTCAATGTTATCTTTAGGTATGCCGATGAGGGGATTCAAAAATATGTGAATCCAGGTGGCGACACAGTGATGTCAGCAGGTCCAATAGACTGTTGTCATTGTACCATCAGTTGACAGGTTCTTTTGCTCTGTTAATAACAGCAGCATATTGGACCTGCCCTTACGCAGTAAAAAAAATATTTTTTATTTTATCAAACTTTATTGTTCCTAAGTACAAAAATATACTTTCAACAAATGGCTGACTTAATGCTAAGAGCATTTTCTCCCAGTCAACCATAGGGATAAACAGAAAAAAAATATGCGCCACATAAAGCAATACAATATATGTACTTACACCTATCAAATAATACTATATAATATATAATTACATTATATACCTATGATATATAAATAACAATAAATATCTTTTTATACAGTACATAAATACACATTTACTTATAATAACATATAAATAGTTGAGAAGTGAAGAACTAAATAATAATGACCTTATGAAGAAAGGGAGTTCAAGAGGTGAGCGTAAACTTTTCTTTTAAACGAGAATTTGGTAGAAATTTCTCTTATGTCAACGGGTAAAGCATTCCAGAGCCAGAGAGAGAAAAATTCTATGTATATAAGAATTTTCATATATTCCATTGGTACCTTGGCCCATGAAGTTAGAATGGACCTGTCTAACTTCACTATGCTGCCATCTGGGATCCCTTATTTTTGAAAACCATCGTTATGATTTGTTGATACGGTGTTGTTGATCTTTTAAATTTTCTTTGTATCATTTCAGATTCCTTTACCGCTCTGAAATAGCGGAACACTTGCACAACAAAAAGGACAAAATTTGTGATTTTTGCGGGAGAACCTTTAGACGACTTTCAAATTTAAAGGTAACTCAGTTTTAAATTAATTTTAGTTTTAATAAGTTATGAATTAAATCTCTTCAATACTAATAGCCGAGAAGGACTAATTTATAAGGATTCTTCCTTTCCTTAGAACGTTTACACATTAGACCGCCGCGGCAGCGCTTTCGTTTTAATTTGATCTGACCCTTACACAAGATTCCGCCGTGAAAATACTAAAAACTATTGTTACTTATTTCCAAAAAAAAAAAGACTGAAAATATGACCACTTCGAGAACCTACAAAGTTTATCTATCTCTGTATGAAATTCTGTAACCTTAATTAGCCATCTGCGTTATAACAATCCTTATTTCATTTCCAGCAACACGTATCGACAGTACATATAAACGTACCTGCGAAATGCAATCATTGCGACCTGACGTTTAAAAATATGCAAAGATTGAAAGACCATCTCAAAAAGTTAGATAAGAAGAAAGAATTTGTGTGTAAAATTTGTTCGAAAGCGTTCTACACGTCACGCCATCTGAAGATTCATGAGTTCTGGCACACGGGCGAGAGGCCGCACCCGTGTGATATATGTGGGAAAAAATATAAAAACAAATCCCAGTTAGTAGTGCATATAAAAAGACATAGGGGGATTTGTGAGTTCAAATGCAGCCAGTGCCCTAAGGTATTCGTCACCAGTACGCAGTTGAAAGTTCACGCCTCCGTGCATACGGGCGTCCGGCGCCACAAATGTATGTTCTGTGAAAGAAGTTTCAACCAAAGGAAGTTGCTTGTCGCTCATTGCGCGACTAAACATAACATAGACAATGTAGAATTTACTACGAAAGATTCGTCAAAGAAATAAATTATTACTTAAATACTTACTTATTTTATTTCTATTTAAATAACGACAAACAGTGTTATTCAATTTATTTAACTGTTCCTATAACCAGCAACTAACACCAGTGGCGGCAAGACCTCTGAGGTTCATTAATTTATAACACTGACACATCGCATAATACAAAAAAAACTGGCTTAGCATAATATTGTAATGTATCCTTGTAAACTCTTTTTGCCCCATCGCTCCATCCCATTACTATGTCGAACTAAATATATACTACAATTAAGAAAAAACGAGAGGCCAAATTTCACATTAGTGCTATGGCACAGATTACTAATAAGTTACTACGTAACAGATACATCACTTCCCCACAAACGCCAAATACCTACGCTTTATTTAACTAAATTTTCTAGCTGTCAAGCGACGCGAGGAAATATGAGCTTTTATTTAACTGCTTTGACTTAACAACGTAAGTGCACAGCGGGCGATGACGTCGGCCGGTGTGAAAAGCATCTTATGAAATCATCCATCTATTCAGCGCGCGGCCGTGTTGAACAGCAGGATGATTTGCGGTACTTTTTTCCTGCACTGTGTTGCGGAAATCATCCTACGCGTCAGCACCAAATAGATATATGGTTTCAGCTGGCATTTTGATATCGTTTGTCCGGAATAAGTACTCGTGCTGAACTCGATGATGCATTCAGCGGGCGAATAAAATATTACCGCGCGGAAATCATAATCGATGTCAGCATCGGCCTAAATCTGTGGGCGCGGGGATATAATTACATGTGGGCATAACACTAATAATTACTGCGAAACTTCCATTCGTTTCAAAAATAGCACCGTGGAACTAATTTTGTTAAAGGTTAACAAGTAAGTTAGTATTCTTCATATTGTGTGTGTTAGTGACTAACACTAGTGTCAGAGTTTTTAAAACAGCTTTAAAGGCCTCTGACATGGTTTTATGTAACGACCAATGTCAAAGACAGTGACCGGGACCGCCGGCTTAACGTGCCCTCCGAAGCACGGATCATCTTACTTATCAGAACAATTAGGTGATCAGCCTTCAATGTCCTAACCAAACTGGGACAACTACACAAAGTCGTTGCCCCCGCCGGGAATCAACCCGCGTCCTCCGGGTATGAGCCGAACGCTCTAACCACTACACCACGAAGGCAGTTGAAAGATTGAACTTCAACGATGCAAAGTCTTCAACGCCTGTGCTTTTTTTTTGATTTCATTACTTACTTCTATATTCGAAAAATATCACTTTTGTTGTTTGATGGCGTTTACTAATTTTTTAATGTTTGCTAATGTGAAGTAATTTAGTATGGAATACAATTTTCAGAATAAAGTTCGACGGATAAATACGACTGAATTTACAGTTCCAAAACTAAAAAAAAAAAACTGAGTAGGAGGATAATTTCAAGGGCTCATTCGGTATCAAGCGCTCAGAAATCATCCTCGCGTTCAGCACGTAGGTAATTCGAGTATTGTTTCCGGAGCTAACACTTGCAAACGCGTATCGTAAAACATCCTGCTGTTCAACTCGGCCGCGCGCTGAATAGATGGATGATTTTATAAGACGCGTGTGAGAATACCTTAGGGTTGACTCAATGTTGTAAAATACAAAAATGTACGTGACACATATTTATGAAATGAAATTTTAATAAAAAGGATCTATAGTATAGATGATTTGACTTTAAAAGTTGTAACGTACTATGAGCGTGTGATTTTCATAGAAACTTTATAAACTGTGACTGACTGTGACTGTGAGTAACTGATGTGCCGTACATCGCAATGAGGAACATACGGTATTGAACTATTGAGTAATTCGTAATAATAATCTAAAGTACATCATAAAAAGAAACTTACGATATTCAGTAATTCGTTATAGTATATTATTACTCTGTGGTTATAGTATACTTTCTAGTTCATGTAAATCGTTTTTTATATACTTTACTAGAGGAGCTCTGTGGCCCAGCGGGAGTGCGCACTAGCGCTTTCGAATGTAAAGCGGCACCGGGCGTGGTTCGCACTTGGATGGGTGACCACAAGTGGCATAAAAATTGAGCTCCTCTGTGCTTCCGAAGGCACGTATAAGCCATTGGTCCCGGCTGTCATATTGTATGGCAGTCGTTAAGCTATGTCAGATGCATTTGGGCAGCTTGAAAAATCTGAAACTAGTGTTGGCCACTTACACACACGAAAAACAACAACATATACTTTCTACCGTACATAGATGTTTTGACTTACGACGACTAGTGTTGGCCACTTACACACACGAAAAACAACAACAAAACAGTGAATTCTAGTGAAAATTATACCGAAACAGAAATACTTACATTTTCTCGTTTTTTGGCAATGTGGAAAACGACAATTGTTTATTGGTTCTTTGATTTTGACATTCAAATACCGCATAATAATGTCTTAAATTTGACATCGTTAAAACGCTTGTTTATATTGTAAAGAAACATTACGCAGTAAGGTGTAAGGTTCCACGCGTGCGGCGTCCCTCTGCCACTTTGACGGAGGCCTGGCTATGGAGAGGACAAGTTGTTGACGACCTACAGGACCTTTACTCCAATGCGGTACGACATACGTACGTTACTTGACTGCGTTGCAGTATCGAACAAAATTGACCTCTACGTAATGACGACGATAAAGTCTTATTTGGTTTGGCATTGAAAAAGGACGTGACTACGGACGACTGTCGTGTATTTTATGGAGTTAAGGTCCAGTTCGGTTTTTAGAATCGCCACTGTTCGATATACTTGCGTAATAAAAATGCTCTTATGATTTATTCAAATTGTATTTATAGGTTAAGTTTATACATTAAACCGAATATTTTTATCTGCTGTCATGGGCAATCTTTATTTAGTTCGTTGACGGCTTATACATATAACTACAGTTTATTTATATTTATTTTCAACATTGTAAGTTTGCTTTTAAGTTTTCGGTTAAATTTAGGAACTATACCTTTGCTCATTCCTCCAAAGATTCTGGAACAAAAAAAAAGTATTAATGTTTTATTTTCAATGGTCTTATTTCTTATAACAGAGGACACTTTAAACCCGACTATTTTCATAAGACGGCAGACGTTTCAGTCTGCTTAGAGACGCAATATCCAAAATACTCCGTATATCCCATTTCGGATAAAGACGTGATAGTGTATTATGGTAAAAAAAAATCTTCAGGAAATAATTATTTCTCGAGCAAAATTATTACCGATCAAATGTTAGAGCACGGTCATACGTCTGCCGGGCAACGGTTCAACGGTTCACCTCATTCGGTTCGCTTATGAGGCGTGCAATAAAATAATTATTATCTAACAAAGTTATTCATAAATATCCAAAGTACAGTACTAACAATGAAAACTGAATAAAAATTGGTTTTAAAACGAACGAGATATAACGATTCTGTACCCCGAGCTTTGCTCGGTTACATCTCAAACATTAATTACATTTTTTTAAACTTGTCTAAAAACAATACAAAATAAAAAATTATATATAAACTTGAACATAAAAAAAAAACAAAAGTAAGTCACCGAGTGGGATTCGAACCCGTACTCTTTTTTGCGGTCCGCATTCTTAACCACAGCCAAACCGATGGCGGCCGGCGCAAAGAAATTAGCGACCATATTCTGCGTGGAAAGAAAAACGCATGAAAACTCGAAAACACGCGTTTTCCCAAACATAAGACTAATCTAGATCGATTATTTACCCCCGAAAACCCCTATATACCAATTTTCTGCGAAATCGTTATAGCCGTTTTCGAGATCACAGAAATTTATAAATATATAAACATATAAATATACAAGAATTGCTCGTTTAAAGGTGTAAGATTTTACAAAAACATGTCTACCTCACTCGCAAAAACGCTATTGCAAATGTACAGACGTAATGTATAGATATAATATATATATATGTAGCATATGGCAAATGTATAGACGACATGGACGTTTACGTCACTATTCCATATCGGACTTCTCTTTCTAATTGAAACTTTAAAGTATCTCAAGTTAGTCGCTGATTAAGATACTCATTAATTTTTTGACGTGACAACAACGTCTTATAAATTGGTTTGCCGGGTGACACTTCAAGAAACTGCGTTACGCTCCGCTCACGTTATGCGCTCACAATGAGAGCGAGTGAGAGGCACGCGTCCCTTCCACTCGGGCATGGTTAGCCCGCCTAAGAGCGAGAGAGACAGACATAAAAAGTCGTTGTCACGTAAAACTTTCGCCCGTATACCGACTTTACAGGCAACCAATTTTTTTTTTATTACGTGCATTTTCTCTATTACAGAATAGCAGATAGATACTACCTGTAGTAGTTTCAGCACAATCCTCTTTACACTCTTCGTAGTCTGTTGTAGAGACAAGCTTTAAGCATTCAGCGTCTACTCTGCTATTCTAAAAATAAAAAGAATTGCATTATGTATTTCTAGGTACACGCTAAAGTGGGCGCGCTGTCTCATTGGGAAAAATTTTAGATTACATTATCCAACACGTCATATTTTAAGTAGGGAACTAATAATATTTGCCGTGTGGTTTCCGGCAGAGTAGAAGTAAAAAAAGAAGCCACCCCAAGTCTTTCCATAGATGTCGTAGAAGGCGACTTGAGCAATACAAGCTAAACAAAGCTTATAAATATCAATGAATCTTCTCCATCCCGTCTGGCCAGCGTGAAGAGTGTAGGCCAAATCCTCTGGCTGCTCTGACTAAATATTGCTCTAGTAGTAGGTAGGGAAAGAGAGGGTCGTGCTCCTGCTGTGGAGACAGAAAAGACCGAAGTTAATCTCATCTTTAGGTAGATAAGATGAATAATATTCTCGTCGAATCCCGACTCCACCGCTAAGAAATTGAAACAAAACCAAACCAAACCCAATAAAATATTTACTTTGAACTCCCGAAACCGGAACCGCATGCCGACCCTGGCGCCGTCCACGCATCTACCCTCGCACTCCTGCCACTCGCCCCACGGTTTCACCGCGCAGTTCGCCGGTACCTTCGGCTCGTCCGTTTCTTCTGTTTCTTCTGTCGTCTCACTGAAATAGAGCCAATAAAGTTTTTGTCCCTAAGTCCTGTATGTATACATGTACAGTCATCTTTCACTTTGTATGTGTCCCACAGTTGGATTGTATAATCCGTTGTTTGACAAAACCTCTAGCTGTTTGGAATTAAAGTTTGGTTTTGTAAAACGCTCTGATTGTCAATGAGTTAGTGGTACGTAATTTTCTAACGTTAAGATCACATGTAGGGTTACCATTATTAAGTAAAACTGTGTTACCAAACAAAATAATATGTAAGGGCAGATCTGCCTGAACCAATTTGGAAAAATCTTTTTTTGTTTGTAAGGGCATATATGGGGCATATTTGTCAGGCGGTCCCATTGAAATTTTAAAAAAGTGTGAAGACGGTTTTTAGTTTAAAAAAAAGTCTGTTATAAATTGTCTCATTTAGACTTACCTAAATACAGGCGCTTGCGTTGTTACCCTCCATCTTGGTATTTTTTCGGGTTCAGGTGGAGGCTCTTCAGATGAATCTGTACAAACATGTGGAGACATTATAAGAGTTCCGTAGTAAACAAGGAACCCTTTTAGTTTCGCCATATCCGTCAGTCTGTATATCTGTCCGTCCGTGGTTCTACTCAGAGACTACTAGAAAGCTGTAATTTGGCATGGGTCATGCCAAAAAAATTGGTCAGCTCTCAGACATGTAAAGTGGCAGTCAATATTTTTATCTCGACTAACGTATCGTGTGGGTTATCGTTGAATAGATCTTACAAAAAGATTGTATATTAGAAGCTCGTGAACACCGATTTAGGGTTCCGCTTCTGAAAATTTGGTTTTATACTGCAAATTTTTGTTAGGAATTTTAGTCAAGTGCAAATTAGCCAATTATTTTATTTTTTATGTATGTTCCACAAAGTCGCCTGGACCAATTTGGATAATTCTTTTTTGTTTGAAAGGGCATACTTGTCAGCGGGTGGTCTCATAGTTAATCAAAATCGATTGTGTTGGGTAGTTAGGTGATGAAATCTTAGTTTTAAAAATTAGGTAACTATAAACTATACACTGCGATCACCAATCCGGTTACATAGCGTGATGTATGTGTGGGCAAGGCCTCTCAAAAGGCCAAGTGTTGACCGATATGATGTAGTAAAGTGGAAATAAATAAGGGATTACGGTCAGACGACCATGGTGACTTCTTAATTTTTAGCTTTCCGTACCCACAGGGTAAAAACGGGACCTTATTACTAAGACTTCGCTGTCTGTCTGTCTGTCCGCCTGTCTGTCACCAGGCTGTATTTTAAGAACCGCGATAGCTAGTCAGTTGAAATTTTCACAAATTATGTATTTCTGTTGCCGCCGTAACAACAAATACTAAAAACTAAAAAAAAGAGAACCCTTAGTGCGCGAATCCGATTTGCACTTGGCCGGTTATTTTATACAACATAGAAGGGACCTATACAGGGGCGTAGCTGCCGCCGTATCTGCCGTATCAATTATACGGGGACCCCGGTCTACGGGGGCCCCCAAGGTGCGTAAGCAAAAATTAATAAAAACTTCCCAAATATTTTAAATTTCAGAAATGAGAAAAGTAAAGTAGGAATTTCTTTTTTCCCGAGTAAAGCGTGCGTTCAAAAGTTGGCAACACCCTACATCGGTTAAAGCGGGCTGCGGGATTTCCCCGTTTAAGTCATTTACGAGGACCGCCTGTCAGACCTGTCACTATTGTCCATAGAGGCAGAAACTTTAGAAAAACTAAAGTCATCATCAGCTGTGAATGATTTAATTAATCAGTTTGCCGAAAAAAAGGCAAGGAGAGTTAATATTTAATTTGAATTGTTTTTAAAAATGTGACAGATAGATAATAAGACGTTTAATTTTATGCAAACATTTTTTTCTTTTTTGAGAAATCTTTACCCTTTCTAAGGGCCCCCAAACAAATTTTTATACGGGGCCCCGCCAAGGTACGCTACGCTTCTGGACCTATATAATCAAAGGAAGGGACATACCCGTAATAAATCAAACCACAGGCTATACTAGATCACTTAGTATAAGATAATTACAGTCAAACACAAAACAAATTGTCATTATAAACGAAAGACGAAAATGTGCCGTCTGGGTAATTTGTATGAGAATGACATTTTTTGTTTTTAACTGTTATTTATTATACTATTGTGATCTAGTATAGCCTGAAGTTCGATATATTATGAATATGACCCTTCCACGTTGTATACTTTTTATATTTTACCAGGTGGATTTTGACTCTCGGTTGTGCTCAAATCAAAGCAGTCCGGTTTGCTGTAAGTTCGAATCAGGGTGAATCGGATGCGAGCGAACGGCTTCATTTGGTCCTGTGGCACGCCCGCAATGTTAGCCTCAGATATCGGCTGATGAGGCAAAGTCTCTTCGTTGGAAGACTGTAAAAGATTAGATTTAAATCTATACATGTCTACCAACACACAAACTACACAAATAAGTAGGTACTTCATAGACCGAGAGAAGATCGTTGATCAGTCATATTGAAAATTCTTGGAGTGAGGCTAGCTAGCTACTTTAAGATCTCGATGTACCTACATTTTATGCTAATAAATAAATTGATTGATTGATTGATTGATTGATTGATTGATTAGTAGTGGAGATGTGCGACCGAAATGATGTCTATGACTTTCTTGACTCTTTTGTATCGTATCATGTTTAAACCCCGATGCAAAAAGAGTAGTGTTATAAGTTTGACGCCAATGTCTGTCTATGGCAGTACTTTCGAACAGATGGACCAATTTCGATGCAGTTTTTTTACGAGTAAGCAGTTTCCTTGTGGTGGTGCCTAGCTAAGTTCAATGAAAATCAGTTCAGAATGTTAAAAGTTATTGAGGGTAAACGCTTAAGAGTCGGGGCTTTTTTAATTTGCGTGGCAAATAAACTTGTAATTATACTTACCTCAAAAGTGAGTCCACTGTCTGTCCCAGCATCCAAAGGATAGAGATTCAGGCTAACGTTCTCAGCCCACTGGTTGTTGGTCACTTGACAGAGCTCAAAGTTGGAGACGCCCAGAAACCAGTCAGGCGACGGTAAGAGAGCCGTGGCTATAGAAACCATATGTTTTTCGCGGCTAACCCGAAAACTGGATATGGTGGACGAATCTGTACTACGCGGGCCCCTTGCTTTGATCAGGGTGCGCACGTTTTGTCCGAGCTGGAAATGTAACGTGAAATCAGAAAAATCGTCGTCGGTCTATATAGTCAGGTAAAAATAATAAAAGTTGCATATGGTCTTTAGGTACGGTTGTAATTACACTGGCATACTTAGGTATCTAAAGCAAATCAAATATATTAGTCGTAGTTACAATCATTATCACCGTATATTAGTATTACATCTATAGACCTAGATCTTTTTAAATTATGCCCATAGGTTGGCTATATGCCATTTAGTAGCTTAGTCCAAAATGCCGCTGGTTTTTACACCAATATGGTAAAAAAATAACTTACATCTTCTAGAATCTCTATCTCCAAAGTGGTAGTGTTTCCTTGTTCAGCTAGCATCTTCAGACCAGGCGTGGCCTCTGAGTGGTACTTGAAGAGGTTAAAGTTATGGTTATGAGTTGCGCCCACCACGTCGCTGAATCTACCGGGGACGGTCAGAGGAAACAGGCCAGGGTGTGTGTTAGCCGACCACATACCCTCGAATAACAACTGAAAACATTGCAATAATTAAATCAATCAATCATCTAATATTTAGGGATGTATGTAATAAGTTGAATCGTTAGACTGTAGTAACATATAGACTCGTATGTATTACAACCCGTCTGGCCATGTGGATAGTGTAGCCCGAATCCTCTAGTGCTCTAGCCAAGTATGACTAGTATAGTATAGAGAGAGTTAAGCACCGCCTGTGCTATAGCGTGCCTTTGTTCTGTCCCGCCCTAGCTAATGACGATTCTGAGTGACAGAAAAGGATAGCAGCATGCGAAAGTGCTGTTCCGTGCTGACAGGTGTAGCCCAAATCTTAAAAAAACCTAAAGATGATCGTTAGACTAGGTATATGTACGTTTCTGAACTTAAGTTGGCGACGCCAACTTAAGTTCAGAAACGTACCTAACGAAGAACTAACTAAGAAACGTTGCCTATTCGCTAGTTCGCTAGGTACTACTATATATTCCAAGCTACGTTACTTACGGCAAGCTTTATATTTCAAGTAAGTGGAACCGACGCGGCTTACCATATGGAATCGAAACAACGCGTACTTATACTTCACCTGATACCTGGCCTCCTCGCACGCCAAGCAGTTCTCGTTCTCCAAGGGCTTCATGTCTTCCGCCTTCCGCTGGTCCTCGCAGATGTTCCGGGACAGCGGGCCTTCGTAGCTGTACCACACGTCAGGCTTTACTGCCACTATAGCGTAGATTGTCACACATTTGTTGCCTTTGGCCGGAGCAATCCAACGTGCCTGACGGAGCATAGATATTTAAATTGCATGTAGTGAACAGTGCAACGTGCAGTTGAATCTAGTAAACTGGTAGAATAGGATAACTTGAAAAATAAAAAGTGCTACTTGCTGAGCTTTGTTGCGATGTTTTCCCTAACCGTAAGCTATAGTGGCGGAAGCTGAAAATGACTTTATATTAGCGCTAATTCAGAGGTACCAGTCACGCCCCACAGACACACAGTCGATGCCTAAACTGCTTGGCCATCACCTCTCTATTCAAATTGTTAACATATTATTAACCTACATATACTTAGTTGTATACTCATAAATAAGCTGATATGCACTTAGATATACATACATACATACATACTATCACGTCTTTATCCCTAATGGGGCAGACAGAGCATTTTGGGTCTTGCGGCTCTATGCAGAGCCTAGGGCCGCAAGACTCAAAAGCCACTTTTAGATGGAAAAGCAATCAATACAGTGACGGGTTGCTAGCCGCATCGCCTGTTAAAATGATTCGCATTTTTGCCCATTCCCTCGATCGGCTTTTACGATCTGCGCGGGAAGAGAAGCAGCTGGTACATTCTAAGTTTTTTCGTTTCTCCCAGACCAGCATGGGAGTACTTGGATACGTGGGAGAGCACTTAGATATGTCTTACCGTAACCGAAGTTTTGGGCCTTACGTCTGCCTCGATGAGCGTGTTATTGCAATACTTATGAAACATAATGCTCTCGTCTTGGGAAGGGTACAGCCGACCTGGATTCAGAGGCCGTCGCCTACGTGCGTTCTTCGGGTTTTCTTCTGTGGCCTCGATGGCTGATATCAAGAATGCTATGAACGTGTCTCCACTTTCTCTCGAATATAATTTCACTGAAAATTTGATGAGTGAATTTTAATTGCATATTTAGGAGATAGTAAACAATTCTAGATCTTTGACTAGAAGTATATGTACTGGGTTTTTTTATATGTACGTAGGTATACATAATCAACTTCTTACGAGTACATTGGTAGTGCGTGTACAGACGAAAATGCACAAGGTACAAATTCTAAAAATCCCATCAGTAGATAATCTGCTAGTCCTAGAAGTAGGGTTGTTTAGGTACTTTCTCTTACGGTACCTAGAACCTAGAAGTATTTGGTACCTCTAATCTTGACATGACTATCCTAGGTATAAAGTGGAATTGCCGCCGCCAGACTTACCCGTATACTCGTGATTCGGTATGTAAAAAATTCCCAAGGTGTTCACTTCTATAAGGAACCGGTTGTCCGGCGGCAAAGCTGGAGTCTGCCAGCGGTTGGGACCGCAGTCCTTCTCGCCGCCCTGGCTCATCCTCGGAAGGAAAACCAAGCACAGTACTGAACTTATTCCTGAAACAGGATTATTGCGTATCACAGCGGACAGCAAAAACTTCGGGTTGCCGTTCATAACACTCACCCTGATAGCGTCGTCTAAATTGTTTAAACCTGGTCGGCATTTCCGACTATATTACGTATGTCAACTGTCTTAATTAATTATTTTTATGAATTTATGTGACGTTAGTTTTGATGAAATTAAAATATAGGTGTTGTCAAACTGCGAAAGTTATTCTATTTTAGGTGTCAAAAATGTAGGTAGGTACTTACCTAATAATCGGCTGGCAATGCTGGCATACATTTTACAAAACTTTCAAGAACACACTATATAGACTTCAGTCACAAGTCACAACCGAGGAGAAAATTAGTACATAGGGGGAGATCGAAAAGGGTTTGTCAACCAAATGTTCTGAGTAATATGATCTAAGCACCAACTGTTGAGATTGCAATATAAATTGATCCGCACCAAATTATTGGAAGCAGCAGATTTCTTAGAACAGTACATAAACACAGTCGTTATTACATATTTGCCTTAAATTGATAACGTGTAAGGCCGTCTCAATTTGCCCTTTCTGGCTTGCGTTTGTGTCAGTACTTAACTACGTTTGCCACGAGCCGACCACGACTCCGTCAATTAGGGCTGGCTGAGTTAAACTGTATGTCACAGTTCAAATTGCATCTCATTTGACCAATTTAGATCGTTAATTTTATTCGTTGTTGTAGCAATATTTCACACGAGATGCGTCTTCTGGTTCCTGCCTTTTGCCTATTGTAACTATATGGAGAGAGAGATTTGCAGTAGGTGCTCTTGTGTTTTTAATGTTCATGTGTTCTTTAGAGTCAGTGCTCATTAATTTTGTTTATGACTTTCCTCACCATAGGCTAGTCTAAGACAGCATATGGTTTTAATTGTGGTCCTAGTAAGGTCATTCCTGCGCCCTGTTGTTGGAAACCACCCTGTAACGGCACTGCTGGCTTCACCATTTTAACAAGACTATTGGGTTCCAGTGGTGGCCATCCTTCGATCGTCAGTGTCAACAGCTCGCCAGTTCTGCCAGATCGTCTGCCCATCGTGTTCTAGGGTGGCCTGTTTTTCTTCATTTGTCTACAAGGACCCATTCTGTTGGTATTTTAGTCAGCTTATCTTTAGGGGATTTGGCCTGCCTTGCCTAGGTTGGTGGGCAAAACAACAGCTACATTAGTGTCAGTAAGTGTAGATATATTATGTTACGCTCAAAGACCGAAATCGCTAATTGAGCGAGAAAATAAGCCACAACGCGTTGTTGCCTATTTTTTTAACGCTAAGCCACCTAACGAATGAGAAATTTGCATATATAGGCTTACCAGGTCGCCAGACCTAATAGCCGGACAGACCAGCCAGTATGGCCGGACACCCTACATTATTGCGGATTTTAATTAGTACGACCATTTTTGAAAACTCAAGCTTTTTTGATTATTACAATACATCTTTATAAATTCTAATGAAATATAAATAAAATCGAATGCCAAATCAATCTAAGTACTTTATTATTAATAAATCAAATAAAGTCACCAGCCAAATTAAATTCTAGATAAATATTTTTAAATTTTAATGAAATGTATTTATCATCATTTTTAAGGGGCGACCGACAGAAGATACTATGTAACTTTTCCCTCTAAGCTATATTGTCCCATATGTATTGATTATTGGATATAGGGGCTCCCCTATAGTCACCGCCACTGATTTCTATCGTACGCTATGCATGCCTTTCAGATCAGGTCTTGTCGAAAGACACCAGATCGTCACACCACCACACAGGTAACACAGGTAAGTATAGGTAGCAAAGAATAAAAAATGCTAAAAGTATCTATTTATTTGGAAATACCTAAAGAAAAACTACTATTTCAACGTAACGGGCTGATTTCAATCTATATAGATGTTCAATGTGGTACTGTGTCCCTCTTCTTTGACCAGGAACTCCCGGGAACAATGTGCGTCATCACCCTGCGTCCGGCTGTCAACAAACATATTAATTGATTAGGTACTTCCGCCAGTTAAATTCATGATCACTCATGAACACGTCAGTCTTGTATAACCCACTTATTACCAACGAATAGTTATAGACTTATACGTATACAGACAGTTATAGTCATTTTTTTACACAAGCGTGCTCGGTGTTTTTATATCTTATCTTAAAATGTAATCACTTTACCTAAACCAGAAGGAATAACTTTTACGACTGGTGGGATTCGATCACACTTCTCCATTTTGTACCATAAGTGCACAATTAACTATGCTGTCATACAATATGGGTTCACTCACAAGAAGCATGCGTAATTATACAAATCGTTTATTCTAGTAGTGTCATTATTTAGTCATCTACTTCAAACATTTATCGTCAGGTCTTTTTGTCTCCACTGCAGGAGCACGACCCTCTCTATACTACCAGAGCCACACTTGGGCAGAACAGTCAGAGGACTTGGCTTAAACTCTCCTCGCTGGCCAGACGAGTTGGAGAGGTTTCATGGATGTTTATAAGCTTTGTGTAGCTTGTATTTCCTAAGTCGCCTTCTACGACATCCACGGGGGACTTGGAGTGGTCACTCTACTCTACCGGAAACCACACCATCAAACATTTATTAAATAACAATTATTGACTAATATAATGGTTCTTCGACTTCGTCGTAGGTACTACCTGTAAGGTCCTGTCCCTTATCTTCACAGCTCTCTTCACACTCGCTTTGTTCAAAGTCATCGTACTCAGCTTTGCACTTTGGAGGCACCTCTTTCTTCGTAGTGTACCGGCTCTAGGAATAAAACTGATATAAATTGCGCATGTTATAGCAAAAATATTTAATCCAGGTATACACCTGAATTATACATTTATATTTTTAAATTGCTACAAGTATAAAAAATTGCTTTCCGCTCCATATAACTGTGCTACGGACTACTACTACGAGTTCTAAGAACTAAGATAAAAAAGTATTGCTACATCTTAGCATTTTGCAAAAGTGTCCGCCTCCTTACCACAGATTACATATAAGTTAATTGACCCTACTAAAGAATTTCACAGAATACACGGTCAATGTGCTACGTGGACTGTGAATTTGCTAATTAGTCTAAGAAAGCCCAATCAGAAACGAGAATTTGCTAGAGCCTCGATACGACAACTTCAAACAGCCAGGTACTCTACGTGAGCTGAACCTTCAAACTACTTTAGGTGTGCTAATGCTACAGTATAGACTAGGAACATGTGACGATTTAACTAAGCTGAAACAAAAATCTACATATTGCTACAGGTTTGACGGAAGTGCTACGAGACCTTCAAACTGCTACTTTAGGTGTGCTACAGTATAGACTACGAACATGCTACGAATTAACTAAGCAAATACAAAAATCAACATATTGCTCATATATTGCTACAGGTTTTACGGCAGTGCTTCGTGACCTTCAAACAGCTACTTTGGATGTGTCATGTGCTACAGTATAGACTACGAACATGCTACGATTTAAATAAGCAGAAACAAAATCAAGATATTGCTACAGGTTTTACGGCAGTGCTACGAGACCTTTAAAGTCTTCAAAAGCTGCTTGCTATTTATTGTACGTGCGCGTGCGTGTGCTAGCTACAGCTATGCTACGGCTACAGTATAGACAACGGACATGCTACGATGCCTACGATTTATCTAATGAACAAAACAAGATTTGCTACACAAGTTCTACGGCAGTGCTACGAGACCTACAAACTGCTACGGTCCAAAAATGTGCTCGCTACTAACATGCATGCTACGATTTCTGAGAAAGCATAAATAAAATCGATGGTTGCTATTGTTACAGGCTCTAAATACTACAGCTACGGTCTGGCAATGCTACGAGTATGATAAAGGTTACGTGGTCCACAAAATATGTGATACAATACAAATAACACGTGCTATGCTACGAATTCTAAGATAGTTCCAGTTAAATCGAGATATTTTTAGGACTCTACGAAGGAAATTGTCTTTTTCGTCATCAACAAGAAGAGATAGTGTCTCTTTTCTAGGCAAGAAATCACATGGCCATTAATCCTATTAATATTATAAATGCCAAAGTTTGTATAGATGTACGGAGGTGTGAATATTTGTTCCGCATGTACCATGCCATAAATGCTGCACGGATTTTAACCGACGAGTAAATATAGGTTTGGGCACAGAATACAAAATAGTACTTAGAACAGAAGATTCACTCCGAAAAATCAATTAAAGGATTAGCGACTCTCGCTACGACATAATTAAGTTCAATTCAAATCGCACAACGCTAATAACCTACAGTTATATTCACCTAGACGTTCCATCTCTTCTGTCTCTTTCTATCGCGTTACGCTTACCTTTTCTGCCGCTCTGATTAGCCACGCTGCACGCTGGCCGTACGTACTTTTTTTGTACTTGCCTTTTTAATACCTACCGCGGAGTGAGACAGGCCTGGTTTGGGATAATATGGGTTAAAAAAATGATACGTACACTCCCAGCGTCGTACTTCTCGACCGGCACCCCGTCGACAAGGTGGTACCGCTCCCTCCACTTGTACCCGCTGACGACGCCGCCCACGCACGGCCCCTCGCACTCGCTCCACTCCTGCCACTGTGACATGGGGCAGTCCTCCGAAACGTCCGGGTCTGCGACTATTGGCTGTTCGCTGAATTTTACAAGCTTTTATTTAGTTTCACCTGTCTATCTGTCTCATCATCATTTCAGCCGCATAACGTCCACTGCTGGACATAGCTAAATAAATAAATAAATATATAGGAAAAAATTACACTGATTGAGCTAGGCCTCTCCCAAAGATTTAAAAAGTGACCGATCTAGAGCGGCCGGCATCCAGCGCCTTTCAGCAACCCTGATCGCCACGTGGTGGCCAATCGAGAACCTTTTTGCCCCATCGGCCATCGGTTGGTCGCGCTATGTGTTTTTCAACGAGCTAATTCATTGGGCTATGTCAGTGTCTTTAGTTCTACGAATTTCTTCTGTAATCAAATCTTGCAAGCCACGTCCAGATTACCGATTAAGCTGAAATGCTCGCATACGTATATTGCATGACAATACAATATTGTGATGACATCGAGCTAAAAGGTGGCCACGGCCATAGGAATTCGTGTAATAAAAAGACGCAACCCCAACGAGTTTGGGGTTATTGCATTTGGCTTATAAGTATGTACCTACTTAGGCCTCACAAAAAGCTTGTACCTGGAAAAAAAATAATTAAAACAAAAAGTTGTTTCTTATGATAGGTAGTAGTCAACACAACCGGCCATCATCACCGAAGGGAGAAAAGCTCAGCAGCACTAAAGGTGTCTCGCTGCCTCTATTGTGTTGCTGATGTTTGTATTCTATTCTGTTCTGTTATTACCCCCAAAAAAATAAGTTAAACATTTAGCAGACAGTTTTCCTTGACATAGTGCCACAAGGTGATTTTAAGCAGATTTTTATGTTCCTAACTTTAGTATAATTTAAACCATAGACTTAAAATATTGATACTCATATCATGATGGTAAACAATTAAACATCAAGAGCGAAAGTCTCACCCCTCGTCTTGGTCGCTATTCTGATACCTGGAGGGTTCTTCTGGCTCCGCCCCGCTGTCTCCTCCTTCGGCATTTGCTTCCGTTGATGTGTCATCTCCATCTTCTGTAATATGATTCTTAAATAAATGTTATTTTTGGATCGTCGATGTGGGCGGAAACAATTTATGGTGTGTGTGAAACAATTTATAAATTCTATCGCAATAGGGCTGGAAAATGAGACCTCCTGGTGTTCTAAATATCATCCCTATTATATCTATGAAAATAAATAAATCATTCTTCGTCTTTTGTAAAATTTTGTTGCTGCCAAGCTATTTAGTCCAAATCTAAAGTAAGCGATAGCAGAGAAGACTAAGTAAGTTAATTTTACATGATTAAATGTAATTTATTTTTTATAAATAAAAATCTGATATTAACTTAATGGGAAAAAAAATTTCAGGCGTTTTCAAGGTAGGGTTCACAAGACAGTGCTTTAAGATATGAACTCATATAATCACAAGAACCTTTTTAGGTACTTACCTGTCGTGTCTTCACACTCGTCGTGGTATGTTCTAATGAGTCTTATATTTAGCTTCCCAAAGGGATGCATATCTCTGATATTCAATTCGAAAAACGGAGAATTTTTGTCGTATGAGTCCATTTCAACGCGAGAAACGACATCTTGGGGAAATGTTAGAACTTTTGATGACTGAAAAAAAGCACTTACTTAAAAAACTATAGTTTCTGTAGCTGTTTATAAATATAGAGCCAAGACATAACCTTATAGGGTCGTTTAACCAGGTTACTATATTGAGTTAGGTGCCCACAAAACTTGAATATGGAAGCGAGAGCAATAGATAGTTAACAGCTAGTGTTTGGTCATACTAATTGAATTTTCCTCTTTGATGGCGTTCAATAAGAAGCTTGTAACTACTCCCAAACTATTCGTACCTAAAAAAAAAAGATATAATAAAACAAAAACGGAGAGACGGAATTTACCTCATACGACACACCACTATTAGTCCCAGCATCCCAAGGGTATAAAAACAGTTCTCTGTCCGTAACCCAAGAATTATTAATCTGGCAGAGTTCAAGCCTGGACACTCCCAAGAACCAGTCAGGCGAAGGAACCAAGGATACAGCAACAGTCACAAGATGGTGGATCTTATCAGTTCGGAAGATCGCGTACGTCGGGTTGTTCATTTTCGGAAAGGCCATTCCTTTGGCTTTTATCAGGGTGCGAACATCATCGCCGATCTGAGAAAAGTATGTTAATGAATATAGCATAGAACTTAGCGTTCACGCTTGGTAATTTATTAAAGCTTTGGTAGCCATTGTCTACGTCATCTGGGTGTTATCGTCATGTCAATAGACTAGCGGTTTTGTTTTCTTTTTTTGTGTTTGTAAGTGACCAACACTGGTGCCTGTTTTTCATGCTTCCTACAGGCAATAATAAGAATGGAATAATTCTATTTCATTAATAAACTGCGTTGTTGGTTAATTATTTTTCATTATTACGAAGGCGACACAGAAAGTTCTTAGAAATTCAAAAACTGTACAAACTAGCAAGTTATTAGTTTTATTATATATTTTTTAAATTGTGTCCATTCACATCAATACAACATCGCTGCATCCGATAGAACGACTAAGAAAAGCACTTTGACCACTCGTCCTTAAGGATCTCTTCGACGGCCTTTTGAAACGCAGCCACTGCGGCGTCCATAAAACGTTTTCCTCTAAGTTTTCCTTTTGTTTTCGGGAATTAATAAAAATTGCAAAGTCGGGGTGCGAAGAGTGAAGGAGGATCCTTCTAAAACGTAGTGATTATATGCTCTTTGGATCCTACTGCGAGGTCGTTTCTCCCGAACTTTTTCCAAGTGCAATAATATTGGCAAAGAGTTCCATTTTCAATATTTCTTTTTTCATTATATCGTTTACATTACAAGTGGCCAGGTTCTAAAAACTTTTATTGTCGCCCTCGTATGTACTTCCGTCTTATATAATCAATAAATAATCAATATCAATATGTACGCGGGGGTAAATTTTTAAATAATATTTTGTAATATGATTGATACCTTCTCTAAAATTTCTCCTTCAAGTTTACTAGCGTTCGCATGTTCCACCAGGTCTTGGAATCCTTCGCTGACCAAACTGCCCGGCGCCCATAAGATGTAGTCAATGCCATGGGATACCCCAATTAGTTCGCTGTATCGAGGAGTCCAGTCATTTTCAGGATACTGCTGAGGGTGGGTGTATCTTGACCACATTCCCGTAAATTTCACCTGTGAATGACTTTTTTTAGATCGATTCTGTGAATCGTTTAATCTTAGGTACTCAGACTCACCAACATACCTGTCCTTTCCAAAAAATACTTTACTAAACAACAGAATAGAAATAGGTGGTACCTAGGTTTAAACCATTATCCGACCTAATCAAGTTGACATTTTCAGATGAGACATATTAGATGTCATCTTGATTTGGTCAGATAATGGTTTAAACTCTTTATACCTACTAACAAAGTTATTCTGCGTTTAATAATAAAACGGTAAGTGTACCTCGTACTTAGCCTCTCCACAAGCGTTGCATTCTTCGTTTATCTGAGGAGCAGTGTCGTCCGGCTGGCGCGTATCCTCGCACAGCCTGAGGGTCAGCGGGGCTCCGTCCTCGAACCATGTATCTTCGTTCTCGGCCACCATAGCACGGAGGGTAACGCAGCCATGACCAGACGGTGGGGAATACCAATATACCTTGAGATTAAATTATCAGTTTTATTGCAACAGTAAAGGCTGATTTTCACGGACCCTTAACTGCCGTACAGTGAGGGACAGTTACGGGTCCGTGAAAACAAAGTTGAGTCAGCTCCAACAGGTCAGTTACTGCCGTTCAGCTACTTCAAAACTTTTGATTCTACTGTCCAATGACCTTCCCCCACTCCCACAAGGTCACCTACTGGACCGTCGCAACGCAACTAGAGATAGTGGCCAGTCAGTTCCGAATGACAGTGGACGCCTGGACTTGCTTACATAGTATTTGAAACGTTGGTGTAAGGCCAACATTAAATTCGGATATTTTTTCTAATTATTATGCGCTGATCAGCCATTTCGCTCGCCTGACTACTGTGCTGGCCTCGTGAACACACAATTGGTTAGTAAAATGGAGGCCAGAACTAGCAACACAGTAGCTGTGTATTGCTGTCATAAGCCGCGATTACACTTCACGATTCGTCGGGGACGATTTCACGCAGGCGCCCTAAATCGGGAAGTGTAATCGCTGTTAGGTAGGCAGTGTCCCGATATCGGGTGATCGGGGTTCCCGACCGCCCTGTTTCCCTATTTAGGGAGTAAATCGGGTGATGTAATCGCTGTCCACGAGTCAGGGCGTTCAGAAGTGCCATTTTTGAAACGCGGAGCCTCCTAAACGAATGATATTTCCATACAAAAAACAGTTCGTGTAGTGACTCCGCGTTTCAAAAATGGCACTTCTGATATGAACTTAAGATAAATACATATATATTTCTTAAAATGATACTCTTTACTCCGGCATTTTCTTTTTTTTTCACATTTACACCCGCAGTTGCGTCAAAAGCGACACGCACTTGACCAATATTTGAATTTTGGCAAGCACAGGTGCCACTCTTTCAACGTCAAGTTCGGCTGACAACTGAGTTAGGGAGGCGATCTAGTGCAGTGTAATCACATCGCCCTGTCTGTCGCCCCTGCTCATCGGCCCGACGGATCGTGAAGTGTAATCGCCGCTATAGATGCAGGCGAGAAGTGAAAACACGTCGGCAATTGAACTGTATAGACAGCAGAATGTTCAGTTGCTGACTGCCGGGTGATCAGTAACTGGACCTGTGAAATGGTTTGTGACACCGTAAAAAATTATACTTAATATTCTAAAGAAATACCTCGACAGAAGATTTAGAGAAGCTGGAAGCTTGTTCCACCGATCCGGAGCAGCGGTCGCTGAACTTGGTAGTGAGAGGGTCTATGGGCTTGAGTGACCCAGGAAATTGGGAAACTGTCCGCCGGGGGTTTTGAGGATCCGGCTTTGTGTCGCCCTCAGCAGATATCATGAAGCCGATAAACTGAGACGCGCCATCTTTTTCTGTTATTTGTACTGCAATCAAACAGTTGTTACACATTGTTGGCTTTGAACTTAACGTGTGATTCAGGAAATCCCAGACGATAACTTATTCCCTTGATCAGCTTTTCTTTAATGATGTCAACAGACTTATTTTTTCGCCGACTTGTCCCTTATTAAGAATTCATATAATATTGTTAAATCTAACAGAAATACCTAGGTATGGTAGGTAGGTACGCCCTCCTGTTATTACTATTTTTATGTTTTTAATATTTGAATTAATACGTACGAAGTACAATAAAATAATCTAGGTCTGTAAGTGAGTTTTATTTACTTATTTTAGTTTATTATGGAGTGTGGAACGACAGACAGAAACACGCTTGCACGATATCACTACACACAGAAAGCAGAGCTGACCGAAATCTCTACTCATAGACAGCACGTTTCGCCGAAAACTTAGAAAACACTGTTCGTAGATATCTCGGTTCGTAGGAAGCACTGTTGAAATCACTGTTTATTAATATCACTATCTCCATAAAATGGCAGAAATTACGGTTTCTAGTTACAAAGAAAAGCGCCTTTGGAGTAGTGACAACTATCCATCGCTTTTCGCTCCTCACTATTGTCGCTTTTATAATATTATACATCTAGTCGTTTGCCGCAAACAAAGACCTCGTAATGGTTAAAGCGCAATATTTATTTTTACGAAATTGCAAATAACGAAATAGCGAAATAATATTTTCTTATTTATTAATACATGAAATTGCGAAATAATTTAGATGAGCCTTATGTAAGTTTTTTGTCATTTCTGTATTCAAATATTCCTTAAAACTCCTAGTACAAAACAAATCGGCGCAATATGCATTGCGTGATATTCACATTATAAAAATAATTGGATGGTTGTTACTAGGTCACGCAAAAGCTAGTGATCCGACTTGAATGAAATCTGGTATGGAGACAGATCAAAAGCCAAGGCTTCCTTTTAATCCGGAAAAAAATTACAAACCAGGCGCTGGCAAAATTTAGTAATATAATAAATATATATTAATTGTTTCTTCCTCAAAAGGCGCTCTCTTTGTAACTAGAAACCATAATTTCTGGAAATAGTGATATCTATGAACAGTAATTTCTGTCAACAGTGCTTCCTACGAACCGAGATACCTACGAACAGTGTTTGCTATCAACAAAGTTTTCGGCGAAACGTGCTTTCTATGAGTAGAGATTTAGGTCAGCTCTGCTTTCTGTGTGTTGTGATATCGTGCAAGCGTGTTTCTGTCTGTCGTTCCACACTGCTCTCACACTCGCCTGATGGTATTCGTCTAAATTGACTGAAATTCGTTGAAAAAAATAGTACATGGGCAAACCGTGTAATTTCTAAAATATTTACAATGATGAGGGTGTTGTCAATTCGTCGCCATCTTTTTTTATGTAAGTATGTTTACTGATTATTACTCGAAGACGCCTGGACTAATTTGGAAAAATCTTTTTTTGTTTGGAAGGTTCCGAGGTGCTTCCATAGGAATTTTATTAAAATGGGAAGTTTGGAGGTGAAGTCGGTTTTTTAGTTTTGAAAAGTTATATACAAAACAAATTATTTACCTGTATATTTTTGATTCGGTATGTAAGTGTTATCGGTCCCCAAAACTGACAATTTGAACCTCCCATCTGGAGCAGAAGACACAGCGGTGGTTCCGTATGGTTTTCGATCACAGCGGAGGCTCGTTACTTTATTATTGTCAATAATCGACCATAAAAACATCACCTTTAGTATTGTAGCTTGCATTTTATTCGCAAATTTCTAATGGTGTGTAGGACGCTAAAGACTACTTGGTTGTGAATTGTGATCTAAATGTGCCACTAGCGCAGTTAGTGGTAATAAGTAGTTATGAATTCCTACGGTATCATTTAACGTAGATCATATTACACTTAGGTCAATTGGTTGTTCTACTTGTGTCTGTAATAGAACCAAGTACCTAGTACCTGAATCTATCATCTAGCATACTAGGACTAAGTAAGTACTTAGGGCCTGCGTTCAATATTAATAGCTACGTACTTACGAGTATAAGTATTTCGCAAAAAGGTAATTTTAGTAACTAAACCTAACCAGGTAATGTAACAAAAAAGTCGAATGGGAATGTTGAGAAATTTATTTCAGACTAGAACTTAATTCTCGGGAGGGAAAGATAGCGATCAAGGTAGGATTTTGGTATTTTAGATAGGTAAGGATAATGCCATGCACAGAGTGGGCATGATGGGGCGATCTCTTGCCTACTCGTACTTATCATGCACACACTCTCCACCCTTTTTTCGGGCGGGCGTTCTTATAAGCAGTCTTTTGGCACCCGGTTGCGCCAAAGCGTATTGGTTATAATTTCTCAATAATGGGGTGAAAATCGGTGTAATATGGAAGTGAAGACTGAAGAATGCAAAAATATATTTTTAGGTTTTATTTCTCTTTAAACAGGGTCGTGCTCTGCTCCTGCAGTGAAAACATAAAGAGGTCTTTATTTTATTCATCAGATGATGTCGGTGATGATGATGATTTCTTGTTAATTCTTGTGCCAGAAAAGTTAAAAAGCCTTTGTTGCAAACTGTCACTGTCAGATGTAATTAGTCATTACAAATGACATCTGACAGTGACAGTTTGAGTGAGTGACCGATGGATGACGCGTTCCATTTTTGTACATTAACGAGAAGTTCATAGGATTGTTATTTTATCCATTTGTGTTATCTTCATAAACACTTTGAAAAAGTTTTATTTTGCCACGGATACATAACAATGGAATACAATTAATCTATTCAATTTCAAGATTTTGTTGTCGCTATTTTGACTAATTTTGTAATTTCTAGGTGTGGTGTAGTAATTTGTGATTGTTTACTATCAAATGGTGTTTTAAATGTCTACAGAACCTATAAAAATGCCGTCAGCGACGAGAGAAAAGGATTCCACTATCCTTAAAATTGCTGTGGAAATGCTCAATGCACCCGAAAAGGTGGCACAGTTGATTGAATTTGACCAAACTCAACCTTTATCTACTATTATTCAGTTACTCTGCAGCGCTTGGGGATTACCAGACCCCGAGAATTACGCTTTACAATTTTCTGAAACAAACAACCAGAATTATATTACGGAAAAAAATCGTAACGAGATAAAAAATGGTCTTGTATTGCGATTGGAGCAGTCCCCAGCTAAGACTGTTCAAGACATTTTGGCGAAGATAAAAAATGGAAACGAATCAGAACAAGGTTCAGCTTTGGCTAAACTCGCCACCTTGAGCAGTGATCTCACCTTCGCTCTTGAGTTTATCAACAAAAAAGGTTTGTCACTTATCATTAACACAATTGAAACAGGAAAGTTTAAAGGAAATGCTCTCAAAGATGCCTTAGTCACTTTTGTAGAACTCATGGATCATGGCATAATATCTTGGGATATTCTTGAAAACCCCTTTATCAACAGAGTTGCTAGTTTTATTAGTAACCAAGCAACCCCACAAGACCCTAAAGTGATTCAAGCTTGTCTCTCTATACTTGAAAACATAGTACTTAACAGTTCTGGCAAGAAGTCACATGTCGAAAAGGAAATAACCATTCCAAATCTAGTGTCTCATTTGCACAATCCATATCAAGACAGCATTATCCAGCAGAATGTAATAGCTCTCATAAATGCAATATTTTCCAAAGCTGACACAACTAAAAAGAAGACAATTGCGGCAACTCTTGCTTCCAAACAGGTACGCAATGTCATTTTTGAAAACCTTATTGGGCCTGGAGACTTTTCCAAGACATCTAAGGATGCAATGGGAACAGAACTCGCCCATCAGCTGTACATCCTTCAAACATTAATGCTCGGACTACTTGAGCCAAAAATGCGACAAAGAGCAGATTACCAGGAACAAGATTCTCAAGAAAAAATAAAGGAATTGAGGAGAATTGCTTTTGAAAATGACAATCACTTCAATATGGAAGTGGCCACTAGACGACAACCAGGCAGTCTCTCCAAAGACCCAAAGAAACTCGGTTTTAAATGTGAAATTGATCCAATCAAAGATTTTAATGAAGTTCCACCAGGTGTTTTAGCTTTGGATTGCATGTTGTACTTTGCAAGAAATTATACAGAAGATTACAATAAAATTGTTCTGGAAAATAGCTGCAGGGCTGATGAGCATGAGTGTCCATTTGGACAGACAAGTGTTGAGCTGGTGAAGCTTCTTTGTGACATTTTGCATATTGGGGAGCATCCCAGTGAACAAGGCCAGACATATCATCCCTTATTTTTCACCCATGACCACCCTTTTGAAGAATTATTCTGCATTTGTATAGTCTTGCTGAACAAAACATGGAAGGAGATGAAAGCAACCACAGAGGATTTTGTCAAAGTATCCTGTGTTGTCAAGGAACAGATAAGCAGAGCATTGGCTGAATCTCCAAAAAGTTTTGACAAATTCCGCCAGAAGATCAATCAGTTAACATACCCTGATATAAGACAGATCTGGCAACAGGAACGCACAAATCGAGAAGTATGGGAGTCCCATGCAAGACCTATAGTGGAACTGAAGGAAAAAATAACTCCAGAAATAATAGACTTGATCCAGCAACAGAGATTAGGAGTCTTAGTTGGAGGGACTAGATTTAAAAAATACTCGACAACAAGACCACAGAGGACTAAAGACAAGTTTTGGTTTGTCCGTTTATCACCAAATCACAAAGTATTACACTATGCAGATTGTGATGAGAAAAGCACTCCAAGCTTAGAAGAATTGAATGACAAGCTGCCAGTATCAGAGATAAAGTGTGTAGTTGTAGGCAAAGAATGTCCGCACATGAAAGACTTGAAAGGCAGAAAGATAACCCCAAGTTTGGCATTCTCTTTAATTCTCAAATCATCGGAGGTGTCTTCTCTTGACTTTGTGGCACCAGATGAACAGATCTTTGACTACTGGACAGATGGAATCAATGCACTGTTGAAAGAAAAAATGACAAGCAAATCATTTGAGTCTGACTTAAAGGCACTTTTGTCTATGGACATTAAGGTGAGACTTCTTGATGCAGAAGGTATCGACATTCCACAAGATCCTCCGCAGATACCAGAAGAACCTGATGACTATAACTTTTATTATGAAAACAACTAATTTATACAAATTTTACTAAAACCTGTACTGTACAATAGGTCATTTATATTTAAGTTTTATCATTTTATAAAGACATCAATTCAATATACCTTACATAAATTATATTTTTTACCTAATTTTACTGTAAACTGTTTATGAATTTGATTTCTATTAGTAAGTAACCAATACAATTACGATGTAATAATAATTTGATGTAGATAATATTCAGAATTTTTGGTCTCTAAATAATTTTCTATTGTTTGACATACATACATACATACTATCACGTCTTTATCCCTAATGGGGCAGACAGAGCATTTTGGGTCTTGCGGCTCTATGCAGAGCCCAGGGCCGCAAGACTCAAAAGCCACTTTTAGCATCATGGTGGGCGAGAAGATGGAAAAGCAATCAATACAGTGACGGGTTGCTAACCGCATCGCCTGTTAAAATGATTCGCATTTTTGCCCATTCCCTCGATCGGCTTTTACGATCTGCGCGGGAAGAGAAGCAGCTGGTACATTCTAAGTTTTTTCGTTTCTCCCAGACCAGCATGGGAGCATTGTTTGACGAATACACCTAATGCTTCATTCATATTCAGGACGCGAAGCTTCCGTTGTGTCAATGTTACTCGCATAATGATTAGATAAGTAAAGGTTTAATACTTCTTTTCCCGTATTTATCAACTTGGAAAAAGTCGTGGTAAAATTTTTGATATGTGGCGCTGAAAGAAGTCTTTCCATTGGTATGGAAAATAATCAACTCGTCGACCAAGATTAGCAATCTATTGAGAGTTGGCTTTCGTCTTTGTGTTAAGAGCCCTTGGTTCTATTAGCTCAAAAACTTACGATTTACAGAAGTAATGCCTATTTCTGAGGGGTGCTGGCCTACTTACTCACGTCTCACACATCTCGCCCAGAACCAGATGTTCCATATTCATGCAAATGACTAATAATATGACTTAGAAAAATATCTGTGTCTGAGAAAAGAAAGAGAGTAAGAGTGGCTAAGTTTGATATTATCTTAATATTTAAAACAAAGTCGCGTTACTTCCACTATTTATAACTTAAGAATGGCTGGACCGATTTCGATGAAATTTTGTATGGATATAGTTTAAGGATCGGAAGGATATAGGATAGTTTTTATCCCGAAATTCCCATGGGGAGCGGTGCCCGCGGGCACAGCTATTGTTTTCAATCTAGTTTTAGTGTGATTTTAATATAGCACAAAGTATTGCATAGGGTTACAGAGTTTTTCACTTCAGCAAATGATTATGACTGACTTTTGACTTCCAATGTAATTTATTTGCTGTGGCCATTATATTATTGTATTAACGAAACTCGTAGTTTTATGTACCAAAGATCATGTCTAAAGAACAAAGTATATTTAAATGTATTAATGTGTACAAATAAAATAATTTTAAGTGAATAACTTCGTTTTATTTTTTTTACATCACTATTAAAATACATTACAGTCGAGAGCACATATTTAATTTCAATACGACAATGACTGAATGAAAGAGTCCAACTGTACATAAGTGTTTTGTTTATTCTAAAACAGATTTACAATACAACACATTTTTGGAATTGCCATAGGTTCTCTTAAGTAATCTGTGATTATAGACAAGCAAGGTAGATACTTAAAAATATTTTCATTAATGTATATAAAGCCTAGTCAACCTAAAGAAGTCTAAATTTTTTTCTTATCTAGACTTCATTAAATTGTTCAATTCCCTTGATAATTTAAAGATGCATACCCCATTTCAAAATAAGCACTCAGTTTCCAACAACTACTTATATCCAAAGCTTACTCGAACCAACAGTTCATAATATTGATAATACGTCTTAGTAAGCATTGTTACATTGACTTACATTACACCCGATCTTACCCTACGTTAGGTAAGTACTAGCGATTTATTTAATTCCACACACCGAAAGCGGCGCGGGCGCCGAGCCGGATTCTTATTGAATTTAAAAATCATATAAAAATTTAAATCTACGTGAGCGTTAGACTTATCTTTTTCTTCTCACCGCAACGTATGAGAGGCGAACGCTGCCCCGTTTTACAAGCGCCCGCATCTGATGTGTTAAAATCCTGTACAAATCATACATCAATTCGGAAACAAATCGTAACCATATCAACTTAAAAGATTCTCACTTACCCTAGACCAAACTACACTTTTCCATAAAAACGTAGTCTACATTCTGTAATTTTAAAAATATTGCACATATCTAGGATATAACTGGTTTTCACAGTCAAAAATGAGCTTGAAATAGAATGTGTTATATCATTTTTGACCATCAGTATGGGTAACTTCTACATCCTTATATTATCTTTCCAGATCATGTCGGAAACCAATTTATAACCCTAGATAATTGCAATTTCTTTAAAATTACAATATTTTAACGGAAATCTGACATGTGGTTTCAAAATAAAACGTAGACTACGTTTGTATGGAACTAGAATAACGGATTCTTAAGCCGATCAGAATTCTTTGTATGAAACTCCCTACTGCAAAGCTTACTAATCAGTATCGTAACACGCCTTTCCGTTGTCGGCTGGTAAATGCTGGCGGGGCAATATGGTGCCGATCCTTTTTGAATTGATACGCAACCTTTATCCAGCTTTCCACAGAGATCAATGACAACTAGCAATATCTCTACTTATAAATTCAGCCTACCCATCATTTTTATGCAAAGAAACAAAAAAACACTCACTAGTCAACTACGACGATACAGTATTTGACTGATCTAAAATAGACTTTATTATTATATTGTATTTTCATTGTTTGTATTAGTTCCAAAACTTAAAGGGATTTTATAACAGTCAAATGTGAATCGAACAAAGGCACATCGCACTTTCTCACTCACCACAATGAGGGAAAGGTCACGATCTGTCGCTCTATATTTTTTACGATTCGATATAAAGTCATTGCCAATATGTTCTGTTCTGTTGATGTAAATAGGATGATTTATGAATTTTATAATAAAGTGATCGAGTTACATTATGCACTAAATTAGACTTTATACTTTACGCTAGGGATAGGTAACTACTTTAACTTTTTACAGTTTTTTCGTGTATTACATACAAGGATTGTCTAAAAAATACTATCGCTTTTTTCTCCCCCGTTACTAAAATGTGCAAAGCCCATATATCTAATAATACATATGTAGCGAATTTTACAATGAAGTCTTTTTAACCCCGGACAAAAAACAGTTGACGCTATCGTCTGTCGGTCTGTCTGTCTGTGGCATCTTAGCGCTCAAACTGAGGGACCGAATTCGATGCAGTTTTTTACGTGAAAGCAATTTCCCTTGCGGTGGTTTTTAGCTTATGTATGGGGAAAATCGGTTTAGCCGTTTATAGGTTATTAGGAGTTAACACTTAAAAGTCAGGGTTTTTCCTAGCAAATAAACTTGTTTATCAAATGCAAAGCGACCTATGGGCGACTTTTGTCTACTGACAATTTTATTCGTAGTCGCCAGTCGCTCTCACGTAGCCACAGCCCACTTCCTTCATTAGTCATTTTAACTTGCAAAATTCGTAAAAACATAATACAACATTCTGACGACATGATAATTAAGTTTATGTTTATACAAGTAAAATATTAAAAATGACGTCAGCGTTTCAGTTTGAGCTTAAAATCACAACACATCGCTCGATAAGGATCTATACAAGTGGCATTTTTGGAAGTAAACTCGTTTAAACATTTTCACAATTTAACTAAGCTGTTTTAGGGGAATTTCGAATTGGGAAGACATAAAAAATATAACTAGATACCAGTTAGTATGTTTGCTGCTGTTGCGCCATGATTTCATAGAATACTATCGTTAGGCCTATTGAACGATGACGAAGAACAAACTATCGATACTATCGATAGTATAGTTTGTTATCATAGTATTGGTCTAAAACAGCTATCGATACTATCGACAGTAACGATTACTATCCATAGTTCTATCGATAGTTAGGCACTTTTCGATTAAAATTATAGATTGTAAAAATATCGATTTTTGGGCAACACTAGCTCTGTATCATCTAATGAAGTGCAGTCCAGCAAGTACAATGCGATTCAAACAAGAATAGGACGGGCCGTTTGCTAACTTCAGACGCTTAAGTACCGTTTGCAAAAAAAAGGATCAAAAAAATATAATCGATATCTCATATGTTTTTTTGCAAATCATCTATTGCCCAAAATTCGATTGACAATACTCACTGGCGCATAGTTAAGCAGATAAGACAATACTTAAAAGAATTTAGATAGGTATGTAATTTCTTCTGCTCTAGTTTTCTTTGACATACTTTTTACATTATACTGAAATGAAGTTAGTTTGACACATTTTTGACAGCTTGACATCACAAAATGAAGAATTGCATTGTAGTCTCATAAAATAAGTAAATTATAACTTTACGTCAATGAACATATCACAGAATATACCCTAACGCAATGCCACTTGTAACGCCTATGCCTAATGAAATCACCGAAGTACATACTAACATACATACAAGTTTTTACAACAATTAAGTATTTACTGCATTTTGGACACTTCAAACTTGGTGTTGATGATTTCTTCGTCCGAGTCCAATAGTGGTAGAGTACTCGTAGGAATATTTTCTTCTACCTGTAAGTAAATATATGATTAGTAGTAAAAATTTGATGCGAGTTTATTTCCTTCCTTTTTTTTTCAAACTTTAAAATTCTATATTGCTTAGACTGTGTAAAAATAGGTAGTATAATAATAAAAGTATCAACAGTTTACTCTTTCAGTTAAGCTATATAGTAAAGTTAAACGATAGAAAACTAATTGCTAGATGTACCTCAAGCTTACGATAATATATATAAGGTCTAACAAAATATAGTGAAACTATTTTAAGGGTGAATTCAGTCTGTGACAGTAAACAACTTTTCCCAAGAAACACATGTCGAAATATGAAAGGTAACTTTTTTCCCCCCATACAAGTTGACCGATCAGCTTATCCGAGTTTGTACGGAAAGCCAAAAATTATTCTTCATATTTCAACACGTGTTTCTTGGGAAAAGTTGTTTACTATCACGGACTAACAATAGTTTCAGTATATTTTGTTAGACCTTATATAAAAGTGCAGCAGACCTTTGGTAGCATATTCAAAATATTTTTGAGATCATTAGATATATTTTCTAATAGCCAATATTATTCTAAAATACAATTCAGTGTGCCTTTTAACAAATTAATATATAAAAACAATATTTTACAAATGTTAAAAAGTTAATTTATTTAAAAAAATGTTTATACTAGCTTTTATGCAGATTTTTTATAAGCCATTTTTATGATATCGGGCTTAGTCTATTTAAGAATTTCAAGTGAGCATATTATCTTTATTTAAAAAAAACCTGGTTGCCTGTACTGGTCAATAAAAAATACTCACTATGCATTTCATTAAAAAAAATTCTTAACTGTTTTAGGAATTTTGCTACCCAAATTGTGTTTTAAAATTTATAGAATGATGTTCATAACCTGTCAGAAGTCAATAGTAAAAAAAAAACAATCTTTGGATAGTTGCATTACTTCTTTTTCTCTCGTTTTCATACTAGGTAAATGTTAACGACGAACGATAGAAAAAGATTTAAAAAAAAAATTACCCATCGCAAGTCTGAATCGAGGGAGTTACTGCTGGGGTCGGGCTGCGAGGAGTCTCTGATTTCTTCTTTCAAGTCTGCCTGCGTGGAGCCGCGCATCTTGACGCCGTAAGCGTCGTTGACGAACTGTTCTTCTTCATCTGAAATAACACATTTTTTTCAAAAATGTTTACTAATAACCGACTTCAACATCAAACAACACAACCGATTTTGATAACAGTTCTATGGGATGGTTACCCTTTTATTCGTATATCGTCACCACCTTAGGCTTATTACCTTTTTCCCTAAACTTTATTTTTCGTGTGTTACCTCTTTTTTTTTTATATTAGGTACCTTTTTAACCCCTGACAAAAAGAGGGTTAAAAGGAGGTATTATAAGTTTGACGCTAATGTCGGTCTGTCTGTGTGTTTTTGAACGTGAAAGCTAGTTCATTTGCGGTGGTCCTGAGCATGAAACTCGATTCAGCTGTTTAAAACTTATTGGGGTTAAAGCTTGGAAGTCAAGATTTTTCCTAGAAAAGAATAGATGGCGCTACGGATGACAATTGTGATTTGTAGTTCCGCTCCTCATCAATAGATGGCGGTCTTGAGTGGCGGGGTTTTTTTAATTTGCCTGGCAAATAAACTCATTTCCGTGTTACCTGGAGAAAATGGCTTAGCGATACGGCCGCCTTTTACGCATTTCCTAGTTTAAAAGTTTTTAATTTTGTGCAATTGCAATCCCCAGTCCCCAGTCTCCAGTCTTTTCTCCAAGTGAATTGCAGATTCACGCTTTGGCTCGTTTTTGGTGCAAAGAATGATCATTGCTATCCAGCGCATTGTTCTGGGCACATTGCACCGGAAACTTTGTAACTTTATTTTGTATTTATTTATTTTATTTTGACCATGAATTGTAAATTATTTTTATTGTTATGTGTTGACAGACATTAAATGCCTTTTGTGCAATTAAGGGTATTGTATAGTATTGTACCTTCATCGTCATCGGCGTTGTCCAAGAGCGGCGTGAAGGCGTATCTCTGGTTGTTGTTGGTCGGCCGCCACAGCACCATGATGGCGGTCAGCACGCTCGCGAACAGGATGTGCCAGTAAGCCTCGTCCATCCACACTTCCTTCCAATCCTGGAACAAGCGGAATATCATGTTCAAACAATCATTGAACAAGCGATTGCTGTTCTTGAACTATATCGATCGTATATCGGTGGTAACTTCAATACCGGTAACTGTGATCAGAACTAAAAAAAAAAAAGCGGCCAAGTGCGAGTCGGACTCGCCCATGAAGGGTTCCGTAGTAGCGAATAACATAATATAAAAGTCTTGTAGTGTGTTTTTTTTAATTTTTATATTTGAGTTGATTGAATGAAAGGTAAATTGCCGTTTATGATGATGACGTATTAAAAAAAAACTACTTACTAGATCTCGTTCAAACCAATTTTCGCTGGTAGTTTTCATGGTAATGAACATCATATATTTTTTTTAGTTTTATCATTCTCTTATTTTAGAAGTTACGGGGGGGGGGACACACTTTTTTCCACTTTGGAAGTGTCTCTCGCGCAAAGTATTCGGTTTACAAAAAAATGCTATTAGAAACCTCAATATCATTTTTGAAGACCTATCCATAGATACCCCACACGTATGGGTTTCATAAAAAATAAATTTTTGAGTTTTAGTTCTAAGTATGGGGAACCCCCAAATTTTACTGTTTTTTTTCTATTTTTGTATCAAAACCTTAATGCGGTTCACACAATACATCTACTTACCAAGTTTCAACAGTATAGGTCTTATAGTTTCGGAAAAAAGTGGCTGTGACATACGGACGGACAGACAGACAGACAGACATGACGAATCTATAAGGGTTCCGTTTTTGCCATTTGGCTACGGAACCCTAATTAAGGTAGAACATGAGTCTAATACGGATTTGACCCATGTTAGAACTTAAAAATTTCTACTACTTATAAAACTTCTAGGGGCTACCGAGAAAATTAATAGGATGAGTAAGTTTGTAACTTAAAATGAATTAAATTTTAGTACAAATAGTAGGTATCAAATATCGCCGTGCGTTGACGTGTCCGCACAAATGGCTTAAAAAAATCCGCTCTTCCGTGCTACGGGAGGCACGTTAACTTGACTTTGTGTTTTTGATCCCGGCTGTCGTCATTGTATGAAATCGTCATCGTCTAACAGCATTAGCCATACACAAGAAAAAAGAACTTACTCTAATGCAATCGAGGACTCTGTAAGACTTGATAGAGTACAGCATGAACACCACCGACGATATCACGGCGAATATCAGCGTGTTCGTGAAGTGGCGGTACAGGGTAAGCTTGATGGCGTTTCTGTCAACAACAATAATTTGACTCAATATTTTGTTCATTATTGATATAAAAAAATAACATAATCTGAAACCAAAAACAAGATTTTTATGAATTCGCTCAAAAATAAGCAAAAGTAAGACTCAACCTGGTGGAAAAAGAAACTATCAGGTTACAGAAAAAGGATGCACGTATAGAAATGTGGCGTCACTGAATGGTAGCGAGCGGTTCCGCGCGCACATATGACCAATAAAAAGGGACACTATTTTGTAACGTTTTATTTTATGAACAGTACCAAATAATTTATTTTTGACCCAGTCATCTACCCAATAGTAGAATAGACAGCAAGACTCACCGCCGCAACTGGAGCGTCCTCGTGGTGTGTGCGAGCGAGACAAACACCCACCAACAAATAGCGCTGTCTAGCAGCGACAGTGGCGCCTCCGATAGCAGCAACACTTTGTTGCTGTCGGTGGCCTTGTGGCTACTCAATTGTAGAATAGGAAGCAAGACTCACCGCCGCAACTGAAGCGTCCTCATGGTGTGCGCGAGCGAGACGAACACCCACCAACAACTAGCGCTGTCTAGCAGCGACAGTGGCGCCTCGGAGAGCAGCAACACTGTTGCTGTCGGTGGCCTTGTGGCTACCTAATTGTAGAATAGGAAGCAAGACTCACCGCCGCAACTGGAGCGTCCTCATGGTGTGTGCGAGCGAGACAAACACCCACCAACAAATAGCGCTGTCTAGCAGCGACAGTGGCGCCTCCGATAGCAGCAACACTTTGTTGCTGTCGGTGGCCTTGTGGTGCAGGCGTAGCCAGGCGTTGATCGCGCCCAGAATGAACCAGAGGACTCCTGTGCCTACCACGCGCTGGAGAGCTGGGCCTAGACGGGGCCTGAAAAGGTGAACCATGCGTATTTTCAATTCAGTTTGATTGATTAGTCTTGGAACACATACGTGTTTTATTATATAAGGTCTAACAAAATATACTAAAAATATTTTAGGGTGAATTTAGCCCATGCTACTGAACAATTTTCTCCAAGGAACATATATCAAAAAATATATTTTTTTAATTTCTCGATATATGATTTATAATTATTACAGGACTTTATAATAACTATTTATGGAGATGTTATGTTACTTACTTGACAATTCCGAATCCCAGCGATACAATAATGACTAGCATTCGAGCAAGCGCTCTTTTCCCCATCGAGAGCCACTCCGCAAACATATACGCTTCCAAGTTGAAATACCTGTGAAAATTCCAAACTATTTAGGGTTCCGTAGTAAACAAAGCACGGAGCTTGATTAGGCAGTTGTCAAGCTATGTTTAGTCGTTCTTCGGTATTTCGGTTGCGTTTCATATAAGTCATATTTAATTAATTAGAATAAGAACTACTTTATATAAATAATAGTAAACAAAGACTTTCATATATAAATACCTATAGCGTCATTTAGTGACGAGGGAAGAGAAATAATTATATTTATAAAGCGATGGGTAAATGGGTTAAGGTAGGCATGGCTATAGTTTTACGGCAAAATATTTTTTAATTCAATACCATTATAAAAATCTGAAAGAATAGTCGGACAGTCTTATTATAAAACGCGGATTAATTTTATTACTTGGATTATCAACACAAAACAAGAAGCCCACCTAACATATAATATGTCACCTTCACTTTTGTAACTTTCAACTTCACGTGGGTAAGCAATAGTTTAAACCAGGTCCTAAAGTGAGTCTGCATTTATAACACGACAGTGAAAGTGTACAAACCCGGTGTTGTTGATGGAGGAGTAAACACCGTAGTAGGTGGCGCTCTCGATCATGCCCAAGATGGCGACAGCGCCGATCCAGTACTGTATGCGCAGCAGGTCGCGCCACTGCAGCGCGCACACGATCAGCCAGCACGTGCAGAGTAGCGTGTACACACCGCACATGATGCCGAAGAACTAATGTAACGAAGTAATTGCAGATTTAATAAAGGTACTTGCCTACCCGCGTTTACATAAAAATTAACAACCATTTGCTTCAAAATCATTTATTATCTTTGGATATTTGTATCAATTGATAATTGTCAATTTTTCTTTCGATTTCATAATAGGTGTTGTTGACGTCAGATCACTTACTTACAGCTAAGTTTACTGTGCTGCCCCAATTTGAAATAAATTATTTAAAAAGAAACGGAGATATCATTTAAAATGTTGTCTATTTACAGTGTGCCTTAGCTAACCCTTCAAACTATTTTATGAAGTACTGTTTACAGTCTAAAGTGAGAACGTGAAGCCTTTCTTCGCACATTTGCCAAAAGTGGCCGTTTTTCGCTATTACACTTTAAAAGCTCATAACTTACTTCGTTTTGGGCAGATAAAAATTAATCATTTTATTTTCCATTTCGGATTGTAACTTATAGATATAAATAATAAAAATAATTAAAATAGAACCGTTTTCCCCCCGGAGGGTAGAAAACGGATATTTGGGTTCCAGCGTAGCTTGACCCACTTAGTGAGATTACCCCTTTGGATTTTGCATGTGGCAACACTGTGTACTACGTCAAAACACCCCCTCTCGCCCCGCGTGCCTCGCGCCCCACTCTCGGCGCGTGCGCTGCGGCTCGCCATGTCGCGCCGGGCGACTCGTTCGCTCCTCAGTACTCTCTCACGGCCGGCAAGAATCTAAAAATATAGTGGGTCAAGCTACGCTGGAACCCAAATATCCGTTTTCTACCCTCCGGGGGGAAAACGGTTCTATTTGGGTGTCCGAGCTGCGCTTGACCCACTTAGTGAGAGGTGTTTATTTTCTGCCGGCGCGGCGTGACGTACTGTGACAGTAAAAATGCCTATTTTGGGAAAAGGTTTTTATTAATTTGAACAAAGTAATTATATCACAACCACATATGCGGTATAAACAAAGAAAACAATGTATTTTTAAATAAAGAGAGAGAAAAAACAATCAAGTGAATCAGACTTAATCTTTCTTATTAGAGATCATTTCAATTAATAGAATGGCACCATTTGATCATACAGGTGTAAATAATTCAGCAACGTTGTTATCACGATTAATTTCCCGCTGACGTATTTCTTTAAAATAATGTTTCAAAAATGTGTCCTTACTTCGCCAATTACCTCTTTTTAATACGTCATCTAAATTAATCTTACCGTTAGTCCATAAATCAGTATTAACTGCAGCTCTGAAGCTACCAGGAGAGTCACAGATATTGGCTTCTCGGAATAAGGTTCTTAGCCAGCCAGCGATGACCGTTCGGGATGCTATATTTACCTTACCCCGGGTTGTAATAAATAGACTTGTCAAATTTGACCTGGCAGTTCTTCTGAGTTTCGATAACTCTATAAGATGTTTTACCCACCATGATGGGTTTAGTTTTTCCGGACCTGAATCTGATAAACGCCATCCAGCTTGCCTATAAGTGGCAGAGTCGGTTTTGGACCCAAATTTGGGCCATAGAATTATATGATCTTCATTAAATTCACAGCTTCCTGCGCTTATATCAAGGAGCGTGTGGTCGTGTATCCTCCTGCCAGAACAAAGAAGTAAGAGCGCCGCTACGTGTCGGGAGACATGGAACAAACTATTCGCATCGATGTCATAATGTTGTAAATATTCAATTAAACTACTGACTTTCCAAGTGGATGGTTTTCGAGGAGGAGGTTTACTTATAGCAACTGCTTTCATGATTCTTTTCAGCAAGGGGTGATTAGCTAGGTCACTTGATTTCTCTGGATTTGCGAATGTCACTACTACGGATTTATGGACTGCCACAGTGCTTGGCGCTAACTTAACATTATTATGTAAATGACAGATAAATTGGGCTACATTGTCAGGTTCCGGGTTATCCACCGGACATTTACCGTTAGCCCAAGAACACCACCTTTCCCAAGCTGCTCTGTAGGTTTTCAGAGTTGACCTACGCCACGAGGATTCTAATAGGTTTTTGCTGTTAGTGTCCCAGGTTTTTACTAGGTGGGTACAGCCCGAACCCTCCATACCTGCAAATTGAGCTTCTCTACTGCTGGTGGAGGTGAACCAGTTCGCAAGTCTATGAGGTGATTGCGTAGCTTCCAAATTGTGAACGGTGGGTTCAGTGCCCTCTGAATTAGTTCGGCTTTCCAGAATGTCTTTTCCCATTTTGGGACTACAAGCAAGTATATTCCTGAACTCTTCTGTAGGTGTCGGAGCACCCGAGGAATGAGTGAAGGTGGAGGAAAGATCCAACCTAGGTTGTAGTGCCAAGTTTTGCTGAAGGCGTTCACAAAGGTGCATCTCGGATCCCGAGCATCTTCGCTGGCATACTGTTCTACAACAGCAGACTGAGAGCTCGCAAAAAGATCTATTGAAGGGGTGCCCCATTTCTTGAAGATTTTGTCGATCACTTCCTGAGAAAGCGTCCATTCTGGAACCTGCTGAAACCTCGACAGGCTGTCGGCTTCTAGGTTGTACCTTCCTGGAATATAACGCGCCACAAGATGAATCTGATTTTGGTGCGCTAACTTGAATATGTCCATCGTCAGTTGCAACAGTGGCTGTGATTTCGTCCCTCCTTCTTTGAGAATGTATGCCGCAACCGTTCTGTTGTCTGTTTGGACTAACATTGTCTGTTCGCTGAACATGGCAGCGATTTCCTGGAGCACCTTCTTCAACGTCCACAGTTCCTTGCGGTTGCTGTGCCAGGAAAGTTGCTCGGGAGTCCAGATCCCGTTTATTTTTTCGTCGTTCACTGTCGCTCCCCATCCCTGGTCTGATGCATCTGTTGTCACAAATACTGAAGGGTCGGCGTAATGAATTGGAGACGCTTGATTGACGTGATTTGCCCACCAATGAAGTTCCTGGACCACTTTCTTTGGCAATATAAATTTTTTGTTTTTCTTGTCTTCTGGAAGACGATTGGCCTCTACTTGCATGGTCCTGCAATGGAGATTGCCTAATGGGACTACAAATGCTGCAAAGTTTATGTTTCCTAATACTACCTTGGCCGTTTGCCATGTCCAACGATTTTTCCTCAGCATTGCAATTATTGTTTTTGAAACTTTTTTGACTTTTGGTTCTGGCAGGTATTTGAGGTTTTGTTCCGTGTCCCATAAGATCCCGAGATATTCCACATTCTTTGATGGAATCAAAACAGACTTTGTTGTATTGACGCACCACCCTAAGTCTATAAGACATTGTAGAACTAGTTGAGTTTGAATTTTTAGGGTTTGAGGATTGGGGTGCATCATTAGAAAGTCGTCGAGGTAGACCACGACACGGATACCTTGTTCCCTGAAATAATTCGCCAACCAGTTAGATATATTCGCAAAAGTACATGGGGCAGTAGCTAAGCCAAAAGGTAAGCAAGTCATCTCATAAACAACTCCTTCGTAAGCAAATGCCAGAAATCTACGATGTTCTTTCGCAACGGGTATATGAAAATACGCTTGTGATAAGTCAATTTTTGTCATAAAATCGTTTTGACCTAAACAAGATGGTACTTTAAAGTGATTAAGCAAACGAAATTTGGGTGGTTTTAAAAAATTATTTAAATTTCTAAGATCAAAAATAGGACGATTGGACCCGTCCGATTTCCGGCGAAGAAATATAGGGGATAGGAAACCTGATTCACTCTGGCACACTTGAGCGGCACCAGATTCTACTAGCTTTGCTATTTCTTGAGACATTTCACTACTTGGTAGTGTTTGATGACGTGAGCAAAGGTTTTTATCCAGCCTATAGCAGGGCGGTCGCTCAATAAAGGGTATACGATACCCTGATAATACGGATAGTATGTTCTTAGGTGCCCCAATTGTTTCCCAAGCATGAAGCTTGCGACTCACCTGCCCCGCGCGAAAGTTACTTTCTGGTGCTTTTCGTTGGTTTTGTATTTGTTCGCTTAGTTTGAAATCGATCAAACCGTTTTCCAGTCTTCCGGTTAGCTGATCTAAAACCACTACCAGTTTGTTGTGGTCTGTCTTTAGTTTCTGCTGTTGATGTTGTGGCAGCGGGGTCACGTCTCGTGCTCGTTCGATGCGTGGAAGCCGTTGTGGGTTTCCGAAATTTGCTGGGGAAAAGTTTTGCCACGCCTCCTTGTTCTTTTACAAGTTCACCTAGTTGAGGTTCTGAGAATAAATGGTTTGCTGACGGAGGGATAGAGTGTAGCAATTCATTTAAAGTTTTATTTGCCGGCTTGTAAATGGCTCGTCTTTGTTGAATCACTTCCGCTCGTTTGCCGCAGGTGTATTGCAAGAGTGCATCTGACGTTTTTCGAAATGCTGAATCAGGGGCCAAGAAGTTCTTGCTAATTTCTTGCTTTACTTGAGGTGTAGCCTTTTCGTAAATTTCTTGGAATGTATCACGCTGTTGTAGGAGCCCATGTGTTATTGCCCCGAGACAAAGGTCCATTTTTTCAAGTACCGACACAAGCTGCCATGGAGGAGTTACAGTAGCTAGGTTGCTATTCACTTTCAGAGCAGTGAATACTGGGGTTGCCTGAAACAGTTTTTGGACCTCAGCGTATCTTATGTTTTGCCAACTTTCGGATCCGAACCTTTGACAACCTATGCCCTGATTTACAAATACTTCCTTGGCTTTGGTGATTTTTGCCTCGGTTTCCTTGGTACCCGGGGTGAAATCTTCGAGTTCCAACTCTGGTTCTTCCTCTTCTACATTTTTTTCATTTAATAATGTGTCCTCTACAAGTGGTGGCGCTACCCACTCATCCTCCTCGGTCTGATCACCTTTGTCTTCAGGGAGCGATATTACGGACGCAGTGTCACAGTGAGAGGGGCTTGGATCTTTATTAAGTATCCGTGCGACATTTTCGTTTGTGGTTTGTACCATTAAGCATAGTTTCTCGAACATGGAGTTCTGATGCGCCATAAAATCACTCAACCTGGGTTCTTTATAAGACATGGCTGGATCAGGTGTGTGACTTCTCTTACGAGCAGAAGTGCCGCTACTTGCAGTAGATTCAATTTCTGTGCCGTCTGGCCTTTCATTGCGTAAAATTTTGGACGCCTCATGTCGGGAAATTAGGTGTGGCTTCAGGATTTCTAAAGCGTCATAAAATTTGGAATAAGATGGCGTCGGGTGTACTTATGTAGTAATGTGCAACGGCGCGTATATCAGGGCGCGGCCTAGAGGCCACCTTAACATGATTCGTTTTATGTGCTTGTAACGGCGCTCGCTAAGCGTGAGTTCTGAGCTGTAGGCTTTTGCAAGCCTCACCGTAGGAATTGCGAAACGCAATCTGCACTCTAATTCCGGAGATATGGCTTTTCCAAAAAGGTCTTCGTAACCAAGTGGTTCTATTACCCATTGCCTCCAGTCACTTGGGTATAGCTCATCTAGGATGGCGACAATGTTATGAAAGAATTTCTCTTCTTTATTGGGGGGAACCCAGTCGGCTAACTCGCCCATAGTGCATGGCGCCATCTGAAAATGTGGGTAAAGATATACCAATTTGCATGTGGTATTAATTGCTTCGGCCGACCGTCGGCTGACCAGACGTCAGTCGGTTGGTCATACACACACGACACGCCGTCGGCTGCATAGCCGTCGTGTCGTCTGCCCAGCCTACATGACGGCTGTTCGCTCAGCCGACAGTCGTCTGTTAGCCCAGCCGACAGTTGGCTGTTAGTTAGTAAATTATATAAGATCCTCATGGGCTTTCCATGAGGTTTTATACTTATGCGGTGAGTTTGCCGTCCTAGGAGCGGGCAATCACTTTAGGAAATAAAACAGGGCTTTCCCGTTTTAACATTACTTAGTACTTACCTTAAATTTATTAACACGTAAATCACAGTTGAAAAGTTTCTTTCTATTTCTCGAACTGCGATATTACACCACGTGTTGTCACTTCAAAAATCCAAGACGTACTGAGGAGCGAACGAGTCGCCCGGCGCGACATGGCGAGCCGCAGCGCACGCGCCGAGGGTGGGGCGCGAGGCACGCGGGGCGAGAGGGGGTGTTTTGACGTAGTACACAGTGTTGCCACATGCAAAATCCAAAGGGGTAATCTCACTAAGTGGGTCAAGCGCAGCTCGGACACCCAAATACCGTATTTACTCACCACAAGTAGCGGCCACATAGCAGCTGAAAGATATCCATAAGGCGACTCTAATCTCACTTCTATGCTCACATTGTATTTCTTATCACTATACACCATCACGCTCAGGTCGTATATGCCTTCGTTCGGCACGGTTAGCACAGGACGGTTATTGAATTCCTGTGGGCAATATGGCTTTTTATCTTCGGAGTCGATGTTTCAAAGGGCCAAAAAAAGAGCCAATGCAAATAATTTGTTTTCTAAAATATTAGTTTCGAAATAGCTAGCTAAATGAGTGCCCCATTTTATAAAAATAAAACAAAACCTTTACAAAAATTCCACTTAATTTGCTTTTGTATCGCCTTCGTCTGCATTATATGTGGAAAAATTATAATGTTTATTTTTTAATACAAACAGATGAAGCGATACACATACTTTAATGGAGTTATTCGTGTTAAGGGTACTGATAATGCTTAAATAGGGGAAAGCTACATTGCGTAACAAACACGCTAGTAAATAAACAACGAAGTACTATAAAATATGTACCTAGTAGAATAAAATGATTGGTATATGGATATTAATTTGAACATGAAAGGATTTACTGCTTATTTACAAGATGATACATAACATACAAGAATGAGTTGATAACTAAGTTGTAGACTGCCCTCAAATTTGACTAGGTACTAATAAACTATGGAACCCATAAATTAAAAATATTCAGTGCTACCATTTCAGGTTTCTTATCATTTGTCAACCTTAAGATGTGAAAACAAATTAAAACTTACAGAAGCTTGCGGCTTATTAGCATTATCATCTTCATCATTTGGAGGTAAATAAAAAACCATGTTGGGCTCGCAGTTGTGTTTCCGCGTATGTTTTTTATATGTTGAGTTGACATCTCTCGTTGGTCTGTCATTGGTGGAACAATGGATTAGTTGCTGAAAAAAATAGTGAAAGAATTTTCTATCAGATTTATCCATTTTTAACCGCCCGCCGATAAAAATGAGGAGTAGTTAGTAGAGTAGCTCGCTAGTAACTACCTCCGTGGTGTAGTGGTTAGAGCGTTCGGCTCATACCCGGAGGTCGCGGGTTCGATTCCCGGCGGGGGCAACGACTTTGTGTTGTGGTCCTAGTTTGGTTAGGACATTGCAGGCTGATCATCTGATTGTCTGATAAGTAAGATGATCCGTGCTTCGGAGGGCACGTTAAGCCGTCGGTCCCAGTCACTGTCTTTGACATTGGTCGTTACCTAAAACCATGTCAGAGGCCTTTAAGGCGGTTTAAAAACTCTGACACTAGTGTTAGTCACTAACACACACGATAAGAAGAAGACTGTCTTTGACATTGCTTGTTACCTAAAACAATGTCAGAGGCCTCAAATCTCTGACACTAGTGTTAGTCACTAACACACACGATAAGAAGAAGTAAAGTAACTTACCTGATCAAAGTAGTGGAAGTAGTCTGGAGAGCAGTCCACTTGCATCCATTCATAGGTCACTGTGATTGTTGACTTTTCTTGACCACAGTTTACTGGAACAAGTGATTTCAATCAAACATAACTAAAAACACGCTCTTTTAAGTCAACTGAAAGAAAATATAAATCCATATTACTTTTCCATTCAAGTTACAATGCAACAGACACACATGTGTAATAAAATGGCGTTATAACACCCCTGTTTAACCTACTACAAAAAAGGAGGAGATTATCAATTTTTTTCTTTTTTTTTTGTATGTATGTTATGCGATATCTTCGCCATTTGTGAACTGATGATCAGAGATCAGAATTTAGAACTGTATTAGCAGCTTGTAAATGTTTATAGTTCGGTGTTTCAAAGGTAAGGAACATGTAAAACAAAAAAAAAACGAAACTAAACCAGTAAAATCCAAAACTGGTTTAACTTAAGTGGTTGTAACAGCTCCATATTATGTACCACTGCACACTTTAAGTATTTTCACACATCCAAATCCGATCTCTGCTGATGATTCTTTTTGAAGTGAAAACTTCTTTAGCGGCGTTGTGCACTTTTTTTGGAATGGGTAAAAAATCTTAAACTCGCGTCAGGACCACGTGTCCTGATCGAAAATTCGTAAGACGGCGCAGGGCGCTTGCGCGAATGTTCGTGTGTGTTTATGTTACGTTACGTTCATGTGTGTAATGTGTCATGCTTGTGACATTTGTGACAGACTGTGGTTCAGAAAAGATTTAAAATATTTTATACTGATAATTAAAGCAATTCGTGCAAAATTATTCCCTAACCATTCCAAAATATCAAAAATGCACAACGTTAATATTCAAGTTTTCACTTCTGCCGGCACTCCCAGAGTGCAACCCGTCGTTTTTTTTTTTTTAGTCTTTATTATCAAATTGGTCTCATATTTTTTGGTGAAGATATGATTGAAGAACTTTGGAAATGTGGAATAAACTCGTCAGTTTTTGTTAAAAATTCAATTATTTTATCAGAGATTAAAAGTAAATACCTATGCAATCAATGTTACACACCAGAAATAAAGAAATTTCATTCTAGTGTTCACATATGGTTCTTCTTTATCTTTCAGCACTTGACTAAAGGAAGGATTTGTTATCAATTTAATAATGCTTCTCAGTGTAGTACTTGTCAAGTTTTCAAATTGTTTCCTGTAGTAATTTGTACAAGCTGGTTATACTTACACTGTATAAAAAGATTTGAATCTTTGAAGAGAGACTTAGCGAGTTGAAATGTGCAAGTGTCCTGAAAAAAAAAAACAATTCTCAGTAAACAGACTTTAGCTTCCACATTCCCCTACTTTAGGGGGGGACTACACCCCCCCTTCCCCCCCCCCCCCAACCCTCAAAGGCGACTCATTTAAAAGATGGAACCCAAATATTAAAATGAACTTTTTAAACCTTGTGCCCATTAACACTTATTATATGTATTGGAACATAATTATGACTTGGTGGCTTAGCAGCGATATACTAATTTATTTTTGTGTCTTCAAGATTGCAGTAGTAATGGGCGTGATCACCAATTGAAAAGGGTGACCATAAGTAACACCAAAATTTGAGCTCCTTCTTGCTTCAAAAGGGGTGTTGAGCCATTGGTCCTGGCTATCATTTTTGTATAATATAAATAACTAAATATAGACAACTTTCACCAGGTACACAAAAAGGAAACTAATAGTAGAACATTTTCTAATAAGTAAATCCAACAAAAAATGGTTCAAAAGATTGGCCCGTCTAAGCATCTCCCATCAAGCAAGTCCCATCCATCCAAAACCCATATAATTGGCTGTTGCATGAATTTAACAAAACCTTTATCAATTAATGGATCTTATCAGTAGAACCAATAAGTAGGTGCTGATAAAACAGATACAATTCATAAAAGTTAACAACTCCTCCAACTTTCTGCTGGTAGATATAAATTGAACTGGATAAAGATATATGTAAGACCACACCATACTGATGGCATCATACAACTAGATTGTTTTATGGCTGGGATCATCTGTGTTTGCCCTGTTGTGTTTGTGTGCTGCTTTTGCCTAATAACTGACATGTAAGAGATTAAGATGATTTTAGCTGTAGTCTAGCTTAATAAAACCAATCTCGGCAAAACGATATTTATCAAGGCTTCTATCTTACATGAAAATAAAGTATGTAGATACCTAAAACAATATCAAAGCTATTTTTAGGGGTTAAGCACTTTTTTTCATGCATGACGAATAGCTATGATGACTGTTCAAGAGGAGTCACTTTACCGGGCCTTATCTCCGAATTATTTACACGTCACTGGTGCTATGGTGGAATATTAGTTAACAATAACTATATGTGTGTTATTTCCGGAAATATCCTTACCCCGTCAAGAGGTAAATTCCATTTTCCGACGTCGGAAAAACCGAGACACATTTTGATCATCAAAAGCAAGGTGAATACAATTCGAGTCATTTTGATTATTATAATTAGACTTATGCTGATTGGTTATTATTTCACTGGAGCCGATTTATAACGGAAAAACATGGAAAAAACATTTTAGAAATTAACATAACATTTTTTTAACAAACAAAGTGGCACTAAAATAGGGATCACTAATTGAATTGACGTTTGAACAGTGTTGCCAACTACTTGTTTTAGATAGTTCTTGCCAGATTGCCCAAATTCACAGAATTTTTCGCCCAAGAATCGTGATTTTGGGCGTTTTTCTACTGGCTTGTTGATATCGCCGCAGCGCCCGCAGCCATAGCAAGCAACTGTCTTTATGCGCCGTTTGCCATTTAATCAACTATGAAAACCAGTGGGTGGACTGATATATATTATATTTGTAATATAAACGAAAAATAAATATAGGCTCAAAAAGGTCTTGTATTCAAAGCCGTAAAATAATAATAAAAAAATCACAATTTGACAATTGACTTCATGACTTGACATGGTAGAATTCGTGTCAAAATATTTTTGTTTTGTCTTGTTGTAGTTTTCTGTAATTTAATAGATTATGTGATAATTGTAATGATTTCTATTTATTTTGATGCTTTTGTTAAAAGATAGCAGTTATACATATTAAAAATTATAATGTTTTGGTGATAATAATTCCATACATTGGTACGGTTTTAGTCATGTCAGATTGCGCGTTGGTGGCCAATGTAAACGAACATGATGCGAGCATGGACGTGGGGAACGATAAATCTCTCTTCGAACCTACCGTTGATATGATGGTAAATGATTTTGACGACGAGAGAACACTAGATGAAGAAGAGGCACTAGCGGCAGGAGAGCAACAGGATCCCAAGGCTGAGCTCAACAGTCTACAGAGGGAAGGTGATATGCCTCTTGAGGAGCTATTAGCATTATATGGTTACGATAGAAGTATGGATAAGCCCACTCCCGAACAACCACCTCCGGCTGAGGTAGTGCCCGAGGAGACTGAGAAAACAGAGTCTGCTTTGCAACAGTTATACAGTGAAACAACGAGCCCTGAAGCTACTCGTTGCCTTCGGTCTGGTTCAAGACCACCTTCAGAAGAGGAAGATGACTATGATTACAGCCCTGATGAAGATGATTGGAAGAAAACTATCATGGTCGGGAGTGACTACCAAGCTGCTATACCCGAAGGTTTATGTAGTTATGATGATGCACTACCTTACGAAAACGAGGATAAGTTGTTATGGAACCCCACTGTTCTGGATGAAAACATCATAGAGGATTACATGAGGAAAATTTGTGCTATGACCTCAGGCACTGGTATAGACGCCATCCCACGAGGGAAGCAACTTCGTGACGATGAGGAAGCTTTATTCCTACTTCAGCAATGCGGGCATAATATTGAGGAGGCTTTGAGACGTCGGCGAATTTCAGCACAGACGCCAGCACATGCTAGCTTGTGGTCAGAGGAAGAATGTCGTAATTTTGAAAATGGCCTTAAAGCACACGGGAAGGACTTCCATTTAATAAGGCAGAACAAGGTACGGACCCGTTCTGTTGGTGAACTTGTGCAGTTCTACTACATATGGAAGAAGACAGAAAGGCATGATATCTTTGCAAATAAGGCGCGGCTGGAGAAGAAGAAGTATACTCTTCATCCAGGGCATACAGATTACATGGATAGGTTTTTGGAAGAACAGGAAGCGACAGGAGCTGGGACAGTGCGTCCGGCGTCGCCATCTCCTATGATGGTGTATGCTCCATCGCCGGCCACTCAGCCAGACCCCTTAGCCCTGGGGGAGAAAGAGGTGTTTTCTCAGTTGAATGCCCACACCCCTCCACATGCTCTGTCGACAGAAGACCAGGAACCTGACATGGGTTCCTAATATATGTATTATGGCAATGCCAATTGTCAAGTAGAATGCACTGTTTGTAATATTAATATTGATTATATTAATATAGGCAGAAAAACTTGCATCCTTTGTAAGATTTTAAAACAGTGTAACTTGAAGTGCTAGTTGCAACTGCATTTATCATTTTAAATGTACATTAAGGGGCTACCTGAATTTTTCAAGGTCCAGTGCTGTCCCCATTTGGAAAAAATTCGCAACTGTGCACTGAAAAGCTTCTCTCACTTTGAACTATATACAAAAGTTCATTAAATAGTTTGGGTATATCCCATTTGCCACCACTGGTGGCAGACGGGACAATTTTTATGTACACGTGTGGCAGATGCCACCACTCACGACGCCCCCACGTGTATATAACTACACTGGAGGCAAATGGGAATCGAAACCAGAGTTTGTTCTATTCGCCACATTGGGGGCAAATGAGACTGTGAATGTTTGGCGATTGCCCTTCGCCACCAGTAGGGGTGTCGTGAGTGTTGGCATCTGGCACACGTGTACATAAATATTTTCCCATCTGCCACCAGTGGTGGCAAATGGGATATACCCAATAGTTTGAAGGGTAATCTTGGTCAATACGCAATTTTAAATGATATCTCTGTTTCCTTTCAAATGATTTATTTCAAATGGGGGCAGCACTGGACCTCGGAAAATTCATGTAAGGCCTTAAGATGAAAATATTAAAGAGAGAATGGGACATTTCCTTAGTAATGTCTTCAATGTATACTGATATTTTAGAATAGATAATTTATTGCAAAAAAAAATCAAAGAAATAAAGTAGAGGATGCAAATCATTAATATAAGCATAGGCAATTTTTACAGAAACCTGTAATTTGAAATTTTATATGTGCTATAACTCCAGTATTCGTGGAAGTCTTTCGCATAAAACTTATTAATATGGATTCTTACCAAGTTGTTCTATTTGCAACTTGTCCTATGCAGTGTCCCATTGGAAAATCTGCCTATCAATGAACTTATTTATTATTGCCCAGTCAAACAAGTAGAATTTTGTGAGTTGTGAAGGGCATGCTCATGCCAAATCCAAGGTAAAGAAATGCATGAAGAGAAATTTAGAAAAACAAAAATGTTTTTAACCGTTTCATAGAGACTCAATCAGCTGATTATCTGTATTATCATCATCAATAAATTTAAGAAGTAGGTTCTTGAATCTGTAGAGACAATTTTTTTTAATAAAACTTTTTTGAGTTTTAATTTTTTCCTTGGGTGTGCTGTTCCATGGGACAATTTTTGGGTTGGACAAATTCTGAATAGGATGACTTGCTACAAATCCATAAATAGATTTTTAATTCATAATACCTTAGTGCCTCATTAGGAAATACAATCTGCATCTCAAATATACTACCAATCAGATCTTTCTAGGTTGATCCAGATTATTCAGTCAAATTGTGATCTAGACTTTTTCCTGCCTACTGCATACATTCATATAACCCATGTTTTTATACATTTAATCAATTTACATGTACAGGAAAATATTTTCTTATAAAGTATGTTAGTTTTACTGCCTGTTTATGTATAGTATATGTAGGTATATAGCATTGTATCAGAGACTGCCAATATAGTCATGTAATAATGCTTATGCTGAAACTTGAGGTCTTTACTGAAAATGATAAGGATTTTTTTATTAATCTATAATTGAAAAGACGTAATTGAACTTATAAGCTAAATAAGTACCTTCATTAGTTTATTTATCCCACTTGGAACTTTTGATCAGAAGTGGAAAAATTGCGTCTTTGGTACAATGTGACCTGTTTTGTTATATTCCCTTATTCATAAAATCAAACCTTTGCCTTTATACATACCAAGTGCTATTGTTTTATATGATGGATGACCTCAAAGTTTTATAAATGACTGAACACTAAGGTGTCTTATTATGTGTGTGATTTATTGTTTTTATGATAAGAATTTTAACAGTACAATTAATAATTTAATTATATTTTTTTTTTTGTGAATAAGGGAGTATGTGTAACTATAAGTCATTTGCACCCATCAGAAATGGGCTGTGTAAAACTTTAAAATCTTTGGTTAATCTTAATAAAACAGTGCAAAATTAAGTATTCACTTGTGATTTTTATTAATTACATTACTAATAACCTACCCCAACTCAGCTTCGCCGTGGTTGCGTAGAACCATGTAGAACTAACAACCGAACTAGTTATAATAGACGAAACGACTCCTACGTGGCGTCCAGCTTAGCTACCCACGGGCAAGACGGCGGTGCCCCGGTCTCTGACTACTTCTCTCATCTTCTAAACACCTGTAAAATCAACCTGCATAGGTTGATTTTGTACCCGCAAAAAAATTTTTTTGAATAACTTTTGAACACAACAACCATAGAAAAGAAAGACTTGTTAAGCCCACCAGTTTCCCGCTACGGGAAACTGGCGGGCAGCAAAGCATCCAGCAAGCCAGTGTTGCCATTAGTCACACATTTTGCGAGCCAGTGTTGCCCTCTTTTGTTGTTGTTGTCTGTTGACAGTTCTAACCTGATGCTATGAAACTCAGTGAAACCCAGTGGACTCGCTTTGATAGATTTTCCGCCAGAAGCAGAAAAGTCTGCTGTACAGCAAGCGTATTCACGGTCTATCTGCCCGACGGTCGCGGTGGTGGGGGTGCTTGCTGGACGCAAAATCGATCCAGCAGATCCAGCAAGCAATTAATAATAATAACCGACGTGAAGTTGCTTGCTGGACGTGCTGGATCCAGCAAGCACCCCCACCACCGCGAACGTCGGGCAGACAGATCGTGAATACGCTTGCTGTACAGCCAGTGTTGCCCTCTTTTGTTGTTAGTGTCTGTTGACAGTTCTAACCTGATGCTATGAAACTCAGTGAAACCCAGTGAACTCGCTATGATAGATTTTCCGCCAGAAGCTCCTAGCAATCAAAGGATGTCTACACCAACTTTGGTTGAAACTAGAGGCCTAGGAATAGAGAAACGAAGGAATAAAAAGAGGCTTAAAAATACTAGCCGCAAAATATTCAAGTTTATTTACGTATCCAGAGCCGTAAAAACATGATTTAAAAAAAAGTCTGCTGTACAGCAAGCGTATTCACGGTCTATCTGCCCGACGGTCGCGGTGGTGGGGGTGCTTGCTGGATCCAGCACGTCCAGCAAGCAACTTCACGTCGGTTATTATTATTAATTGCTTGCTGGATCTGCTGGATCGATTTTGCGTCCAGCAAGCACCCCCACCACCGCGACCGTCGGGCAGACAGATCGTGAATACGCTTGCTGTACAGCAGACTTTTTTTTAAATCATGTTTTTACGGCTCTGGATACGTAAATAAACTTGAATATTTTGCGGCTAGTATTTTTAAGCCTCTTTTTATTCCTTCGTTTCTCTATTCCTAGGCCTCTAGTTTCAACCAAAGTTGGTGTAGACATCCTTTGATTGCTAGGAGCTTCTGGCGGAAAATCTATCATAGCGAGTTCACTGGGTTTCACTGAGTTTCATTCATAGCATCAGGTTAGAACTGTCAACAGACACTAACAACAAAAGAGGGCAACACTGGCTGTACAGCAAGCGTATTCACGATCTGTCTGCCCGACGTTCGCGGTGGTGGGGGTGCTTGCTGGATCCAGCACGTCCAGCAAGCAACTTCACGTCGGTTATTATTATTAATTGCTTGCTGGATCTGCTGGATCGATTTTGCGTCCAGCAAGCACCCCCACCACCGCGACCGTCGGGCAGATAGACCGTGAATACGCTTGCTGTACAGCAGACTTTTCTGCTTCTGGCGGAAAATCTATCAAAGCGAGTCCACTGGGTTTCACTGAGTTTCATAGCATCAGGTTAGAACTGTCAACAGACAACAATAACAAAAGAGGGCAACACTGGCTCGCAAAATGTGTGACTAATGGCAACACTGGCTTGCTGGATGCTTTGCTGGATGTGTGAATAGGCACATCCAGCAAAGCGACCTTGAGCCGCTGTACAGCGGCGCTGGATAATGAATACGGCGCTTAAGAGAAGTTTGCTTGTAGCTTTGGTTTTTATTATGAAACAAAGTACATACCTACATTCCACTGAGTGGCCAAAGTCCAGGCCATGGGTCCAGTCCAGGCCAATTTACTTTTTTTCCATACATAAAGCCAGTTACGAATGTTTTTTTTTTGTTATGAAATACTTAAACCATTTGCTACGTGAAAACGTGACTATCAAAACTTCATGAGGTGGCCAAAGAGTATATGGGTGTTTCTTCAGAGTGCCTTTTTTTACTGTCACACGGTCTTTATTCCTAACTTAACCAATGTACGGTTTTAAAACCGATTGCAGGAGTTACTTTGGTTATACCCCTATACAAAATCATAATTAAATAAGATACATAATGTACAGTAATTTTTTAAATAATATTTGAATGCCAAAATCGGGAGCAAATTTGCTGTTCTCCGCGTGTCACACTTACGCGCGCGCTTTTGCCTTCTCGTATAACTTTTTTGTTTATCACCCAATAAGTAAATTTTGTATTTCTAACTATTTATGATTAAACAATGCATAGTTGTACAAAAAATGGTAATTGTATCTCTTAAATAAAAAAAGTTATGAAGCATTTAGTCTATGTCACACGATTTTGCTAGTTTTCGAAAAACGATACAAAACAGCTCATAACTTCAGAACGAGTTGAATCATAGGTACAAATTTTAGTTGCGCGGATAAACAGTAGCGACCTGTCATTGGTGGGGAACATATGCGCTGCTCACCGGTTGTCTGCAAATAAATACAGATGTGTATTTCTTTAAGTTTTTTTTTTAAATTCTCTAACCCAAGTGACCTTTGTGGTCACTTTTCTAAAAGTAATAGTAATTATGCCGCATTAAACGATTCACTCCTTAAATGTAATATGCCTTCGAGTTTATTTTAGAGTATTTTGTTTTTAAATTCATACGTAATTATCTCCGTAATTTTAAAAAATGTTAAATTTTCGTAACTTTCGTGGTGCGGACTTCGTGGCGATTTCGCCACGAAAGTTATAAAGCATGCCACGAAAGTTACGTATCTTTATTAATTCTCACTAAATTACCAATTATATTAATTTATTTACATATATTATATCATACCTTACTATGTTCGTAACAAGAAAATACTAAAAACATGTTTATTTCGTTTTTTTTATACGACAAACTTTTTTGTGATATTCCTTATAGCGGTTTCTAATATACGAGTAATCTAATACAATGAAAAATCTATTAAAATGTTCTCAAACAATGTTTACTTGTGTCGGTATGTTATGGTATATGTAAGTGTTGTTCTGGGTTGGTATTAGTTCGGTCAATGAGTGCTTAAAAGTGGATGGAAAAGTCGAAAGCAGAAATTTTGACTCGGCAACTTTGTTAGGACTAGCTTGGACACCTTTCTCCTGAATTATGGGGATAGAAACGCAATGAAAGGCATGCATTGGACGTGGGCTTGGCGTGCGCTTTTCGTCCGAATACGCCCAGAGTGTAGAACACATTTTAAAAAATTCGAAATCTTTTTGTACGTCATATCTAGGTAAAAATTGGAGATAGATAAAAAAATGAAAGCCATAGTTGTAGAAAATTTTATCAGCTTTCATAATGTATTGTAACAAAATTTCGTACAACGCACCGTTTTCGAGATGTAAGCAAAAAACCAAAAAACGGTACCTTCTATGTGCCCTCCCCTCGCGGGCTCACCTCGGAGGGGTAAGGACTTTTAGTATGTTTATGTCCTAGCTAGTCCTAACAAAGATGCCGAGTCAAAATTTCTGCTTCCGACATTTCCATCCACAATTATTCGTTGACTGTAATATATGTATTTCAGTGTTGGAAGGTATTGGTATTTCTTGGTAAGTGTTAGTATGTGTAAGTAACGATGAGCCGGCCGAAGAATATTTTCGCGAGTAGAAGTATAATTAGTTTCTTATATTTGGTTTTATATATTTGGTTTGTTAGTTTGTCTGTGAATTTGATTGTGAGGTTCTGAATTAGTATGATAGTAAGAATGTGAGTTTATGTGTGAGTTTCCATAGGAGTTTGTTTTTGGATTTGTTAAGCTTTAATAAAGTATTCGTTTGTATGTTACTTTATATGAGAGTTTGAATTTGGTTCTGTATTTTTGTTTATGACAAGTTTGTATACAGGTTTATATCCACAATATTGTAAAAGCAAAGCCGAGAGAAATTTACTACAAAAGCAAAAAAAAGAAATAATACCTGTCTGTGAATTATATTAATTGCAATTGACCAACATAATAAAAATTACATCTTAAAATTAGTCATAGAAAGCCTAAAACGTCCTATAAGTTAATAATTTTTATGTCAAACCATTTTTTAATTATTTTGTTTCGCACATATTCTTTAGCCATTAATAGAAAAAATAAATAATGTTCGAATTTGTGATTAAAAAATGTTGTTTTGAAAACTGCTTTGTTTCATTTTACACTACCTATAAATTTATGCAGTTTTAAATTCATAAAAAAATAGAAAAGTGATGCTAATGCAACATTTAAACATTGAACGCTGGTGCAATGCATATGCTTGTCTTGATTGATTGTTATTTAATGCAAAAATATATTTAGTTGTAGCAAAAACTAAAGTTTTCGCTACAACTGAGTTGTATTTTTTACTGGCGTAACTTTCGTGGTATCAATAGTAACTTTCGTGGGCAGATTTTTTTCGGAATTTTATATCTTTATCATTAATTAGTCAATTTGAAAGTTTCAAACAGTATATTATTTGCTTTTAAACCATCTATAGCGTAGTATTTTTTTTCAAAAGATTATTGGTAATTTCAATTTCGCCACGAAGGTTACGCGGAGAACGAAATTTGAAGAAATGCCCATATAATCACTCTGTTTTAGAGGTGGCTGTTAACACGGACGGGTAGCGAAGCTTAGTAGTTGTATTCTGAGAGGTTTAAGGTTTCCGTTAGGACTGGGCAATGTTGGCTAGCAGTCACTATTTCATGCAAACAGAACCCTTTGGGTGGACATAATTAATGGAAACTTATTGTCTTCTCACATGCAAATCGTAAAAACAGGTAGTAGTGTGAACTAGGCAGAAGAGGTGTAGGTACCAATAGCAAAGAGCTGGCTGGCTGGATGCTAGAGAATCATAGAATGAAATGAAACACATAACCCTCACCTTTGACAATCGAGTAGTTTTTGATTGGCTGTATACGTACAATTTGTAGGTACCTATGTTTCAGAATCTCCACTTTTATTATATTTGACTTTGACACATTTGCATTTGTGTCAATGTAATTTGACGCTTCACGCTTGTCGCTTATTGTCTTTTCTGTATTGAATGATTGATTTTCGTTTCTGTAGGATTTTTCGCTTTTCGGTTTTCACTGAATTTTGCTAATTTTCTTCAAATGCTGTTGGATTTCATAAATAAATAATAAAATTACAATTATAAGGTAGTGAATTCTAAATTAATTATTAATTATCCATGTGCCTAAATCCTAAATTTTAGGTACACGAAAAAAAACAAACGTATCATGTTATCGAACAGTGAAATGACGGAAAAAGAGATTATCAATGATTTTAAAGAAAATTATGGAAAAGTGCGTAAATTATTGGACGAAGATAGCAAGAATGATCCCGAAAATGAGCCTTACTTATCCAAATACAAGGCTAAAGAGATACTCTCCAATATGCGAGATTCACTGAAGAAAGTTCTGAATATTGAATCTAATTTGGATCAAATTAAGCTGCTAGCTATGCAAGGAGCTGTGTTACTGAATATCGGTATTATTGATATGGAGACTGAGGATTTTCCATCCAGCGAAAAGGTCTTGATGGAGGCTAAACAGATATTAACAGATCACTCATCAAAACCAGAGATTGTGACGACTCTGATCAATGTGTACAACAATTTAGGTATACTTTGGTCTAACAGGGATGAGCCTGATAAAGCAAAAAGTTTTTTGCTCAAAGCTAAGGAGTTATATGAGACATTCAAATGTACTTTACAAATGCCTTTGCCTATAGATCATATGGTAAATAATTCTGGCGAAGCGGTGGTAGGAGATTTTATGTTATTAGAGAAGGCTCACACATTGACATTATATTATTTAGCTCAGGTGTATGGTTCGTTGAAGGAAAATTTAAAATCAGCCATATATTGCCATGTAACTTTACGGAGGCAGCTACAGTATTCTGATTACGAATCTATTGACTGGGCTTTGAATTCAGCTACTTTGTCACAGTTTTTTGCTGAACAGAATGGATTTTACCAGTCCCGGCATCATTTGGCTGCAGCATCTACTATTCTTGATCAGTATGAAGAGAAACTACATGCAAGTGAGGCTAATGATGAAGTGTTTTTGGCAAAGTTGGAGACTTTTAAGCATAGATCTGCAGATGTAGCTCGGTGTTGGGCCAAGTATTGTCTGCTGCTGATGATGGCATCGAAGACCAGGCTGATGAATGATGCTGAAAGGATGACGGAGGCAATCACAGGTTGAATTAGCTTATTTAGTATAATATGTGAATTTTTTAAATTTTTTATAAAGATTCGCCATCCTTTTATAAAATGTGGTCTAAGTTTAGTACTTGGTTTAAACCACTATCTGGTCACAACAAGACCTCCCTTTTATCACTGTAAACAACTTCATTAAGGTGAGGAATGGTTAAAACCAAGTAATAAAGTTAAGCTGCATTTTTCATTAAGCTTGTAAATATTTAACACATTAATAATTTTTTTACAGATATGAGCAACTTGACTTTAGATGACGCTGAAAACATATGTGGAGGGGACATGAAGACCTTAACTTTTCCAGATATAGACGTCACAAAGTATGAGAACAAAATAAGTGACAAGTTTCTACTCACATACCAAGACACTCGTGAGGTCTTCTTATGTTGTCAGACATGGTTAAATAAGGCTAAGGAATACTACAAATTAGATTCTCTAGCCTCAGATTATATAGAACTTATACAAGATAGCTCACAGTCTTACAGTTACTTGGCTTTCTTTGAAGAAGATGATGAAAGAAGGGCAAAAATGCACAAAAGACGAGTTGACATGCTCGAGGATTTAATTAAGGAAATAAATCCAACATATTACTTACAGTACTGCAGACAACTTTGGTTTGAACTTGGTGAAGTATATTCAGACATTCTGAATATAAAATTAGATAAACTAAACAAAACTAAAGAGAAACCAACGCCTCACGCTTTGAAGAAAGTCAATATGTTATGTGAGAAAAGTATTGAAAATTATGATCATTTCTTGGATTCTGTCAAGGACAAAAATGGTGTTATGCCATCTAAGTTAGACTTTGAGCTTATTAGGCCTGTAATAAGCGCCTATGCATTCATTGGGAGGAATAGCATGAAGAGGATTGCTGTTGATAAGAGTGGACAGTTGAACAATGTTAAAAAAAGTTATGAATCTTACAATGCAGTGGTTGAGATCTGCTCAAACGATCCAGATTCAGCAGCAATGATGCAAGAAGAATTTAGTCTGTGCAGTGAGATGGTCAAGATTTTACCGATAAAGATAAAAAAACTGGAAGTAGAAGTGCTATCACAGAACTAGCACTAATATGTATATTCCACTGTAATTTGGCTAGCAATAATATTAAATCTGCTTTTGCTTAAATATTTGTGTGTGTACTCAAATTTATATGTACTGACGAAATGAATTTGATGATTAGACATTTTTTTGTACACATGAACATAAACAAATTTGCTAAAATGCTTGAAAAGGATACTTTGACAGAGAACCAAGTAAAAAGCCATAGTTTTATTGTAACATTTTATTTAAAACGCCTTATTTATAATATAACATCAATATTATACATTATTGTCTTTTATTCTCTTAGTACACACATCACTATTAATAATTTAATATACAATTTGAGTCTGTTGGCATAAGGAATTGATAATAAAAAATCTTATTTACATAAAATGGACTGGACCCATAACCTGTGAACTGTTATATTCAGACGTTGAATTCTCTGTGTTTGAAGGTAGTAAGTATTACGAGTACAGTGTACACATCAATGCGAGTCTGTGGCAGGTTATGTGTCTACACAAACAAAATACCAAGCTGTACTTGATATTGTCGTATCATATATATACGATCGAAATTCGCTAGCATTAAGGGGATACTTTAATTTTTAGTCAAAGAAAAGATTTACGTTTCCCCTTTAAACTGTAAACAGTACCTTGTTCTTAAATAGTTTGAAAGTTTATCTTGGGCTTAGTCAAGCAAGACAAATTTTGTAATGATTTTTGAATGATATCTCTGTTTCCTTTCAAGTTAGTAATTTATTTCAAATGGGAGCAGCACTGCGGACCCCGGAAAATTCAGGTAGCCCCTTAAAGAAAGTCTGGGCCTTTACATAATCCTTTGACATGCAAATGCAATCATTAAATTGCCAAAGAAAGAAACAAAAAACATTAATTACTTCTAACCACTGGGCGTAGTTTTTATTTAAAAATTCTTCTAATGCATTTTCTCTTTGCTCTTAATACTAAAAACGCTTTTCAGAATTCTTAAAACAATAGATAACATTAAAACTAATAATAAAATTACAACTACTACAGCTAGTATACAGGCTGCTGCAACATCGAGCAGCGATATTTGAACGTAACTGAGATCTCTAGCAACGGAGTGCAGAGGGTCCAAGTGACCCCATCTGATAACCCTTTCGGTCCAGTAGACAGCTGTATCCAGGGGCTTGGCTTGCCTATCGTGCCAAATTTTTGATAGTCTGCGCGCGCTCAGGCGCATTCTGAAACAAACGAATGAAAAAACATTAATTAAGTGGCTTTCTGAATTTTCCGGGGTCTAGTACTGCCCATTTGAAATGAAACGGAAAAGTCATTTAAAATTCTGTCTTGACCAAGCCCTAGTAAACCATTCAAACTATTTTAGTGAGAACGTAATTTTTCTAAGCACATTAGCTAAAAGCGGCCGTTTTTCGCAAATGTGCGTAGAAAAGCTTCAAGTTCTAAGGGTAAACTATAAACAGTAATTAAAAAATAGTTTGAAGAGTTATCTAGAGCTTGGTCAAGATATCCCCGTTTCCTTTCAAATGATTTATTTCAAATGGCGGCAGCACTGGACTCCGAAAATTCGGGTAGCCCCTTAACGTTACTTTAGCCAAGCCTAGTAAAAATACTTAGTACAATTCTAACCACCTTAGGCTTGCGGCCCTGGGCTTTGCATAGAGCCGCAAGACCCAAAATGCTCTGTTTGCCCCATTAAGGATAAAGACGTGATAGTATGTATGTAGCTGTCAGCCGCAGTTCGCCACTTAGGCTCAATTCACACCGGGATGGAAGCGCGTGGAAGCGGCTGGAAGCGGCCGTCACGGAAGAGAAGGCGCGCGGACTCCGGCGACTGCTGGCGCCCGCCCGCGCTTTTTCGCGACCGCGCCCACCCGCCAGAGCAGTCGTGCGCCGACACTGCGCGAACGCCGCTGGAGTGCTCGCGAAGTCGCGAGCATTCGCGCCGTTTTCCACCTTTTCAAACGATTCCATGTATTACAGTCATCGCGATAAAGTCTAAAATTTTGTGACACTGAAACTGCTCTCCGCTTCCCTTCCGCGCGCTTCCATCCCGGTGTGAATTGAGCCTTAGAGACAGAATTGCCTTTAATCCGAATCCGATAAACATATAATGGGGCATTTTATTACAGTCGACCCCATTGCTCCGAGGCGACGTAGATAGATAAGAATGTAACGTAAGGTTTACGTAATTATATTATAATACATTTTTTTTAAAAGGCATTATTCATCATCTTCAAGTCTTTTTAGACTCGAGCTCCACTGCAAAAGCACGACTCTAGCTCTGTACTACCAGAGCCTTGATCAAAGCAACCACAGGATTTGGCCTACCAGGCAAATAAAAATAACCGGCCAAGTGCGAGTCGGACTCGGAATGGTTCGAGCTCCGTATGATTTATAGAATTACCCTTGAACGATCTAATCGTACATAGAAATCACTGTTCACCGTTCATCTGTACAAAGAAAAAATTTTACGCCGCTACCTTTTCTTACCGACAGCTCGGTTCGCCGAATGAATTTTTAAAAGAAAAAATGCTTCACCGATTCCACTATCTGCAGATAAGTCGATTCGCCGAAAATCCATTGGGCGAATTTGTATTTCGTCGAAGATCGCATTGCAGAAAGCATTTTAATATACTTAGATACTGACAATGACCCAAGGCCGGCTCCATTAGCAGCTGTAGGCATCATGATTAATAAGCGGCCAAGTGCGAGTCGGACTCGCCCATGAAGGGTTCCGTAGTAGCAAATAACATAATATAAAAGTCTTGTAGTATGTTTTTTTAAATTTTTATATTTGAGTTGATTGAATGAAAGGTACATTGCCGTTTATGCTTTATGACGTATTAAAAAAAACTACTTACTAGATATCGTTCAAACCAATTTTCGCTGGTAGTTTTCATGGTAATGAACAACATATATTTTATTTAGTTTTATCATTCTCTTATTTTAGAAGTTACGGGGGGGGGGACACACTTTTTTCCACTTTGGAAGTGTCTCTCGCGCAAAGTATTCGGTTTAGAAAAAAAAGCTATTAGAAACCTCAATATCATTTATGAAGACCTATCCATAGATACCCTACACGTATGGGTTTGATGAAAAATAGATTTTTGAGTTTCAGTTCTAAGTATGGGGAACCCCCAAAATTTACTATTTTTTTTCTATTTTTGTGTCAAAACCTTAATGCGGTTAACATAATACATCTACTTACCAAGTTTCAATAGTATAGGTCTTATAGTTTCGGAAAAAAGTGACTGTGACATACGGACGGACAGACAGACAGACAGACATGACGAATCTATAAGGGTTCCGTTTTTGCCATTTGGCTACGGAACCCTAAAAATGGAAAACAAAAAATAAGGTTAAAAACCCGACTGCTACTCATAACGCTTTCAAAAATGTGAAACAAGAAAATACTCTCATCTGAAGTTATTATGTATAAACTACATACATACATACTATCACGTCTTTATCCCTAATGGGGCAGACAGATCATTTTGAGTATTGCGGCTCTAAGCTCCAAGACTCAAAGGTCACTTTCAGCTTGATCTAGGCAAGAAGGTGAATGAATTAATCAAAATAGTGATGGGTTGCTAGCCGCATCGCCTATTAACATGATTCGTTTTTTACCCATTCCCTCGATCGGCTCTAACGATCTGCCCGGGCAGAGAAGCAGCTGGTACATTGTAAGTTTTTTATTTTCTCCTAGACCAGCCAGACCAGATATTCAGAGGATAGATGTCGTTATATTCCGCTGCCCTAAAGATCAACAACAATAAAACTATACTAAGAAACGTAAATAAAACAAACAAATCTGATTAATATTTTAATAAAAATCAAGTAAAAGTTATTTTTAGAATGATTACAAAAATGCCCCATTAGGAATAAAGACGTGATAGTATGTATGTATGTAGTTTATACATAATAACTTCAGATGAGAGTATTTTCTTGTTTCACATTTTTGAAAGCGTTATGAGTAGCAGTCGGGTTTTTAACCTTATTTTTTGTTTTCCATTTTTAATCATGATGCCTACAGCTGCTAATGGAGCCGGCCTTGGGTCATTGTCAGTATCTAAGTATATTAAAATGCTTTCTGCAATGCGATCTTCGACGAAATACAAATTCGCCCAATGGATTTTCGGCGAATCGACTTATCTGCAGATAGTGGAATCGGTGAAACATTTTTTCTTTTAAAAATTCATTCGGCGAACCGAGCTGTCGGTAAGAAAAGGTAGCGGCGAAAAATTTTTTCTTTGTACAGATGAACGGTGAACAGTGATTTCTATGTACGATTAGATCGTTCAAGGGTAATTCTATAAATCATACGGAGCTCGTTTTTAGTAGGTACTATTTGTTTTTATAGCGGCAACACAAATACATCATATGTAAAAATTTCTACTGTCCAGCTATCACGGTTCATGAGATACAGCCTGGTGACAGAAGGACGGTCAGACGGACAGTGGATAGTCTTAGTAATAGGGTCTCGTTTTTCCCCTTTAGGTAAGTAATCCTACCCTGACTTTCAAGCGTTCACGACTAGTAACTTTTTAACGGTTGAACGGATTTTCATCAAACATAGCTAAGAACCACCATGAGGAAACTTGCTTTCATGTAAAAAAACCGCATCGTAATCGGTCCATCCGTTCGAGAGCTACGATGCCACAGACAGACAGAGAGACATTGGCGTCAAACTTATTACACCCCTCTTTTTGTTTCGGGGGTTAAAAACAGAAGCATTGTACCTGGGCTCACCAGGCGCAGTCCGACCCTGAAGACAAGAACAGAGTATTCTCGTGTTGTGTACAGATACGCCAATGTTTACTTAGTCAAAGATAATGTAACTAAACCTAGTACACTGAAATTGTTTGTAAATAACCCGGCATGTGCATTGTGCAGCTAAGTACGTCTTTCATAATAGCTGTTCGTACTGAATTGAATGCGTGGGCGAGTTACGCGAGTGGACGGAAGCCAAACAAAAATAAACTGAAAGGTCTACCACGTGGTTAAGCGGTTACATAAAGGGCATAAAATAGACGTACTTTATTAGCCTATATTATTTTCCAGCACGCCAATTTAAGTAAGCTAGGTACTTAATTACTTGCATTTCTCTAGATTTTACGAAATACGAACGAGAAAAAATGTTGATCGAATTGTTGATTGTTTAACATTGTAAAGCTTTTTATTCATATTTAGCAGAAAGGTACTGGGTTTTAACCCCAGCCAAAGCAATTTGAAAGACTGCCATTTTTCAGATGGTCTTGTCTTAGCTGTTTGTTTATTGATATTATTTAAGATGCAAGAAAAAGAGCGAAGCAGCACCAGTGTGCAGTTACACAAAAATAAGAACGAGTTTTGACCCCTTTATAACTAACTTAAAGTATATAAACTAGTACTTAGGTAAGCCTAAGCTAGATAATGCCGAAATCGTCAACTGACATGTAGATCAGAAACATAAGCCAGATTCAGATGACCAAGATTAAACTAGCCAGGACAAAATGCTGAGGTTTTAATTAATAAATTTCAGGATTTTCTACAGTACAGAATTTGGTATCCATTTAGATACCCTTCAAGTCTTTTGTCGGTGAAGACAACAACCATGCCATATCTTGCTTGAGTCCCATTTCTCCATTTATGTTTCTAATTGGATACTGTTAGGTACCGTTATTGTTTACTTAATGGTGGCACTTTACTTGGCTATTTGTAAAATTGCGAAGGTAGATACTTTGCATGTTAACATTTACCATTATGTAGAGGTAGGTAGGTATGTGTGCATTTATTTGCCTAGTATTTGACAAACAAGACCAATACAATATGCTTGTCGGTCTTTTCTATTTGGCTGAAATGTGTGGATTGTGTGCCTATATCTTCATTAGCGAATTTTTTGCCAAATTAACCAACCTCGAAAAAACACCTAATAGCCAATACAAATAGCACAAAAGACATTTTCCGTGACCCTAAGCACCCATACGATGTAATACTTACATACTTAAATATTTTTATTTAAGTAGTAGGTAATCTATACATATAATAAAACAGTAAAAAAAGTGTGTCTGTACATTAAATATATTTCCAAAAAAAATATTGAGGGCGATGGAGACGTAGTAATAGAGTAAGAATTTAAAAAAAAATGACTGTCTGTTTGTCTGTTTGTCTGTATGTCTGTTTGTCTGTTTGTCTGTTTGTCTGTTTGTACACGCTAATCTCCGGAAATACTGGACGGATTCGAATGAAACTTTTTTTGTTATATAGCTATTAAGCCTGGGCAACATATAGGGTATAAATGATTTTGGCAAATGGAACGTCTGATGCAGAACCATAATGGTCCAGCTAAACTATAAGAGATATAAAAATGCCGCCTTAGTAAAAGTTGTTCAGCCTGATGAGCATTTTCCAGAGACATAAAGTCCACGCGAACGAAGTCGCGGGCTTCGGCTAGTATTAACATACAATGTAAGCAAATTTACGTTTAACTAGTTTTTAGGGTTCCGTACCCTATGAGTAAAACGGTCCTACCTACCTACGAATATAGGTAGGTACTAAGGCCACTGTCGTCGGTCTGTGTGTCACCAGGTATTATGAACTATTATAGCTAGACAGTTGAAATTTATACAGATTATGCATTATTGTGGCCGCTAAAAACAAATATAGTCCGGTAAATTTACGCATAAAAATTGTGATCAAATAACAAAAATTCCCGGAGAGCCAAATTTTGGTGGAGAGCTAGGGTTTACCGTTACAAATAAAATTTTAAAAATCCCCATCGATCCTATGTGTGCTACCAAAGTTATTCGGGGTCAAATGTCAAAATTTGAAAAAAAAAGTTTTTTGGATTTTTCTCGAAAACGGTAAGTTTTATCAAAAAAAATCTCAGCCCAAAGTTGTAGATCTTAAAATTCTCTACAAAAATGATTTATGATTTTTTTCCTAAGAGTTATCATTTCTGAGATATCGCGATTCTTAGAGTCACATTATACATGATATGCCATATAAGCCACGTATATGTATATGTCGCAGCCAACTGGTTAAATTACCCATCCAACTGGATGCCTAGTCCGGACATTATAACCAGGCATCCAATTGGATGCCTATTCCGATAGTTAAACTAGAATCACTCAAAGTTTAAGCACTTGGCGTATTGAAAGTCAGCCCTTTAAATTTGACTGACCAAAACTCAGCAAAGTAATTCAAATTTTAGTTCGGATATTGTCCACTGCGGCGAGTAGCGCACCAAAACAAATATGCAAATATTGCAGTGAAACAAGCTCAAAATGACGCAGTTGTCCTCATTATTGAAACAGCAATAGAAAAATTTTATGTAACAAACACAACAATTGTAGTTGGTGAAGATGTTGATTTGTTAGTACTACTTACTGCAAAGACTCCAATTGATAAAATTATTTATTTTCTGAAACCTGGTGCTCAACAGCGAACAGAAATATATTCTTCAAAAAGTTTGTCTGCTTATCCCAAATGCCAAAACCATATTTTATTTTTACATGCGATAACCGGCTGCGACACTTCGTCAGCAATGTACAAAGGGGCAAAACGTCAGTATTTAAATTATTCGAAAAAAAATATTTGACTGACTGCGCTAAAGTATTTACAGAAATTGATTCCACACCTCAAACTATAATAACGGAAGGAATTCGCTTTCTTCTTGCGGTTTATGGAGCTCCAAAAAAAATTACATGCTTTAATAAATACCGATAATTAACTTTTGTAAAAAATACGCGAAACAATAAACAAGTACAACTATCATGTCTTCCTCCAACATCGGCATCTGCTATTCAACACTTGTATCGAGTATACTATCAAGTTCAAACATGGCTAGGCAATCAACTGAACCCAGAAGACTGGGGTTGGAAATTGATAGATAATTCTCTGGAACCGATTCAAACTTTACTCCCACCTGCTCCAGAAAAACTCCTCAACACAATTTTTTGCAATTGCAAAAAAGGTTGTAGTGCCAAATGTGGCTGTAAAAAAGTCGGGTTGCTGTGTTCTCGAGCGTGTACCAATTGCCAAGGTCAGTCTTGCTCAAATGTCCAGTTGAGTACTTACAATAGAGGAAGATTCCTGTGATTTTAATGAAGAGACCAATGACTCAGCTACATTTGAACTATTTATGAACTTCCAGCAAGAGGAAGAGGAGGAAAAAGACATAACTGTTGAAGTAGACTTTCAAGAGTATGAATCTGATTAAAATATCTAAAGAAATCAAAACAAGAGTTAACCCAATAATCAATAGCAATATCAATATCAATAATAAGGTAATGTCTAGAACTTGACGAATATTGTTCCCTTAAATTATCCTAAAATTGTCATGACAGTTAGTGGACTAGGCCTACAGGGGAACACACGGTAAAAAAAAACGCGCCGAGTACACTACCTCACAGGTGGCGTGGAAATGTGTGCATATCAGTATCATGTGACTCTTAGAATCGCGATATCTCAGGAATGGTATATCTTAGTAAAAAATCATAAAGATCATTTTTATAGAGAATTTTAAGATCTACAACTTTGGTTTGAGGTTTTTTTTTGGTAAAACTTACCGTTTTCGAGAAAAATCCAAAAAACCTCAAATTTTGACGTTTGACCCCGAATAACTTTGGTAGCACACATAGGATCGATGGGGATTTTTAAAATTTTATTTGTAACGGTAAACCCTAGCTCTCCACCAAAATTTGGCCCTCCGGGAATTTTTGTTATTTGAAATTGTTATATTGACCGGACTAATACTATCTAAAAATAAAATTAAGTTAAATATTAAATGGGGTCGTCATACAAGAAATGTGTTTCTTTCAGTGTTTTTAACTCGATCTTAATAATGACATTAAGTAACTAGATGTTTGAAAGTGTTTCGTACCATAATATATGATACATACCTCAGAGCTAAACACTTCATGTTCGAGTGCGACTCGCACTTAACCGGTTTTTTTACCGCCTATTTCCCAATCGGAGAAGCCTCAATAATTTGCTTTCGCGACCCCCGACTCCCGACATGTATAGGTAATATCAAATATGTCAGTTTCATCTTCGGAACTTTTCATCTATGTACCATTGACAGAATAATAAAATCAATAAGGTTAGTATTTGGTATCTACTTACTCGGCACTCAACACACTCTGCAGAGCTTCACGAAGTGACTCCTCAGTGAGTTCAGCGTACGACACGGTCTTTGCCATTCCATTAGCTGTGGCCGCAGCAGCATTTGACGGCTGGTCGCCGAAGAAAGGCACTACCACCATGGGTTTGCCCGCAGAGATAGCTTCTGTCAAACCTAATAGACCGCCGTGACCGATAAATGCGACGACCTTTTTGTGTCCTGAAATAAATAAATAACAATTGTATACTCGTGTGAATATCCACCTAATCGTGTAAATCTGCGCTCAAATCCTGTATAGATTTGTAAAGATAAAATCCTTATACTGGGGCCCTGCGAGTCATCGATGGAGAATCAATCATTTTCCGAATAATAGTAATTTTTTACCTTTAAAATTCTACCGTGGTGCTGGTCTAGGAGAAATTAAAATTTAAAATTAAAGAAAAGGAAAAAAAAAATAGAAAAAAAAGGGGTGATTGGGCGAAATGCAAATAAGTCAAGGCGATGCGGCTAGCAACCCACGCTTCATAATCATAAGTTACTATTGCATGCCTTATAATAAGTGAAGCGTTGAGGTAGTGCTCTACTCTCAACATGTTTTAATTCCTTTTTCCACCTTTTCGCTCACTGTCGTCTGGTTCTTAATAAAGTCGTACATATATTCACTTACAACACGAATGTTTCACTGGTATTATGGTAATTATTTCCTCAAAACAATTAATGCTTATCTTTATAAGAAGATCAGATTTTATTTAATCCAACACAATAATACCAATCTACTTCATTATTTTATTTAACATTAGACATGACGAGTAGCTCTGAATAATTATTGAATTATCAGTACTTTGTCTAAGGGTCACGTTTTACGGTTTTACCACAAATTGCAATCTGCAGTACCGTGAGGAGATGGAATTATGGATTATATTATTGAACCTTCCATCGAATACAATCGATGTTTATTTCGCATTCAGACAAAAACGGCAGAACGGATTGGAATGAAAGTTGGAGGTTTCTTTATCATCTAAGCGCGTTTCCAATTGCTTCTTGGAGTGCTGCTTCAGAGCCCGGGTTGCGTTTTGCCTTTTCTTCTCCAAGTAAGAAAAACAAGCATGTCAATGGTCACCAAAAGATGCCAAAGGCCTTGAGAAGTGGAGAAGAAATGACCGAAACAGTTAAAATAATAGGTATGTGGACGAAACATTGTTTTTTGCTTATTTGATATATTTATACGATTATTTTTCTTTTTTTTCTGCAAAGCAAAAAATTGCAAATAATGACTAAGATACAGCGCATTGAAATTTCGCGTGACATCACAGTCAGCTACGATTTTTAACCAAAGCCAAAGGTGAGCGCTGTATCTTTGTGAATTTATACTACTTTGCTAAACAAACCAAGACAATGGGTCCTTTATTTTTGGATAATCTACTTGACGGACTAAATCCACATTCCTAATCAACCGTTTATCACCCGACATTAACCCTTTTTGGGAATACCCAGTAGCAGTAGCGTACATTTCATACAGACACATAGAATTTGTCTACCCTCTGCCTAATTTAATAACGGGTACTAGAAAAAATGTATTTTGCTTGAAATCCAGCCGTTCTCGGAATTTAGGTAAGATAAGTGCCTACCTGTCAAGATATTTGTGCACGTCACTGTTATAATTATAAGTAATCAATAATTCAAACATACACATAAAAAACATATAAATGTACAATGGGCGGTCTTATCGTTAAAAGCGATTTTTTCCAAACAACTGATGGGTGAAACTATCTATATAGTTATCTACTCACTCAGTAACTGGTACTGCGGTATCCACCGGACCTTCAGGATGTTCCCTTCGAGCGTGCCCTCCTCGCCGCTGTCCTCATATTTCCAGATGACCCGCTGCCTCAGTTTGGACAACGCGTTGACGATCATTTCCTCCTTATACTCGGGGATGGTGGCCGTCTTGATGAGGGAGCCGAAACTGAATAACACCACGCCGTGTTCAGATTCGTTGATGAATCTTTCCATGAACTGTAAAAAATATGTGCTCTTGAATGTAAATGAAAAAATATATGTTTTTTAAAAGGTATACAACAGTAGAGTAAGATATAATTACAATACAATAATAAATATTACCTACATACAATTGAAATAGAAACTAAATCACTACATAGTACTCGTACCAACATATTTGTGTGATCCTCCTACAGTATCTAACTAAAGTAAACGTCATCCATCAAAACACTGCACACATGCAAACCTGAGACACTGGAGGAAAATTTAGATAGATACCTACCTAAGTAATTACTTTTCCCTTTAAAAAAACTAGACACTAGAAACTGTTTTTTAAAGCAGACTTACCAACTATTTATTTTATTTAGATAACCAATACAGTTATATGTATAAGCAATACACCTAGTACATAAACAACGTGGGAAAGATACATAGGTAGACATACCCGTAATAAATTAAACTACGGGCTACACTATACTAGACCACTACAGTATAATAAATAAAAATCGGCATCAAAAGTGTGCTGCTGCCCGGGTAATTTGTATGGGACATAGTTTATCCTGTGGTTCCAATTAATACAAGTACCTATGTCCTTTCCTCGTTGTATATATCTAGGAACACAATTTCGCATATGATATCGAAACTTGCTTACAACTTATATCATAAATACTGTTTAGACAATAAAAGAAGTATAAAAACACATATGAAAATTAGGGGACCCTGATCAAACCACTTTTTAAATTTATTACTAGGTACTACAGTTAAAAAGGTCTAACTCGGGAACATCTATTGAGTGAGAGCATCAGCAGCACGGAATGAGATAAATAGCGAGAGCTAATAGGTATATGCGCTAAACCATTTTATAACTTTCTTGTACTTCTTAACACGTTGACGGACAGAGCGGGCATAGCAGTCCCTTTTAGACATATTGTAGTAACAGAGCTGTTATAGCCTTCCAAGTTCGCGGCCATGTTCAAGGCAGAGCTGTTGAAACAGTCGTTTGGTTCATACAAAATAAGGAAGAGAATATCTTTCTGTCACTATTTAACTTTTTCGAATCTGGTTAGTGTCAATTTAAAAAGATTTTGCACTCATTTAAAAAATACATGTTACACCTGCCTCCCCCCTCACCTCACAAGAACAGAGCGGCTATACCCGTCGCGGTGCTTCAGAACATTCTTCAGTCGGCCAAAGAGTGTCATGTTGCGCAGACGCTTCCATTTGACTGTTTTTGCGCCAATTCTCAACGAATTTCGATCGATGTAAGATGCTTTTTTTTTTATTTTATAGTGAAGCGTAAAATAACATTCAGATATCATGCGAAACTCAATAATCTGTATCAATTTTTCGGTATTAATGTTTAAAATGGAAAAAATATAGTCGACGTTAAAAGTAAAACTGGGAGTTAGTCTACTAATAATTATAGTAGTTTTAATGTTGAATTATACTTTATTCTTCACAGATGTCTAAGAAAGTTTTTCACGAAAAAAAACTGCCAACAAATTTTAAGATTTCTGCCGTAAAAATCCTCAACTTTCAGTAAATGTGCAGCAAGTTAAAAATTGCAAAATCTGAAGGTTTCTCAAGACGAATCTTTTAAAAGATCGTCAAAGAGTAAAAAGAGAGGCACGCAAAACATGAACGAACACATCTGACGAGTCTATTCTGGACCCGTACATGATTTAAATGATAATAGTTCAGCGGCCAAGCTGTCATAGCAGTTGTGTTGCTCCTTATAACAACCACTTACTGTGCAGGGGTGACAGAACGTCTATAGCAGGCAACGTCTATAGCAGTTCATGTCCTATGTCATGACATTTTTTTTTACAACTGCAACAGAACTGTCATAACAGCCTCAAAACTTCCATACAAAAGAAGTGTGTCAAAGTGGTGTGACCTAGTGTCCGTCAACGTGTTAATTCAATTTCTAGTTTTCTACTTAACATAGATATAAAAAAAATGTTGGCACAGCATTGACTCATCGCTTTTGAGAATTAGATCTATCCATTAACCTTATCAGATCTGATCTTAACAATTGGCCCCGTTCGTTCAATTGACTACGATTGATTTAGCTTTTAGTTGTCTATAGAGATGGGCGGCGGGTAAATACCCAATCTACCCATTTGGGAATATACCCGGTAGATTGGGTAAATACCCGGTATATACCCGTATCTACCCATTTGATGGGAAGATTGAATTTTATGAGTAATAACTTAGCAATTCGTGTCGGAAAGTGTGTGCAAGCGCTGTAATATGCTTAAAATGCAGGTTGACGTCAAATCTGACATTAAAGTATATGAAACCACCATACTAATCATACTTTGATAATAGGCTTTTTTGATTTATTATAATTTTTTAGTTGGGAGGTGCGCAAAGACATACTTAAAAGTGGTTAAATGAGTAAGAAGATATAAAATGCGATATCAATATATGGGCACCCTCATACATGTATAGAGAGTAGGTATCTTTGACTGCTCATCCAAGAGCCTAAACTACTGATTTCGGGGTTGGTCTCGGAACAAAAGATATTCGTTTAGACGAGTTCTTCGATCCCCCATCAACTTGTCATAACATTGCCCACAAAATAGTATGCCGGGTATTTACCCGTATCTACCCGTTGTATGGAAACATACAAATTAACAGGTCTAAGATTACACTTTTTTCTGGCAAACGTAAGTAGACCTAATAAAATGTTATAATGAGCAATCAGACATCAAATGCGATGTCAATATACGAGCACCCTCATACATGTATAGAGATTAGGTATCTTTGACTGCTAATTTAAGAGCCAAAACTACTGATTTCGGGGTTGGTCTCGGAACAAAAGATATTCGTATAGATGAGTTCTTCGATCCCCTATTAACTTGTCATAACATTTCCCACAAAATAGTATGCCGGGTATTTACCCGTATCTACCCGTTGTATGGGAACATACAAATTGACAGGTCTAACTTTATATTTTTTGCTGGCAAATATTTGTAGACCTAATAAGATGCTTAAATCAGCAATCAGAGATCAAATGCGATGTCAATATACGAGCACCCTCATACATGTATAGAGATTAGGTATCTTTGACTGCTAATTTAAGAGCCAAAACTACTGATTTCGGAGTTGGTCTCGGAACAAAAGATATTCTTTAAGACGAGTTCTTCGATCCCCCATCAACTTGTCATAACATTTCCCACAAAATAGTATGCCGGGTATTTACCCGTATCTACCCGTTGTATGGGAACATACAAATTGACAGGTCTAACTTTATATTTTTTGCTGGCAAATATTTTAAGACCTAACTAGATGTTAAAATGTGCAATAAGACATCAAATGCGACGTCAATATACGAGCACCCTCATACATGTATAGAGATTAGGTATCTTTGACTGCTAATTTAAGAGCCAAAACTACTGATTTCGGGGTTGGTCTCGGAACGCAAGATATTCGTATAGATGAGTTCTTTGATCCCCCATCAACTTGTCATAACATTTCCCATAAAATAGTATGCCGGGTATTTACCCGTATCTACCCGTTGTATGGGAACATACAAATTTACAGGTCTAAGTTTACATTTTTTACTGGCAAACGTAAGTAGACCTAATAAGATGCTAAAATCAGCAATCAGAGATCAAATGCGATGTCAATATACAAGCACCCTCATACATGTATAGAGATTAGGTATCTTTGACTGCTAATTTAAGAGCCAAAACTACTGATTTTGGGGTTGGTCTCGGAACAAAAGATATTCGTTAAGAAGAGTTCTTCGATCCCCCATCAACTTGTCATAACATTTCCCACAAAATAGTATGCCGGGTATTTACCCGTATCTACCCGTTGTATGGGAACATACAAATTGACAGGTCTAAGTTTACATTTTTTGCTGGCAAACGTAAGAAGACCTAATAAGATGCTAAAATGAGCAATCAGAGATCAAATGCGATGTCAATATACGAGCACCCTCATACATGTATAGAGAGTAGGTATCTTTGACTGCTCATCCAAGAGCCAAAACTACAGATTTCGGGGTTGGTCTCGGAACAAAAGATATTTGTTTAGACGAGTTCTTCGATCCCCCATCAACTTGTCATAGCATTTCCCACAAAATAGTATGCCGGGTATTTACTCGTATCTACCCGTTGTATGGGAACATACAAATTGACAGGTCTAACTTTATATTTTTTGCTGGCAAATATTTTAAGACCTAACTAGATGTTAAAATGTGCAATCAGACATCAAATGCGACGTCAATATACGAGCACCCTCATACATGTATAGAGATTAGGTATCTTTGACTGCTAATTTAAGAGCCAAAACTACTGATTTCGGGGTTGGTCTCGGAACAAAGGATATTCGTATAGATGAGTTCTTCGATCCCCCATCAACTTGTCATAACATTTCCCATAAAATAGTATGCCGGGTATTTACCCGTATCTACCCGTTGTATGGGAACATACAAATTTACAGGTCTAAGTTTACATTTTTTACTGGCAAACGTAAGTAGACCTAATAAGATGCTAAAATCAGCAATCAGAGATCAAATGCGATGTCAATATACAAGCACCCTCATACATGTATAGAGATTAGGTATCTTTGACTGCTAATTTAAGAGCCAAAACTACTGATTTTGGGGTTGGTCTCGGAACAAAAGATATTCGTTAAGAAGAGTTCTTCGATCCCCCATCAACTTGTCATAACATTTCCCACAAAATAGTATGCCGGGTATTTACCCGTATCTACCCGTTGTATGGGAACATACAAATTGACAGGTCTAAGTTTACATTTTTTGCTGGCAAACGTAAGAAGACCTAATAAGATGCTAAAATGAGCAATCAGAGATCAAATGCGATGTCAATATACGAGCACCCTCATACATGTATAGAGAGTAGGTATCTTTGACTGCTCATCCAAGAGCCAAAACTACAGATTTCGGGGTTGGTCTCGGAACAAAAGATATTTGTTTAGACGAGTTCTTCGATCCCCCATCAACTTGTCATAGCATTTCCCACAAAATAGTATGCCGGGTATTTACTCGTATCTACCCGTTGTATGGGAACATACAAATTGACAGGTCTAACTTTATATTTTTTGCTGGCAAATATTTTAAGACCTAACTAGATGTTAAAATGTGCAATCAGACATCAAATGCGACGTCAATATACGAGCACCCTCATACATGTATAGAGATTAGGTATCTTTGACTGCTAATTTAAGAGCCAAAACTACTGATTTCGGGGTTGGTCTCGGAACAAAGGATATTCGTATAGATGAGTTCTTCGATCCCCCATCAACTTGTCATAACATTTCCCATAAAATAGTATGCCGGGTATTTACCCGTATCTACCCGTTGTATGGGAACATACAAATTTACAGGTCTAAGTTTACATTTTTTACTGGGAAACGTAAGTAGACCTAATAAGATGCTAAAATCAGCAATCAGAGATCAAATGCGATGTCAATATACGAGCACCCTCATACATGTATAGAGATTAGGTATCTTTGACTGCTAATTTAAGAGCCAAAACTACTGATTTCGGGGTTGGTCTCGGAACAAAAGATATTCGTTAAGACGAGTTCTTCGATCCCCCATCAACTTGTCATAACATTGCCCACAAAATAGTATGCGGGTATTTACCGTAGGTATCTTTGACTGCTCATCCAAGAGCCAAAACTACAGATTTCGGGGTTGGTCTCGGAACAAAAGATATTCGTATAGATGAGTTCTTCGATCCCCTATCAACTTGTCATAACATTTCCCACAAAATAGTATGCCGGGTATTTACCCGTATCTACCCGTTGTATGGGAACATACAAATTGACAGGTCTAACTTTATATTTTTTGCTGGCAAATATTTGTAGACCTAACTAGATGTTAAAATGTGCAATCAGACATCAAATGCGATGTCAATATACGAGCACCCTCATACATGTATAGAGAGTAGGTATCTTTGACTGCTCATCCAAGAGCCAAAACTACTGATTTCGGGGTTGGTCTCGGAACAAAAGATATTTGTTTAGACGAGTTCTTCGATCCCCCATCAACTTGTCATAACATTTCCCACAAAATAGTATGCAGGGTATTTACCCGTATCTACCCGTTGTATGGGAACATACAAATTGACAGGTCTAACTTTATATTTTTTGCTGGCAAATATTTCAAGACCTAACTAGATGTTAAAATGTGCAATAAGACATTAAATGCGACGTCAATATACGAGCACCCTCATACATGTATAGAGATTAGGTATCTTTGACTGCTAATTTAAGAGGCAAAACTACTGATTTCGGGGTTGGTCTCGAAACAAAAGATATTCGTATAGATGAGTTCTTCGATCCCCCATCAACTTGTCATAACATTTCCCATAAAATAGTATGCCGGGTATTTACCCGTATCTACCCGTTGTATGGGAACATACAAATTTACAGGTCTAAGTTTACATTTTTTACTGGCAAACGTAAGTAGACCTAATAAGATGCTAAAATCAGCAATCAGAGATCAAATGCGATGTCAATATACAAGCACCCTCATACATGTATAGAGATTAGGTATCTTTGACTGCTAATTTAAGAGCCAAAACTACTGATTTTGGGGTTGGTCTCGAAACAAAAGATATTCGTTAAGAAGAGTTCTTCGATCCCCCATCAACTTGTCATAACATTTCCCACAAAATAGTATGCCGGGTATTTACCCGTATCTACCCGTTGTATGGGAACATACAAATTGACAGGTCTAAGTTTACATTTTTTGCTGGCAAACGTAAGAAGACCTAATAAGATGCTAAAATGAGCAATCAGAGATCAAATGCGATGTCAATATACGAGCACCCTCATACATGTATAGAGAGTAGGTATCTTTGACTGCTCATCCAAGAGCCAAAACTACAGATTTCGGGGTTGGTCTCGGAACAAAAGATATTCGTATAGATAAGTTCTTTGATCATCCATCAACTTGTTATAACATTTCCCACAAAATAGTATGCCGGGTATTTACCCGTATCTACCCGTTGTATGGAAACATACAAATTAACAGGTCTAAGATTACACTTTTTGCTGGCAAACGTAAGTAGACCTAATAAGATGTTAAAATAAGCAATCAGAGATCAAATGCGATGTCAATATACGAGCACCCTCATACATGTATAGAGATTAGGTATTTTTGACTGCTAATTTAAGAGCCAAAACTGCTGATTTCGGCGTTGGTCTCGGAACAAAAGATATTCGTTTAGACGAGTTCTTCGATCCCCCATCAACTTGTCATAACATTTCCTACAAAATAGTATGCCGGGTATTTACCCGTATCTACCCGTTGTATGGGAACATACAAATTGACAGGTCTAACTTTATATTTTTTGCTGGCAAATATTTGTAGACCTAACTAGATGTTAAAATGTGCAATCAGACATCAAATGCGATTTTAGAGTTTCACGGTCACAATTACTGTTATTAGTATTAGGCATGTGGAATCCAGTGATTGAGCTTTGTAAAAAGAGTGTGCGAAGAACTAAAAACAATTCCCGAACGGACACCGTCAGTGTTGTGTGTAAGGACTTATGCAACAAACGACGAAGAAAGAGGGTAGACCGATATGGTTGGTTACCCTTGACAGCCGGACATCCATCGCAGTTCCTCAGTCGGCCAGCGACCATGATGGCAGAAGGGCCGTCGAAATATCTGGCAAAAAACGATATTAATCGCGGTAAGTCCCGTAATACTAATAACAGTAATCAAATGCGATGTCAATATACGAGCACCCTCATACATGTATAGAGATTAGGTATCTTTGACTGCTAATTTAAGTCAAAACTAAGGATTTCGGGGTTGGTCTCGGAACAAAAGATATTCGTATAGACGAGGTCTTTGATCCCCCATCAACTTGTCATAACATTTCCCACAAAATAGTATGCCGGGTATTTACCCGTATCTACCCGTTGTATGGGAACATACAAATTGACAGGTCTAACTTTATATTTTTTGATGGCAAATATTTGTAGACCTAATAAGATGCTTAAATCAGCAATCAGAGATCAAATGCGATGTCAATATACGAGCACCCTCATACATGTATAGAGATTAGGTATCTTTGACTGCTAATTTAAGAGCCAAAACTACTGATTTCGGGGTTGGTCTCGGAACAAAAGATATACGTTTAGACAATTTCTTCGATCCCCCATCAACTTGTCATAATATTTCCCACAAAATAGTATGCCGGGTATTTACCCGTATCTACCCGTTGTATGGAAACATACAAATTAACAGGTCTAAGATTACACTTTTTGCTGGCAAACGTAAGTAGACCTAATAAGATGTTAAATGAGCAATCAGACATCAAATGCGATGTCAATATACGTGCACCCTCATACATGTATAGATAGTAGGTATCCTTGACTGCTCATCCAAGAGCCAAAACTACAGATTTCGGGGTTGGTCTTGGAACAAAAGATATTCGTATAGATGAGTTCTTCGATCCCCCATCAACTTGTCATAACATTTCCCACAAAATAGTATGCCGGGTATTTACCCGTATCTACCCGTTGTATGGGAACATACAAATTGACAGGTCTAACTTTATATTTTTTGCTGGCAAATATTTGTAGATCTAACTAGATGTTAAAATGTGCAATCAGACATCAAATGCGATGTCAATATACGAGCACCCTCATACATGTATAGAGAGTAGGTATCTTTGACTGCTCATCCAAGAGCCAAAACTACTGATTTCGGGGTTGGTCTCGGAACAAAAGATATTCGTTTAGACGAGTTCTTCGATCCCCCATCAACTTGTCATAACATTTCCCACTAAATAGTATGCCGGGTATTTACCCGTATCTACCCGTCGTATGGAAACATACAAATTAACAGGTCTAAGATTACACTTTTTGCTGGCAAATATTTTTAGACCTAACTAGATGTTAAAATGTGCAATCAGACATCAAATGCGGTGTCAATATACGAGCACCCACATACATGTATAGAGATTAGGTATCTTTGACTGCTAATTTAAGAGCCAAAACTACTGATTTCGGGGTTGGTCTCGAAACAAAAGATATTCGTTAAGATTAGTTCTTCGATCCCCCATCAACTTGTCATAACATTTCCCACAAAATAGTATGCCGGGTATTTACCCGTATCTACCCGTTGTATGGGAACATACAAATTCACAGGTCTAAGTTTACATTTTTTGCTGGCAAACGTAAGAAGACCTAATAAGATGCTAAAATGAGCAATCAGAGATCAAATGCGATGTCAATTCACGAGCACCCTCATACATGTATAGAGAGTAGGTATCTTTGACTGCTCATCCAAGAGCCAAAACTACAGATTTCGGGGTTGGTCTCGGAACAAAAGATATTCGTATAGATAAGTTCTTTGTTCATCCATCAACTTGTTATAACATTTCCCACAAAATAGTATGCCGGGTATTTACCCGTATCTACCCGTTGTATGGAAACATACAAATTAACAGGTCTAAGATTACACTTTTTGCTGGCAAACGTAAGTAGACCTAATAAGATGTTAAAATGTGCAATCAGACATCAAATGCGATGTCAATATACGAGCACCCTCATACATGTATAGAGATTAGGTATCTTTGACTGCTAATTTAAGAGTCAAAACTAAGGATTTCGGGGTTGGTCTCGGAACAAAAGATATTCGTATAGACGAGGTCTTCGATCCCCCATCAACTTGTCATAACAATTTCCACAAAATAGTATGCCGGGTATTTACCCGTATCTACCCGTTGTATGGGATCATACAAATTTACAAGTCTAACTTTATATTTTTTGCTGGCAAATATTTCTAGACCTAACTAGATGTTAAAATGTGCAGTCAGACATCAAATGCGATGTCAATATACGAGCACCCTCATACATGTATAGAGAGTAGGTATCTTTGACTGCTTATCCAAGAGCCAAAACTACTGATTTCGGGGTTGGTCTCGGAACAAAAGATATTCGTATAGATGAGTTCTTCGATCCCCCATCATTTTGTTATAACATTTCCCACAAAATAGTATGCCGGGTATTTACCCGTATCTACCCGTTGTATGGGAACATACGAATTGACAGGTCTATGTTTACATTTTTTGCTGGCAAACGTAAGTAGACCTAATTATATGTTAAAATAAGTTATCAGATAACAAATTAGATGGCATTTGTATATTTAATATGGAAAGCATCAGTGATTTTAATCTTTGATATTTTTTCTTTTAGAGATATTCATGGTTTTATACATTATATAACCTTTTTGTACATTTCTACACATAAATAGTGGACTCACACAAATTATTAAATAAATATTCCAATCTACCCACCCAAACGGGTAGATACGGGTATATACCCGGTGCATATCGGGTAAATACCCAAGCGTGGGTAAATACCCGGGTAGATGCCCATCTCTAGTTGTCTAGCAATAGAAGCATTAAGAATCACGGATCGCTGTACTCGGGGAATTGCCCCCCAATCTCCGACAAAAATAGGGGTGTTTTTGAAGTTTGACGTTAATGTCTGTTGGTCTGTCTGCGTGGCATCGTAGCGCTCGAAAGAATGGGCTGATTTAGATGCGGGATAAAAATTACTCGTAAAAAAAACTTCTCAAAAAAATTACAAGTATCCCAAGAAAAATATTGACAACTCTTTACTGCACTCGGTCATATATTATGTTGCACTACTGCAAAATGCACATCATGTCACGTTTATGCATGTTGTTCATGTGTCGCGTGCGTGTCACTATTTGTGCAAATAAACATCACGCGTTGTGACTTTGTCTTGCAATCAAGATTTCACATTGGTACCTACCTACTTCAGTTTTCTGCACTATGATAGATACCTCTAGTTACTTCCTCTTGAATGACTTACATAATTTCTTATGATAAGATATCCATTATCACTTCGCGTGACCTCTAAGATGAGTGTTTGAGTAAGCTCATTATAAACAGTGACATGTATGTATCGTCAGGCCTGTGTCACGCTATCAAAAACATACCTACGCGCGGCGACCTTTCCGGAGTGGGAAATAGTACTAGTGCCACAGAATAAGTACAGAAGTCTTACTCAGCAAAGAAATTCAAAGAAATATCTACTCAATGTGGTTAACAATATGGTTTAATTTAGCTTGCGTCAGAACTCAGCAACTGTTCGTTATGATACCTAGAAGCCAACTGCAAGCTAATTTCATACTTATTACTCTTGTGAAATTTTTGGAAATGGTTCAAAAATTATTTAGAATTTATTGTCGATGCAGTTGTTCAAAATTTTTCAAAATGGCGAAATGGTAGGGTTGAGATTGAGAACATTAAAAATCATATTTCAGCCATTTAAAAAGTTTTCAAAAATGTCATACCTAAAGCTTTTTTGTTACGTTTATTAAGACGCAACTTTTTTGTCTCAACAACTTTGTATCCGATAAACTTCGACGGGTTAGCATGTGATGTGCTTTAATATTTTTATTTTTTTCTGATATTTGTAAATATTGTTTTAAGTTTACTATGAATTCTTTCCGGTCGGTTGTTAGGTGTCTTTTTGTATATCTATATACATACATATAATAAAACAGTAAAAAAAGTGTGTCTGTACATTAAATATATTTCCAAAAAAAAATATTGGGGGCGATGGAGACGTAGTAATAGAGTAAGAATTAAAAAAAAATGTCGGTCTGTTTGTCTGTTTGTCTGTATGTCTGTTTGTCTGTTTGTCTGTTTGTCTGTTTGTCTGTTTGTCTGTTTGTCTGTTTGTCTGTTTGTGCACGCTAATCTCCGGAAATACTGGACGGATTCGAATGAAACTTTTTTTGTTATATAGCTATTAAGCCTGGGCAACATATAGGGTATAAATGATTTTGGAAAATAGAACGCCTGATGCAGAACTATAATGGTCCAGCTAAACTATAAGAGATATAAAATTGCCGCCTTAGTAAAAGTTGCTCAGCCTGATGAGCATTTTCCAGAGACATAAAGTCCACGCGAACGAAGTCGCGGGCTTCGGCTAGTTTTAAATAATTATTTGGTACCTATCACCTTACTTTGTAAAGTTTCTAAAAATTTTATCTAAAATAATGGGAAAAATGACGATTAATGCATGCTTGGTTTATAATATGGGCTCGCGAGGTCTAAAGTAGCTGTAATTATACGTAACTTATATGACGTCAAAATTGATAGCAAAATTGACAATTATAAGCGATAAAAGGATCGTATTTTGAAATTGTTGCGTGACACCAAAATATTTGCATCTTGCATGCTTTAAACACTGTAGCGCACTTAGGTACTATAAAAGGGCGAAAGTTTGTGAGTGTATGTGTGGTTTGTGTATGTTCGTTCTTCTTCATGCAAACGACTGGACCAATTTTGATCAAATTTGGTATGCAGGAAGCTGACATCCTGGTTATATAGGCTACTTTAGGCGCGGGTAACACCGCAGGGCGAAGCTAGTTCATGAAATAATTTAAAGGTGTCAAATGCCTTAAGGTTACCAAACTGTTAATTATCACCATATTTACGATTAAACAATTTAAACTTCTGCCCTGTATTAAGCCTTATTAATGTTGCAACAAATGCACTTCAATTTACTTATCTACACAGTTTGTTTGAGTAGATACAGTGGTGCCATTTTCAAACGCGGCTTCACTTATAGAGAGGGTTTTGTATGGAAAACTGCTCGTTTAGGTGAATCCGCGTTTCAAAAATGGCATTTCAGATAATATATAACATTATCTAACAGTTAGCTAGTTAGATTCTTACTAGACAGAACCGCAGACATCTAGATAACTTATCTTTAAAGTAAAATATCTGTAATCTACGGAATTACGGCTACACGTGAACCAGTTATTAGGATTAAGTATGTTATGTAAACAATTTGATGAAGCCAAAATCAATTCACTAAATCACAAACCAAAATCTGTAGCGCGGTGTTGAAATATCCTATACTATACTACGATATATACTATACTACGATTACCACGCTACGTTGCAAAAACAATTCAACAAATCGAAAACTAAAATCTGTAGCGCAGTGTAGAACTAACCTATACTACGATAACTACGCTACGATGCAAAATTAATTCACTCATTTAAAAACCAAAATCTGTAGCGCCATGTAGAAATGCCCTACTACGATTACTACGCTAGGATGCAAAATCAATTCACTAAATCAAAACCAAAATTTGTAGCGCGGAGTAGAAATGCCCTATACCTACTACGATTACTACGCTACGATGCAAAATCAATACACTCAATCGAAAACCAAAATCTGTAGCGCGATGTAGAAATGTGCTATACTACGCTGCGATGCAAAATCAATTCACTAAATCAAAAACCAAAATGTGTAGCGCAGTGTAGAAATGCCCTATTCCTACTACGATTACTACGCTACGATGCAACATCAATTCACTAAATAGAAACCCAAAATCTGTAGCGCGGTGTAGAAATGCCCTATACCTATTACGATTACTACGCTACGATGCAAAATCAATTCACTAAATCAAAAACCAAAATCTGTAGCGCGGTGTAGAATTGCCCTCCTATAACACGATTACTACGCTACGCTGTAAAATCAATTCACAAGATCGAAAAGAAAATCTGTAGCGCGGTGTAGAAACGCCCGTTATATTTTAGTTACTACGTTTACTACACTACGATGCGATGTGGATGCCATGTCTCTGATGGATCCCAAAACAGAGACTAGTTTTTGTTGGTATAGGTTCCTACTCTGAATACCCTATGCTTACTAATTTATTAAGTAAGTACTTAAATTTTATACATATGATATTTTCCAGCTTGTAATCCTCAATCGCATATTTTTTTACTTGGCCTTTAAATTTTTATTGATAAGGAAATTTCTGCTGATATCCTTGCCTTGATATTATTGTTTTCTTTGAAATGTAAAAGCTTACAAGTCTTTTTAAAAGGTTGAGACAAGGTGAACTATCTGTAAGTTCGTGACCTAAAAATTAATAACTTGTCAAGTGCGTGTCGGGCCACGTGCACGCCCATAGGCCATACATGTAAAGTGGGTGTTAATTTTCTTTTTCTCGATTAACCTATCTTATCGTGTGGGGTTGAATAGGTCTTTCAAAAATATTGTTTGTTACTATTTTTCAATTTAGGGATCCGCTTCTTAGACATTATTTTTAGAATACAAATTTCTTTCCTCTATCTACTAAACGATTATATAAGGTCTAACAAATTATACTGACACTGTTTTAAGGGTGAATTCAGTCCATGATACTGAACATTTTTCTCAAAGAAACATTAATTATAATTATCGAAATATGAAAAGTAATTTTTGGCCTTCCATACAAGTTGACCGATCAGCTGGTCCAAGGTTGTATGAAAAAATATTCTTCATATTTCGATATATGTTCAATATCACGGACTGAATTCATCCTAAAAATAGTTTCAGTATACATTATTATGTTAGACCTTATTTATATATGATCACGTGAGAAAAATCACGGCATTAGTATACAGGTATTACGAAAGAAAACTATCAGAGCCGAGTAGGGTTTACAAATCTTATCTTATACCTTTAAACGATCAATTCTTGCATATCTTATATCTTTAAACGAGCAATTCTTGTATATTTATTTATATGTATATTTCCGTGATCTCGGGAACGGCTTTAACGATTTCGCTGAAATTTGGTATGTGGGTAATCGGGGGTAAACAATCGATCTAGATTAGTCTTATGTTTGGGAAAACGCGTGTTTTCGAGTTTTCATGCGTTTTTCTTTCCACGCAGAATATAATATAACCGAGCAAAGCTCGGTCGCCCAGGTACTTTATTTATTAATATATTTATAAATTTCTGTGATCTCGAAAACGGCTCTAACGATTTCGCTGAAAATTGGTTTATGGGGGTTTTCGGGGTTAAACAATCGATCTAGATTAGTCTTATGTTTGGGAAAACGCGTGTTTTCGAGTTTTCATTCGTTTTTCTTTCCACGCAGAATATGGTCGCTAATTTCGCCGCGCCGGCTGCCATCCGCTTAGCTCAGCGGTTAAGGATGCTGACCGCTAGAAAGAGTGTTACGGGTTCGAATCCCACTCGGTGACTTACTTATGTTTTTTTTAATGTTCAAGTTTATATAAAAAAAATATTTTGTTCTGTTTTTAGACTCTTTAGAGCTTTTAGAAAGCTCGGTCACCCAGGTACTTAAAAAGTTATACGCGATCAATTTATAAAATGTAAGTAGCCGAAAAATTTAAATTTCAATAAAAAATCGCTTTTTAGATGTTTTTAGTCCAGTGAACTGAAAGCAGCATTTGTAACTACGGAAATCAAAACTGCTCGTGGCCCGACATGCAAGTGACCGGTTATTCGTTAGTTAATTGTTTTGTTTATAAAGTATTTTATTTATTTTATCAAACTTTATTGTTCCAAAGTACAAATATACTTTTAACTATTTAACTTTTAAGTATGTCAGTAAGTAAGTATACTTAAGCCCCTCAATACTATTTAATTTAAGCTGACCAAAAATATCTGTATATAGCTGTCGCTGTCACTCTTACTCGTGTTTGCATTTAAAAGCATAGCAAACAACAAAATTTATTACCTGTGTAAAATATTTTCAATAGGTAATTAACTAGGTAGGTATAAGTAGGCAAATTTATGATGATTACTTCCTTATTATCATAAATTTGTTTTCTTGACTAACCCATCGTGTGAGTATCGTTGAATAAATCTTTCAAAAATACTTATTATTAGCTTATTTTTATATTATTTATTGTGAGCTTGTGAACATTCTTTTCAGATTGAAGGATCCGTTTCTGAAATATTTAGTTTTATAGTGCATATTTATGTTAGAGTCAAGTGCTATCGCGTAAAAAAATCACACTGGAATTGGTACATATTGTTTCCATAAAAACAAGTAGACTTAATGAAAAACAAAAACAAAATTTTGGCTTCCCATACAAATCAGCGCTCGGAAAAACGGATTTTGTACAGGAGGGCTAATTTTTTAAAGATTTTTTTACCTTTTTTATAGAAAGTACTTAATTTAGTTTTATGCACTGAACTTGCTCCAAAAAATTGGCTGGTGGGCAAAAAGTCCCCCTGTATGTATATTTATGTAGCTAGGAGGTTCGAAATCATTCTGTATACAGATAGGGTACATGCGCTTCATAGAACATACTTAAATAGATAACATTTGCGTCGCAGATTCTCAATTCATAATATTGATAAGATAAGGTCAGAAATAATTGTTTGAAAACTGTTTTTTTCGAGAAGTTTACCCGCGTGACACGGTAACCCGTGACCCGTGAGTCTTTTAAAACAATCGTTTCGTTCAATGTACAATAGGTAGCGGTATCAATACAATATGTAAAAAAAAACCCAATTCGATCATCATACGAACATTACCATGTTGGCTAGCTTGTGTACCTATGTTGATGTGTTCCATATTTATCGGTTTCGCCCATTCATGGAATCACAAAAAATTTATAAATACTTCTACCGTTCCAAAATGTATGGCGCTGCAGTTTTTTTTTGTGATTTCAAGAATGGGAGAAACCGAAGTGTAAGATACATACCCAAGCTACCCAACATTACCTTCACGGATCGGACAGGATATTTTTTACATATTGTATGTATCTGGTTCACTAATGCAGGTAAGACCAAAAACTAAAGACAAATGATAATTGAAAAAAGATTTTAAAAACTTATCATCATAACACAAACATCTCATTTCGTAAATATATCAATTTGTAAGTAATTACGTATTTCACTGAAATATAGATTTCGCAAATAGGTATTTCAAATGTTTAACTTTCATTTCAAAAATTATCAAAAATATTCATTTGACCAAGTAAGTACATACTTCGTTTGTAAAATTTGCGATTTGACAAAGTGACAGTAGTTAAGTAATCCATAAAAATTATGCCGAGCCGAACGTATACTATAAACTACATGACCTGATGATCTACATGACTGCATGAACACTGTTAGCGGCTAGAGGCGGCCCAATTGGGCCACCCTCGCCTCGCCGCACCATAACCTATACTACATGCCCTGGAGGGTTACCCCATAAAACAATACGTTAGTCGTATGAGAGTGACGTCCTATTTCTATGTCAAACCAAATGAGACTTTTTCATCATGCGTTAGTGCTCAATGTTGCTTGACACTGTAACGCGGATACGCAGTAATGTCCGTCTTGCGTACCGGTTTTGGAGTAACCCCTCTGGGTGTGGTCTACATGACTGTGTGAACACTGTTGGCGGCTAAGCACTACGAGTATAACCTATACTACATGACCTGGGTTGTCTACTGGCTCTGCATGAACGCTACTGGCTGTAAGTGAGTTACTTCGACTCTAATTGTGAATTCGAGAACCCCTAGATCGATTTGGCTCATGTTCCATCTTTTGTTTGTTTGTTACCTCTTCACGCTTAATCTACTGAACCGATTTAAATGAAATTTGGTATGGATATAGTTTGAGACTCGGGGAAGAACATAGGGTACTTTTTATCCCGAAATTCCCACGGGGTGCGAAGCCCGCGGGTACGGCTAGTACTTCATTAAGATCACATTAAAATTTATTCAAGTTATCGTCAAACAAAAATGCAAGCCTGATTGTCCAATGTATATGAGAACTTCAGTCGCTGCGTTCGCTCTTTCAGTTTGTAATTTGCGACCAATGAATTTTGTCAAACGTTATTTTATGCTTTGCGTTGTTTTACCAATTAACGATTGTAAATTTAAGTATGTTTTGATGTAAAGAAATGTTCAGTTTTATTATAAACGTATTTACCAAAAGAAAAGTTTTTAACTAGGCATGCATGACTATAATATTACATAAGTATTATCCCCCGCCTGTCAAGTTAAAAATACCAAAGTTGGTAGGTAATTATTGTTTTTGTGGACTGTTTGATTTTTAGGGATGCATATGTTGCAGAGCCTTGGCTAAAGTAATTCATGTAAGATAATTAATAATCACAAAATTTTACTTACATCTGGTATGGGTTTTTCTGTATCATCCAAATGCATCCCACCAACTTCCACTAGACCAGGCAAAAGAGGCTTCGCCCCATTTAAACTGTGGAATACATTCAAGAACATTAAACTAATATTCTTGCTCAATCCTTCCAAATCCGGGATCTTCTCTCCGAAATGCTTTTCTATTAACTCCTGCTCCTTCATTTGAATAGAATATCTAAACCACAACTTGTAGTAATGATTCAGGAGCGTATTTTCAAGCCTTTCTAAGAAAGTCATCTGAGAAGTAAATGAAGAGCTCAATATAGGGACATATGAAGGGTTATCATTTGCTCCGATTCGTTGCGCTGACCATTGCATCAAGTTACTCGATAACAGAGCGATAGTGGGCGCTTTCAATCCATAAACATGCATCAAACCCAGCATACAATCACTGTTAAAATTCTCCACTAACACCACATCGTAATCCTTCTTTAATGCTTCCTTTAATAGTGGCCAGCTGACTAACTTTGAGCACACATCCAGGGCCATTTCGGCTAGTGGTTGGAATTCGTTGATTTGATTGACGATTTTCTCGACACCGATGGTTTTCAATAGCCAATTGTGGTTTTCGAATAATGCCAGATCAATTGTCTCCACTCCCAAAGTGGCGATGCCTTGGAGACTAACATCGGTGTAGTTTTCCGGAGGATTCGAGAGCGGGAAGAAGGAAACTACGGTGACATGGTGACCTCTTTCAGCTAGTCTTCGCAGAAGCGGCTCGAATACCATTTGGTGGCTCTTGCCTGTGTGTGGGAATAGGCCGAGCACGCGTGCCGAATAAGCATTATGTGCGAAACTGAGAAATGTAGCGGCAAGTAAGAAAGCGCGCATCGCGACCTGCCTTCTTCGGAGGCGAGTAATGTACTGTGTAATTTTCGCTGCGCTACCGCACACCGTAGCCCGCAGTATAGTTACTCGACGCGATCGACTAAAGCTATTTTCAGAGTGATGGGTGAGGGATTGTAGAGGCAGTGTGTAGGGCAATGTACTGTTAAACGAATTAGGTGACAAGAGGATTGGGATTGTAAGGGAGTTCCTTTAAATAAACGCAGTGGAGGGTATCCGTCTGCATATGGTTGTTATTTATGATAGGTATTCAGGTTATTGAGCGAGTCGTAGCGTAGAGTGTATAATTAATACTTACTTACAGGAAAATGTTTTTTCTAGTGCGTAAATTTTTACAGCAAGTTCAATTGTGTTCAATGCACGATTTGTGCCACAATAATACAGGTACCTACTTAAGTATTCCCCAAGAAAATTATAATAAAATAAGAAAAAGAAACTACTTCTGATCCGAATGCTAGATCAGCTGATCGACTTTAGTTATAGTATCGGAGGTTGAATTTTTTATACTTTAAGGCCATTACAAATTTTTGTGATTCTAGGAATATTGTGAATTGCGTTTGCTGCAAAATTTTGTGCGTTACAAAAAGTTAAGTTTAGTTAATTTAACAAGCAAGAAAATAAATACCTACATCGTGTTGGAGATCTTTTGCCAAGACAAAGGAATTAGGATCGGGCAGGTACTCACGTGCGTAAAGTAGAAAATTAGATTTTTGACGTTTTTAGTTCCGTGAACTCAAAGTTGGCATTCGCAACTACGGAACCCTCCTGCGCGTGGACTGACACGCACTTAGGCGGTTATTAGTTTGCGATAACCACTTGTTAGCATAAGTTACATAATTTCCGCTCGCATAAACACGAATGTAAGCTTTTAAAAATCACATCTCATACAAATGACCTACTTACAAGAAATTGCAAATCAGTCAGCCAGCGCAAATAAGCAGAAATAAAAGGAACATAAAAATGCATTGTGGCTTCTTTACTTTCGCTTAGTAATCGATTTTTCGCGGAACTTTTACTGACACAGATTGTGTTTTTTTCGAGCGAAGCGGTGTTGGTTTCGCAAAGTGGGCACTCTTGTAGTTGTACTGAATAACTGATGGGTACCTTCGCCGAAGAGAGTGATGCAAAAAACATACTGCCCTAAATAACATAATTACTTACTATATAACTACCTCCGTGGTGTAGTGGTTAGAGCGTTCGGCTCATACCCGGAGGTCGCGGGTTCGATTCCCGGCGAGGGCAACGACTTTGTGTTGTTGTCCTAGTTTGGTTAGAGCATTGTAGGCTGATCACCTATTTGTCTGATAAGTAAGATGATCCGTGCTTCGGAGGGCACGTTAAGCCGTCGGTCCCGGTCACTGTCTTTGACATTCGTCGTTACCTAAAACCATGTCAGAGGCCTTTAAGGCGGTTTAAAAACTCTGACACTAGTGTTAGTCACTAACACACACGATAAGAAGAAGAAGACTTACTATAAGTAGGTACTATCCGTGGCCTCACTCGTATTGAATACCAGACGATCTTTTTGTGTTTAACATAGGTCATCGCGTTATGACCTGTGTCTATATTGCTAAAATAAGTCATAATCATAGCATAAAAATAGATATTATATACTAAAATATACTATTAGAACTAGGTACCTAGACAATGTATTATTATTAGTACTGCTAAGGTACTTACCTACATATCTAATTATCTTCATATGTAAATAAACCTAGTAAGTACGTGACACATCAACGAGTGCATTTGCCCAGGGCAATTTAATTATGAACCCTCATTTTTTTTTAAATTTTATTGTACGTTTTTACATCCACTTAGAAAGTAGTACTTCGGAAGTAGGATCACAAACACCTATGGCTTTATTTTTTACAAAACTATTCTTCCAGCTAAGGATCCATCCGGACCACCAGGTATGCGCGCTATGATGAATTGAGGACTTAATACTGTGGAGAGCTACACTAATATCTATAAACTTGTTTTTTTACTCCTCGACATCTAGCTTGGGATGTTTGCCAGCAAGAAAAGGGAAATGATGTGTAAAATGATAATAATAATTATATAATTAATAATAAATTCGTTTATTTTTTCTCTCCAAAAAGGTACATGTACAATGTAAGGTTAGTATCAACTGTTAAGACTATGGTTAGTGACGTTGGTCACTAACCATAGTCTTAACAGTGGAAGTGATGATGGTCAAGTTACCTTCTGCTTGCCAAATACGTGACCTAATGATGAATAATGGCCATGATATTGACCTACACATAGTCTTCACTACGTAATAGCTAATAGTAAGCCCTTTTATTAATTATGTGATTACGCAATAGTTGCTGGTACCTAGTTAGGTATCTATGAAGTATTATTTAGGTATAAAATGAAAAGATTTAAGGGATAAGAAATATATCCACACTTACTTCACACTTATATTTGGACGAAAGTTTGTGAGTGTGTTTGTTATTTATTCATGCGCTAATGGCTGGAATAATTTTGATAAAATTTAGCATGCAGGAAGCTGCCACCCTGGACTACATTAAGCGTGAGTAGGTAACACCGCGGGCCGCAGCTAGTATTAAACAATCTACAGTTCTGATAAGTCAGTAGTAGTTCAAAGGCTAATTTCCGCATCGAGATTTATGTTATCGCATGCACTGTAAAATTGTCCAAATTCGAGTCCCATTTGGGTCAAGCGCAAATAAATTTAACGTAACCTTGTCCAGTTTTAATATCGAAAGGATTTTAATAGCTTCGATAAAAACAAGTACAGCAGGGAAGGCCAATCCACCTACCTACAGTTACCAAAATACCTATCTAAGGAAACAAAAAACAATATTTTGTGTGTTACTGTGCTTGTAAATAATCCGAACATTAGAAGATAAATATTTCACCCATCCTGAGTAGGCACATAGTAGGCTTATCAAGTGATATGAAAAATGCACAAAAACCTTCCGCATTTCCAGAAACCTAGCGATTAGGATGATGTGGTAAACCCATTTAATGAGGAGTTTCCGACGTATCAATTCGCAACAAGCTTATAGTAATCGTGTCACTGGGTGATACTCCGTATAGAACCGGTTAGCGACGACTCGAGGTGTATAACCTGCATGTAAACAAACCTCGGTCAAGGCATCGCTTACCGAACTGACCTACGAGAAGGCCAGGGGGTTACCCCATAGAATAATACGTTAGTCTTCGCCTTATCGTGTGTGTTAGTGACTAACACTAGTGTCAGAGTTTTTAAACCGCCTTAAAGGCCTCTGACATGGTTTTAGGTAACGACCAATGTCAAAGACAGTGACCGGGACCGACGGCTTAACGTGCCCTCCGAAGCACGGATCATCTTACTTATCAGACAATCAGGTGATCAGCCTACAATGTCCTAACCAAACTAGGACAACAACAAAAAGTCGTTGCCCCCGCCGGGAATCGAACCCGCGACCTCCGGGTATGAGCCGAACGCTCTAACCACTACACGATGAATGAATTATGCGGATACCGTCAATTGCGATTGCTTGTTTGGTTACACTAAAAATCTTATCCAACGTGTGCAAAATGCTTGTGCTAGGTTTTGCTTCCCTATTCCGCGACGGGCTCACGTTACCCCGTTTCTCAATCAGAGCAATCTAATGAATATGAAAACTAGGCACACTTATCATTTTGCTTGCTTGCTCTTTAACGTTGTGCATACAAAATCACCTCCCTATCTATATGCTGACTTTCTCACAACGTCCAATTAGATCTGCCCAGCGTTTGCTGGGTGTGCATCACAGCACAGCAGCATTTCGTGGCAGTTTTCGTTATGCTGCCACGAAGTGTTGGAATAATATTCCACCACCCATTAGGAACTGTCTTACTGTTAAATCTTTTAAAATTGAGTATAAAAAGTATCTTTTGAATAAACAGAAATTAACTTAGCCTCTGCTGTGTTGTACAATCTATTCTAGTTATTTATTTAATAACAGATACCATAATCCCTTTTGCAAGTGTTTAAGTGTTTTGTTCTTTTTAAACTTACGTTATTTTTATAATCGATTCACACAGTTCTGTTATTATGCGATTTTGTTTAAAGGTATGTAGCAAAAATAGAAAAATATTTGTTTGGAGCATATATACAACTACAAAAAGTACTTACAGAAAATCACTTATAACTAACAAAATATGCCACCAAAATGGTTTCTCTCACTGTACGTATAATGATATTGTTGCATGTAGTGGTGCTAGACCAGTAAAAATGGCTTAACCTGGACATAATGCTATAACCGTAAGTTTCTTTTTGTATGATATAAAGTAATGTTAGTTATAGTTAAAATAAACCGAATTAAACAATTTAGGGCTCTGCGTCAGTGTAAAAAAACCAAAAAACTGAAAATTGAACAAATTTTGATTTCATAAGTACAGCATAATTAATAACTTTGGAAAACTACCTCTACCATATTATAACGTGTGCATTCCAGTTGAATAAATCTAAATTAAACAAATTAATCAATTAGCACTATCGTTAATAAAGAAGGTTCGGTATGTTACAAATTTTCAGGCTTATCTCACCAGAAATTATAGGTTACTGTATTTCAACAATTTATTCTAAATATTATATTATGTGTGTTGATAAATTATTAAAAATTAAACAAATTCATTTTATGCAATTCTACATTTATAAATTTTTGTATTTTTTGTAAAGCCAAAATACAAATAATGTTTAACTTATGTCGTCAACATATTTTTGATACTATAAGGAACAAATCAAACAAAAAATATCTACGATTATAATTTTTTTCTGTTTTTTTCTTACTTACGTTTTAATATGAACGTTATTTCTTGCAAAATAAGGTCGTCTTTGGTTTGTGCCTCAACTCCCGACCGTGCTGTAGCGAGTCGCGAGTGATTCTCGTGTACAGTAGTTTCGTCGCGTCGTCTTATGCATTTATTTGTAGTCAATGATTGTCAAACTTTTATAAGCACGTGGGAACTTTTACTAACCATGGATCGGCTAGGGTGGAGATTTATTGAAATATTGTGTTTATTAGATTGATAATAACTACATTGTTGAGCTTTTATTGTTTGTTTATAAAGCTTTTTATGGTACATAATAAAGAACACAGACACAAATCAGAAAAGTAAACGTACAACGGCGGACTTATCCCCAGGGTTTGTTACTGGTACCAAATTCACATTTTAAGTACCAGTAACAGAATTTTCATTATGTTAAAATTTTAAGGGTAATACTCGTATAGTACGGGTATCGTTTATGTAGTAATAGTAACGTTATAGGTATTGTTAAAATTTAAAGGTAATTTTACCGGTACGTACCTACGCGTTGTTACCGTTCCGCATGAAACTCGACTGCGAAGAGCCACATTCCCGTACCTGACGAGTCGCGATCGCGACGCACAACACTTCGATGACCAGTGTTGCCTCTCGATAATACACTATCGCTAGTCTATCGATAGACTATCTATATTTTGAATAAATATTATCGATAGTATAGATTCTGACGACGAACAAACTATCGATAGTATTGCTTTTCTAATAAATAAATAATCGATACTATCGATAGTTTATGAAACGCAATACTATAGATAGTTTATTCGTCATCAGGATCGATACTATCGATAGTATTTAATTGTTGGTTATTAGAGATGTGTTGTTCCTTTAATCTTTAAGGTCTAAACCAATACTGAACTGTTGTGAGTAGTCGATCCGGTTCTTTTGGCCCATTCAATTAATTGATGGGTTTTCTCATGAAAGTTCACGAAACAATCGTTAAAGCCGGGTATTCCTACAAATGTAGATATGTAATGTTGCCCCGGCCGCAATTTGCATCGCGTGGACGCTGCGTCGGTGAGCTCACATGTGACCCCGCCAGCGACACAGTATAGAAATAAGCAGTAGAATAGTTTTATTTTGATTAAACTTTGTTTAAAGTAGTGTTGGATACAGCTACATTATCTTATATTAATGCTGACGGGGTAGTCAGGGCCGTAAGACCCAAAGGTTTAGCGTGATCAAAAAATAAATCAATAGTGATGGGTTGCTAGCCGCATCGCGTATTGACATAAATTGATAGTAGCGATTTATTAATAAACAATTAATAGAAACAAATAACCCTGCAAAGTCGTTATTTAGTGTCTTTGTTTATTTTAAACCCCCGACAAAAAGAGGAGTGTTATAAGGTTGACGTGTCGGTATGTCTGTGTATCTAGGTGTCTGTTAATGGCATCGTAAGGCCTGAACGAAGATTTATTTTTTTTGTTTGAAAACTGACTTTTCGTCATAGTTCTTAGCTATATTTATTAGAAATTGGTTCAGCCATTCAAAATTTATTACGAGTAAACACCTCAAAGTCGGTTTTTATTATTTTTCTTGAATATAAACTTATGGGTATTATGTATTACTTTTTATCATGGGTATAGTAGATACTTAAAATATTGCCAACGAATACAATACCACCACAATCCAATATGTTGAATGTATTTGATTTTCTTTATTCCTTAATGTCGCCACGGATTTGAATGTATGGCCACAGAGCAGATAATAGTATTACATACAGAACGGAAACTCGCACGTTTTTGGACCTTGTAAGCGCCTGTAAAATAGGGTTGTTGCTAGTCGCACGTTGACGTTCCCCGAGTCATTTAGGGTAATTGAAATAATATTGGTGAAAAACTGCACATATTATTATTGCTTATCCACAAAAAAAAAAAAAAAACAAAAATTTTATAGATTTCCGAGTGATGAAAACAGGTAAGCAAAGCAACAAATTCTGTGGTGGCGACCCTGATTGTTTAACTCACACATTTGACGTATGCACAGATATATTATTTCGTTTGTAGTAGTACTAGGTATATTTGTTACTTCGTTTCTATGAAGTGCCATACCTGTGGAATGGCGTTTCGTTAGAATCCTTACATTTCAAAGTGACATGAGCTAAAAAGTCTTTTTATTGTTTCGTACCTAAAGGTTAGAAATTAGCCCAAACTCGATTGTGTTAAGTTGTTTTATAACTGAGTTCTATTGACCACCATCCGTCTGCGTAATCAGATCCTAGATAAGCATCGTCTTCCAAAAAGTACTCGTCAAGACAAATCAAACGAGACCTACTCGATGAGGTTCTAACTGAGTTCCGTCGAATATCTCCCGGTTCCATCATCAGAACAGCCCATTGACATCATAATATTGTATTATCATCCGACTTACAAAAGTATACAAAATTTCGGCTAAATTGGTTAAGGATAACTGGTTGAAAATTGAGTTCGAAGATTCCACCCGAACAAACATACTTACATTTATACATACATTGCAAGTTAAATAAAAGCTTGTAAAAACATGTAGCGATCTTTAGTTGTTTTATTGGTCCAATGTTAGTAAGCGCTAGCACGCGTCTAATCGGACCTGCCGAGTTCAAGTCGTCGCGCTCGCGAATTTCATATAATTATTAAGAAAATAATTATATCAAGTCAAACTCAGCGAATTTATCTGTAAATATTAAGTGGCTTTAATTAAGTACAATTTTTTTTTAGGTAAAATATCAGTATTTTACTCGTAGTTTTGAAAAAATATCACAAAAAGGGTTACTTTGGGATTTTTTCCAACCGAATGAAGTTTATAGGATCTTGTAACTGAATGCGAATTTGACGAGCCTGGATACTTAACTTATACATACCTTTTTTAAGAGTTTAATAGTAGATTGTGCTACAAGGCGTAAGGGTTATACTTTTAAGTCGAGTGCGCTACTTTGAATCCAGAGCAAAACGAAGGATTCCTCAGTTGAATCACAAGCGTAGCGAGTGATTCTACGATGGAATCTTGATTGAAGCGAGAGATTCGTGTATAACGCCCGAGACAAAAAGATTACCGTACGCAAGTAGCACACATTACATCGCCATCCTAAAAAATAAAAAATAAAACTAGCAAAAAGATACAAAACAGAATATGGAGAAAGTAGAACAACTACAATACCTAATCAAAGCTCCGACAAGTACTAACCTTTATTTAGTGTCGTTTTCATTCAATAAATACTAAGAAATAATTTTTAAGAACCAACTTCTAAAAAAAATGTTTGTTCACGCATAAACTCGTAACTTTGTTTTAAGATTTTTATAATAACAATAAATTTAATGTGCACTATCGGCTTAAACTTACGAAAAAGAATTAAATTTACACAAAATAATTAATTTTAACACAATATAACCTAAAACATCTGTAATTACTTTGAATCGAAGACAAAAATAGCGCTAATTATTCTTTTTTCCTTTTTCGAAGCAAAGACCATAAACATTTTTACCTACATTCACGATGATATGTATTCCAAATTTAAAAAAATACGAAGTCTGTTCCCGTTATTTATTGTATTAAAACTTAATTCTTTTGTTTTTAGCTGATTTTACATAGATAACATCGTGTTTAATTTTCAAATTGTGTTTTAATCCCGTAAGATTTACTATTTTACTTTTTAATCCCGAGAGAACTAGCAGTAACTTTAGCTCCAAATGTTTTGGGATGAAACCATCGTTTTTTGAGCAGATGGGATGAAAAAAACACTTTTGTCTATGCCTCAAATGGTTTTCAAAAACTCTAAAGCACGGCCTCTGCGGGAATACCTAGCCTTAAATGTGTCCAATCGCTCTCGTCATTTTCAGTAAAATAATTATTGGGTCCAAACCCAATAATTATTTTACTGAAATAATTAATTTTTATGTGACTGTAATTCTACTTTTTTTTAACTAAAAAACTCATTGAACCTCATTACATGATACCTAGATGAACCACGCTAGGAATTAATTGGCCATGTAATGAAGTCATACTGAACAAGCTGGCCAGTCGATACTTAGTGACTAGTGTCGTGTAGTGGTTTGAAAATAGTATTTTATACACATAAAAATTAAAGTGTGGTTTTCGTTTTGGTTTTTACTGATTATATTTATGCATTAAAAAGCAACAACTGAGTTTAACTTCCATAGCGCTTTTTATAATACGACATAATAAATAGTAATAATACTTTATTAAATACAAAAAAAATATATTATTTAAAATGTACATAGCACACAGAAAAAGACAATGTCCAATGGGCGTGGGTGGTCTTATAGCTAATAACGATAATTTCTTTCAGACAGCTGATGTAGAGAAGTGAAATGCTGCCATTTCCCATAGAAGTCTGATAGACAAGGTCTATGTTAAAAATAAGTCTATCTATGTCAAACATTTTAGTCCTGCTCTCTAACACTACACGGCCTCTGTGCGGGCACTTGCGAGCACGTGTGCAGTGCGAACTGCGTTAAGACGTAACTTGGGCGTTGCATCGTGTGAACGGTGGGTAGAAATTGTGTAAAATGGTATTGTTACGAAACTGGGTTCGAGATTTGGAGAAAAACGCCAAAGTTCGTATGAGGGTTTTTATTCACTACGGAACCCAAAGGTTGACACGTGAAGATGGTATTCCTGATGTCCAAGTCCAAGTCGCGTAGCATCTGAGGTCCAGGTATCTCGCCAAATCATTCGCAGGTACTTCCACTTGTCGCACTGAGGTAGGTTTCCTTCGCTTCGGTTCGCTTCGAAGTTATCGCTTTCGTAGCTCATACTGAACTGGCGGGACGTGCACTCGATCGCCTTTTTATAAGCGCCGATACAGAGGTCTACATTGTTCTCGAATATTCTCATATCTTGACGAATGTATTTCGATTGACGGGAAACATCGAGACGCCGGTATGTGTGTGTGAGTGCGACTAAGCCGGCTACCATTCAAAGAACTCTAGCCTTTATGCTATAAGAATATAAGGCCTAGTTTCGCTTGCATTATCCTGACGGCTTTTTTATACCATTCCGCTCGCGAACATTCCGAGTCTATCTCGCCAGCAGAGTTCTTGCTCGTGAATATTCTACATTTATCTCGTTCGTGACACTTTGTAAGCGCATAACATAATGAAACTTAAGTTGCACGGCGCAACTTGCACTCTGTAAATACCCAACTACATTTTAGTACGACAGCATAAAAACTTCGTTCTATATTTATGTATTTAATTTTTTCTCATGTTACATCCCATTAATATGCAATGTCATGGGAAACGGAATATTTCGGCAGGGGCCTATTTTTGGAACGGTATTAGTCCAGGGGCTGTCGTGTTGTACGGGTTGGCCGTGACAACAAGAGTATTACTAGACTTATATTATTTTTAGAGTTTTAAATTGTTGATTGTGTCACCACGTTAACCCGTAAAGACCCGGACGGCATTTATAAATGCCCACGTTCATCGTCTTTCTATTGTGTCTGGTATAGGCGGTTGCGAATGGGTTAAAGTTCAAGGCACAATCAAAACAATCCTACAATTAGCAAAATTCCATATTTACGAGTTATATGTTTTGTAAGCACAGGGCGCGATCGCTTGAAAACACGTATTAACTCGTTCGCAGCCGCGCGCTCACCCGGCTGGTGCCTCGCTCTCCCTCCCCGCACCGCACCGCAATCACCGCAAGCATCCCGCTTCAAGACATGTTATCGCATATTTTCAATCAAATATTTTTTGTTTTAAGTAAGACGTTAATGTGTTTAATTTTGATGAAAATGTGATTATAGTACACAAAAAGCTATAATTAAACAAAAATAACACAGTTAATATTTCTGGCTACTGAGAAAAACATTAATTTTAAAACATTAAAAAATGATGTTTAATTTTGGTCTTTAATGTCTAAAAAGACAAAATATAGCATAAAAAGATATAAACATTATGGTTATCATTTTGGCTTAACTAGATATCGAGATCAGGTGAAAACTGTGAAAAAAAATGTATTAACAAAAATGGGATCAGTTTGATTTTGCTATTAAGTGATCGCATTTGAATGCACCTAAAAGTTAAACTAACAAGGTCTTTGGTTACCTATTATGCTTTTAGGGAAAAGTTGAGTAGTGTACAAAATCTCACGATTTTTATATAATACGGTTGCGACCGCGGTTTTTTTACTTATATTAAGTATTCTCAGTAATATTTGATACACAATATTGATATCCGATAAAATAATAAAAACAACGAGTTTATGATTTATGTCCAGGTAAAGCTATTTTTATTGGTCTATGCTTCGAAATCTCTGTTCGAAATAGAATCATATGTCATGTCAAATGACATGGTTCGGCGTGTCGTTGCAGTGCGCAGTAGTACTCCTTGTGTGGCCGGTGTCCACGGAAGACCGGCGTTGGGGTGTTGTAAAATGCCTCGACACATGCTGAGTGGACCTCGGATTAGCGTCATATTTAGATTAATGAATGTACCAATTTGTAAAATTGCAACTGTATACATATTTCGCTAATAAACCATATCTATTCTATTCTATTCTACACCACGGAGGCAGTTGTGTGACGTCCTATTTCTGTCAAACCAAATTAGACTTCATCTTCTTACGTTAGTGCTCAAAGTTGATTGACATGAACGCACGCAGTAACGTCCGTTTTGCGTACCGCTTTTGGAGTAAGCCCCCTAGAACGACACCATAGTACTTTTGAATTTTATCTTATGTTAAACTTGAATGAACGAACATTACTGCAGAGCCAGCACAGACTAGTTATATAGTCTGAAAAAAAGACAAAATATATCTGTATATGGCATGCTTTTGTCTTTCGGCGTTAATAAATCGCGGTCGGTAGTTCAAGCCTAGGAATAGAAACTAATTACACGTCAGTCTCAGACTGCCGGACTGACAGCCTGTACCAACGGCTTTACGGGCATTACGAAGCACGGAGTTCGAGCATTTTGCTATAATATGCCCAAGGGCGTCGCCAAGGGGGGCAGCTGCCCCCCCCTAGAGATTCTAAAAAAATATTAAAACCTGGTAATTTAAAAAAAATACGCTGTACGCTGTACACTTATTCAAATTCAAACTCTTTTTAATTCTATTTTTCTATTAAATGTTATTATAACTTATTTACAAGTTTTTTATTGCATAGTCAAGAGCTCGTGCTCGTGTAGCTTTACACATTGGACTCTGTACTGTCACAGAATATATATGTATATAGTACTAAGATACTGTTGTTATTACAATCGCTGTAGATGTAAGGCTCGTAGTACAAGTGAAAAGCTTCATGTGCTGTCGACTTTACCTACAATTCATACCTACTTTTCTCATTCATAGAGAATGAGAAAAGTATGAATTGTAGTAGGTAAAGTCAACTTAGCCCCCCCCCCCCCCCTGCGCCATCGGCTGGCGACGCCCTTGAATATGCCGCTTGTGGTTACCCATCCATCCAAGTCGCTTAACTTGCGAAAGCGCCGAGTTACTGAGTTCTTCATAATTTTTCAGGTGGCAGGCAGGCTTATTAATGTACAGTCAATAATCATACCAAAAACGAAGTTTGAAATCGATTATAAAACAACCGGCTAAGTGCGATGTCAGACTCGCACACGAAGGGTTCTGTCCTACAATATGTATAAAATCACGTTTGTTTAATGGGATTCCCCAGGGCTGGATTTAGAGGTCGAGAGGCTTCGGGGCAACAAAGGAGTGGAGGCCCCCTGGCCCAAAATTATTTTCCAAAAAAAGTGGACAATTTTTTTCAGTTGAGTTTTTCAATAAATAATTTATTGTGGAACCAAGTCAGGCCTGTGTCACTCCCCGTTTAGGTATCGAAAATATACCTACGTATTGCGGCCTCTATATGGAGGCTAATCCAGCAAGGACGACTCGCTAGAGTCGCTAGCGAGCAGTGAGCAGTGACGCATGCGCGGTTTGTTCACCAAATTCACCGACTTAATCGTCATGGAAAGAAAAAGAAATAACCGGCCAAGTGCGAATCAGATTCGCGCACTAAGGGTTCCGTACCATTATCTATAAAAAATCGCGTTTGTTGTATAGGAGCTCTTATTAAATATTTATTTTATTTTGTTTTTAGTATTTGTTGTTATAGCGACTACAGAAGTCTAGCTATCGCGGTTCTTGAGATACAGCCTGGTGACAGACAGACTGACAGACGGACAGACAGCGGAGTCTTAGTAATAGGGTCCCGTTTTTATTCTTTGGATATGGAAGCCTAAAAAGGCAAACAAATACTGTGCAGTGTATAATTGCTTAAACACAGACAATGATCCAGATTTAACTTTTTTACGCTTCCTAAAGACGCTGAAAGGTAAGGTACCTATTTAGTATATCATGAATTATCATATGATAGGTATATTAAGATATATTGGTAACATATATAAGGTCTAACAAAATATACTGAAACTATTTTAAGGGTGAATTCAGTCCGTAATACTGAACAACTTTCCCCAAGGAACATATGTCAAAATATGAAAATTAATTTTTGACTTTCCATACGAACCCGGATCAGCTGATCGATCAACTGGAAGGTCAAAAATTACTTTTCATTTTTCAACACGTGTTCCTTGGGGAAAGTTGTTCAGTATCATGGACTAAATTCACCCTTAAAATAGTTTCAGTATATTTTGTTAGACCTTATATATGGTTATTATTACGAAAAAAGAATTATATACGATATAATATACTACCTATGTATGTACAGTTAACAAGGCAGGTGAATATATGCGCAGCCAACGCCTGTTTGAAATTGGCTGCGCTAGATGGCGATGTTAGTATTTTGACAACCCTAGGCGAACTGCTCACTCAATCGCTTTTGTGTAGGTACGTATGATGAACCGTTTGTCTAGCATAATAAGAATGAAATTGACTTGCAACTGAAATTCTAGGTATCTAAACGAGTAGGTGTCGACTTCTGACGCGAGATAAATAAGACCATATCGCTAACAATATTGAGTAGATATTTCTTTGAATTTCTTTTTAGACTAAGACTTCTGTACGTAAGTACTAGTATGTATTCTGTGACCAAGTATAGATTATTTTATTATTTAACAAACTTATAAATATAATCGGAAACGAGAAATATCTGAAATTAAATTTTAGCGTTAACGAATGGAATCTTCCGAGCTTTTTTCGTCGAAAAATCGTTTTTTGAAGTCTCCATTGTGGGGGCCCCTCTTTCGTGGAGGCCCCGGGGCTGTAGCCCCGGTTGCCCCCCCCTAAATCCGGCCCTGGGATTCCCACTTAAATATTAATTTTATTGTTCTCTGTGTCTGTGATAATTTAACTGTCTAGCTATCATGGTTCATTAGAATCAGCCTGGTGATGGTGACAGACAGACGACAGCAGTCTTAAAAATAGGGTCCCGTTTTTAACCCTGTTGGGTATGGAACCCTGAAAAAGAACACTATCTGAGCATAGTGCTCTGTCAAAAAATATATTTTATCTAACTAGAGGAAGTTATGCGTTGAACTAATATGTAAGTACAAAAACGTGGCCATGTGCGAGTCGGACTCGCCCATGAAGGGTTCCGTAGCAGCAAGTAACATAATATAAAAGTTCTTGTACTTTGTTTTTATATTTGAGTTGATTGAATGAAAGGTAAATTGCGGTTCACGATTAATGACTTATTAAAAAAAAACTAGGTACTTACTAGATCTCGATCTAATCGAACCAATTTTTGGTGGAAGTTAGCATGGTAATGTATATCACATATTTTTTTTTAGTTTTATCATTCTCTTATTTTAGAAGTTACAGTACACACACACACACACACACACACACACACACACTCATTTCACCATTTTGGAAGTGTCTCTTGCGCAAACTATTCAGTTTAGAAAAAAATGATAATAGAAACCTCTATATCATTTTTGAAGACCTATCAATAGATATCCAAAACACATGGGTTTGATAAAAAAAAAAGTTTGTTTTAAGTTTATGTAACCCCCAAAATTGATTGTTTTTTTTTTGTTCTATTTTTGTGTGAAAATCCTAATGTGGTTCACTGAATACTTCTACTAACCAAGTTTCAATAGTAAAGATCTTATGATTCCGGAAAAAAGTAGCTGTGACATACGGACGGACAGACAGACAAACATGACGAATCTTTATGGGTTCCGTTTTTTGCCATTTGGCCACGGAACCTTAAAAAGGGGTGACGGAGTGTTTGATATGCTATTTTTGTTTATAACTTTGGATAGATATACCTAGGCCAAAATTAGGTTTAATCATAGGTAAAATTAAAAACAAAGCTTTAGATAATTTATGACATCAATGAGAAATGAATACTCTAAAAGATTACATTTAGGTGATCCTGAAGTATGTAATGAAACCAAAGAATTGTTTTTAAATAATTATTATAATTGTTAAGAAAGTTTATTACAAAATACTGCCCAATCACACTCTACTAACATAAATAACATTCCGCTTTGTTGCATCGGCTCTTCTCAGGGACTAACAGATTATCATTTGTGGAAGAACAACCATTTATGCAGCAATCAGCACCACAATCATTCTAAAAAGAGAAAAGGGTTTTAGTATTATAAGCAGGGATCGGATATTCCAGTGCATATTTACCTAAACTTCGAGGAGCTACATAACATGAGTGGATAATACCACCTCGAAAATTTTAAATCATATTTATAATACAGGGATTTCTTAATCATGAGTAGTTATTTTATTGCATAAAAATAATAAAACTTTAGGTAAAAGTTTTTGATTGAAGGATATTAGTCCATTTTCTAGAGTTTCTTGTAAAAATTATGTCAAATAACTCAACTCTAAAAATATAATAAATTATGCTTCAATCAATAATTTGTATCTGATTTCTTTTATTATTTCAATGCAATAAAGTAACAACTCATGATTTTTAAATAACTATATTATAATTAATATTTAATATTTTCGAGGTGGTATTATTATTATTCATGTTATGTAGCTCCTCGAAGTTTAGGTAAATATGCACTGGAATATCCGATCCCTGATTATAAGGTACATTGTTATAAAATGAAAATTTTATTTTTGTTTTAATGCCTCATTCTCTTTATCTTTGTACCTTTTACTTATGTTAAGAGTACTATGGCAATAAAATAGCCATATATATATATATATATAATAAGAGGCCGCACCATATGAGGGGTTATGCAGCAATATCTGACTCAAACTAAGTTTCAGCATTATTTGCATATTTAGATATTTTTTTTGAATACTTTAATTAATCCAATCGGATAGTATCTTCTTGTTACCTACTTATCTTCAACAATGTAACAAGTTACAACTAGTTGGATAGTGTCTACTTCAATAAAGACATGCACTTACCCATACAAGTATAAGAAGAATGATAACAAATAGAATGCTAGCTTGATCCAGCCTTCTCGTTGACAAACTGTTAACACATCTGCATTCATGATACTGGTAGGATCATACAGGCCTGGCCCTGACATCACTGGCCGTGTGTAATATCTGAAATAATTAAATCAATGTTATAGACATGCAGATAAAATAGTTATCTACTTTTAAATTTACAATATAAAAAATAAAATGATGGGCAGCACATTCATAAAAGTTCATTGGCGCCATATAAGTGCGAGAATTACGTCATTCACAGGGCGCACTCTTCAATGTAAGTTTCTTATGTGCTACATAAACATAACCTTCAAATTGCTTACCTGTGAATGTGATATAGAATCAAAGGAATGTTTATTAATAAAGAGAACCATTCTCCTGATAACAGGAACAATAGATTAATTAATAAATGCAGTAAGTATTCCGGCAATACAAGCTGTAAAAGAAAAATATTATCCTGTTACATTTCGGCAAGTCAGATGACACTACTTAAACAGAGATATACTCACTGGATTGAGACTGTTACACTGATCTATTGGATTTTTATAATCTGTTTTTAACTCATCGAAAGCTATTACATGAAATATTGAGAAAAATATGAGAAAAGCGTCAACTATTAACGCTATGATATATGAAAACGCAGGAAAGCTAAACGCCATTTTGAACTAATGAAATTAATTATTACTGACTGACAGACACAACACAAGACTGACAGTCAGATGACAGTGACACACATCACACCACTTGTTTTAAAGTGCCATTTTTGAAAAGGAGGCACTTCTAAATTAATGGTTTGAACCCCCGATAAAAGGGTTGTTCTGTTATAAGTTTGATGCTAATGTCTGACTGTCTCTCGTGATACTCGTAAAGCAATTCATGCAAGTAATGCTACATAAGGCTCTCTACTGAAAACAAATAGAATAGAATAGAAACATCTTAATTCAGCGATAAATTATACGATTATGTGCTTAGCTGAACTAAAAACCTGGCTATAACTATGAAGAGCATATACCTAAGTTGAACCATCTATTGTTAACTGGCTGCACCTAGTTCTAGCTGGATTAAAGACTAAACCTGGTTCTAGCCTAAGATAAACAAGTACAGGGTATATAAGTGTAACTTCCAATTTCAAAAATGCATCCCCTGATATTCTTGCTCGTTGTTAATTATTAAAAAAATAAATTGTCACTAATGACATTTCTCCAGCTCATTTGAGTTATACTACCAAATTAAGGAGAACCGACTGTAAATAGTTCAGCTCCGAAAAACGATACAATTTAATTTAGTCGTCTAGTAACTTATGTTTGATTTGTTGATGATTTTCAATACGTGAATTTTATTTAATCTAAGTTATGTACGTGTAATTTGTAGAAATGAACCGTATTTTATTGTTAGGATTATTCGTTGTGGCTATAGTGTCATGTATTGAACATGATTACAAGGGTTTTGACGATACGATACTTTTCGCAATAAACTGGCCCGGTTCTCCAGAAAATTTGGAGAATTTAGTGGAAGGAGACACTGCTGAATTACAGCCACAGCTTCAGGTAATTCATTAATTTTTTGGTCCAGTTCATGGGAATCCCAGTCTGCATGTTTGCCATGCTTATAAGTACATTGGGCATTTAGGTTCTTACTTAAAAAAAAATGTTATTGATTGTCAGAAAAAAGAAGTGCTGAAGGTTACAACTACAAATAAGGAGAAATATGAATGCCACATACCTGAGTTGCGGCCAAAACAGTCTACCAATACTGAGGAGTATGTTGGAGCGTCACCACTGAACCTTCTAAAGCCTTTGTTTGCACAAAAAATATGCTCATTTCGTCTGGAGAGTTATTGGAGCTATGAAGTGTGCCATGGATCACATATCAGGCAATATCATGAAGAGAGAGAGGGTAAGTAAGGGATACTCCATTTGGTTAGGTAAATAAATGTAAACAATTTTGACATGTCCTTTTATTGAAATATACACTTTATAAATCAATAATTTTGCTAATTACAAAGTAATTATGTTATAAATTACAAATTACATAATAACTTTGTAATTTCCAAAGGTATTGATTTATGCATATTATTACATATAGTATATATCTCAATAAAAAGACATGTCAAGATTGTTTACATTTATTTAACCATATACCTAACGTCCTACGTAATAAGAATGACTTAGTTGCCCCATTTTCTAGGCTCATAACAGTTAGTAAGACGTTTATGGGGAACTGTATACTTTTTTATAATAAATTGCCAAAATGGGTCCTTGATATGCCGGATAATAAATTCAAAACATATGTAAAGAAGTACTTTGTGAGAAGGCTTATTATAGTACCGATGACTACCTTAAGGACAAAAAAGTCTGGCTTGAGCTTGGCGTGGGTCCCTCTCAAAGTTTGTAATATAGGTACTCGCAAATGACATAATTTAGTACATTTTGTACAAACTAAATCTACAACTTGACATTATTTTAAAATTTTGACATTTAAAAATTCAATTAAAATTATGATATGACTTAACAATGTATTCTCTGTCCACATTAACTTTAAATATTAATTCAATTGTGAGTTGACGTCTTTGGAGAAAATGCTGCAGTGCAGTTTGTTACCGCTTCTTCTGCACTAGCGCTTTGGAAGTGGTAGTAAACTTAGCTGTACGTAAACTTTTGACGTCAACACTTGTACAACAAAACAATGACGATTATTAAGAGATATTATAAATATCCTATGATAATAAAGATATGTTTGAATTTGAATTTGAATTTAACCAAGTGGAGTATAGAGAACTATGAACAATTATACACTTGTACATTTAAATATGTGTGGTCTAATACTATTAAAGTAGAGTTTGTATGTGTTTTGTCTTGTGAACCAATAGAATATTGCTTGGAATCTTAGTTTATTAAGTGCTGAAAACTGAAATTATTTTTTTTTTTACATTATTTTAGAGAACAAACACCTAAGTCCATTTGATAATCATTGTCAGGTATTTTCGTCTCCACTGTAGAAGCACGACCCTCTCTGTACTTCTAGAGCCATACTTGGCCAGAGCAGCCAAAAGGCTTGGCCTACACTCTCCTCGCTGGCCAGATGGGTTGGAGCGGTCTCATTGATGTTATGCTTTGTTTAGCTTATATTCCCTAAGTTGCCTTCTACAATATCCATGGGAGGACTTGGAGTAGCCATATTCTACTCTGCCGGAAACCACACGGCACCATGTGATAATGGCTGAGTAGAATACAATTTGTTACCTGTCATTTACTCCCACATGTGTGTCATACATAAGGGATGTAGGTTAAATTAAATGAGCACTGCGGCATTCTCTGCACAACAATATTATACCATCCATTGCAATCACCAATGCATCTACCCAGAGTATTGATTACGGGCAAAGACTCCTTTTAGTCCAGTGGACTGTTATAGGTTGAAAAAGAGAAAAAGCTTTGAAAGAAATATTTTGTGTCTAAAAGTAGTTAAGTGTGTGTAGTTCTACTTTCAATAGGATGTGGACTGGGTGAAAATATATAATTTTACTAGCCGAAGCCCGCGACTTCGTTCGCGTGGACTTTATGTCTCTGGAAAATGCTCAACAGGCTGAACAACTTTTACTAAGGCGACGTTTTTATATCTCTTATAGTTTAACTGGACCATTATGGTTCTGTATCAGACGTTCCATTTTCCAAAATTATTTATACCCTATATGTTGCCCAGGCTTATATAACAAACAAAGTTTCATTCGAATCCGTCCAGTATTTCCGGAGATTAGTGTGTACAAACAGACAAACAGACAGACATTTTTTTAAAATTCTTACTTTATTCCAAGTCTCCATCGCCCCAAAAATTTTTTTGGAAATATATTTTATGTACAGACACACTTTTTTTACTGTTTTATTATATGTATAGATTTAGTCTGTAAACTAGATTATCCAAAAATAAAGGACCTACGAGTATATTTTTTCTTTAAGCGAAGTTTTAAAAATTTACAAAAATACAGTGCTTCAAAGTGTCGGAGTGGGGGGATTTATTTCAACTTTGGTTAAAAATCGTAGCTGATCGTGACGTCACGCCAAATTTAAATGCGCTGTATCTTCATCATTATTTGCTAATCTGAAAAAATAAAAAATATGTATACCATACTTTTTAGTGAATTATCTTATGAGCCAATAAAAAATGTTACTCCACATCCTTGCAATACTAGTCACAATGGTAAAACAATGCATTTTAAATGGGAGCCAGTATAGCCACTGCAAGAACTTAATTTTGTTAATGTGTTAACTCATGTTTGAATTTGCAGATAACACATACAATACCTTTTAAAAGTATAAAATCACTGATTTTTATTTTGACCTAAACATTCTAGGAAAACAACTGAAAACCCAACAATATTATCTTGGGCACTGGAACTCTGAGCGACAGTTGAAGTTGGAGGCAGAAATGAAGGCTGCTTTAGAAAGGAAGGAACCACCAAAAACTACGAAGGTTGAGGGTCTCAGTCTGCCATATGTGGAAATGGTGTTTGAAGAAGGTATAAGCTACAAATCTGTATATCTCTTTGCATTGGCTTATCTTCCATTTTTGGTCCACACTGTGGTGCAACCTTTGGGTTAATTTGTATTTACCCCTTGCCCTTAGGAGCATCCCTTTGAGTGCGCATTACTAGCGCTTTCGTAAGTAAAGTGACACCGGGCGTGGTCCGCACTTTGATGGGTGACCAAAAGTGGCATAAAAAATTCTCAAGCTCCTCCGTGCTTCGAAAGGCACGTATAAGCTGTTGGTCTCGCCTGTCATCATTGCATGGCAGTCGTCAAGCTATGTTAGATGCCTTTAGGCAGCCTGAAAAATCTGACACCAGTGCTGTTGGCCATCTTACCCCCTGCATGGGATTTCCTTATAAGATATCATAGTATTTACTTAACTTCTTACCCTAATAGAAGGGTTTGGAATTCTTTGCCTGTTTATAAAGTGTGAGTTGTAATTGTAGTTACACCCTATCTTATACCTTTAAACGAGCAATTCTTGTATATTTATATAAATTTATTTCTGTGATCTCGGAAACGGCTCTAACGATTTCGTTATAATTTGGTATATGGGCGTTTTCGAGTTTTCATGCGTTTTTCTTACCACGTAGAATATGGTCGCTAATTTCGTCCTGCCGGCCACTCTCCGTCTGGCTCAGCGGTTTAAGACACAGACGGCTAGAAAGAGCGTTACGGGTTCAAATCCCACTTGGTGACTTACTTTTGTATTTTTTATGTTCAAGTTTATATATTTTATTTTTATTGGTTTTAGACAAGTTTAAAAAAATGTAGTTAATGTTTGAGATGTAACCGAGCAAAGCTCGGTCGCCCAGGTACTCTTAATATTATATCCATGCAATACTATTGTAGATTCTGGGTTGCCCTAATACTTTGCTTATTTCTAAATTTTACAGGAACAGTATGCGATTTGAGTGGAAAACCGCGCGTTACACGAGTCTTGTACGTTTGCTATGCGCACGGAAAACACGAAGTATACTCGTTTAAGGAAACATCTACTTGCGAATATGAGATCATTATCCTTTCCCCCCTGCTCTGTGAACACCCACAATTCAAACCAAATGAAGTCACCGAGAACAGTATTGATTGTTACTCAGTAGGGGATGCTCCGAAGAAACCAAGGAATCTGCTCAAAAGGGAAGTTGACAGCTTGAGGTTTCATCATCAGTCTATTCGGCTTATGAATAATGTAAGTTTAAAACTTTTATTAAGTTGTTTTATGAGTGTGTGTTATACTGTAGCAGTAGTTTCTTTGCAATCACTAAGTAAACAATTTAAAATGTGTTTAAAATAGTTTTAGTATATTTTGTTAGACGTTATACAGGCTGACTTTTCATTGGTTTTGGAAAAAAAAATGTCGCATAGTAAATAAATTCCTCTATCCATATACGTAATCCAAATTTCTGTATGTTATAAGATAAAAAAGTTGCGTAAATGATTTTCGATCGAGACCACGTAGTTATGCCGGCCAAAACAGCTGCGTATGTCAATGACCTCCGCCGGCCGGCGAGCGGTGTATGGCGGCGGTACTATTTATTGATCTCACAATTTTGCTTTTGAGTTTTAGCAACATTTTTTGTTTCTGAATTTTCATTTTGATTAGCTAATTAGGTCTTACTAACGATGCCTATGAAGTGGCCTTCGGCTCCAAAACCAATAAAAAATCACCGTGTATAGTATACCCATTTAGAATATTTTTACCAATTTTTTTTTTTGAAACTGGTTAAAATTTTACTATCGAAATGGAAATTAGAAATAGCAATAGTATAAAATGTATATTTCGATTAATATTTCTTTCCCACCTAGATTTGTAACAATTCTTTTGCAATATTTTATAATTAGTTTTTATTTAAATTTTTTTATAATATATTTTTCTATGCTTGTAATGTTAGTGTTAAGTTTGTTGTTTGTAGAATTTGCGCTTGATTAACATTTGTGTTGCCATATTCAGGATAAAGAGCCGGAAGTAATGGCTGTATTGAAAGTTGAAAAAATTGAGAAGGTAATTATTATTATAGCTCGCCTTTTTATTTGCGCTGTTGCTTTTGATTATTATTTGTATGATGGTAAGTATACTTGTTTATTTTATTAATTTAAATGTTATTTGTGATGAAATAAAAAGTAGAAAGTATACTTTAATCGTAGTTTGTTGCACTTCCAGTCATTGCAGATTAATTATGGTTACTTACTGGAACTGGTAAATTGGTCGGGTAAAGTAGGCTATTTTTTATATTACTATTGTGAATGAAAGATTGCCTCGTTCTTAATTAATAATGGTTGCATCAAAAATGAATGTATGACAAAGTTACGTTAATTAAGACTGTACGTTACCTACATCTTGTTTTGAGAATTCCATTATCAGCTTTAAAGAGAAAGAACACTAGGTCAAAGAAGTTTTGCTTTTTATCAAGTTGGGATTTTAATTTATACAAATATAAAAATTAAGAAATACTTATATACAGTTCACACACTATTTCTCATTCTTGCTTTCAACTCGGGTGGAAAATTATAAGAAAAGTCGGAACATTCTTGATTGAAAATGTCAGCGTATTTGATGAATGTGTTCGTCCGAAATAGAGCTACATATTAAATGTACATAAGATGAAGCTATAAATTAATCTGATGCAACATGCTTTATGGGATTAGAGTACAGTTGAGAGTACACTGCATATCTTCTCACTTTGCATACAGTTGTGCACTCGGCTTGGTTTTTAATTATATTAAACCCAGCTAATTCTTGGCAGGACGGCGAAACCCACCTAAAGTTCGAACTGCACCCGTTGAGCGACGACGATAGTTTAACGGATACTTCCAACAAGGTTAAGCAGCTGGTCGATAAGACGCCGACTATCACTGACGACTCTCCGACGAGGGCGTTCTTGAACGGCGAAAATTGCTTGAATGGGGTAAGTTTGTTTATTTAGCGCAAAAAAGGTAAAAATGTTAAACTACATTGTCACTGTTTTTTTTTTTTAAAATTAGATAGTGAATTCAATGAAAAAGCATATATAAGAAGGCAGGCCTGTGTCACTCTTCGTTTAGGAATCGAAAATATACCTACATTATTACCATGCGCGCAGTGACCACTGCGCCTGCGCAATGGGAAATTCAATGCTATGAATTGTTTGTCTAGAATAATAAGAATGAAATTGGCTTGCAATTGATTTCTAGGTATTTAAATGAAAAGATGCTGAGTTCTGACGCGAGTTAAAATAAACCGTATGGCTAACCACTTTGAGTAGATATTTATTTGAATTTCTTTGCTGAATTAGACTTCTGTAAGTGAGTACTAGTACTTATTCTGTAAAGGTAACCTAATAATATACAAAAAGGAACCTAAAAGGTTAAATAAAGAAGCTCACTAAAACCACCAAAGAATCTCAAGACTATATGGCGTAAATAGCATTCCATGATAGGCCTGTTCCTATAACAGTGAGGAGACAATGCAACATTTGTTTAGGTCTTTGTTCTATAATTTTGATGTACTGGGATTTTGATGAAATACTCTGTGTTTCTCTACGTGGTCGAATTAGAAACCGTGATTCGTAGAACAAAATAGCGAAGGTCACTGACATAGCTCAGCGAATTAGTGCATTGAAGTGGGGTACATAGCACGAAGGACCGACGGCTGATGAGGCCGAGCGGTTCTTGAATGGCGGCCACGTACCGGCAAGCGCAGCATAGGATACCCACCTACTAGGTGGTCGGATGACCTGAGAAAGGTTGAAGGAAAACGCTGGAAGCATTCCGCTTCCAATTAGTCGTCTTGAAGATTCTTGGAGAAGACCTATGTCCAGCAGTGAACTTTCTTAGGCTGATAGGATTATGGTGAAACTAAATAACAGAGAATAACCGAGCCGAGATCACACGAATGACAATTTATTTCCATTGACTTCCCATCGGTTTATGATGATGTACTGCCAATAGACTACGAGCTAAACCGTGGCCTCTTCAATAGTGTTCTGTATGCTCAAGTATGCTAGGATCTATTTAAGTATGAAAGTTTTTATATTATATTTAGAATATAATCTACGCTTCTAAAATTAGTAGCATTGTACTGTAAAACTGATATTGGTATTATATGAATACGAGAATAACGAAATGGGGCAAAAAGGTTCTTGAATGGACTAATGTACTGGGCAAGCAATGCTTAGGGCATTAGGACACCCACCCACAAGGTGGTCTAGCGACCTGACCAAAGTTGCTCGAAACCGCTGGATGTAGGCCGTTCTAGATCGGTCATTTTAGAAATCCATGGGAAAGGGATCTATGTCTAACAGTGGACGTTATGCGACTGAAATGGTGATGATAAGAACAATAAAGAAATTTGTTTCAGGGCACTGGTTGGTGGAAATACGAGTTCTGCTACGGCAAACACGTGACTCAGTACCACGTGGACCGGTCGGGGGAAAAGACCTCGTTGCTACTGGGCAAGTTCAACGAAGAAGAGCACCTGCGCTGGATCTCCGAGAATAAGGGCAAAGCGCCCAAACCTGTTGGTAAGAACATTAATAATAATAAATATATGCTGTTGCTGTCGGCGCGTTTGAGGGGCCATCTAGTGGGCGGCAAGCTACCACCTGCCTACAATTGTCAGTAATCATGATTATGGCAGGTGACGTTTCTATTGCAGGAACCCAGCATCAGTCCATCCCAAATTCATTCCATAACCCTTAAACCTTTCCCTTTTTAATGCAATAGTATTTTCTTCTGCCAAAACCTATTTAAGGGTACACCTTTCATAGGTATATCCAGGAATAGGTTTTGGCGGGAGCGCCACATGACAACAACTTCTCCAAAGGGCCTCTTCGTGTTCGATCTGTATCCCCACGCAAGCCTCTCAAAAGACCGGGGTGAAAAAACCCGTGATTCTCAAAGGAGATACAAAATAATAAATATATTAATAACATAATATCCCTGGCCGCATTTTCGTGGCTAGTTAGGGTGCCCACAGGCAGTGTAGCCAACGAGCAGCAAGTCACCATCTACCAGATTTTAGGTAGATGTCGGTATCTCACTCCATAACCCAGTTATCCGGTCCACATAGCTCAAACCAAGTCAATCCCTCCCTGGCAACAGTTTGGCAGTTATGGAGGACTGTCCGTTAGTGCATCTCAATGGTACATTATGGATTTGGCTTGCATTGTTGGCTTTGGCACCATGAACGTCTCAAAGGACCAGGTCCCCATGGACCCGTCGCAGCATCAATCTAGTATACCCATGATACAAAGTACTTATAAAACGTCACTTGAAATTTGACATTTTCAAATTAAACATGCGTTAAGACTCTTTGATAGATACCATTACTGCAATTATAATTAAAAAACTAATCATTATAAAACTCACGAAAAAGAAATTGTTTATAATAATATCAATTTCGTCGCGCTGTAGTACCTAATTTTCCTTCTTATTTCAAACGTAACCTTGAATAACCTAGTATCCTCAAGCGTTCGTGTGATACTGCCCGTCCCCACTCGAATTTAAACGTTATTCGCATAATTTACAGTCTACTTTTGTATGCGGGCCGCCCGCGCCGCTGAGGGGCTCAGCTGTATCTGTCGCTGGGTGAGGCAGGGTCTCTGACCTCGCACTCGTATGTATGGATAATACTTCTGTAATTTTCCTTTTTTTTAATTACTGCATATTAATTTTAGTGTCGTTACCGTAAAAATATCCTTAATGTGAGTAGGCGAATAAGTTAAAATAATGTATTTTTCAGAATACCGCACATCTGTTTCGCACTTTTACTCGGGCGGCGACGTGTGCGACAAAACCGGGAAGCCGCGGCAGACCGAGGTGAAGCTGAAGTGCTTGGAGAACTCCTCCAGTCCCGCGCAGGTGTCGCTGTATCTGCTGGAGCCTAGGACCTGCCATTACATACTAGGTATGTTTTTTTCATCATCATCATCATCATTGGCCAGACGGGTTGGAGAGGTCGCATTGATGTTTATTAGCTTTGTTTAGCTTGTATTTCCTTAATCGCCTTCTACGACATCCCCGGAAGGACTTGAAGTGACCCTATTCTACTCTGCCGGAAACCATACAGCATGTTTTGTTTGATTAAAACTAACGTGAGACACAGATATTATTAAAATTAGTGAACGGGTTACTCCCGTTACTTCCAAGAGCTAACCCCCAATAACTTTTAAATGACTGAAACGATTTTCATACAGCATAGACAAGAACCACCGCAAGGGAATTTGCTTTCACGTAAAACCGTATCGAAATCGGTTCGTCAATAAGATTAATTTATAACAGGTAGGCAGTCTGATGCCACAGACAGATAGACAGACCGACAGACAATAGCGTCAAACTTATAACACCGCTCCTTTTTTTGTCAGGGACTTTTTTAACTCGGATCTTTATAATGGTATTAACTAGATGATTGAAAAACATTACGGTACGGAACACTACATGTGTGAGTCCGAATCGCACTTCGAATTCTGAAGATTAAATTTCTGTAGTACTTCGCGCGATAAATAAAAGATGGACTGAAGTTCTAGGTTATATGCATGCTGGTTTACAAGCAATCAAATCCACGAGACATGCGCGCGCAATGCCAGTCATTTTGGTCGAGTGATGACGATGACCGCTGACCTGTCAGACCATAGACCAAGAAGTTTTTTTACTGCGACAGTGGCCCCGGCCTCCCGCGATGACGTAGTCGCTCCATTTGTGATAGGTACCTATGTACCTATCTTTGAAAGATTTATAAAATGTACATAACAAGTAACATTTATTTTAGGTGTGGAGTCACCGTTGATATGTGATATACTGCCGCTAGCCGATGAAAATGGACTGATAAAGTCGAGCAAGCCGGTACTAGTGAAGCAAGACAATGTTGAAATCGATGAAGAAAACGTAGACAGTGAACCAAAGGCTAGAGATGTTCCTAAGTATGGTAATGATTAGAATAAATACTAATTTATTTCCTTAGATTTTTGGATTTTTAATTTTACTTTTCACATACCTAATCATTTCACATATATCTGGAAGGCGCTGGATGCAAGCCGCTCTAGATCGGTCATTTTGGAAATATTTGGGAGAGGCCTATGTCCAACAGTGGACGTTATGCGGCTGAAATGATGATGATGCATCATCATCAGGGTTTTTTGTCTCCACTGCAGGAGGACGACCCTCTCTGTACTACCAGAGCCATATTTGGCCAGAGCAACCAGAGTACTTGGCCTACTCTCTCCTTGCTGGCCAGACGTGTTGGAGGTCTTATTCACATAAACAGAATACAGACCTTACGGGTTTGACAGTCGTGGGTGGTACGACTCAAAGAGTGATAATTAGTGACGCAAGTGAGGGATTCTAGGTTCGGTTCGCATTGCGTATTGACATGATTCAGATTTTCGCACCTCTTTCCAACGTGGCGATTCATCATCATTTCAGCCGCATGATGTCCACGAATTACTAAAATGAGCGGCTTGCGCCTAGCAATAAGATGTATGATTTAGGCGATAAACAAACTGCAACGCGCCCTGCTACGTGGTGCTTAGACACTTTGCATATCGACTTAAGGCAAGCTGCAACTGCCACGGGAAATTACGGGTATAAATCAAATAACTAATTTTAACTTGACATTTATTTACATTCATATCAACAAAACGGGTGTTGTATAAAACAGTTCTTTATATTAATTTTCTCATACCAATTGTATACCTACTAAACAAAGTGCTTCAAAATAGTGTAAAAATAATTTTGCGTCTGTTGAAGGATATGCTGGTTTGTTGATACCGTGACTCGAGTACGATTGATTAATAAAAAAAAAAACTTGATTATACTCGAAAATATAATTTCCTCTGAACAATCGACACGTTGAATCAAGTGAATACTTACGTATATGATGTGGGAACATGATTTATTTATTTGTTTACCAAAACCAGGAGAGTAGATATTTGTCTGAAGTTTATCAAAATTAGTGTTCAATTGTTCAGAAATCGAACGTACGTGTTTTTTTTTCATATTTACATTTCAATAAGAAACGAATACTTGGTCAATCACAAAAACGTTATGTGCCAAATATACATTTGGTATATATTGGTTTATAATAAAATAATTTTGAAAACATAAGGATATTTTTAATAGATTTATCGCTTGAAAAGCTATGGCAAATGGATGGTAACAAGGTTTTTATGATACATTCAGCAACAGTTTTCGCACTACTCTGTTCTTAATTGTTTAAGAGGATCGTCTGGTTGTTGAGAAATATATTTTTATTTCAATAAGCTAACCAAATGTAAAAATATATACATATGTGTATTTAAATATGAATTACTCATCTTTCACACAAGATCTGACAAAATTAGACAAACTTTAAGGGCAAGTGATATCTATGATTATTTACGAAACAGTTTCCCTAAAAAAAGCTATGAGTAGGTACTTAATTATTCGTTTTATACTCTTAAATTGAGCACTCACCTAATCGTTTTTATGGCCATAACTTGTTTCCTCATTCATAGACGTGTATAACAAAATACGGTGCATATTGTCAACTATACAAACGACATTGACAAAATGATTTTTTATTAACACATTGCAGGACACTCGGCCAGAGACAATAGAAATAACAATTGAATTACGTTCACAGAGGTAAGTGTCCTGCAATGTGTTAAAATAATTGAATTTTCATTTATTGAATAGGTATGCCTTCCAGTGAAATTTTGTCAGACCCTAAATGTATTCTCCAATTCCATGTACAATATTCTACTTAATTTACCGAAACAAATATAAAAATATATTTCCGTAACCAGCTGGAGCGGACAACAACATAGAGGCATGAAGTTTCCGTCTAAAATGCCTAGAAAATGTAGGTAAAAAATGGCCTTAATTCAACATTTTGACAATTATCTAGATCACACCTTAATAACAGGCTAGTTGAATGGTCGTGTCCAGGATTGCTACGTCTTCACCACAAGAAAGAATATTCCCAATGTCAAATGTTTCAACAATACAACCCTTTATAATAATTTATTTAAACCATAAAATTAAGAAAAAGAAGTTACAAAACAGGCCCGCTTTTAACGGAACCGTGGGGGACAGTACTTTCTGACACTTACAAGACAAGAAAACTTATTCAGTCTACATATTGTCTTTCTTAAGACATCAAAAATGACTAAATTAAACTAAATAGGTATTTGTTTAACCCATAATAGGTAATATGATTTAAATATAGAGTAATACTCAACTAAATTTAATTAAGTTAATAATAATGATTGCCTACATCAGTTCTTTTAGACAAAAAAGTAAACATTTATTAAAACTAAAACGATTTGTAATTTTATATTGGTCGTGATATTTATTCGCATTGGCACAAGACAGGTATTGTACCTACTTTCACCGCTGAAAAATCAACCTGATATAGACATCAATTCAATAATAGCCATCGTTTTTTACAAAACTTTTTTTTTCTAATCTAGAGTCTATTTGCCAGAGATAAAGTAAGTAACGGTGAGTAGTAAAAAAAACGACAAAAAATAAATTACAGTTACAATGTAGATCATTAAATTCTACATGTGAAAATGAAGTTACATTTTTAAATTATTCTTAATAGTTTTTCTTAGAATTTGAAATATTGAGCGTTTGTTCGGATGCATTATAACAATATAGCAGACATTAATTAATGAAAAGATTAATACTTATTAAAATGACTACCTAAGAAAAAGAATGACATTGTATTATTGAAGTTGCAAAGAAAAATGCACAAATAGACAAATACAGCACGAAAGGAACGTTCAGTAATGACTACACAAATATAAATAATATTTAAATCTTATTATTTTGTGTTATTCTAATATAGATACGAAAATATTGTTGAATCGCGACGTAAGTTGAAATTTTAGCATTTTTCCGCAACTTAAAACACAATTACAACTAGATATAAAGTACGAATGAAACAATGTATGCTAGTGACATAGGAAACTATTTGCAAAGTACATAAGAAAAATACCTTTTACTAAGTAAGTAATCATTGAATAGGTACCGAAACTTACGAAAATAGTAAATAGTCTTTAATTAAATACTTAACTTACTAACGGATTTTTTTTTCACTAAACGCCAGTGTTCGATGTGACATGACATGTAGTACATAATTAAAGATAAATTTAATAAACAACAATTAGAATAAGATAAAACAGCATTCGACCCGAATGTTAAATTTTTGCAGTAATAGCAACTAACAATTCGTGTTAAATATGACAAGTAGGTATTGCTACTTCCTTACGTAATTGTGCCTAATTGTATCGGGAAATGTTCATAAATATGTCAGTTACTTTTTAAATTAACATTCGAGTAAATAAGAAGCCATTTTGTATCGGACTCTGCGATTTTCGTAGAGTCCAAAAGTAAATATTCAAAGTTAAGTACACTATTGACAACAAGGTAAACAATAAATACACTGATCACTTTGAGATCACTTCATTATTCTAACACCTTATATTTTTAAACGAAAAAAAGACTAAATACCGTTACTGATAATGGCCACATTCATGATTATAATCAAATAATAAACAAACTATGAAAATGGTAACACGAAATAAAGAACTAAAATATGCAAAAACAAAATAATTAAGTTGATATTTGAACGCAACGTCTACGATCTTAAAATACTTGGGTAATGCACTCGACATTGATACCAAAATTGATGATATCTTTGAACATTTTAAGGTATCTATCTGTTCTTTGGCGTCCTCAAACTGTATTGGATACTAAACGAATTCAACTTAAGCTTAATGTGACTAAAACTTATTTCAGAATAATTATTATAATAATAAACAATTTGGGGAATACTTTGGAAACGATAAATCCTTTGACACAAACCTTAACCTTATACTTATTAGTTAACAACTGTGCACGTGGACTCCCGTTTTCAAACGAATCTTAAGACCTATATTCAGTTCAGGTGCACCGGATACATCACAACAAACGTTCAGATTCTTACAACCTTGCGATAGTTCCTTTTTTTTTAATTTTCACTAGGAACGTGGATTTGGAATTCTAGTATGGTCTCGATAGTTCTTTAGAACGTTTTAATTGAACTTTGAGTCTCTTTGTACCTATTTGGAAGCCGTTCATGGCTTGAATGGCGGCCTGTGCAGAAGGCGCGTTGTCGTACGAGACGAAGCCAAAGCACTTGGACAGATTGGTCTGTTTGTCTATGAACACTTTGGCCGATATCACGTGGCCGAAGGGGAGGAACGTGGACGCCAGGTCCGTGTCTGTGAACTCCTGCGGGAGGTGATAGATGAACAGGTTGCCGCCCTCTGGACCTGGAAATCGTATTTAGTTCTATAAATTAATAAGACAATGAAGCGGGTTTACATTGTCTCGAAATGAACATACATACATATTATCACACTGTTTCCCACCGGGGGAGGCAGAGACTATGGACCTCCACTTACTACGATCCTAACAAACCCCATTTTGCTTCATCTAAACTCAATGTACCACAGGAATAAACAACCTTTTTGTACCCACGCAGTTCAATTAGTGTTTTGTTCGGTTAATGAAAAATGTGTTGTTACTTATTTAAAAATACACATATTTTTAATGAAATAAGCGCATTAATTATTTAATAAAAATGTCGTATATTGTAGAGCTAAGTAGATTTAACTTTATATCGTCAAACTCTACGTTTTCCTAGTTCCTATTAGGCCTGTACTGTAATGTTACTGCTTACTACTCGGTCGTGTCCAATAAGTTACATTTAATTATGGTCTTACGTCTCTCTTTAAGATTAGCATTTGAGATATTACGTGGTAATGACTGTCACGACTCCGAATGTTACTACGACTGATTTTCGTGCTGATATAGTCGACGCTTTCCAACGACAGTGGTCAGCAAAGGCAGGGGATAGAGACACATAGAATAAAATGGGAGAGACCTTTGCCCAGCAGTGGGACGAGGCAGCTTAATAAAAAAGGTATAAAAGCAGCACCTTCAACTTGCTTGCCAGCGGCTGCCGCAGCCGCCGAGCCGAGCACCGAGCCCAAAGGTGCCGCCGCGAACGCTGTGCCGAACTGAGCCGCATACGCGGAACTGAGGGGCTCGGCTGCGGACCCTGCAATGCACAATTCTTGTTTATCTTCAGACTTTAGGCGAGCAATTCTTGCAAATATATCGTGTATAAATATATACTTAGGTACCTATATCATTAGGATCTGGGAAACGGCTCTAACGATTTCAATGTAATCCAGTATAAAGGGTGTTTCATTGTTAGAGGGCCTTGTTTTGGAGGTTTTCATTGAGTAAAGTTCAGTCGCCCAGGTACTTATACAACGTGGAAGGAACGTAATAAATCGAACCACTTATCATACATAAGTATTTACCTAGATTACTACATCGTTCAAGCAAGATTTTGAATAACTTATATCATATTTATAAAAGTTCCGAAGATCAAAAACGGATCTTGTTATGTTGATCTACTTACATAACAATCAATGTGTACATTATAAAAGAAAGCTATTACTAGCTAAGTTCATAATGAATAAATTAAAGTACCTATCAATAAAATACGCAACAAAAAATATAAACTTTGTATGCACTGTCATCTAGTTCAACATACTACGAAGGAGTTTGATCTGTAGATTTTTCAACATTTGAAATAATATAACATAACAATATTTTTTTAAAAATTGTACGCATTTATTGATAACATTATCGGTATCTATTAAAAGTATAGGTAAGCATGTATTTCCAGAATACCGGTATTTAACGGTATAATCCACAACATTCACAAACAATTAATAAAAAATTAAAGTAGTACATGATAAAATACATAATAAACCTAGTTTTAGCACTTTCATGCAGAAACAATTTTGTTAATTCAACATAAAACGTTAAATGTCGCAAATATAAATGTTTATATTGAAACGCTCCTATCTGAACTCAAACGCACTAATGAAATGAAATCAACTTAAGTAGGTAGGTATTTGTTTAGTTTTAAGTGAAGTGCAGATATTCTATTATAAGTACTTACTATCACTATCACTTCTTTATCCTTAAGGGGCAGACAATGTTTTGGGTTTTAAGGCTCTAAACAGACAGAGCCCTGCGAGCTCTGTCTCTTTAGAGCCCCTGCAACACCCAAAGGACACTTTAAGTATGATGGTAGACGAGAAGGTGGAAAATGGAATCCAATTATAGTAATGGGTTGCTAGCCGCACAATCGCCTATCACCAAGATTCGAATTTTCGCCCATTCTCTCCATCGGCTTTTACGATCTGCACTGAAAAAGAAGCAGCTGGTTTACCAGCTGCTTACTAACATGGAAGAATATTGACAGTTGATCAGCTATTATACAACAAAATATAGATACCAAACGTTAAAAAAATCTTTTCCATGATTTTCTTAATATTGAAGAAAAGTTTTGATATCCATGAAAACATGACAGAAAGTATTGCAGAAAATCCGCATTTACACAATTTTACAGTGACTTAATATTTTGCGACACCCAACATTAGTTATACAGTAGGTCAAGAAAACAGAACAAAGATTATTTTTCTACAAAAATAAACCAAGAAGCTTATTGGTAAAATGATTATTATCGATCACAGAACATTTGCTTAATCATTATTTTACAAATATGAGTAGCGTATAGAAGAGTGCATGTCAGAAGTAATCTGTCAATGAACAGATTTTTTACATTAATAAATAATATTTAATAAGTTAATGTGAAATTAGAACTTTTTACACTAATTCCACAATAGATATTAAAATAAATATTAACTATTTTTTAATAAATTGACCGATCTGATATCTGACAAGCATTCTTGATCACTATTATTAATGAAAAACAAAAGAAATCAACAAACAACCACATTCCCTATGTACACTTCGAAACAAACAAGTCTTGTCATAAATACCTATACGACAATGTATTCTTTCCACGTTCGGCTTTACCTTGCCGCTTTATTAGATTATGTAGGTACATATCACAAAGCCTATTGCACATTCAAGCAGTCAGGCACCTACTACCTATACCTATAATAAAATGCCAACATAGAATTCGAACCAAGCCAAAATATGGGCTCGTAAGAAAGCGAGACAAACTTGTTTATTATTTTATCAAAATCTCATTCAACTATGTATGTTAATTACTGCTCTTCTAATTCTGTTTTTAATAAGGTTTTCTTTGTTCTTCTCTTAATTAAAGGCAAATATTAAATAACCCAAGCGTACGAAACTGAGAAAATAATTTAATATTCTTGTAACTACAGATGCTAGCTTCGGTAATGTCAGACAATGTCAAAATTAAACAAACAAAAATGTGTAGATAAATAAATGTGTTTCTCTTTTGTTTAAATTTAAAACACGTTTGTCTCTCTCGCACTACGAGGCCTTGCAAAGATCATTCCATGTAAAACACACAATCGATGCCTCTTTACCTGTGATGTTAGTCTTCCCGAGAAGACCTGAAGTGTGAAAAACGTTCATCGTTAATTAATTCTCTTTACATTATCTTTTCTCAATACAAATTCCAACCTGAAATAGGAAAGTTGCGGACAAAATTGATCGTAACACTTTTTCCATTCATTGTCTATTACATGCTTAGTTACCTATAAAGGATAGTGGTCCAATTAGGACAGGACAAATTCGGACAGGTCCAGCAATTTGTGCTGAATTTATTGAGCTGAATTGTCGTGCAGAGGACGAATTAGGGACTTTTGGTAGCAGAGCAAAAGAAATGACAATTAACGTTGGCATTTTTATCCTTACACTGGCGGACGTTCCTTTTTACAAATCTTTGTTAATGAGGCCGCCCGGACTGATTCGGGCGGGAATCGCGTGACGTTGATAACAATTCCGTTCTGCTAGCAATTCTAAATTGGTTCCCGTAATGAGCCCAATCGTTATTAGCTGTAAGAGGTTTAGTTTGCTATAAAAACATTTGTAGGAAGTAATCTTATCGTGTTTAAATAGGTTTGTCATTCAAATTGTCCAAAACATTTCTTGAGTCTTTTCCCAAAAGCCAAATGTAGCCTTTTACGTTTTAATATAAGTAAAGACAAGGTTTATAGTGAAATATGATTTCTTAGGAGTTTCAGTGCCTACTTTACAAGAATGCAGTGCAGCCATGTTAAGGTACTTACACAACTGTGGGGCGGTCGGCTGAGGCGCCGCCGCCGGGGCCATGGCCGTCGCTTGCGTCACTACGGGGGACGGGGCCATGGCCGCCAAGGCAGCCAAGTTCTGCACAGACACCGGTGCCAGCATGCCCCCCAACTGGTCCGCAGCCCCGACCGTTGTCACGCCGCTCACAGCGCCCCCACCGAGCCCTGCGCCAGTGAAACCGATATCTGGGTAGTTAACACCTATGAGGACAAATGTTGCTGGTAAATAAACAAAAAATAACGAAACAGAAATAAATAAAACTGTAAATTATTTAATTAAAGTAACAAAATTATAAAATAAAGTAATATAACTAACGCGTAACTTAATAATAAATATACTGAAAGATATCATTTTTTAAATTTAAAACTCACGTATGTAAGACAGACATTATTGCTATAAGGTAATACGTTACTCACGTAAAGAGTCAGCTACAGGTCGACATGTATGTTGCCTATATATTTACGATACAAGATATAGTTCTCTCAGCAATTACAGCAAGGCACTCTTTAAAAAGCGCGTGAAAAAATTTATTCAACTTTTTGTTTGCATTTCCAATTCTATCTATTGAAAAGTTGCAGGCATTCATAATTTTAAGTTACGGTACTTCGAGTGCAACGTAGGGCTCTTTGCATATTCAGTGTTTAATATTTTAACTATGTTTAGAATAATAAATAGACTGGTGAAGTACAGGTATAATGCACGAATAGGTGTATAATGTATATGTTGTGAGGCCAACAGAAGTAACAAAAAACGATCAACACAGATATTTACAATGGGGTAGTATCCAGGGTCAAAAATAAATTATTTTGTATTGTTAAGAGAATAAAACGTCACAGAATAATGTCACTTGTAATGAAATGATCATATTCATTTTTAACGCGATTTTAGATTTATTAATGCAGAAAAACCAATAGGAGCGCCATTTAACTCCCAAGAAACTATGACGTCATGACGTGCTATTTCATACAAATCCCATTGCTTTGCTATTTTAGACAATGTTTGTTTTAACGTTTATAAAAAAGTATCTGATTTCACTTCTTGGAAACTACCGTATTCAAAAGTTGTATTAAAAAGTTACAAAAAAGCACGCACCTTGTAGCAAAGTAGAGCCCTGTCCCTGCAACAGTTGCTGCTGCAGTCCCACAGCCTGTATCTGCTGCAGCAGCTGCAGCTGCGTAGGCGACAGTGCCGCCTCAGACGCGAGGTATGTCGTCGGCGCGACCGGCGCGGTCAGACTCCATAGACTCGCTTGCATGGCTTGAAGTTTCTTCTGCTCTTTTTCTTTTTGCGTGTCCGCGAATTTCACTACGAGTGGCGCCGAACAACCTTCCATGGTTTGACTGTGGTGCAGCGCCTGGAAAATGGGATGTCATTTATATAAACAAGGTCATCATCATCATTATCATCAACTGGTCTTTTTGCCTCCACTACAGGAGCACGACCCTCCCCGTACTACCAAAGCTATACTTGGCCAGAGCAGCCAGAAGACTTTGGCCTACACTCTCCTTGCTGGCCAAACGTGTTTGAGAGGTCTCATTGATGTTTATAAGATTTGTTTAGCTTGTATTTCCTAAGTCGCCTTCTACGACAACCACGGGAGGACTTGGAGTGGCCCTATTCTACTCGGCCGGAAACCACACGGACAAATAAACAAGGTAGCATATTGGTTAAAACTGACGTGAGATGCTACCTTTATTAATATCAAAACACGGGTAACTCACGTATAGAGTCAGCTACTGCCGACATGTTTCGACCTCATCCGGAGGTCTTCATCAGGGCGAATGTGCCGAGAGGCCCGTACACCGCACCGGCTCGCGACACACGTGTGTCGCGGATGAGGTCGAAACATGTCGGCAGTAGCTGACTCTATACGTGAGTTACCCGTGTTTTGATATTAATAAAGGTAGCATAGGTTAAAAAGCCGCTTCCGAGGGCGGCCTATGTCTAGCAGTGGACTTCCTGTGGCTGATATGATGATGATGATAGGTTAGCGCAATACGGATGTCGACTCAACAACTTATTGGCTTTAATGAGCCACTAGATTAATAAAAAGTATGATCTACCTATTTCTTCCTTCCTCTAATAAGCAAATAATGTTGAGAGTTTTTGGCGGGAAGTCAAGGGGTTCAGTTGGAGTTTGCTTTAAATTGTTTTGCAAATTATTTCTAGTGGAATTTATAATATGAAATTGGTGTAGTTGGTGTTATAAATGATCATTCTAATGGACAACATGTAAAATGTTTAAAGTAAACAGTCATAGTGCGGCTGTAGTGATATTAATTTGCGGACTGCGGTGGGCGTCTGTAGGCGCCGTCCGCCACTCAATCGGCTATGAAAACCAGTGGACTCGTATAGATTTGTCGCCAGAAGCTCCCTTAAAGCAATCAAAGGACCTATACCAACCTTTGATTGTATATATATATTTTATTCATAATTTCAGCCGCACAGCGTCCACTGCTGGACATAGGCCTCTCCCAAAGATTTCCAAAATGACCGATCCAGAGCGGCCTGCATCCAGCGCCTTCCAGCGACCTTGGTTAGGTCGTCAGACCACCTTGTGGGTGGGTGTCCTACGCTTCGCTTGCCAGTACGTGGTCGCCATTCGAGAACCTTTTTGCCCCATCGGCCATCGGTTCGTCGCGCTATGTGTCCCGCCCACTGCCATTTCAACGAGCTAATCCGCTGGGCTATGTCAGTGACTTTAGTTCTCCTACGAATTTCCTCATTTCTGATTCGATCACGTAGAGAAACACCGAGCATAGCCCTTTCCATAGCGCGTTGCACGACCTTGAGCCTTCTTATGGCCCTCAAACAGCTTAAAAACAACAAGGCGCCGGGCGAGGATGGAATTACAGCAGAGCTTCTAAAAGCGGGCGGAACGCCGGTACTGAAAGTCCTTCAGAGGCTCTTTAATTCCGTTCTGCTTGAGGGCGTAACGCCGGAAGCATGGAGCAGGGGCGTGGTGGTCCTGTTCTTCAAAAAGGGAGATAGCACTTTATTGAGGAACTATAGGCCTATCACGCTTCTGAGTCATGTATATAAGTTGTTTTCGAGGGTCATCACGAATCGTCTCGCAAACAGGTTTGATGCCTTCCAGCCTCCCGAACAAGCCGGTTTCCGTAAAAGTTTTAGTACCATGGACCATATTCATACGCTGCGGCAGGTAATAGAGAAGACGAGGGAGTATAACCGGCCGTTATGCTTGGGGTTCGTGGACTATGAAAAAGCCTTCGATTCGATCGAAACATGGGCCGTGCTTCAGTCTCTCCAGCGATGCCGTATTGACTATCGGTATATCGAAGTGTTGAAGTGCTTATACAGTAACGCCACTATGTCAGTCCGAGTACAGGAGCAGTGCACAAGGGCAATTCCACTGCATAGAGGTATTAGACAGGGAGACGTTATATCTCCGAAACTCTTCACCGTTGCACTGGAAGATGCCTTCAAGCTTCTGGAATGGGAAGGATTTGGCATTAACATCAATGGCGAGTATATCACTCACCTTTGATTTGCCGACGATATCGTTGTCATGGCAGAATCGATGGAAGACCTAAGTACTATGCTCGGAGATCTAAATCGAGTTTCCCAACAAGTGGGCCTTAAAATGAACATGGACAAAACGAAAGTAATGTCAAATGTCCATGTTGCGCCCCTACCTGTTTGTGTTGGGAACTCCACCCTCGAAGTTGTAGACCAGTATATCTACCTGGGTCAATTGATCCAGGCAGGAAGTTCCAGCTTCGAGGAAGAGGTCTTTCGACGAATCCGACTCGGCTGGGCAGCGTTCGGGAAGCTACGCAGTGTCTTCTCGTCAAATATACCTCAGTGTCTTAAGACTAAAGTTTACAACCAATGTGTGTTACCAGTGATGACTTATGGCTCTGAAACATGGTCCCTTACTATGGGTCTCATAAGATATATATTATTATTTCACATCGATTGTTCCCACGTTTTATTAACTTGAGCCTGGCTAAATACGCAAAAGCGTCGAGTCAAAACTAAAAAAAAAAATTATAATGTTGAAGATACAGCACATTTGAGTTTTACTTGAAGTCACGAACACGATCAGGTACGGTTTTCACCACGTAAAACGCACTTCAAAACTTCGATGCGCTATATCTTTGTGATTTTTTGGTACATAAACAGTCTATATATTTCGGATAATCTAGTTGACGGACTAAATATTTTTTTTTATCCAGACCTCATCCCTATTGTGTGGAAATAAACACAGACCTAGGTCTCTATATAGTCTAGGTGGATAAATTACTAAAAAACACGATGTTTTTATTCACGGGAAGTAAGTGGCGGTCAATAAAAATGAACATAAATTGTTGGATCTGCTCTTAGTGTGATTTTATCTTGAACACGAAAATGACGAATGCCAAGCTTTTGCTCGTGCACTCTTCAATCGCCCCGAGCCCCCAGCAAACAACGCTTGTTAGTAGCTCTATATAGATGGATCTGCTCCTAAGTGTGATCTTACCTTGATGGCAGCAATAGCGGCCTGCTTGGACACGAAGGTGACGAACGCGCAGCCTTTGCTCTGCCCCTGCGCATCGCGGAGCACGGTGCACTCTTCGATCGCCCCGTGCCCAGCAAACAGCGCTCGCACGTCGTTCTCCGACAATTTCTTGTTTAGCATACCCACGAACAGTTTGCGTTCTGTTGACAAACAAAAAACATCACGGTTAGATTCCTTCAAGATCCTATTGGACATTTAGGTTGGACCTACGAGTATTATAGGTAGTGCCAGAGTGCTTTGATGGGTTTTTAAATAATTCATTTAAATAAAAGAAGAAGCGTACATGATCATCGCGTGACTTTTCTAATTTAAATAGACGCACATGATTGTAATAGCAACGGAAGTATTATAATTTACGTAGGCCGAGATGCGGCACCATTTCCGAATGACTCGAACATTCATGAGCGTATTCTGACATCAAATATTTGAGTTGGACAGACGGATGCATCGCACACGCCAAACATCGGACTACAGAAATCCTCACGTATGATCCTGAAATATGTAGTCGCTGATCTCAGCGTTCACAGAAGCAGGCAGCTAAGTGCGAATTCACGACTCCACGTTCCTCCATCGCATAAAGTACTATTGCTTCCATGCATACCAATTTCGGTTTAGCTACTTCGAAATTTGTTCTCGAAATCGGGAACCGTCATTAAAAGGCGAATAGAAAATTCACCGCGTTCGATGGATGTTTCAAAGGAAATACAATGCTATGTAGAGTAACACGTAAAATTCAACATTCGGTCCAAACCCCTGAGGGGGCGAAGCGAGGCGAAATTGAAAAGGTAGCTAGCAGGGGCCGTCTGTTACAAATATTTCATGCCCGCAAAATCAGCACACTCGCACGGAGATTAGCATGAAAATGGCGCGAGAAAACGAGACGAGATCTCGTGAAAAACCCGCTGTGCGAAGCGTGGATACCCTAATTTCCACCGCTTTGCTTTTTACACCGGATGAATGTTTAAATTCGAGAGATCAACACACGTGAAAACACCTACAGGCGAGCGCCTTCAGGGATTCAATCCGACGCGCAAATTACGTACGCTAGTACGAATAAATTTGAGTTCTTTCGTGTGAATTCTTAAATGGGTTTGTTTGATTAATTTTGCTTGAACTAATGCATTCTCTTCCATAATTTAATTAGATTCTCTTCTATACAGAGAGCGTGAGTTTCAACTAAATATACTTAGCATGGTAAACAGCTCGTGTGGCTGGGTTTTGTGTACAGCAAACAGACTGCTTACACAAAGTAGGGCCACGAAATCGTGACGGCATGCATGCGACAAGCTAAGACCGCCAAGTCTGCCAAGAGCACGAGCACGAAACAAAAGTATCATTGAAAGTGGCTCCGAAGAAGACCGTGGCACTACTAATTAGAATATTTAAAGCGAGTCCTCTTAAACACGGAGCGTAATCAGTTTAAATGCAGAAGTAATTGTGTACTTAGCACAAATAACGTTTTAAAATGTTAATGCCTTAAGTGCGCCATCGGGCCGGTAACGGCATCGTTCGTTAAACAATTTACATAACCTCTTGACTGAGGCGGAGCAGCGGGAGGATTGTTATTTGTTTCATAATATAAGGAGGAACAATTTACTGTAGTATAATTACTGGGAGAATTGTAGCAACGCTAGATAGTTGCTGTTGGTGGTTTGGGGAGTCGATTAAATGTTACATTTAGTATGTAGAAATTGTGCGGTTCGTCAAATATTTCCGACTTCTAAAAATGATGTCTACGTTATAATGTAGATATTGTCTAATTTAACACTTTAACTTTGGTAATTTTGGTTGTTTAATATTATGAATGTGTTTAAAATTCGTCAATCAAGCCCATAGCGAAATGATATAATAATTTAATTGAATTTCAATTGCCAAATAATCCAACACAATTGTTGACGACAAAGTTGTCAGTTTTCATGCTCCGCTGAAAACAAATAGGGGTGCCGCCGCCCAGAGGTATTTCATTTGAAATTGTATTTATTAATGAATTCTGATCTAACAAAACTTAGGCAATTATCTACCTTCACAAAATTCGGAAGTCGCCCTGGCAAGGGGAAGAATATTCAATTATATCGCTGTAGAAAGCTGTGGCACTTTAGGTTACACAAACAATTGTATCAAAGATGGCGGCATGCAGAGTCGCCCCGGGCGCAATTTCCGCAGATCGGTGATAATGCTACGCCTTTACTCTGTTATTTTAGCATAAACAAACGATGTTCATCCAAAGGACATTTCAATATTAGCTTTTGATTGTGACTGCCTGCGTGTACCTATTACCTACTCCGGAACCTAATAAATATATAAGGAGTTAGCTTATTCATATGCATATTGTTAATTTTGGAAAAAGAAAGAAAAATCCTGTAGATACTCTAAATTTATCAAGATACAGGCTAAAAATCCATAGCTCATCTGGTGTAATGTGGTCCTTCTCATAGCAACGAACATTCTACTAAGTAAGAGCGTAGGTTGTGTTAGCTTTTACTTCGGATAAAGGAAAAAAAACTTGAATATAAAAATGGCTATTTTACTCATTACTTATTTCTAGGAGTGCTTTAAAAGATTTACAATTACCCGCAAATCTTTTACATTTCTTAATGTATTTGTCGAGTTATATGTGGTTATAAGTACTTTTCGAAGGACGTCTACAACGTTAGTTAATTAGTTTTAAACGACACTAAAATGTTCTTCATAAATCTTCATGTATAATGAAGGTCATTTTGTTATTTCAGAAATGTGACTTCCTAGTGTTAGGAGCAATTTGCATAATTTTGTAAGGCATTATTATTTTCAAGCATCAGCAAAATGGCGAGCATTTGCATATTTACACAAAGCTTTCCAGATTCAATGACAATTTTGGGTGTAAGGCAATTGATATTAGGAAATCTGAGTAAACAATTACCTACTGGGTTAACGATGTTATGTTAAGTACTTAGGTCTTTTATATAAATATGTTTGCCCTTCCTTTGTAACCCTCTGTAAAAAAATATAATCTTATATTTGGTCAAAAAGAATTTAACAATTCAGTAGATAATAGAGGATCATTTAAAATATTCACTTATGTGAACTTCTACTATTTATTAAAGGAGCACTCCCTATATATAAACTGGATTGATAGCTAATCTATATATAGAAACTAATTTCAAATACTAGTGTTTTAAGTTTGTCAAATCTAAAAACGTGTTTTTAAATATTAAAATATTTCCATAGGTCAAGGCCGTATCACCCCCGCTCATAAAGCTTTCCGTCCAGTCGTAGTAAGTTTCCTTCGACGCAAGTGCGTATGCTTGTTCATGCTGGCAATGCGGCGATAAGCAGGAATTATGTGGCGGGTTATGTGGATATATGGATGAAGGGTGGCAAGTGGTTGGCACGCACGGATGTAACGACCCCATGGGAGAATTCCGTCTACAACCGAATCTTTAAGTATGTATCAACTTTTTACATTGTCGGTTTTGATTGATAGATTTCTTCGTAGTATAAAGACATTTATAAGAGCGAGAAGGGATTCAAAAAGGTAAAAAAGAAAAAGAAATATTTCATACATTTTTAAACTTATCTTTAATCTATATATAGCTAAAAGAATAGGTACGATCATCGACAAACTCAAACGCCTTACTCTCATGTACGCCATTGGATGCAGGGTTGTTGGGGAATGTGATTTCGTTCGATATACTTGGAATATCTCAAGACTTTTATTTTATCTAAACTATCTTGGCACACCTTAATTACGTTCATATAAGGTATACTGTACCTACCTAAGTACCAAGATAACATCGATACGTCGTATTTTAACTATATTGAAGATTGTTCACTATCTGCAACAAACTTTCTAAAAGTACATACATGTCAAAACCGCGTGACAAAATGCACAAACAAAAGACGTAATACCTTAGAGTACGCAAGGCGTAGTTTTTGGAATTTGGGACGGTCGCCGAGGTTAAGCGAAGGCAAACGAAGGTGCGAACTACCGTGACACGGCACACTTACAATATTTGTGCGATGATTTGTTTGTAATAATGACGTTACTTATGGGAAACATACATAAAGGTAATACGAATGCAAACATACTGTTATATACTTATACTACGAGGTACATAGTCAATTGTAAGTCTGTACATTTTGTAATAAATATAACAGACTTACTGTTACTGACACAAAACTGTTACTGAGACAAACATACTGTTATATACTTATACTACGAGGTACATAGTCAATTGTAAGTCTGTACATATTTGTAATAAATAAAGATAGAAACATAGAAAATGAGGATCAGTCAGAAAAAGTAACAGACTGCCCCTCGCCTATCCAGAAGTTATATGAGTTTATAGTAATGTTACTAGCCGAAGTTAATACAAATAATATACTCTATTACGTTTTTAAGCCTAATGGGGCAGAGAGAGCATTTTGGATCTTGCTCCTCTGAGCAGCACGTGTATAATAGAAACTAATCGAAGTTAAGACGAACTTTCTTAAAAATAACAGTACTTAAGTAATTTTTATGTTTAAAGTAGATGACCATTTAGATTTTTGTACTCACAAAAAAATACGTAATGATTCGATTTTTTTTGGCTTAGTATGAGAAAATATCACGTACATTCATACAAGGACTGATGGTGCGTGAATTCATTTTTCTTTGAAGCATAGGAATGACGACTAATGGGTACGCTGTTTATGAGGAAACACCTCGGGAAAGGGGGGTTTGTCCCCACATACATTTATTTTATTACCGTGTTTAAAATCCGAAAAAACTCCGATGAGTGCTCGTTGGACAGGTGACGCCTCCGTGTGTTTTTTGAAATATTTCGTATTGCAAATGATAGGATTTTCGTTGAGTTGTACATTGAACGAGGATTCTAATTTCAGTGAAAAATGATATAAATTTTGTTTCAATTTTGCAAAACAAAATTGCCATATTTTTGGTTAATGGGTTACTACAAAAATAACAAAATAGGTATACGTTTAAAAAACTAACACCCAACTACGGGAGCCATTTACGGGTACCAATTTATATATTTATAAAATGTATTTATTAAGACCTTTTATTGACACCGAACTCGATATCGTAACAAAAAAAAAAAATTAGACGTGCATACAAACTTTTTTGTATGTAACATTCGTTATAATACTTTTATTGGATTATGAATTTTCCATTCGGAAAATAATGACAAATCGATTGACATCTCATTTGTTATTGGATAAGCGGTTAGAATGCTGCGGTGGATGAAACACACAAACATTTACCTACATACATGTAGGTACATTAGTTACATACATAGACTGCTAAAATCATCACCCCTCCTTTTGGCATTACCGTGGGTAAAAATAAGTAACTAAGTAGATACATGATGTACCTATTTATTTTTTACATAAGAGCAATTTTATAATGATTGGAAAATATTCTGTATCTACCGTCATCAATTAAGTAGGTACTTAGGTAGTTCATATCATAATATACCTCAATTCACGTAAAAATAAGTAAAATAGTTTATTGTGAATTTTTTTAGATTTACTTATCTAATCAAAGTCAAAGTATTTTTTTTAATTCAATGTAGGATAAATTTATCTCATAATGAAGGTCATTATTTTAAATATTATTTTAGTGCATAAAAAAACTACTAGCGTATCTGAAAGTTAACTAAAATAAAATGCATTTATTTTAGCAATGTTTTTAAGAAAAATACATGAGTGAGTTTATGTCACCAAACTAAACGGTAAGAAATGTTATTAAAAAATATCTCCCCGGGTATATCTTCCCGGCACGAGCGCGCCAACCTAATTTTCTCTATTAAGTAGTTACAAAATTGTCAAAACTCATTAAGTTGCCGGTTGCCGCCGCTCGCCGGCTGCTAATTGTCGCTTCCTGGGCAATTAAACCTGTTTAAATGTGCATTACACCACTAATACGTTAAACGGCTTGTTTATTATATACAGTGTTATTATTATTAGCTATGTTTTTAAATCCTTGTTTAAAAATTTTTTTTTCACCTTAAAATCTACCATAGTGTCGAAATATAGACACTTATAGATTACAAGCTGAAGCCCGCGACTTCGTTCGCGTGGACTTTATGTTTCCGGAAAATGCTCATCAGGCTGAACAACTTTTGCCAAGGCGTCATTTTTGTATTTCTTATAGTTAAGCTGCACCATTATGGTTCGGCTTTAGGTGTTCCATTTCCCAAAATCATGTATACCCTATATGTTGCTCAAGCTTAACAGTTATATAACAAAAAAAGTTTCATTAGAATCCGTCTACGAGTAGTATTTCCGGACATTTTTTTAAATTCTTACTCTATTACTATATCTCTATCGCTCCCAATATTTTTGGAAACATATTTAATGAACAGACACACTTTTTTTACTGTTTTATTATATGTATAGATTATATACAGACATATCGCGGTAAAAGGCCATTGCATCCGTACTCCGACAGAATCGGAATATTTATATGTCATCAAATATGTAGCGGCTTTTATTACACGGCGGCTATGCCAATTTTTGGCTTGCCCAGACTGACCTGTTAATATTTTAGATGAAATTTTTTATGAATGTTTTGTAAAATACGGAATATTATCTACAGTATATAAAAAATGTGTAAATTTTCTATAGAACATCCAAAAGGAACTCTAGGGTACATATTGTAATCTACAAAGAAAGATGTAGAGGTACATAGATCGGAAGAAAGAACTAAAGGTAGCAGCGACAGTTACAGTTAGTTTTACTTAAGACTGATTTTAGCTATTGCTTATTAGTACCTTTTATAAAATCCTAAGCTGTCCTTCAGAATTCCTTTTATAAAATCCTAAGCTGTTGTTCAAAATTTAAAATGGCTGACATCATTCGTAACTCATAGGTTACTTTACAGACTTTGGCATAAGATGTTAGGGTGACCTTAGAGTTAGTTAATTAAATTACCTGATAACCTGTATAAGGTGGATAGGTATTTAGTTTTGATTTGTTAATGTATTGAGAGTTTGTGCAACCGGTAAAAATCTACAATAGTTCAAAATACATGATATTAAAAAGTTCAAATTCCTTCTTAAGGCGCATAATAAATTTCAACCACAGGATCCAACGTAACCCGGCCCCCGACTGTTCAGTCAAACAAAGCCTGCAGTATTTGAGTAGCAATTCCTGGGACTCCCGAGTCGAAATCGCGAGGAATTTGTTTGTTGGGAATTATTTGCGGAATCCCACGCGGAGTTCACACATACAACAGAGACAACAAGGCAAAAAAAGTTGGCGGCTGATTTCCCGAGTCACAAAAAAGTTGCTTATTTTCCGGACGGTGAAATCGAACGTCGCTCTTTTCATCAGTTTTTAGGGTTCCATAGTATGTTTGCCTGCGGTTGTGATATCGTGTCGTGCGTGTTTCATGTGTTTTTTACAGTCGGCTACAAGCAACAACCAAAAAACTTTCTTTACAATAGACCGACAGTCTATTATGTGCCTTTTCGGCTTCCAGAAGTCAGTTAGTCGTACATTAATTATAAATAATGAATAAAAAAATATTAAACATTTTCTATATAAGACATATTGATTCAGGTGTCACAGACCTGGCAGTCAATGATTATAAAGACTTATACCTAAATCCACATAGCCTAGCCATAGTATTTTACAAGGATTTATTGCCAACAGGCTTCCTAAAAAAAATTGTAATGCTGCTTCAGCAACTAGCTTCATTGACCCTTTGTATCCCGAAATATCAGACACAATAGTTAAACAATGCATTATCGCGTAGATCTACGTATCGGCATAAGAGAGCTTAAAAGTATAGAGAACTTACCCACGAAATATTTCATCAAAAGATAAATCTTTAAACTGACATAAAATAAAATAAAGGTACCTATGGAAAAATTTCCACTACTAGTATGGAAAATTTTCCGGCAACAAATACCATTCAGTCTCGGCACTCCAGGAATGGCTCCTCGAAGTCAGACAGTGCAGTACGCGGCGTATTGTCCCAAACTCTTGTTTATCCCGCTCCTTATTTGAGCAGACTTTATTATGCACGGCTCTGACTTAAGCCTCTTACACATTATAGGATGCCGTGTCTCGAGAACATCTCTCTGTAAGACATGCCTTCGAAGCCTCTTTAGTTATTTGTCTACATAAGTGAATCTGATATCTTAAATAGACTGCACCTACTGCTAAAGTGCATTTCTACCGCGAGATGAAAAATTACAAAACGCTAGATGACAATTAGTCAAATCAGACACTTTCTTCTAAACGTCAAAACAGACATTTTCTATAGGAATTTTATGAAATACAAAATTATGACAACATTGTTTTTTTGGAGTCAAATAGCGCTCTTATTATCAGTTTTTCTGCATTCATAAAACTAAGAATTATGTTGAAAACGTATATGACTAATTTAATGAAAAGTGACACTGTTTATTTTATTTTATGAACTGTACAGAATAATTTATACTTGATCCAGTCATCTACCCAATTATAGAGGCGATATTACAAATTGACCTATTTTGCACGACTGCCCCAAATTTTCTGTAATGTTTTCAAGGTTCATGTATTTGACTAAAGAAACTCAAATACATGCTTTTGTGCTGTTCAATAATTACATTATACAACACCCAAAAGTAAGAGGTGATTGGTACTTATAGCTAACAGGCATTTCAGATAGATTAATAATTTCCCATCCGACGTTTATAAACGGGACAACTACAGTTTAACGTGCCTAAGTTTCTCCCTAAGCGCGTAGGAACTCCAGAGTTTAAGTATTGTTGTCGACATATTTATTGCCTTATAATTTACAATGCAGACTCTTACTTTGACTTTACTCCGATTTCAGACGAAAGTATTCTCGACGACACTTGAAGCTCCGAATGCAGGTCCCAATAGGGCGAGCATCATTTCGAATTGTTGTCGACGAGTGAAACTTTTATTTTATAAGATTTTAAGGTTCGTAAGTAGGTAAAATAAACTACTTACTAGTAACTGTAGTTTAACTGTAGGGTTCCCAAGTAGCTAAAGACAAAAAACTATACTTACTAAACTCATACTATAAACCTATAAATTACTTTACTAAAGTTAAACCATATATAAATTAGGAGGAGTTATTGCTTTAATTTTATCAATCAGAATTGAATTTAAATCGTTTTATTATTTGTATTTACAATAGTTTAATAAGAAAAGATAACGAACATAGGCTAAAATGATTTCTGGGCCATTGTTACTTTCATCATCATAGAATAGTAGAAACTTTTGAAGTCATTTTATAGATATGATTCTATTTTTTTTTATTTATTACAATCAAAGCAAATTACAATTGATAATACAAATAATTACAAAAAAAAGGTTCACAAACTTAGCGTTTCCGGTGCAAAGGTGCCCAGAACACTGGCCGCGTTACCGCGCTGGATAGCAATGGCTAGTCTTTGCACCAGAAACGAGCCATAATGTGAGTCCCCAGTCTTTTCTGAAATTCGTTGACCTATCTCCCTTATAAGGCGCTTAGCGTCCGAACCCCAGCTGCCCATGGTCTCTACGGCTATGGGTACAAAACAATATTTCGGCTCTAAAGCTGCGTACTTCAGTCGCTTTCTATCAGCCGCATCCTCGGCGTATTCTATTTAGGAATATATTTGGGGACGATAATAGCTGCTAGTGCCACATTATTCTCAGTGCTCCCATGCACGGAAGTCTCTCTTTCGTGTCGAATAGCACATTAATAAGCCTTTGATCCTGTTATTGTGAAAAGGCAGTCGTTAAGCTGGTTTTAAGAAGATTTAAACATCTGACAAACGTTTGCTTACAATTTTCATGATAATTAATAAGTCATATTTAATTAATTGGAGCAAAACTTTATTTAAATTATAGGAATAAAAGATTTGATGTTTTAATTATTACCATAAAGCGCCATCTAGTGACAAGGAAGAGAAATATTTATGTTTGTATGGCGATGAGTAGGCATGGCAATACCTATACCTATTCAGTGATACTTAGCCGCCTCTTACGACATCCAGCAAGATATTATGGAGTGGTCCTATTCTAGGCCGAAGAGTATACAGCACCATCGATATAGTAAAATGTAATGAGGAAATTCGTCAGGATGATTGAATTCACATATAGAGGAAATTCGTCAGGGTGATTAAAGTTTCATATAGTAGCACAATAGGTAGTGCACTCATAGTATACCTAGACATGGTTAAGACGCGTGGGTTCGAATCCCTCTCGTGGCTTCATCACATATTTTATTTTGATTAGATACCGATACTGCATCTGTGGTATCGATATCTTGCTCATTACCGACTTACCAGAGGGTTTAAAAGAGATTTACGCTATGCCTTTGTTTGATTTATGATGTGAGATCAAAGATAATCTTTTTAAAAATCATGTCGTGCTTTGAACATATACAACGTTGAAGGAACATACCCGTAATAAATCGAACCACAGGCTATACTAGATCACTATAATATAATGATAAAAAAATAAAAGTAAAATATAAAAAAAAACCGTCATTCCCATACTAATCAAATTGCCCGGGCGGCTGCACACTTTTGTATGAAAATGGCAATTTGTTTTTTGAAGTTATTTTAAATTCATATACTATAGTGATCTAGGGGGGCGTGGTTCGATTCGTTACGGGTGTGTCCCTTCCACGTTGTATAGGTATATAGTATACTACATACTATTTAGCTACATGGTTAGGGAGGCGAATAGGGGAATTTTCTGCAATACTCGAGCGTGGCAATTTAAGATATGAGAGATACCTTAGACCTAATAGAACAACCTTGTAAAGTATTTAGCTCTATATGTAGTGACGCGCGCCTAGGATCGACGATCAGATTAGTAAAAAAAAATCGATAGTCTGAAATACTCGAGCGCATCAGATTAAGATATTGGGGGTTGATTTTAGTGTTTAAAGACTAAATTTAACTAATCTGACGATAAGTCCTTGACGCGACCGAGTTATAGGGTCGTGAACTTGTAAAAAAAAAACGTTAATCCGGCATTCTCGAGCGCGATTTTTTTATTATTTATTTTGAAGAATATAATCTAAAACTTACTAAAAATACAAAATCTGCCGGTTTTCGCATGACCGGAAGTGTGGAGGAGCTATTTCGTCTTCCTAAGAACGCGTTGCGGCATATAAGTCGCGAACGATACATTTTACAAAAAAAAAGTTTAAATAAACATTTACGTTGGTTGTATCTATCGCTTTATTGTCATTCTTAAATTCCCCGTTTTATCAAGGAGAAAGAAAGGAAAAAAAAAGAAACCAAAAAACCTTTTTCGGTCAGATTAAGAGAACCCACCAACTTTTTTGTCAGATTAAAAAAATATGCTTTCAGGATACCGAGATAAACCTCCCCTATGAAAATCTGACGCGCTCGAGTATTTCAAAAAAACTTTTTTTTTTGCATTTTCAAAAATTCATCGTAACTTATCGTCACGCCGAAATCGTCAGTTTTTTTAAAGGGAGCTTCCTTGGGACCTACTTAACACCCCTTCCGAAAATCTGACGCGCTCGAGTAAATTTTTTTTTGCATTTTTGACTACTTTATTTTATTTATTTTTATTCAGATTTTTTTAGGCAGATTAGTATACCGTTGTTATCAGAGGCACTACGTAGTATGAATATCTGACGCGCTCGAGAATGCCCAAGTAACTGTTTTTTTTTAACATTTTTGAAAAACCGTACACGCCAAACCCACCGCTAAAATGGTTTTTACCATACGAACTTTTCTTTTCGAAATTATTTTATCTTTCGATTTTGATAGGTCTCGACGGCGCCGTTGAATTACGCCATTTAGCTACCTCGCCTCCCTAACTAACAGTTAATAGCAGGGTTTTAGGTTGTCTTTTGTAAATGAAGTTCTGTTACAATAATGGCATGTTGATATTTAATTTCCTTGTTAAAATATTCCGGAACACTTGCCAGACACAATAGAAATAATTGAATTACGACATCATCCGTAAGTGTCCCGGAATGTGTGACGAATATGGACGTGCATATTAAATATTTTTTTTTGATTACGATAAACTAAATATTTCAAATATGGCGAATTTAATGAAATTCTTTGTTATTCCGACGAGAGATTTTGCATGTCTAATTGAAAGTGTTATCTTTGAAACAAAAAGACAGGGTTGTCAGGCAGGAGGCATTCTTAGATCTAAAAATTGGGTCCTATTAGCTTTTGGTTGTGGCTTCAATCGCGCGAATAACGTTTATTAAATATTTAAATGTTCTGCGTGAATGAGATCTTAGAAATGTTCTAAGTAGGCGTGTACCTCGACTGCATTGGTAAGTACATATTCATATATTTTTGCCTAGTAGTGCGGGAAGTAGTGTCTTAGTGTGTGCCCGACAATGAGACACGATATAGGCAATTAAAAAAAAAAACTAAATCTTCGAGCTGTTTACCATGGGGTGCACGTATGGGGCTGATTCAAAATCGTTCCAGTCAAAATTTGCACCTTCCATACATTGGGTGACACTACTTCCCGCACTATAGTGTAATATTTATTGATAAGATTAAATCATAGTTCGCAACTATAAATATTTTTTATGGCTAGTGGGTAGGTAGAAATTGTCTAGTCAAAAAATTTACGCCCCTCCACGAGTAAGTACTAATTTGAGAGCTTGCGGAAATTTGGATTGTGATAAACTTGACCGCGCTATCGTATAATTTATTTATGCGCGTGATTATCTGTTATATTAGTTGGATAACAGATCTGTTTGTTCGGCGTTTTGCAAACTGGCAATGGATGACAACTGGCAAAAAAAAAAAAAATGTTTCTATTGATAATAATCACTTATTTTTATTGTGAGCGTAAACCGAGGAGAGGACGAGCTTTTTTTAATTAGACGATCTAGGTATGACTGTCATCAAGGTAAGCTACTCGTGGCATTTTTTTTAAATTAAATTAAAACTGGTTTCGATGCTCGTTGAAAAGCCGTGAGATGTAATGCATACGAATAATCATCCTAAGCCCTATCGCGCCCTCCACTATAACAATGACAACGAATGCTAATAGACTACGAAGTGTTCCCGAGACGTTTCATTTCCACTCGGATCGCTCGCTGAAATTGAATAAATTTGAATGTGGAACGCCGCATTTGCAGGGCTGCCTGCCGTTGAAACTAAAGGAACCAGATTTTTCTGGTTTCCTACTTGACGGCAAATCGATTTTCGATATTTCCTTTATGCAGATTCCTTACATGTATAACATGAAAGGCAAGCGTGTATTAGCGTAGGGTAACATACGTATGATTTTCATAAAATAACCGAAGCCAATTTTGAGAGCGATGTAAAAATCTCTTTATAACTACAGTCATACATATAGGTGGAAGTTTTAAATTATGCATTTTTAATGTTATGCAATTAAAAGGTTCCCTTTATTTGCATATGATTAAAAATGCATTTTGACGATATGCTGAAAAAGCTGACAAACGCAGCTTTTTAGTACTTATAGTCTCTGAGTAAAGCCGCGGACGGACAGACGGACAGACATGGCGAAACTATAAGAGTTCCTTGTTAACAACGAAACCCTAAAAAGAATGACTTTAAAAATAATATATAAATACCTCGATGTAATCGCTACCTTACAGTGTAGTAGTCTGCACTTTAAGGTAGCGTTTGCCGTGTGGTTTCCCGCAGAGTAGAATAGGACCACTCCAAGTCCTTCCGTGGAAGTCTTAGAAGGCGACTTAGGAAACACAAGCTAAACAAAGCTTTTAAAACATCAATGACACCTGCTACAGAAGTACAGAGAGGGTCGTGCTCCTGCAGTGGAGACTAAAAGACCTGATGATGATAATGAAGTCATTTAACGATAACCTTTGGCATCCTTTGGTGACCATTGTCATTTTTGGATGTCATTTAAACCAGGACAGCTAAGGATGCAACATGGAACGTGCTGACGTGAGAAGACTTGACAGATAACCCTAGCAGATATTGCGGGCAAGTGCATTGTCGCAAACTCGTAATGCGTCCAACTCGAATGCCCAACTGCACGAGACGTGGACATGGCAAATGTCACACTCCACAACTTACGCAGGGCCGGCACAGCGGCGGATGTCCAATTGTCCAAGCAGTGACATGTCTGTCTAAGATGTAGATGGACATGCGATGAGTGCTGTAAGTAGTATGTATTTATTACAACAAACAGTTCATAAAATAATTAAGGTATATGTAAGGTCTAACAAAATATATTGGAATTATTTTAAGGGTGAATTTAGTTCATGATTCTGAACAGTTTTTCCCAACATATAATGAAATATGTTTTTTTTTTGTTTTCCATACAAACTCTGTCATCAGCTGATCGGTCAACTTATATGAGAGGCCAAAAAATATTTTTCATATTTCAATATATGTTCCTTGGAAAAAGTTGTTCAGTAACATGGGACTAAGTCACCCTTAAAAAGTTTCAGTATATTTTATTAGCATTATATGTCAGAATTATGTAGAAAATAGGTACCTACTATTGTATAAGGAGTTTATCAGTATTGTAGACTAAACCCACCCTGGGTTTAGTCTACAATACTGATAAACTCCTTATAAACCTCCGATTTTTATTTGGTTGAGTTATAAAAATAATAATTAATTATCAAGTATGGAAAATTAATTTTGTTTTACATAGAAATGACTTACGTGTACGTACTCATAAATGCCACACCGTTTTTAGGCTAACACAAGGGGTAAAAACGGGACTATACTCGTATATTTACTAAGACTCTACTGTCCGTCTGTCAGTCTGTCACCAGGCGGTATCTCATCGTGATAGCTAGACAGTTGAAATTTTCACAGATGATGTAGGTATTTCTGTTGCCGCTATAACAACTAATACTAAAAACAGAATAAAATAAATATTTAAGTGGGGCTCCCATACAACACAGGAGTGAGTCCGACTCGCACTTGGCCAGTTTTTTTCAAGCTACCTACGTATTGTTTACAAAGGGCATTTGATTACACGGCGAAAAAGACACGTCGAAAAAAACATAACACGTTTATAAATTCCAATTCCTTTTACGAGTTTTCCCTTTACATTCTATCGTAGGTATATCAATTTCGAAACAAATTGAAACGTAAGTGCGTACCTGCAAAGCACCCCTTTGTTGCCTTTTGATGCGACAACTCACGAATTTACTTGTAATACAATAAATGTACAATGTACAATGAATGTCGATATTACTACCATAAGCGCGCCTCGAGCGGAAATTATTTTAAACGAGAACGCATCGAAAAATACCTTTTGTTTATTTACAAACAAATAGGGTTGTACCCCAGTCGATGTCGACTCATTTTATTGATGTTGATTTTAATTTACTGATATGTTGTTTGATCGTTATTTGAGATGTCTTTGTTAGCTATTTGAAATGTTATTTTTATATCATTCAACTTGAGCGATGGCTTTATCATAAATATTGACATTGAGTATCGAATTTAATTGAATTTATCGTTTTCGAATGTTTTTTTCAAATGGCCGTAACAGGGCACTTATACAAAGAGACAAGATATATACTACTAAGTCAGTGTTAGCTTTTTGATGTAGTATATTTGTGTTTACGAAATATATTTTAATTAAGCTAAGCGCCTATTTCTCGACCGATTTTCGTGAAAATTTGTGAGCAGGTTCGATATATAGAATTATTTTTGTCGATTCACATTTTTTCCCTGTACGCATAATGCACGTCAAAACGTCGTTTTTACCTGTAAAGTTAATTGAATAAAACTTGCTTTTGTATCATTGTCGGTTTTCATGCGAAAATAACAAAAGCGTGACGTTTTCTTACAGACTCAGAAGTCATCGCACGTAACAATGTTTGCAGACAATTAACGTCGACCTACTAGCAACCAAAATCCCGAAATATCGTCAGTAATTCCTGACACTCATTATGTTAACGTGTGTGTTACACGGGAACTAATTAAAAGTTGGTCGTGTTCAGCTTTCTCTCCGTATATCACTATGTTGTTTTCAAAATGTTAAGCGTAATAATAATATAGCTATAAAGATCAGGACATATCTATTTTATTGCTAAATAGTTCTTGTATACGTGCAACTGGCACATTATTCATAACATCAGTGCAAGGGAAATGTTTTGAGAATATGTGGAATACCATAATTCAACAACTTAAGTATACTTACAATCCCATGAAAAACATAAATGTGAAAATGGGAGCCAAGTTCAAATGCAATAAAAGAATCGAGATCTAAATGGCCGTCAAGTTATGTAGAGAATCTTAAAATTTATATAAGGATCTTAACATTTGACCTGGCTGGTGGCGTGTCTAGATACAAATAAGTTAGGTAGGTACCTAAGGGTTGTTTAATTATATTATGTGAAAGTTATTTCAATTCTTTAATCTTCAAGGTACTTGCTCAACCATAAAAACTCAACTCTTGATTTATTACGAAACTGTAAATTAAAAGGTAGTATGTATGTTATAAGTATTTTAACAGTTTGCCCAGTGAAGTTAATAGTTTAACTATTATATTTATATTTTGAATAGGTAAATATATTGTAAATTAGACAGTTATATATTTCTTCAATATTTAGAAATAATTATAAAGTTATTTATCGCCGGATCAGCTTAAGCTAAACGATCGGCAAACCGATTTGGCTGATTCAGGTTCTGATGGTGAGAAAATATTAAAAATTGAATAATAGAATAACAGGAACGGGCACTAATCCATTTGTATAATTTTGGTACCTAGTAGATACCCACTAGGTACCAAAATTATACAAATGGATTCAGCGGTTCTCAAGTTTTAGTGACAGATATGAATATTTTCATTATATAGATTATTATATGATCGTACTAGCAAAATTTGATTGTTTAACAACTAGAATTACTTATTACTTATATGACGTTTATTGTAGATATTGTAAATAGAAATTATATATTTTACATTGAATGTGGGCGAAGTTTTGTTACCTATTTGATAAAATGTGAGTCACTGAGAGCCAACGCGTGAAAATTAAACAACATCAGTGCCTTCCATTCCATTTCACTTGGCGATAGCGATATGGTTATATTTACAACTCGTCATCTGAGAACTGGGTCGGACGCCACCCAAGTGAAGTGAAATACTGGCGAAACAATAAAGATATGAAACCTAAACCTAGTTATACCTATGGTTTTGTCAATTAAACATTTTAGGAATATTGATATAACTTAATTTCTTTTTGACAGACAATGGAAAAAAATAGCAAAGCGGTCATGACCTGTTTTCACAAACTTTTTCAATTTTTCACGACATCAAAAGAAATTCTTATAAACCTTAAGGAATTTATGTGAACAAGTAAGTATCTTTATATTTATATGATCCTACCAAAACCATACATATGAAAATAGGAGCCAAGTTCAATTTCAGGATATGGTGTGAGTGTTGACTTCACCGACAAAAGAATTGTGATTTCTTAAAGGGTGTCAATTTCTGTAGACAATCCTGAAGTTTATCCTTTCTGCTTTATTTATATGAACCTCAACATTTGAACTGGCAACTTATCTGAAGTTATCTGCCTGTATCTATTAATTAAAACCACTTCTTTTATATTCTTGTGAAGAACGGACATCGCCCGTCTCCTTCCTTTTACTATAACTTCTAACATAATTTAAAAAATGTGGAATTGGTGAACGTGTTAAATAATCACATTGCTTCAAAAACCTGTTCTTCTCATCGGGTGAAAATGTAAATTTTTGGTGGAATATTATTTGGGAGCCATTAAATAGGTAGCAGTTGGTTCCGTATTTAAACAGAAAGCGTGGTCGGGCGACGGAGTCAATATTTGAGATCGACAGCAGTCCGAGTGATATCGGATCGATGCTACCTGATAATTCCAGGTATATCGAGAGGCTTAATTGGGATCGAGTCGTCCGGATGGGGCTTCAGCCTGCGACGCGCGGAGCTTTGGCGCTTCTCTTTATTTATTTGCGCGCTTTCGTGCGATTAATGCGTGATTATGTGTATACATAGGTAGTATGTGTCTGTCTTTTAGTCTATACTAAAGAAAAATAAATTACGTGTATTTCTTGCATGTGTAATAAAACAGTTTTAATATTTCTTGAAATTCTGTGAACATTAAATCAAGTGGAGATCCATAGACCCTGCCTACCCCCCTGGGAAACAGGCGTATGTATGTATTGAAATAAGTAAAGAAAATACTTTTCACCATTTTTTTTTCACAATTTTGTTTTAACATTTTGTCAGCGTGATTAAACAAATCCTAAATATACCCTTGTCAAATTATAGCTTTCTTATTATATCTTATCTTATAGTACTTATAGCCTCTGAGTAAATCCGCGAGACAGACAGACAGATATGGGGAAACTATAAGGGTTCCTTGTTTACTACAGAACCTTACAAAGCTGAGTTATCAATTACCAAATTTCAAAATTCCTAACAATTTCAGATAATTCATCGCTCATCGCAATTCACGCCGAAACACGGGAGCTTTCCGAATGTCCATTTTCGATAAAATTACTCGCTTTCCTACGTCCAAATTAACTTTCACGGTCCAGTATCCACTGTTTACACACCTCAACGTTGCGAACCATCGATTCGATGAATCCATCGAAAGAACTGGATCGAGAATCGAATTCCGAGTTATCCGATTAAGTTCTCGGTCTTCGCGGGAATTGGCGTTAAGTTGGTTAGCAGTAAGAGAGCGCTGTTACACTGACAGGTAAGTTGGCTATTTTCAATTAACTGGCTGTAAATGGAAATAAGTAATTAAAACTGTAAAATGTCTTTGTATTCTAGCTGATTATTACATTATACCAAAAAGAGGAGATACCTAAGTATGAAGTACTAAGCAATTGTGAGAAATATGCATAAAGGTAAATTTGGAAGTTGGTACGTTTTGGTTGGGGTATTCGTTTTATGGAATTGCGGATAATTTATCTCTGGCCTATTTGTCACGTGAGGGATTAAAATGGGATTTAAAATTAGCTAAATTGTATATGTTTGTTAATATATAACATATGGACCACGTTAACATAAAAAGCACAAACACAATAAGCTAAATTCTCATTATGCCGACCAAGCGAGTTGATAATACGAGTATGCTTCGTAAATGTAATATTTGTAAACTTGCGAATTGCAAGACCTTTGATTATAATTTATAATATGCAAGTACCTATAGTACTAATGAATAAATAAACATTTAACTGTTGAATTGTCGTTTATCATAATCATTTCACGAGTGAGGTACTTAGGATTCCAATACAGTATAGACGAAAAGCCATTAAAAATCTATTATATGCTCATATGCACCGAGAAGTGTCTGTGTCAAAGGCATTCCTCAAATACTCTCACAGCATTCAAAATACCTGTTGTGTGAAGCGTGTGATGTGGCTAATTGCGTCTAAAAATATCCATGAACTTTTCTGTTCGTACGTAATGGACATAGTGGACTTTGTTATCTGGCAAGCAATCAATCAGTCGAAGTATTGATTTATTTAGAAACGTGACCTTTCCGTAGCTCCTTCGTTATATTTTATGAATGGGAACCTGAGCGAAATGGTTTCGTTTCGGTAAGTACATTCTCGTTGCTGCTGGTGCTTTTAGTCCTATGCTTACAATATCCGCTTACTACGGCGGGTATTTCGTACATGCATGTTAATTTGGCACTCGCAAAAAAATTGGAAGAATAAGAAAGAGTGAGAGTATTTTATTTATTTATTAGGCAGGTTTGGCTATTGACCAACTCATAGTTTGAAATAAAGTGACAACCTTATCTGCCTACATGATACAGGGTGGAATTGAATTCGTTTTCTTCTTCTATTTTTTTTTAAGTATCCACTATACCCATGATTCAAAGTAATTAATCATTAATCAAAAGTCGAAATTTTTATATTTAAGAAATAGAAAAATTATCTCTTTGATAGGTACCATTACTGTAGTTTTATAAATAAAAAAAACAAATCATGATACGAGTCATGATAAATAAATCTTAAAAAGTATAAATTTCGTTCATCACGTTCGTCACGTCGTCGTAGATTACGTAGTAGGTACCTAACGTTCGTTGCCCTCAACATTTTGATAGTTTGACTACTTTTTTTTTATTTTTTGATGCTTTTTAATTACTGAATTAATTATTTAATTATTGTTACCATATAAAATATCCCGTATCTGAGTATGTTAACAAGTTACATTGATGCTAATGATTTCTATTGCACCCTGCACAAAGTTAACTTCCCATTTCAGGCAGAGACATTTAATAACATTTTGTAATACAAATATGTCAAAATAAATTCTAGTATTTCCAAAGGGGTCCAATTCGGAAACAATAATAGAACTACCTATGTAGGTACTTCCTTCAAATAAAAGCACATGGTTTCACTAAAATATCGGATGTAAGAAATTTTGAACTTTATCCACCTGATTTAAGACTTATATTAAAGTGATGAATGCAAGTTATCTAGGAAAATAATAAACCTAACCTTCTTTAAGAACTTTATAGTCTGTAAAATGAGTGTCGTAAAGTTCACGGGAAGAACTCTTGTTTTTACACTGGAATGCTCTTTAATACTTGTTAGATTTATGAGGTGAAATTTGTATGAAATATATTGGTACTTACGTATCTACTTTATTAGATGATGCGTGCTTTCCTTAAAATAAATAAAAGAGGTTGTAGCTCGACTTATAGTATTCCTTTCAAGTATTCTAACATTCTATAAGCTTAAGCCGCGTACGGAGAGACGGACATACAGAAATTACAGTGTTACGTCCAGCTAGAAACATCGAAACACTAAAAAGGTCTTCACTTAAAAAAAAGCAGCCAATGTCTCCCCATTTTACCATCCGGAAAAGTTTCACAGCACTGCCAGCGAAAAATCCGCTCCATTGGGGCTATAAGCCGTGTTTTCTTAATTAAAACGACCGTATCGAGTTATTTAACGCTTTTTTTGCTAGAAGCGGGCCGGATTAATTTATATTTTGTTTTAGTTCATTCACTTTTCAAGTTACAGATCTGGCGCGTGCTTGAATTAGGGTTGTCGGTTGATCTAAGATGTAATATTTAGTTAATATGATTAATGTAAGGGTTGACAAACATATAGTGGACCTCGCCATATACTCAGAGTAAAAAAAATTTAACACAATTTAAATGGCACCGCCCATAACACGCAATCGTTTCAGATCCATTAACATTACTAGCTATGCCCATGGGCTTCACTCCCCGTGGGAATTTTGAATTAAAAACTATCCTTTGTTCTTTCCTGTTTCTTAAACTATATCCATGGGTTATATCCATACCAAATTTCATCTAAATAGGTTTAGTGGTTGAAGCGTAGAGGTAACAAATAAACAAACAAATATACAAACTTACTTTCGCATTTATAATATTTATTACACATGAAAGTTCAGAACATATTGTAACAATCAGATCAGTATTTAGTGATTGATATTGACATCTGTTGCTTGCCTTTGGCAATCGTTCATTTCATTTTTATTTTTGAGTTTTTATTACTTTACTATACGTGCTCCTACAGTGAAGACGAAAAAAGACCGATGATGATGATTTGTTACAAATAGTATTACTTTCTCTAACTAAATGAGATTAATTTATTTGTAGACTGCAAATAAACTAGTCTCATCATCTTTCATCGTCTCATAGTTTGAAAAAAGTTGCAAGATTTTAACTGTTGAAAGTTGAACTAACTTAAAAATTGTTAACTTTACACACTACCTACCAAACACAGTAATGAATGGATTGAAACTTGTATATTAAAATATGGAAAGCACATAATATACGTATTTTCTTATTCTAAAATGCTACAACCCTAGTTTTGGTACCCGAGATGCACGTTTATTGTCTGCAAAGAAAGTGAAACGATAGCGTCATGGCGGACTCTCACGGGTTCATCCTACTTTGTTTTGTCAAAGCGGGGGAAATATATTGGAGCAAAAAGTCGGTTATGTAACTTATGTAGCGATAACTACACAGATGATTATGTTTATCATTGTTGCGTCAGCGATGTGGATCGGCTAACTTATTTGCCTCATCAGTAAATACCTTAAAGTCTATAAAGCCCTGTAGAATTAAAATGAAATAAAATGTTGCTCAATATAGGAGCGATAAAATTTAGCCAAACATAAAAGAAATTAAACCTTTTTAGAATTTTCTAAAAACTCTTACTTAGTTTCTATTGGTACCTGTTTATTAAAATATATATCTACCGAGATTTTCCAGCGTAGCATACTGATATCATTATTATACCATGGGATAATATTATAAATATTGCAATTACTCAGTCAGGGCTTAGAGATTTACTTAAAGTAACTAAGTAAGAATGAATGACAGAAAGTTCTTTCGCGCACCATCCGAATTTAAAAGTAAAGAGCTGTATTCCCAAGTGACAGAGGTAGTTTTTTCCAATGTATGGTTTCCATAACTGATACGTCACAAATTGAAAGATTGAAATCTGTTAATATTCAAATTTAAAGATGTCACTCAAAAAGTACGTTGATAAAATGAGTGAATTTATGACCATTTCAGACAAATGCGAATATCTGGATTGGAAATACACGCCTCCCTAGTATAGATTTCGAAATTGACAGCGCATTTATCTAGGTATACCTAGATTTAACTAGTAAGGAATCTTTAATTAAACCGAGTTTACTCAGATGCCTATGTTATTAACATGAGAGAGAAAATATGATATCATTATTGAAAGTGACCGATGCGTTACGAATCATTGATGAGCTAAGGCGCCAGGTATCGATTTTGAGAAAAAGGGTCTATTTGAAAATCAAAACATTCTTTGGGTTTTTATGTTACCAATTAGGTATACACGTACAACATTGAATAAACATTAATATAGTGCATTTTATGATATAAGAGTTTAACCAATGAATATTTATTGTGCAAATTTTTGTTAAAATTTCAGAGCTTCTTTTTACCGTGTGGTTATTAATTAATCATATCCTGGACTGAACTTTGTTAGGCAACCCATATGCAATATCTTTATTGACATATTAAATTAAACATAAAATACGTTTAATCAAATAAGCATGTTGGTGAAGGTCGTTCTATATCAGGATCTTGACCAGAACGTTGCCTCTCTTACGCCTCCTCCGAGGCAGAGCATAGTTCAAGCATGGTACAGCTGGTGGGGCACAGAGGGCATAGGAGGAGGTCTTGCATGGTCTGATAGTCATGACCACACTCGCACTGTGCTTCTGCTTGGTCAATACAGCGCCAGAGCGCCAAATTGTGTTTACATCGTTCTACCTTAGTTCGGAGGCGATTTAAACACCTTCATGTAGCCCATGGCAGTTTATGACTTGGCGGTAGGTCCCTGATCCTTTTCCTCCTTCTATTTCAGAGCTAAATTTAATATAACGTGTGCTTACGTAAGTATGGGTATTGTATGTATTGTATTCTCGCTTATGGACCCACATAACATTTTAAATATTTTTCCTAATAATACATTTAGTATTTTAGATTTTTTTTATGAGCCTATAGTGCCCCTTGTTGGGCAAAGGCCTCCCCTCTAGTCTTCCAAAAACATTCATTGATGAGTATTTTAGATTGTGCGAAGCAAATGAACGGTTGGCATCAAAATGCCTCTGTATCGCCAAGGGTTTGGGGTAGCCCTTGCCATGCCCCAACGCTGGGCTAAGACGTACCTAATATGCGTCAACTAATCTATCCCGTCCGAGCATTGTAGTGGATCCCGCAGGATCTTAGGGATCTCGAGACACCTTAAAGGAGTCTGTAGACATTGTTGAGGATAAAGGAGCTTATCGCGCACATGCTGAGAGGATTGGCGTAATTATAGCGATACAAGTGGGGTTATTGCTACAATTATTATTAACAGACTTCAAACAAGGAGGTTATCAATTTATTAGGTATTTTATGTTTTGTACCTATGTTACGCAATATCTTCGCTAATTTTATGGGCCGATTTTGACAATTAAGTATATTTTATTTGAAAGCCTTTAGTAGTTATTGGATCCCATATTAATTTGGCGAAGATATGTAGTTTAAATAGAAAATCGTGGAAGATAATGAAGTCAGTTGGTTTTTTTTTGTTAAGAAATAATTATTGTTGTCTAAGGTAATTAATTAATAATTAAGGCTGGCGTCGCGACTCACGAAAGAACTGTAATTCCTGTTTACTCATGTCAATTCACCGCATTGTAAAATGCCGTCCAGCCAATTCAAACCGTTCTGAATCGTACCTTAGAATGTATCTATACTTTGATCAAATGCTATAAAATGAATTCACCCCCCTTTTTTATTTTCATTTGTGTTCTCCGATTATTCGAACACGCCTGGACAAATTTGGAAAATTCTTTTATGGTTTTAAAGGGTATACTTCTGAGGTGGTGCCATAGAAATTTTATCAAACTCGGTTGTGTAGTTTTGGGGTAAAGTCGGGTTTTTAGTTTTGAAAGATTATAGTACAATCGCACAAAGCTGACAATCAGCTGACGCTTGAAAGTGACGTTGACGTGTGATTGTGTTTGCTGATTTGCTCGCAGTTAGTATTTGCATGTCACAGCCGGTTGCATTGACGAGGCAGAGGGAGGGATCCAGATTGATCAATTTGATTGAATTATTAAGCGAATTGTTAGTAAGCAAGTAGATTATCTTAGCAAAGAACTTGTAGCATTGATAGATTATACTTTATTTGCTTAGTCTTTGCAATTATTGGATGTCTGTTATTATGTACAGTTGAGGGCAGATCAACCTGACCCCCCTGACGGTAGAGGTCGTACGGTACATAGGCCGCTTTGAACTGTCCCCGACTATACATAGTAAGTCTCGATTTTGTTTCGGTTTGCCAAATCTTATTTTTGTTTCAACTGGTTAAGCCAACATAAAGTTCAGATTCGTCAAACGCATTTCTTTATGATAAAATAAATTTAAAAAAAATCACACATGCTCGGAAATGTAAGGCATTATTGTATTAAAAAGAAGACACGAAGTTTGTAATAAAATAAAGTAGTTTTATTTTCATACCTACTTTTTTGGCCTAGGCCGGTTGACAAATCTGAACTTTTTATTGGCTTAACAAGTTGAAACAAAAATAAAGCTTGGCAAACCGAAACAAAATCGAGACTTGACTAATTATTACTCTTGCGTCGCTTGACAAATCGGGATCAACACGAGCGGTTAAAAACGCTTCACCAATTAAACCTTTTTTTTTACTTGACGAATTGCTTACTAAATCGAATTAAGGTTCTTTCTAGATATATCTCTACAAATAAATAGTGATCTATTTTAACTGTATGTGGCTGCATGTCAGTGTGTGCCGAAAGTTTAGCTCGTAAATAGAAGCCTTTATTCGCATAAAGTCCACTATTTCAAAATGACTTTAGTATATTACAGAATGTATATGTTAGTTCACATGTATATTTAAGTCGATTGAGGTACTTGCACCTAATGCCTGTAGTCTGTAGAGAATATGAAATTTTCTGGAAAGTCTATGAGAATATCTAAAATATAATATTTCATTACTGAAACCTTTCTCAGATGAGAGCTATGAGTAATTTGATATCTTTCAGTGGAAAGGTTTAATTGTTCCTTGTTTATCTAAAATGAAATATTAGTGAGACGCGTAGGTAGATACAGTCAACAAGCCAGAAGGTGAAGTTTTCCTTCAAAAACAGGCATTGAAACGTAATATTTTGTTAAAGAAATAAAGATTCTTTAACAATATAATGTAATGGCAAAATTGTAATTAAATTAGGTAGCCTTATGTGCTGTTGTCTGTACTTATTGCTATTGTTGCTGTGTACACAGCTCAACTTAATATAAGGTAGTAGTCAAGCTATGTATTAAGTGAAGCTATTTAATTATGAGCCATTTTCTTTTATAACACACTGGTCAAATAGATTTTGAAATAGTATGTCGCGATATACGTAATATTATTATACGTAATATGCCGTGTGGTTTCCGGCAGAGTAGAATAGGGCCACTCCAAGTCCTCCCGTGGATGTCGTAGAAGGCAACTGACGAAATACAAGCTAAACCAAGCTTATAAACATCAATGAGACCTCTCCAACCCGTCTGGCCAGCAAAGAAAGTGTAGGCCAAAGTCCTCTGGCTGCTCTGGCCAATTGTCTCTGGTAGTACAGAGAGGGTCGTGCTCCTGCAGTGGAGACAAAAAGACCTGATGATGATGATGACGATGTTATACGTAATTAATCTACGCAAGTAGGATATTCACCACCCAAGCAGCACAAAACAGCATTATATCAAACATATAACAGCATGAAATAATGCACAAAGCATTATATGGAAATCGTATTTTAGCATTATAACTTTTGTACGATTCTTTTACGTTTAATTTGGGCCCCAACTTAGACAGCCTTGAGCTTTATATCAGCAGTTTAATGACAATACAACTTTTGTATATTTCCTTTAATAAAGTCAGTAAAGAGCATATCCCTATGCTAAAGACATTATTTGTAACTTCATTACGATTGGTATACAGCTTTTTATTTGACAATATGTTGATTTAATCCTCTTATAATGCGTACTCCATTATTTTCTACGTAAATATATTATCACATAGATTAAAAAAATATACATTTATTGGGTCAACATATTATGGCGTGCAGATATTATGTGATGTGATGTAAATAGAAAATTAATTTTGCGTGAGAGATCTTTATTCTGTGTTTTTAGTGAAATGGACCTGCGGGCATAAATTTACTGTAAACATATATAGGGTTTATGGTAAAAAATAAAGGCGCCCTCGCAAAAATTATTTGTAAAAACATAACCTAATATATAAACGTTTTGTAAAATATACGCTGTTAACACAGTTTTTACACATATAATTTGCTTTTTCGGTCATCCGTGAATAAAAGTGATCAACATTAATGCTGTTTGAACAGATTTTGGTGACTTCAAATTATCACAAAAAATATTATAACAAAAGACAACAGAAAACAAATGGCGACAGATAAAATTAAAGTTTTATGTAGAAGTCGGTTTGCAAAGCTAAGTTATGATCAATTTATTACTTGTGTATTTAAAAATACATTAAATTAGATCAAAATACAGCTATTGGCTTTATTTGCTTTTTAATAAAGTAAAAAAACTAAGCAAATGCATTATATCTTATTTAGCCAAAGCTGGTGTATGACTAGCATTATATTAACAAAATCACAGATCAATATACAGGTTTTAATCGTCAAAAATGTTTAATTACAGTTTAAAACATTATACAATCATTGATTAATGTTAATATAATGCATTATATAAGCAAATGCATTATATAAGCAAATGCATTATATCTTATTTAGTCAAAGCTGGTGTATGACTAGCATTATATTAACACAATCACAGATCAATATACAGGTATTAATCGTCAAAAATGTTTAATTATAGTTTAAGACATTATACAATCATTGATTAATGTTAATATAATGCATTACGCTTTTCAAATGATCGATATATGTTAATAGTTTTCAAGATAATTTATATTAAAATTATCGGATGTTAATTTACGACTGTTGGCATTGTATTATATATTTTTAAGACTATTATACTGCCCAACTAAGCGCAAAAACGGTATCTCAGTAAACGCGAGTTTCGAGATATTTGGACTTTTGTAAAAGTAGTTATATTTTTAGTTTTAAGATAGATATAGTTACAATTTTAAAAACGGATATTCAATATTAAGTTTATTATTTTTTTGAATAGTTAGATCAACAAAAATATTTGTGGAAATAACTTTTTCATGAGATACTGCTACACGGCTTAGTTATTATGAAATAAAAAAATGAGTTACCTCTATCCGGTTTATTGCTTCCATACATGTCTGTATGTAAAATTATTAAAATCTTCTGTCAAACAAAAAACGCATAGTTTTAATGAAAAAAAAATTAATCTACCTGTTTTAATAAAGTATTATACCTTTATAACAAAAATTACACAAAAGAAATCAAAAAAATTATGTTATTCATTGTAATATTTTTAATCAAAAGTTGGAAGTTCTCTCCAAAAAGACATCCTTTTTTGGGGTCTAATATTTTCAAAAGATTTTAAAATATTTTCTTTTTTGTTTTTCGATATGCCTTCCGGTACAGTTTTCTTCTTGGGTGGCGGCAGAACTTGACTTTTCAAAATTTTATTTCCAATAATACTTGCCGTAATAGGGTCTTTAGACCACCCAGTTCTATAAGTCAAATCAAAACTACCTCTGTTCACCTCCACTTCTATCATTTCACTTATACAATGTCCTTTTTTATTAAGTACAAATATTTTTAAGGGGTGATTCAGTCCATCATATCGAAAAACTTTTCCCGATAAATGTATATCGAAATACGAAAAGAAAATTTTCATATTCCATAGTAATTATATCACGTGACTACTTCGATATGTATGAAAACCGAAAAAATATTTTTCGTATTTCGATATACATTTATAGGGAAAAGTTGTTCAAAATGATGGACTGAATCACCCCTTAAAATATTTGTACTTAATAAAAAAGGATATTGTATACAAAATGAGACCGTATCACTTAAACTTTAAGGGTCAATTTTATTTGCCACTGCAACCGTATCTCAAGTAGGCAAAATAATTTGCGGGTCATCTAAGCACAAATTTACTAAGCTTTATAGCGGTAAATCAGTGTATACTTACAACTATGACGAGTTGCCGCTTATCGGCTAAGAAAAATTGCTGACGACTTTTAAGGGATTTGGGGGTATCCAAATTTACGGCTAATTGCTTTCGTCATATTGATATACTTCTAATACCCTTAGTGATATGTAAAATTGAGATAGAAAAATCTTTCTTAAGGGTTTTTCAGTTTTTCTCATGTTCTAACCAAGATACCGCTAAGTGCCTTAATGCATTAGATGCGTATTTCTTTAAACTATCCGATGGCATAAAAATCAAATTTTCGAATTTTTTTGAGATACCGCTTTTGCGCTTAGTTGGGCAGTATATACCAATAAGCATTATCACAAGAGATAAATGCCGATATACCAATTTTAATCTTTGCTAGTGCCAAATTAAAGTGATTATTTATCTTAAGGTCCTAAATCCACATTTATTTAAGATAATATACAAGTTGTGTGCTGCTTGGGCAATGGTAAACTAGTAATGATTAGTGTAATTTAGTTATCACACAATATAATCATGTTCGCTTATAATTTATACATAAAATAATCATTTGTGTAATTTATCTTACTTGTAGTTTTATACCTAGTACTAGCTTTTCGGGCTGCAAGCAGCCCGCGGTTTTTCGTGTGGCTGTTGAGGTAGGCTAAATATGTTTCCAGTTCAGAAAATGGGTAAGTTTGTATGGAGGACAATTGTCGTTGTATGGCGGCCATCTTGAATTTTGAAAAAAATAAAAAAACAAGTGACGCTCGTCAAATTGCTTACAACCCCCTACATTTTGGAAAAAAATCACGCTCCTAACCCCAACCGTTTCCACAGGCCGTACCTCTTCCACATCAGGTTTCTGCAGATCCTCAAATGTCAGATTTTTCTGGTACTCACTGGAGCACCCTCTATACGACCATACATCAACCTAAACACCTACCACCCTGGAACAGGGCAAACAACTATGTCAATCAGTGAGTGAGTCAGTGAGTGGTAATGTAGGTTTATATTATACCTAGTACTAGGTATACATTAAAACATTGCAGGACACTCGTCTAGACGCAATAGAAATGACAATTAAATTACGTCTATAGCCGTAGTACTGAAGTGCTATTTTTGTAACACGGAGTCACCTAAAACAAATGGTTTTTCCATACAAAAAACGTTTGTTTAGTGACACCGCGTTTGAGAAATTGCACAAGTGCAATATTTTTACGCATTTAACGCATCACTTTACACACAACTTTTTATCACATCTGCACTGAAATATAAGCAGAAAGTTTACACCGGTGAACCGAAAGAGGCGTTTGTAGATGAGAATCCAGTTTAATATTAATTAGACTCGGCTTGGGTTGTGACCTCAAGCCCTTTGAATATTTCAGCACGGCATTCTGTTGGTAAATACATCAAGCCTGGTGCAGAGGCATCTGTGCTGAACATCTGTAAGTGATACCAGTACAATAGGCCGAATGTTATGGGTCTATGACCTTTTGGTTGATAAGCCTTCTTTACAGATATAATACATTCGTATATCGATGTATATTTTTTTTTTATATAAGGACAAATTACACTGATTGAGCTAGCCCCAAAGTAAGTTCGAGACTTGTGTTATGGGAAACTAACTCAACGATACTATATTTTATAACAAATACATGTATAGATAAACATCCAAGACCCAGGACAATTTGAAAAAGGCCATTTTCCAATTTGCCCTGGCTGGGGATCGAACCCAGGACCTCCGGATTGGCGGTCTAGCGTGTTGACCATTACGCCACGGAGGTCGTCAAATATGTATATGTCATGTATGTTGAAAAATAAGCAAAAATATTTATTACTCATTCAAGTCATTTTTCTGTATTAGAGCACGGTCTTAAGAGTGCTCTTACCCTAGACCAAACTACACTTTTCGATACAAACCTAGTCTACGTTTTATTTCGAAACGACATCACCGATTTCGGCAAAATTTTGTAATTTCAAATATATTGCACATATCTAAGCATTTAATTGGTTTGTACAGTCAAAATATGAACTTGAAATAGAATATAGTGTGTTATATCATTTTTGACCATCGGTATGGGAAACTTATACATCCTTATATTTCCTTTCCAGTCCATAATTTAACCGTTGGAAACTAATTATAACCCTAGATAATTGCAATTTCTTTAAAATTACAATTTTTTACCGAAGTCTGACATAGATATCTGTGGACATGTGATTTCAAAATAAAACGTTGACTACGTTTGTATGGAAAAGTCTAGGGTCTATGACATAGATATCTGTGGACATGTGATTTCAAAATAAAACGTTGACTACGTTTGTATGGAAAAGTCTAGGGTCTAGTCTTAAATAAAAATCAAAGTCAAATCAATATTTTTGTTATAAGATTGTGTTCGTGTGATCGAAGTTCGTAATCGTCAATTTCAAAAACTATGGCACACAAATAATGTGTACATAAATACAAAATTTTGTAAAAGTACTTAGTCACTGTCTTCAAATTAAATTTTCAATTTTCGAATTAAAATATAACAACTTGAAGGTGGCGGTACAGCGGGTAAACTAAAGAGTTTTATTATAGACCGTTATCCCGCCCGGAAAACGAGAGGCACTGTCAACACAAGCCCCATAAGACGTGAAGATGATTTGAAACCCCGTTTACAACTGGTAATAAAAAATGCGCCTTTGGCGGATTATGGCGCCATGTTACTGTAAAAGGCTGTTCTGTTTTATGATTGTTTACACTGACTTTGCCGAGGAGCACTCAAACCTGAAAGTATGTACACGTGTGTAAAGAATATGCTCTGAAAGGAAACGAAAATAGAATGGATTTCTTGAGCACTGACATTATTGAACACAAATTATAATCCTCATCATCGTCATCAGGTCTTCCTATTTTCTCTGCAGGAGCACAACCCTCTCTGTACTACCAGAGCCATACGTGGTCAAAGCAGACAAAGGACTTAGCCTACACTCTCCACGCTGGCCAGACGGGTTGGACAGGTCTCATTGATAGTTATAAGCTTTGTTTAGCTTGTATTTCCTAAGTCGCCTTCTACGACATCCACGGGAGGACTTGGGAGTGGTCCTATTCTACTCTGCCGGAAACCACACGGCATTTTACACAAATTATAATAATGGGTGCAAAAAATTTACCACATTTTCTTCTACACTTTCATCCCAGCTCAATATCTTCTAGTTAGAGCGTAAGGCTTTCAGAAACTTTTTCATTTCACGGATGCACAGCTGAATGTCAGCGCTCGTGTATAAAATAAAACCTTTTTGGGTCTCAATTGTTCCGCGAGTCGTGCGTCCCTCGGACGAGGCAATGGGTTGCATGGCACCAGTCGCCCGGCATTGTTCCACATTTTTATTCCTTTGACGCTCGCAAATGAATTCTCAGTCAATCTCGCGCCGTGAAACGTCATGCAATCGTAAAAACGTGGAATTACCGCCCTTGTCTTTATGTCGGAGCTTCGCTTATTTATAAATTGGCTTGAATTGATTCTGCTGAATAAATTGAAAATTCGTGAAAATCAAAAGTTTCTTTCAATATAGTTTTTTTTATATTATAGAAAAGCCTACTAAAAACAATGTGCTAGCCAACTTACGCGACGACCACGCCAGTAGTCAACTTGAAATATTTATTATTTTGCCGATATAAATACACTTATCGCCTTACAACGATTTAAAGCTATTTTGCGCGCAAAAGAATTGGCAGGCAAAAAGTAAATAATAACGTATAGGATTGGATAGATTTTATTTATTAAATAGACAATATCAGTGTCGTAAAATGTACCTATAAAATGTAAAGCAATAAGTTTGCTATAATTTAAAATTTAGACGAGCCGTTATCATCTTCATTATTATGTCTTTTTGTCTCGGACAAAAGTTCAGCTGTCCGGATGAGGTTTGTTTAATGTATCATATCACGAATACACATAGGTGGGTAAGTGATTAATGTTTGCGGTATTTGTCACACAACCCACATTTTCACTAAGCTTATCTATATGTAAGTCATTTGCAAATATAAAATCATTACATGCATAATGCTTATTAACCTATTATATAGTCATGTTTTATTCAGTGAAAACAGAAAATGCAAACATGTAAAATTTAATTTTCATTGTAGGTGAAATTAAAAGGTAATTTCGGAAATATTTATAGAATCCAAACGTTAAATAGGCAAATTGAAACTAAGTTAACTATTTGTATTTGACAAAACATGTTGCGGACTTGCGGATATTTTTCTGTTTACATTTTTGACGATGCATATGTGTTTTTTACACAAATTACACGTGTATTTTACAGTAAGTGTTGGTTAAGTTCCTTCATGCTATTCGTGCGTTGAACTTATAGGTAGAGGCAGTTACCTACCAATCAATTTATTTTTGACCCAGGAAAATTCCTTCATAATCAGATTTTTTTAGTCTCCACTGCAGGAGCACGACCCTCTTTGTACTACTAGAGCCTTACTTGGACAGAGCAGCCAGAAGATTTGGCCTACACTCTCCACGTTGGAAAGACAGGTGGGAGAGGTCTTATTTTTGTTTACAAACTTTGTTTAGCTTGTATTTCCTAAGTCGCCTTCTACGACATCCACGGAAAAAACTTGGGAGTGGTCCTATTGTACTCTACCAGAAACCACACGACAAAATACTCAGGAAACTTCTTTATTTTATCTAAATACCTATAATTTTAAAAAGATACGAAGATACGGCAGGCACGCACGAGGAACAGCGGGTCATAGGTAAATCTTGTTTATTACCAACTACCATTCGTCAATCGTCAGGGGAAACACGGTATCAATACAAACTATCCCCAACCAAACTATCCATTGCTGTCGAGTCATGTGTTGTTTGTTGTATCTCTATAGGCATCGAGCAAGTTTGATTCATAAACGAAAAAATATATTTCATATGTAAAATTGTTACTGCCTCAATGTTTTAATTTTTTAGCTTGAACCATCCTTGCTGTATAATTATCTTTAATTATTAACAACGCTAGGTAATAACAGTACCTGTCTACCTTTTAAAGGTACGACTTTGATCGTGGATTTGTAAACTGATAATTAATATACATACGACCTATGTATAATAGAGCAAGAGCCGTGAATTTCCTCCAGACTTTCCTCATTCTATAAAATCTGACAGGTTTCTCAGCGCGTGCTTTCAAGAGAGATAGGATCGATATCTATATGTTTTTTTTCCTTATTTGTATAATAAAGACTTTACAAACCAACGATAGTCTTATTATGATGGTTGTTTTATTGTGACTTTGGGCGGTAAATGGTAAGTAAGTAAAAATACTTTATTGCACCAAAACACAGGAAAATAACATTTTAGTAAACTAGATGTACCTACAATAGGCCTTATCGCCAAGATACTAAACAAACCAAATATGACCAAACTCAAAACAAATATACCAAAATGTAAAAAATATTACCTTATTCGTGAACTCGTAAAGCGTGACTTACTAATATTATCTTCGGAATTATATTAATAATCACGTGATTAATTGCCAGTAACTCAAATACGCGGCAACCTTTTGATTCCCATCATAATCTTAATAAGCTGTAGTGTGGGTAATATGTAGTAGCATAGTACCTCACTATTTAGAAGATGTTTTTTTATTAGTCAGGTAGTTGTGATATATATACGTGGAAGAGACATACCCGTTATAAATCTAACCACAGGCTATACTAGACCACTATAGTATAATTGAATTAAAATAATAGTAAAAGAAAAAAATAAATTTACATTTCCATACAAAAGTGTTCAGCCGCCCGGGCAATTTGTATGGTAATGTAGTTTATATTCTGTTTTTATTGCTGTTATTTTTATAATATTTATATTAGAACTTTTTTATTTATTTAGAACATTTAAGGTGGCAGAAATACAGGATATGCTTGATGTGAAATGCGCGAGAGTCGTCTACGATGGTATGGACACGTAATGCGCCGAAGTAGTGACCAAATCACTAGGGAAGTTCTGGCCATAGACGAGGGAAGACGTGGAAGAGGACGACCCCCGACCACCTGGATTAGGACCGTCACCGGAGATATGAGGACACTGGGCATTAGTCCAGAGTTAACACAGAACCGCCAAGAATGGCGAAAATGTATCAGGAGGGCCGACCCTGTATAGGAAAGAGGCCAGGAGATAGATAGATTTTTATAATATTTATACTATAGTGATCTAATATAGCACGTAGTTTGATTTATTACGGGTAGGTATGTCTCTTCCACGTTGTTTAACCCCTTGCCATGCTCTATCGCTGCCCCATTGGGGATAAAGATGTAATAGTATGTATGTATGCCGTAGATAGAGGTGGTTTCATGGAAACTGTATTAGTACTAAGTGTTCTGGTAAGAAGTACTTATATAGGTACCACAAGAGACAATCGCAACGAAACAATAGACGTGCGGTGCACGACAACTAATATCACAAGTGCTAATATGTAGAGTAGCTCCCGCCTGAGTCCCGCCTCTAGGGAACGGGGCTGTCAAGTTAATTGAGAAACGTATCGATTCTGCTATATTCATTTAATTTTATAGGCAGGAGAGGAAAATTAAGAACAAGCAAACACAGAAAAAGAAAATATGGGCTAATGTCATGTAGACCATTTTATAGGATTGACATACAACAGTGTCGTGAACAAATATTTTTGACAGGGTAGGCACTGATCTTACTAAATTAAAAGAAAGGCAAAATAGGTACTATCATACAAACTACCATAAAATAAAACGTTAGCCGTACGATACTGACGTCCAATTTCATTGTCAAACCAAATTAGGCTTTACCATTATAAGTTAGCGCTCAATGTTGCTTGACACTGAAAGGTGGGTACGCAGTAACGAACGTCCGCCTTGTGTACCTCTGTTTTAGTAACCCCCCTGGGTAGATAATTTCTATGTGTCTGTATAAAATGCACGCTACTGACAGATAAAGGCCACTCAGTTAACAGTATGTGTCCTGTTCATGTTACGACAAATACACATAGGTATCATTAACAGTAATGCGTATGAACGTAAGCAATTAGTATTCCTAATCGACGCTAAGTACTGTTACCGAGCAGTCACTTCACGATAACGCACTAATATTGGTAACAAGTGAATACTAGCACACTAGGTCACACTCTTTCGCAGGGCTGCCATTTGCAGATGCAAAATAAATATTTTTCCCCAAAAACGAAGTTTCCTGGACAAAATTATTTTTTGGTACTGTTAACAGAATAAAACGATACAAAATAATGTCACTTGTCATTGATCATATCCATTTTAAAGTGATTTTAGATTTATTATTGCTGAAAACTACTTGACTCCAAGAAACTATGCCGTCATTATTCTTTATTTTTATCTATGACGTTTAGAAAAACGTATCTGATTTGAGTAGTTGGAACCTGCTTTATAGTATAAAATGCAACCCTACTTTTAAAATAAGGGCTTTTGATATTTTTCATCCAATTATGGCTATTTAAAAAGGTTGTCATAAAGAAAGAATATTTGTTCGTCAATCACCAACAAAGCGAGAAATATTTTTGGACGATTTGCAGAAACAATGATAGTCTAGAATTTACATAAATATCACTACGTTTTATATCTCAAAACCGATCAGAAAATTTATTTGCTGTCCCAATAACTGTCGTATGAAAACCCTATTGCCTACTGTGAGGCGTGAATTCAGCATTGCATTGTTATCAGCAGTACGTAGCACGCACACACAGGAAGACATAAACAATTCGTGTTACCTGTCAACACGCCGGTGCGAGTATGTTTGTGTGCGGCGGACTACGGGGCGGCATGTGAAGCCTGCTTGTCACTTTTCAGTAAGCGTCACATCACATCTACTAAATAATGCAATCACCTTAATTGTTAGGTGTGAACTTGGATAATATTGTATTACTCAGTATTGCCAACGTATGTTTGTGTGCGGCAGAATACGACGTCAGAACATAAAACCAAAGGAGATAGTGAAGTTGTAGAAGTAGTAGAAGAAATTGTAACAAGATGTAAGCCCATAAACTTATTACTTGTAACAATTTTTCTTGATAGACTTGAAAATGAGCAGCTGTTTTGGCCCGGCATTGAACTACTACCTATTTATTATTGTAAGTATATAAAATCTTAACGTAATAATTATTTACATAACTATTGTCTACTAAATATTTAACAAATACCACGGAGCCCGAGGAGGTCATGGCTAGAGAATAATGTTTTTCTGCTAGTTGACCGACTTACACATTTCAAGGTTACTGGTTTACTGCGCTTACCTGGAAATAAGAAAATCACATTTAATTTACGTCATAATAAGTTATCATACATTTATTTTTAATTTCTTTACGAAATCTCGTATTTACACAGTAAATACACATTGACTTTGACCCTATGCACAGCACACATAATAAATTAGTAAATGTGTAAGAACGCGTAGGTGTGTTAACAACGCTGAGCTACGAGTAGTTATGCGGATTTGAATAAACTACACACGACTTGATGTTTTAAAAAATATTGCGGTTGAACGATTGGTATTCCCCGAAACAATAGGTAATATTTTTTTATTTATTTAATTTATTGCACTGCAAATCTTAAGAACAAAAGGTACAACTTAATGCTAAGCATTGTCTACCAGTTCACAAACCTTTGCGACGAAGTAGAAAAAAGGTAGAAGGGGTGCAAATTTTACAAAATCTCACCAAATTTCTAATCCTATTTTAAGTATTTTAGTTTTGTAATTACTGTAAACTAGCTTCGGGATAAGAACTATCCTATGTCCTTCCTTGGGTATCAAACTATATCCATATCAAATTTCATCTAAACAGGTTTAGTTGTTGAAGCGTGAAGTGGTAACTAACAAACAAATATACAAACATCACTTTCGCATTTTTAATATTAGTAAGATAAAACAGAATAAAACAAGTAGGCAAAATTTTCTAAAAGCATTTTCCCTCACATCGTTGGCAACCAGTGATATGGGTTTTAATTAATGCCCACATACAAACATCTCACTTTTCACACAAAGCGGTGGGAGATAAGGCGTCGAGTTTTTCCCTTCATATTACACAATAATTAAGATTACAAATACAGTCTTTGTAATTGGTGATTTCATCTGCCCCGGCGTCGGGCCTTTGTGCGCTGGTTCTCAACTGTTTAAGGTGCATACCGTGCAGAAGGGGCGCCATTTTAAATGAATTGTTTTATCGTGATAGTAAACCATTAGGCCTCTTCAACTTGTTTGGCCAGCGTGGAGCGTGTAGGCCAAGCTTTCTGGCAGCTCTAGCCAAGTATAGCTCTGGTAGTAGCAGAGAGGGTCGTGCTCCTGCAGTCGAGACTTAAGGGTCCTCCCCGCGCTAACGACCTTGAAAACACAAAAAAATTAATTTCTCTTTCTGTAAGTGAGATTATCAGAAACCCTCGTACAACTTTTTAGCTAGTATCCTTAAGTTTCATTAGAACCTCGAAAATCATTGAAATAAAATACCCTGAATTTTCCTTTGCAAAAAATACTAAAAACGGCCATTTTTGACTCTTTTTGTAAATTCTAAACCGGATAGTATTTCAATGACTTTCGAGGTTCTAATGAAACTTCAGGATACTAGCTAAAAAGTTGTACGAGGGTTTCTAATAATCTCACTTACAGAAAGAGAAATTAATTTTTTTGTGTTTTCAAGGTCGCTAGCGCAAGGAGGAGCCTTAAAAGACTTAAAGATGATGAAGCTTAGGCATTAATTAGATAGACCTTTAAATTATTTTATGAATTCGAAGGGAATCACCGTTCAGAGTAACAAAAGTAACTATTATTAATTAATACAAGTATCATTGTGAACGGAGAAATTGATTAGCTTTTTGAATTATTATAACTTTACACCAGAGATTACGACACGAAGTTTCTGTGGGTTAATTTGATTTATTTGCTATTTTATATACACTATTTGTTAAAATGACAACCCTCACTACAAATAATATTTGCCCAACTATATTGGTCTCTTTGACATCGACCCGATTGCGCAATACACGAGGTGTGTACGTACATCTCATATTAATTTATGAGTTAGTCAGATCGAAGCATATCGGCAGAAAGTTTATTCAAAAAGTCTGTGGAAGCTTATTTATTTATCATCTTCTTTTAAAATGTAGCTATTTTTATGAAAGTAGCGCCTTTTGATCTGCTAGTGCGCCTTAAAAGCGACAACAGAGCTGGGATAATCTAATTTTAGTTTTATTACAAGCAGGCATTTTCATACAGCGACCTTATTAAAAGTACTTGTAATTTGAAACGCTCTCTTGTTAATGCGCTTTACTTTATGAAGATGTTTATTAAACCTTTTGATAAAATCAGTTTTTATTTTATATAAGGCGTTGGCTACAGAGCTAAAAGTTATATTCGTAATTCATTTTTTCGATTCGTAATATTATTAATATAATTGTTTTTTGCTACGTTGCTTTTCTGTATGCACCTTTTTGATAGGCATACACAGTTGTGTATACCTATCAAAAAGATACATACAGAAAATCTGCGAGGTTAAAATGCGAAATATAAGCAATAAATAAAATAATAAATAGTATTTTTCTAATATTTAAGAACAAGCTCAAAAAAGATTCGACAAGAACCTATTGTGCTATGTTTTGTAATACCTACTTTATGAGGTATTATCGTGTTTTTTTTTTTCAATGTCGTAAACGTAAACTCAAGTTACGGATTATAATAAAGGTAACATGTACGAAATTTTTTAATGTTTGTTTAAAGCATAGAAATGACAATTATGTATATTAGTACCTGGGTGACCGAGCTTTGCTCGGTCGGTTACATCTCAAACATTAACTATTTTTTTTAAACTTGTCTAAAAACAGTACAAAATAAAAAAAAATATATAAACTTAAACATAAAAAAAACAAAAGTAAGTCACCGAGTGGGATTCGAACCCGTAACACTCTTTCTAGCGGTCAGCATCCTTAACTACTGAGCTAAGCCGATGGCGGCCCGCGCGCCGAAATTAGCGACCATATTCTGCGTGGAAAGAAAAACGCATGAAAACTCGAAAACACGCGTTTTCCCAAACATGAAACTAATCTAGATCGATAGTTTACCCCCGAAAACCCCCATATACAAATTTTCAGCGAAATCGTTACAGCCGTTATCGAGATCACAGAAATGTATAAATAAATATATATATATACATACATACATACAAGAATTGCTCGTTTAAAGGTATAAGATTATAACTATAATTTTAACGATTGAAGATAAAACACCAATTTTGTAAAAATAAGAAATTTACCTTTGAGTACTTACTACAAGCGATATATCTACTGAAAATTTAATATATGTGCTCTTGATTTCCACAGTATTAGCTAAAACGTTAATGCATTCGTTAATTAATTAAATACATTCGATTTATAATCCAGATTATTGATAGTACATAGGGAAATTCATGTGAATAATCTGCCGCAAACAGCTTGTCTTTGATCTATTAATAGTTCACCTGCTTCATAAATCATTATAATTAAGATTATATTGCTAATTATCAATAATGTCGGGACACTGTGAGTTCGATAACCTAGATACATTAGTATAAGCGCTGAGGCATCTGCAGCACAACATAGCTTGTCAGTGTTTCGGTATAAATAATCTATCGCAGGTTGACTGGATTTGACGGGCCCATATATATGCTTGTGTTATTAAGTAATTAGCCACTAATATAACACTAAAAAAGCACTAAAATCTCTTAATTAAATAGGTGGATTAATTTGTAAGTCACAAATGAATCCACCGTGTCGTGTATTGTTTAACGAAGCCTTTGAAACGTAAATCTGTACATGGGCGGGAAAGATTGTCGTCACTCAATCAATAGGCAATTAATTTGAACGTAGCGAAATGGTAGCGAGGCGAGCTCGCGAATCAGACACTCAGCTATTTTAGTCGAGGCGTGATAGGGCTGCGCCTCATCACGTTGACAGCAAATTGTGATGCTACTTTTTGACGACCTCTGTGGCGTTGTGGTCACCTTGTTAGTCCGCCACCCAGAGGTCCCGGGTTCGATACCCAGTCGGGGCGAGATGGAAATGGCTCTTTTTAGAATTGACCTGGGTATTGGATGTTTATCTATATATGTATCTGTTATAAGATATAGGTGGACGTACCTAATACCAGCCCCGTACCTAATACCAGCCTTTCAACGTTTTTTTAGATAATAAGGTTTCTGTAAATATAACGTGGCATGAACTTTTTTTTTTAAATATAAACCATTTGGTCCAAAATATTTGTTAAATATGGTGACACTGGACTGAGTACTTCGACGTCAATCGTCAATTAAAGCTAGGCGACTACGGACGGCGGCCATTTTGCTAAAAAAATGATAAGTTCCGGAGTCACTAAAACAAGGTATTACTCTTATTTCTTCAGCTCTACTGTTCTTAATTTGGTTTATTTTATAATATGATAAAGTTGTGAATCGATTTCTAAATAATAATTTAGGTTTTGTCTCTCATATCAGCTGAAATTAATGGGGCTGTAGATGTAATTAGATACATCAAATGTATGGAGTATGTAATTTCAGCCACTCTAGGCCACTCTAGGCTGGTATTAGGTTAGATGGAGTACCTAATTCCAGCCACCCTAGGCTGGTATTAGGTTAGATGGAGTACCTAATTTCAGCCACCCTATTAGGCTGGTATTAGGTTTAACGGAGTACCTAATTCCAGCCACCTGAGGCTGTATCACACTAGACTGATATTCGGTACGTGAAAGGGTGGTATTAGATCCCGAGAGGCTGTAATTAGAGCCGAAGGGTACTTTTCTATATTTTATTGTTTTAAAAATTTGTTAGATTTATGGTCAATTCAGATGTTAATTATGATTTTCAAATACATAACCTATCAACCTAAAAAAGAAACAATTGATTTCAGCCGATACTTTAAGCAATACAATTTTTTAAAGGTGAAATTTGTACCAAAAGGCTTACATTAGGTACGTCCACCCTAGTATCATTAAGTTAGTATCCCATAACACAAGTCTTACTTTGGGGCTAGCTCAACAAGTGTAATTTGTCCATATATGTTTTTTATTTAACTTACATGCTAATACCTGGAAAATTGTTTCTTTATTGTTGTTATGGTATATACATTTTATAACATTATAAAAATGCATAATTTCATAAAAAAAACAGTTATATCCAATAAGAAATATTAATAATAAATACTTATAATAACAATATTACAACAAAAAGATACATTAATGAAATTAGAAAATGTTTGTAAACATTTTAAACAGCAGTGTAGGAGTGCCTTTAGAGAGTTATAGAAGGATATAAATACTTTAGGTGATAAGATAGGAATCACAATAGTAAAAGAGCCACCCCATGACTTGCAAATATTTTTGAAGGGTTAAGATGTTAATCGTGCGATTATGTTTCAGAACCAAATTTTCTACTGAAGGTGACTTATTGCGTTCGTAAGCAGTTTCATTTTATAGACAAAAAAGACTCGAAATGTGAAACGAAAGAAAGCCAATAGCGATTTCGTTAGTAGTTCACTGTTGGTGAAATTAATTATAACAAGTAATAATTAAAAAAATATTTTATCTAAAGACTCTCCTCAAGACGAATCAAATGAGCCCAAACTCGATGGAATTGCGTCGATTCAGAGCCCTATGGCCATCCTCCGGCTCCATTATCAAATAAGCTCCATGTCATAAATCTCCATTGCATTGCCCTGCGATGTATGTATGCGTGCAAAATGTCAGCTCAATCGGAAACCGGAAAGTGGGTCAAACTTAACTTGTAACATTTGATTACAGACAGAACGACAGACAACGGGACAGGTGAAATAAAAATAAAAGCTTGAAAACGTATGGTTAGCTACAGACATGGATACATGTATTTTTAAAGTGTTAACTACCTAAAGAAGTACATATTGCTAACTGCCCATAATTTGTATGTCTTCGATGAGATTCAGGTGAAACTAAGAGCATCATCCTACCTAGGTACATTACTTGATACTAGTAAATAGTATATATATATATATATATATATATTACAGTTTGGTCGGCAGTCGACAACCCTACATTTCGTTTACGATTGACAAGCGTGTGGGTGCGAAGTACTTGCGGCTGAATCTGGGTACGAATTGTCACCAAATTATCTACACATTTGAGATACTATATAATACTAGTATATGTATTGAATACATAAGAAGTAATATATATTCGATGAGCATGTGTAATCAGAGAAATGCTTCGGTGTTCGGTTTTATTTACTTGGGTCTGCGTTAGTGCCTGTAATCAATATTTGAGATTAGGGTTTCGGGATTCTCGAAAATTAATACAAAGTTGCTTCAATTGATCTTAAATTTAAAGGTAACTTTCGATTAGTTATTGTTTGTGTTTAACTTTTATCATTGATACTCACTATTGAAATTGAAGCTTTTGTTTTGATATATGTATTCTTGAGATTTTGTTTTGCTCGACTGTCTCTAAAAGTCTAAAATAAAAGACGGTGTAGGAATTATTAATTCACTTACCACTCATTTATTAAATGTACCTATACATATTTTGTTACATGTAATGTAATTTGTCCTTATATATATTTACCACGCTGCTATATATAAGGTTGTTTATATTATAAAGTGCTAATCAAGTGCTTACCACACAAAACACAAGTAAATTATGCTTACGACAAGTACCTACCTAATACCTCTAGCATTGCAGGACTCCAACCTCATATCATAAAAATGTTCAAAAGTTGAATAAAATTGCCAACAATATCAAATTTCAATCCCACTTCTGATACCGGACGCGGCGTATCACAGACGATCAATTTAATTAAACGAGTCAAATTGACTTAACAAGATCCCGGCAAGACACATTAACTTCGACAGCGAGCGATCCAATGCACTAATCCTAATTACTTCAACCTCGGAGACGTCTTAATCGAAGCAATTTAACTCCATCCCCTCAATGCAAAATAAGTTTACACAGTTCGCGCTCGCTCCTCACTATAATCGCCTGCCAAATTGACGGCACCCACTTCATTCGTAATTCATTTGGGTCACTGTTTTATAACAAAGTCGGGAACAAGTCAGTTCTCATTAGCACTATTCATAAACCTTTATTTTGATCATAAACCCATTTTTTTTATAATAGCATTGGAAAATGTTGTGTAAATACACATTCAGAATATAATATTAAATCACATTATTAATATTAGAGATAACTTAGATGCCATCATTTTTACTATATTGCAGTAGCAAGACTAGCAAGTAAGTTCAGTTTAAAGACGAAGATGAGATTAAGATTGATAAAAAAGTATATTGGTAAAGTTAGAAGTATAAAAGAGAACAAAGTACTTAACCCAATTTAATAGGGGTAACTCGGCATATATTTCGCAAAACATTTACAAAATATAAGACAAACAAACAAAGCACCACCGCCGGCGTCCATGTTTCTTGTAACAAACTATTCCAGTACTGTTTTTGAGTTACCTTTTTCTTTCTAATCATGGTCAAATATCAAATAATCATTTTTAAATTGACCACAATGGTTCCAGTGAGAAAAAACTGCGGAAATCCGACGTGAGAACACTTTGAATAGGGCCAAAGTTTCGAATCAATTAAAGAGTTTAAACTTAATAAGAGCACTTAGGAATTTAAATAATACGGTCTTTCATCTTAAAAGAGTTCGGTAAGAATAAAGAAGCAGTAGATTAAAATGGTGGGTATAACTATTCAACAACTACATTCTGTAATACTGTGGAAAGTTAAACTAGATTAAAGTTTCACGATTGTATGTACATGAAAACGTGAAAAAATAATAATAAATAAATAAAATTATTAGTACAGCTACCTTAAACCACTATAAGTTACCAACAATAAATTATAAAAATCTCGAAGCTTTAGCACAGAATTAATAATAGTATTACATATGACTTTAGTCCGACCCAAATTAAGAGCGTCTATCAGGATTCTAGTTGAGTGTAAATTGTACATGCATGAGGCATTTAGCTTTAAAAGTGTCGCTAAGGGTGCTGTAGTGAGCTTAATGGGCACCGCGGCTGAGCTTGCAGATTGCAGAGAGCATAGGTTATACAACTGAGTTTTGTTTTATTAGGCAGATAGCACAGGTTATTGAACTGAGTTTTGTTTCATGAGACAGAGATCGCAGGTTATATAACTGAGTTTTGTTTCATTAGGCAGAGAGCGCAGGTTATAGAACTAAGTTTGTTTCATTAGGCAGAGAGCGCAGGTTATACAACTGAGTTTTGTTTCATTAGGCAGAGAGCTCAGGGTATAGAACTGAGTTTTGTTTCATTAGGCAGAGAGCGCAGGTTATAGAACTAAGTTTGTTTCATTAGGCAGAGAGCGCAGGTTATACAACTGAGTTTTGTTTCATTAGGCAGAGAGCGCAGGTTATAGAACTAAGTTTGTTTCATTAGACAGAGAGCGCAGGTTATACAACTGAGTTTTGTTTCATTAGGCAGAGAGCTCAGGGTATAGAACTGAGTTTTGTTTTATTAGGCAAATAGCGCAGGTTATACAACTGAGTTTTGTTTCATTAGGCAGATAGCGCAGGTTATACAACTGAGTTTTGTTTTATTAAGCAAAGAGCGCAGTTTATAGATCTGAGTTTTGTTTTATTAGGCAGAGACCGCAAGTTATAAAACTGAGTTTTGTTTTATTAGGTAGAGAGCGCAGGTTATAGAACTGAGTTTTGTTTTATTAAGCAGAGAGCGCAGGTTATAGAACTGAGTTTTGTTTTATTAAGCAGAGAGCGCAGGTTATAGAACTGAGTTTTGTCTTACTAGGCAGCATTGTAGTTGATATTCTAAATAACTTATAATTTCTCAATTTTCAGATAAAAGTAAAAGTGCAGGTTTGTGCCTGTTTGATCGCGATTTTTAGATAAAAAGTAAAATATTGACTGATTGAGGAAGTGCAGGTTTTTATGTCTTACTCGTACATATTCATATAATCATAAAATCTACACTAAATTGTAAAAATATCAAAATAGAGTTAATATATATTTTAACACGTTAGGTGAATAAGTAAAACTTACACAAAAATTAAATTTAATTATAACATGTTGTCATCCCTAACATAGGTAGGTACTTTCTTGGCTAGTTAATGTCCTTATAGTCCAAGAGCCCAGGGCCGCCAGACGTTACTTATTTTCAAAGTAACAGAATGTATCGTACAGAATAGTGTTAGTGTATACTCTGAAGGTATACATACCTGCTGGCTTGGACCGGCGGCCAATTTACCGGTATCAGGTACTAAAGGTAAATAAAAAAATCTCTCACTTTTTTTAAAGTCTGAGTGATAATTTTTGTATATATTTTACACAATTTTATTAGAAATTTCAAATCAATGTTGCCAGACAGTTTTCGTCGGCGGTAATTTCCGCCCGACGCTTTAAAGTTTGCGAAAAAATAACGTAAGTTTACTTAAAGTCTGAGTCTTGATTTTTAAATATGATATTTCGAAAGCTATTTCAACACAATTCGCAAACAGCCAGACAAATTGTAGCGACCAAATATCCCCCAGACATATCTAAAATCTCGCCTTGAGTATGAGAGTGAGATCATTATTCGTACGCTCAAGCATGAGATAGATATATATGTGTCGATTTCCCCCTCTGTCAGTATACTCTATTTAATATTTAGTCGTATTTAGAGATGGGCGGTGGGTATATACCTAATCTACCCATTTGGGAATATACCCGGTAGATTGGGTAAATACCCGGTAAATACCCGTATCTACCCATTTGGTGGGTAGATTGAATTTTATGAGTAATTACTTCGCAATTCGTGTCCGAAAGAGTGTGCAAGGGCTCTAAAATGCTTAAAATGCAGGTAGACATCAAATCTGACATTAAAGTATATGAAACCACCATACTAATCATACTTTGAAAGTAGGCTTCTTTGATTTATTATCATTTTTTTGCTGGGAGGTGCGCAAACACATACTTATAAGTGTTTCAATGAGCAATCAGACATCAAATGCGATGTAAATATATGAGCACCCTCATACATATATAGAGAGTAGGTATCTTTGACTGCTCACAAAAAAGGCAAAACTACTGATTTCGGGGTTGGTCTCGGAACAATAGATATTCATATCAATGAGTTCTTTGATCTTCCATCAAATTATTATAACATTTCCCGCAAAATAGTATGCCGGGTATTTACCTGTATCTACCCGTTGTATGGGAACATACAAATTAACAGGTCTAAGTTTATATTTTTTGCTGGCAAATGTTTGTAGACCTAATTATATAGTAAAAAAGCAATCAGACATCAAATGCGATGTCAACATACGAGCACTCTCATACATATATAGAGAGTAGGCATCTTTGACTGCTCATAAAAGACCCAAAACTACTGATTTCGGGGTTATATATTTTTTCCCTAATTGTATAGTGAAATTTATAATTTGTAATGGAGCACTAAAATATAGTTTAATCATTATTCAAAAATTTTACAAGATTGAAATAAAACATAAATTTAATTGGCCTGTGATATAAAATCGTCAAAACATTATGTGTTCGCTCATACTCAAGGCAAGATTTTAAATATGTCTGGGGGATATTTGGTCGCTACAATTTGTCTGGCTGTTTGCGAATTGTGTTGAAATAGCTTCCGAAATATCATATTTAAAAATCAAGACTCAGACTTTAAGTAAACTTACGTTTTTTTTTCGCAAACTTTAAAGCGTCGGGCGGAAATTACCGCCGACGAAAACTGTCTGGCAACATTAATTTGAAATTTCTAATAAAATTGTGTAAAATATATACAAAAATTATCACTCAGACTTTAAAAAAAGTGAGAGATTTTTTTATTTACCTTTAGTACCTGATACCGGTAAATTGGCCGCCGGTCCAAGCTAGCAGGTATGTATACCTTCAGAGTATACACTAACACTATTCTGTACAATACATTCTTTTACTTTGAAAATAAGTAACGTCTGGCGGCCCTGGGCTCTTGCTCTATTAGGTATTTATTTAAATTTAAAATGATTACTTTTTATGCTACACAGTAATATACTGAAACTATTTTAAGGGTAAATTCAGTCCAAGATACTGAACAACTTTCCGTAAGAAATACAAATGTTCCTTGGGGAATATTTTGTTAAGACCTTAAATAATGGAGACCAATGTTTGTCATCAACGCAGTCGTAAATATGGAAAATATCCGAATAGTTTTATCTCAATCCAAAGCAATAGAACAGGTCTATTTTTTTCTAGCAAAACTTTAAACCTTTGTCGTTGGAATCAATAGTTCCTGAAGTTGAGCAAACTTCCACTTGCAATTGATATCCAATATCAAGAGAGAACATTTTTAGGATCGTAATAAAGACCAAATTGTAAATTACTTCAAAGCATGGCAAGCCCAAATTGTTACATTCTTCTTATCGAGTGTTATTACTAACACTGGTGTCAGATTTTTCAAGCTGCCTAAAGGCATCTTACGTAGCTTAATGACTGTCATGTAGTGGCAACAGGCATTATTACAGACTTTAAACTAACTCCCATGCTGGTCTGGGAGAAACGAAAAAACTTAGAATGTACCAGCTGCTTCTCTTCCCGCGCAGATCGTAAAAGCCGATCGAGGGAATGGGCAAAAATGCGAATCATTTTAACAGGCGATGCGGCTAGCAACCCGTCACTGTATTGATTGCTTTTCCATCTTCTCGCCCACCATGACGCTAAAAGTGGCTTTTGAGTCTTGCGGCCCTAGGCTCTGCATAGAGCCGCAAGACCCAAAATGCTCTGTCTGCCCCATTAGGGATAAAGACGTGATAGTATGTATGTATGTATGTTTAAACTAACTAGTGTTCAGGTTTCCTTACCTAAGATGTTTTCATTTACTGGAAGCAAATATAGTGGTTTTCCACCTCCTTGCCTACCATCACGCTAAATGTGGCTTTTTAATCTTGCGGGCTCTGTTTGTTTAGAGCCGCATAACACAGATACTGTATGCCCCGTTAGGGATAAAGACGTGATAGTATGTATGTACCTATATAAATATAGTGGTATTGGTGCCTAAGCCACTTTGCATAGTAAAATGAGTAAAACTAGGCAATGTGTTTGTGTATTTGTAAATTATAGGACCATAATAAGACTGGAAAAATTTCCATGCTTTGAAAGGCATATATAAACTGTGAGTCCCGAACGCGTGTTTGATCATCAAATTACCCAAAGATTGATTCTGGTCTATCCTTCGGGTTGCGGAGGTCAGACGGCAGTCGCTCTATTATCTGTGTAAAAACCAGTAACTTCGTCAAATCTCCTTGGCTCTGAAGCATTACTAGTGAGTATGCAACCAGGAAACTACGCTCAGATGATGATGAATAAGACTAAGAAAAAATAAACAGAAAACGTCGTTGCTTTAAATTGATATCCAATATGGTACGCGATTATTTGGATCGTAACAAAGTTCAGATTGCTTCAAGTCTGAGCGTTTAACGTCTTTTACGATCATTTAGTTTAACTTTCAAAGTTGCTATTCGAAAAATATGTCGCACAGTCTAGACGCGTTAAACGTAACTGAAACTGGTGTGTATGACTATGAATTGTTTTATTGTTTATAATCTATACATATAATAAAACAGTAAAAATGTGTGTCTGTTCATTAAATATATTTCAAAAAAAAAAAATTGGGCGATGGAGACATAGTAATAGAGTAAGACTTTAAAAAGTGTCTGTCTGTTTGTACACCTTAATCTCCGGAAATACTGGACGGATTCGAATAAAACTATTTTTGTTATATAGCTGTTAAGTCTGAGCAACATATAGGGTATAAAAGATTTTGGAAAATGGAATACCTGATGCAGAACAATAATGGTCCAGCTAAACTATAAGAATCATAAAAATGACGCCTTAGCGAAAGTTGTCAGCCTGATGAGCATTTTCCAAGTCAAAATCCACGCGAACTAAGTCGCGTTCTTCGGCTACTATATGATAAATCTCCATTCACTTTAAGCTATTATATTGCTTTGCCAGCCCTGAATAGGCTGAATGAGCCAAATTAATGTATTTGCCTCGATCTATCTACGATATGTCGATCTAAAACAACGGTATGTTAATGTCTTTGTCTCTAAAAAGGCAAAAAGAGTAAGCCTACCTAAGGACATTAACAATGTTAAAACGTCATAGCGCTACCGTATATTTTTAATCTTTTATGGGCAGGGCTACAGTACATTAAGTTATTTTCTGCAATTTGCGACATCTACTATAATAGATTCCAATTAATAAAGGAATACATGCAACACATAATTAAAAAATAATAATTAAATAAACATGAGCAACTAGACGAAGAAACAAAAGAAAGCGTTGTGGTAAATTAATAGGTAAAAGGTACATACATCGAGCTTGGTAAGCAAAATGCATTTCGTGAAATAGATATGACTTTTATTTATATCTAATTTATCTATCTCTTCGTTGACCGAACCTTTGTTCAAAGTCACGTATCTTACGGAGCAGACTTCGTCGCAACGGATGCGCCCGCGCAGCGCGTGGTTCGCATATTAAGATGTGAGGAGCAATAACCTGGTGCTAGCTGGAATCTGTGCCAAGCAACGGGCATGTGGAGAATATTTTATAGTATCTATTGAAAAAAAGATGTTAAGTTCTAACCAAAAGAAAGTATTATTTGCAAGCTAATAGGCGTTCTGTCCTGTGGGAGCAAAGTTGAATTTCTAACAAACTTTACTTAGATTTTGCCGAAATATTAAAATTTCTTTGTAGTAAACGCTGCTATATTATACAAAAATCTTAGCCACCACACGTATAATTCCATTTTTGCGATGATACTAACTCTATATTCTCTAAAGTACATTTTCACTATCGATTAACAAGAGCGAACTTATATTTTTCAAAGTAGTTCAAGTTCTTCTTCAAAGTATTTGTTTAGATTTCAGATAATGCTGTTTAATTAATTTGTATATCACTTTATCTTCGTCTTCTGATTGTATTTTTCATCATGATTGTTTCACACTAATAATTCTTATAAGGCAATTGCGTAAAACTCGTTGATGAAATTTCTAGCACAGTTTCAAATTCAAAAAAGTTTTAAATTCACAGTGTTTTTTACGTACCGCAGTTGACACTAGTACTAACTAATTTATGTTCTGCGCTGTCAGTCAGTTAATAAGTATTTTAGATTACAGCAGTTCGATTAAGATGCAACGTAAAATGTCAAAGGGGAACCCCTTAAACATTAACCGTCATGCTGTCCAAACAGTGCTACAAACAGACAGTAGTGTAGAACCCGATCTCGCAGACAACAGAACGTGATTTATTATTAGTGGGCTATTTTAGAATCCCGCATATACACTACTACAGGACAGATCTATTTCCGTACTCTAGTTTTGTATGATGGACGACTGTGCGGGACATGTGGTTTATAAATCTTGCTATTGTTTCGTCTTACGTGTTTGATGATTAATAGAAAAAAGTAAAAAATAAAAGGAAATAAGTATATTCTACTGATCAAAGCTGCAAGGAAACTTGCAATAAGCCGGTAATTTACTATAAGTGATATCATATTTTGCAGGATATTACATACACAGGACATACTTTTAAAAAATATTTTTAGTTAAGTTAATATAGGTACAAGGTGAAATGATACTGAAACACGAAAAACCCACGAGCAATGAGAATGATTTCTGGGACGTTTAATTAAGTGCACGTTTATAAATGTAAAGTCTGTCGTTTTTTTTATCCTATAAATTAATCATAAGGATAAAGCGAGAAAGGAGATAGTGAAACGATCAGCGTAGATCACCGCATGTTAAATAGTTTCTACCGTACACGTGTTGTGCAACTTACGAAGCGTATAAAAGACAACAGCCGACCAGTTCATCTGTCAACAGACCGTTTATCTATAGCAAAACGATCGTCAGTTTCTGCGGTGCGAAGCCAAGAGGGCTGCTTGTTAGTTTAGTTAAGTCGAATCTTTCACAAATAAACCCGAACAAGATCCCTTAAAGGAATAAGTCCGCCTTTGTATTGTTATCTACTGTATTTTTGTGGTGTCCTTTTTTTTTACAATAAAGAATTTTCGTAACATACAATAACATAACATAATAAACCTTGAAAAAGTGATGATTTTATCACTTTTTTAAGTTTTTTAATTTTCCTTTTTGTTTTACCACACCCATAAAGGGATCAGATCAAAAAAAATATTTAGTTATAAAACGCGTTTTAACTTTCTTTTTGACCACGTTTTGCAAATGTTATTAAATATGCTAAATAGTAAGTAGTTGTGGGCAAATTTTCCTGAAAACATAACCAAAATATAAAACTACACTGTTTTTATTTTAATTCTATATTAGACGTACGGAACTTTGGGTTGGTTAAGTTTGTCAGCCTTCCGACGCGAACGACTAAAAATGCAAAATGCACATTCAAACATTTTGGCGAATCGCGTGTTTAAACTCTTCAATTCGTTTTCGATTGACTGACCGACCATGTCAATAAATTTCCATAAACGCAAAAGGCTAATTCATCTCAGGGATAAGTATGCTATTGACCGTTAATTTCTAATCTTCCGGGGTAATACTATCAAGGGCAGTATTTAAGACAAACGGAATCTATAATATAATTATAGAGGCACATACAATTCATTCGTATTAGATGGATCTTAATTGAATTACGGGACCGATAGATTTGAAATAACCGACAATAATATAAAGTCAACCGTCACGGTAGCGGTCAAATTGAAAACGGCAACTCTGCTATAAACTTTCAGTCAATAAGTTCGATTTTAGACGGTTGAGCCCAAACCGCAGATTTAATATCAAACTAAAGGCTTCGGATTTCAAACTGAAATAACGTAGAACGGATTCCAGTTACCGATTTGGTGAAGGAGAGAGTATTTGTGACCTAACCTTTGGGGTAGGCCGGTCTATTATTATTGCTTAATCCAGTGGCTAACCTTACTCGTTAGTCGAGGGACTTGAATTTACGTAAAATCCCAAAAATATATACACCAAAATGTATTTTACTGATTACCTTTTTGGGATTCTAGGTGTATTTTATGAAAACGCGAGCGTTTAGTTGTTGTAAGTGGTGAAAATTCCGTACCTACTTAAATTCTTACGACTAAATTCTCGCAGTCTTGCTAGAATAAAATCTAGCTAGGCAGCATGAAGTATCTATAGAAAATAAACAAACGCTGTAAGGCGGCCACCATAACTGCTTCTAATACTCTGTATTTACCTTCGTTTTTTCACATTACCTCCATCAATAAACTAGTCATATAACTGTTACATAAACGTTTTATCGCCACTCACAAAACGCAACGTCTAATCGCCTCGCATTAAGTCACAAATCAAGTGGAATAGCCCAAACGACTTGAAGTATTAAGTGACGATTAACACTTCTATAAACTATAGTAAAGGCGCGAAAACTTCAGTTGCACGCATAGGGTGCTCTGCCTGCACTGAAAGGGGGGAACATGTCCAAGGAAACTGGTCAAATATCACTTGAAATAAAAACTATATTGGAACAATTTCGACACCACAAGAAGAAGATGCTAATGTTGGTTTTTAGGGTTCGGTACTCCAGATAAGGAACTTTTTCAGTTTCACTATATCCATTTACCTGTCCTTCCGTCGTTTATACTAAGTGTATTGTTGATTGTTGCATCCTAACGTTTTCTTATTAAATTAATTGTACACATAATAATATATTAATTAACTCCACTACTTCTCCGTCTATCTGACGTATTAACTACTTGTAAAGTATAAATTTGTTTTGTTGCAGTGTGGTGACTATTAGAAAAGAGTCTAAACATTCGGCAGCAGCCGCTTCACTTATTATTTCATCAGCAATAAGGTTCAACATAATAATATATTCACTAACTCCACTACTTCAATCTGTCTGTTTGTACATTTGACATATTAACTACTTCTATCTATCTTACCCAAATTTTGTTTTGTTGCCGTGTGGTGACTACTAGGAAAGAGTCTATAATTTATTCATTAGGCAGCAGTCGCTTCACTTCTATTACATTAACAATAAGGTTCATTCTGCAAACTATCGCTAGCACTGCCATCATTGAATACCAATCCCGATCCGTTGCCAAGAGGGGCGTGCTTGCGAGACTTTGATTTATACGATCGAATCGCAATGCTAACTTGCTTATGTAATTATCAATTATCGGATTGACACACGGACATCCAACACCGGACGTTGTTTGGCTCTGTCTGCTATGAAGTCTACCTACATGTGTGGACAAGTAAGATTGTAAGGGACACTTTGTCAGTATGAGCGGTTAAAACTTTAAAAAAGGATTTTTTTACTGACTGAATGGGGCTCATAGACCAAAAACTCTTAGGTATTTAAGGCACAACTTCTGATATTGCGAATAATCAGCCTTTAAATACTTATTCAGCTTACTCGTTACTTCTAAATAACATTACAATCATCATCAAGGTTGAACGGTCTTAAAAGGGATTTTGTCTTGTTAAAAATAAAAACCCTCGCATTCAAGGAAAAAATTCAGTCACCTCTTATCTATTCTAGTCGTCTTTTTTTTCTCCCTTCTGTCATGTGTCGTGCGAGTCTATGTCAGTCTCAGTCAGTCAGCAAAGAGGCTGGACGCCCGGACATCCCCACCTCCAGTACCAGAAGGCTGGTACTTAAGTTGAGGAGCGGACGTCCAGCCGGCACAGTTTCGTCACTGGTCTAGTATAGAGTCCTCGTCCTGTTTTAACTTGAGCAATTCGGACCAGGCCATCCTTGCCAGGGAAGACCTGGTCGACCTTGCCAAGTGGCCACTGGTTGCGGGGCAGCTGGTCGTCAGCTATCACCACCACGTCTCCTACAGCCAGTGGTCTGTCACTGTCACGGTACCATTTGTCTCGTCGTGTTAAAGTCGGCAGGTATTCCCTGATCCAGCGTTTCCATGTCAGATCAGCTAGACGTTGGGATTCCCGCCATGTGCGTCTTAGGAAGTCTCTGTCGGTAAAGGTTCCAAAAGGATGGTCAACAAAATCAGTTTTTGTCAATAGAAAGTCATTTGGAGTTAAAGGTAAATCGTCTTCAGAGTCAATAGGTACATATGTCAGAGGTCGTGAGTTTATCATAAACTCTGCCTCGGCTAACAATGTTTGAAGCGTTTGATCACTAGGGGCTCTGGTCTTTAACGTGACTTTTAGACTTGTCTTTACAGATCTTACTAGACGTTCCCAACATCCCCCCATGTGTGGCGCATTGGGAGCTATAAAACGCCATTCCATCTGACGAATGCTGCCAAATTTGATTAGTTCGTCCTTGTCGATCGCTTGAACGGCCTGTTTAAGTTCACGATCAGCGCCACGGAACGTTGTGGCATTGTCGCTAAAAATTAATTTCGGACAGCCTCGTCGTGCGATTAATCTTCTAAGGCTCATCAGGACTGAGCTAGTCGTCAAATCGTGAACGACTTCAAGGTGGATGGCGCGTACTGTCAAACACGTGTAAAGGGCCACCCACCTCTTTTCCTGTCGACGTCCAACCTTCACGGTTACTGGGCCAAAGTAGTCAAGTCCACTATAGGTGAAGGCTCTGCTTACTTCTTTTAATCTGATGACCGGAAGATCAGCCATAAGAGGTGGCGAGGGCTTTGCTCTTTGGTTTTTGCAATACTGGCAGTCATTCCACGTGGCCTTGACAGCATTACGTCCTTGTATTATCCAAAACCGTTTTCTGACTTCTAATACCACGCGTTCCCTGCCGTTATGCGCAGAATCCACGTGGTACTGCATTAGAAGAAGTTTTGTATACATATCTTTTGGGTGCAAAATGATGGGATGCCTAAAATCTTGACCACCATCTGCACCGCAGATCCTCCCCCGAACACGCAGAATGCCGTCTTTGTCCAAAAATGGTGTCAGCTGCCGCAGTGTAGCAGTTTTGTCAACGTGGCCCGTTTTTTTGACGCTCTCGATGTCTGCCGAAAACATCCGTATTTGGCTCTGCCGGATACACACCAACTCTGCAGCCATGATTTCCTCTGCTGTCAGTTCACCTTGTCGCTCACCGCTCCCGTGGGTCCAAATATGGACTGCCCGAAGAACCCAGGCAGTACTCCTGATAAACCTCCAATATTTGGAGAAGCGATTTGCATCAAGAAAGTCGTTGTTTACTAAAGTGAGATTGCATACCTTAAGCTCATCATCGTCCGTTTCGAGCATCGTTTCAGGGCTCTCAGATGGCCAGGACTGTTCCGCCTCTTGTAAGAAAGACGGACCATGCAGCCACCGTGAATTATCGTCAATTGCGGTCTCACGTGTGGCATCGTCTGCCGCATTTAAGCCCGATGGTACCCACCTCCATTGACAGACGTCCGTTAACTCGGAAATTTCACTGATGCGATGGGCAACGAAGGGCTTAAAGCGACCACTGTCAGAACGAATCCAGCTAAGTATAGTTTTTGAGTCAGACCACATGAAACACCTAGCCACATTAATATATTTACGTAAGGTGTCAGACAGCCTTGCACCCATCAACGCGGCCTGAAGTTCCAAACGAGGGATGCTCAGAACTTTGAGCGGGGCCACACGAGCGCGTGCCATGACAAGGGCTACATGCCATTGTTCAGTTGTAGTCTTGACTCTTAAATAAGCCACACACGCAAAAGCCTTACTGCTTGCATCACAAAAAACGTGAAGCTCTGGTGGGCTTTGCTTGTCCCACGTCTCAGTGAACAGCCAGCGGCGAACTCGTAAGTTACTCACACTTTGAAGTTGGGCCAGCCAGTCCTGCCACCTGTCGTAATGGCCGGACTCAATCTCGTCGTCCCAGCCCACTTTGGACTTCCACACCGATTGTAACAAAATCCGCCCCTTTACTGTCACGTAAAGCAGGAAGCCCATTGGGTCAAAAATGGACATGGTTAGTCTTAAAACCTCTCGCTTGGTGGGCCGCTTGACTCCTGTCCTTACCTCCTCAGTTACCTTTGGGAACTTTAGCAGGAAGCTTAAGGAATCTGTTTCTTGGTCCCAATGCACACCAAGAACCTTTTCTGTGTGGTTGTCCTTGCTTTCAGTGATGACCTTAAGACTATTCGGAGCCAATTTGTCTGTAGGTAGCTCTTGCAGCAGCCGTTTGGAGTTGGTCACAAAATTCCGCAAATTGAATCCACCGGAGGCATGAATCTGGACTACATCCATTACCAATTTGAGCAAGTCATCTTCATTGTCAAGCGAATGAATGTAATCGTCGACATAGTGGTGGTCAATGATCGCTTTAAAAGCTTCGGGGTGTACCGTTTCATACCTGCGGGCATTTAGATTTTTTACATATTGCGCTGATGACGGCGAGCATACGGCTCCAAAAGTCATCACGTTCATCACGTAGGTGCTGTTGTCCCAAAGCATCCTCTGGGCGTTACGATCTTCTTCTCTAATCAGGACCCTGTGGAACATCTCTTGGATATCGGCCATCACCGAATATTTACCTGTCCGGAACCCTAATAAAACTGCTGGCAAAGGCTTCAAAAAATCAGGACCACGTAATAAAAAGTCATTTAATGATTTACCTTTGGTCTTGGCTGCACAATCCAGAACTATCCGCAGCTTATTTGGTTTATTTGGGTTGAACACCGCAAAATGTGGGAGATACCAAATTCTTGTCTGAGCCGCTTCATGTTCTGGTCCGATCTTAGAAATATATCCCTTGTCTAAATTCTCTTCAATCTTCGCTCTGTACTGTAAAGCAAAGTCAGGATTTCTTACCATCTTTTTGTTGATAGCAGTCAGGCGGCTCTTTGCCTGTGGAAGGCTGTCTGGAAGCACCATACTTTCAGACTTCCAAAGCAGGCCAGTCTCCCATCTACCTTCAGGCAAAAGCCTTGTCGTCTGCTCCATAACTTTCAGCGCTAGCTGATCCTCCCGAGAGAGAGGAAAGTTATTTGTTTGCTTGACGCCAAACGAGTCCGTAGAAAAAGAAAGCTTGACCAGGTCATGTAGTCCTTCACATTCACAGAGGTGGAGAACAGTGTTGTCGTCAGAAGTCCCACCCAGTCCTACGTTGCCGTGAAAGACATAACCTAAGTTCGTTTTAGAAATTATCGGTCCAGTCTTGTGTCTCTGTATAACTTGTCTAGTAACAATAAGGTCTATGTTGTCTTGTCCTAGTAAAATCTCAATTTTTTCTTGTCTTATGTCAAAGTCATTAGTCACATAGTCAGTCAAGTATGGATATTTATTTACAATCTTTTTATAACAAAAACTGTTCACTGATAAATTTAAATTGCGTACAGAGCGCGCATTATTGACAATAAAGGTTCTATCTTCGTTCACTCCACGTATAGGAAAGGACACTGTCTTCGAGTCTGGCTCTGTAGTCATCATGCCGGAGGCACCACGGATGCGGAGGCTGGCCGTCGGTCCGTCAATACCAGCTCTCTCCAGCAATGAAGAGCTCACCAACGTCAAAGCTGAACCCTCGTCTAATAAGCCATATGTGATTATGTTACCTTTTGTACCTGACACTACGACTGGAACCACTTTCAATAAAACATGAGATTCTTTTAGTGTACAGGTGTTGACCAAACTGTTATCATGTGCCGTCTCATTCTCATCTATCGCCGTGCGTGGAGGAGCGTGTAGCAATCTATGATGGACTCGGGTACAATCAGGTGCTGAGCATCTTGCCCTACGCTTACAAGTTTTCAACTGGTGTCGTTCAGAAAGGCAGGAGAAACAGAGTTTCTTGTCACTGACGAGAGTCCAACGATCATCGGTCGTCATTCTCTTAAATTCCTCACAACGTTCGAGAGTGTGCGCAGCACCACAGAGTAAACACGTACGAGTAGATGCGGTTGTAGTCATCACGGGTTTCCATCTAATATCTGGCCTTGTCTGTGGATGTTGCTTTGATGTACAAGTGCTTTTAGTAACAGGAGCGACATAAGCAGCGCCATTCGCTATATTCATTAACCAATCTGATAAATGCGAGAGTGTGGTTGTTTTCACGCAGAGTTTAAAAGCGTGCATTCCCCATTGAAGTCGCAATGTTGATGGTAATTTACCAACAATCTCTTGTATGAGTGTAGGGTTTGTGAGATGTCCTACCTCTTCAGTCATTTTCATTGTAGCTGTCACATTTTGAACCGACGTCGCAAATTCGATTAGCTGGTTGACATCATCATGTCGTATGTCGCGCATCTGTCTAATTTTGTTCAATAGAATTTCTATAATATGATCTGTTCTTCCAAAACGTAATTTCAATGTGTCTATGATGCTTTTCAGGTTTGTAGCACTTACTAGGAGAGCAGATACAGAGTCTTTTGCTCGGCCCTTGAGACATCGTGATAAACGGGCTATGTTTTCTTCATCAGTGAATCCGCACAGCTTAGTAGAGGATACAAACTGGCTATAAAAGAGCGGCCAATCTTCTGGGTCACCTGCGAAAGGCGGCAATTCCTTCGCCGATGTCTGTCTCGATAGTAATTTAGACACGGTTAAACCGCAGTGCAGTGACTTACATTCTTTCGTCTCAGTAGCGGCTGTGTCACAAGCCTGTTTTACGGATGCTTGCGATGGCGCTCGGGACATGCCGGCGGCATGGTCTTCCTCTTCCAAAAGTTGAGATTTTAGCTCTAAAATCCGAGCGCGTTCCTCAGCGGCTTCTATTTGTAGTCGCAGTATTTGCTGTCGACGTGTTGTTAGCACTGTTAGGTCGCTGGAGTCCGAACGAGCAGATAGCGCTGGCGACGACGCGCGGCTGCCTCTGGCGGGCTGTCGGCCCGGCGCGGTCAGGTCGGCGGCAGCAACAGGCGCGGTCGCGGGCGTTGTCATTGCGCCCGACCGTAACTTCATAGGTCTGGTTGTAAATGGCGATGAAGGACCACCTTGAACGGTCTTAAAAGGGATTTTGTCTTGTTAAAAATAAAAACCCTCGCATTCAAGGAAAAAATTCAGTCACCTCTTATCTATTCTAGTCGTCTTTTTTTTCTCCCTTCTGTCATGTGTCGTGCGAGTCTATGTCAGTCTCAGTCTGTCAGCAAAGAGGCTGGACGCCCGGACAAAGGTAGAATTAACAAAGACTGTATGTATGTCTGTCATTTATGGGAACTTTACCTATGGGTATTGATTATTGAGCAAACAAAGTAACAATGATTTTTCCCTTTTATAAAAACCTTATGGCTTCTGTAATGAAATGAGTCACAATTCATTTACCTCATGATCTAGTTCGTGAGTATTGTGATGTTATTTATTAGTTTTAAAACTGTTGTATTTTTAATTTAAGTATTCGATACTAGCTATTGCCCGCGTGGTCATTTATTTGACAATACGGAAACCTATGTATTTTTCCAGGATAATTAAATTCCAAGGGTAGCATAAATTAATAAAGAAATAGTGAAAAATGTGTAGTCCATTTATTTATTGCTTACACAGACTTACTTACAGATAAAAAAATATAGGTACAAGTGACAGAACTAATCCTTAGAGCATTTTATTTCGGTCAACCGAGTCCATATCCATTGCCTATTTATAAGTAACAGTTTAACAACCATTCTTTTGATCGGCTTTTACGATCGACTCGAGAAGGTCTTTTTGTTTCCAGAGTATAAAATATACGTACTTTATTATATTTTGTTTTACTTAATGATTTACTCGACCAATTTGATTCTGAGAGTGGAGGGACATGAAATATTCATGTGTATTTTCATAAACTGGATTATACTCGTACTTCTTACAAAGAAAGCACAGGTATAAAAAAGCTTTCAATGTAATCAGATTGTGAATTTCATATTTATTCAGTGCCTCGCTTCAAATGCTCTAATCCTGTAAGCAATCTCGACTTAGCGGCTGATCTCTGCACATTGATATTTCTGTATGACAAAATAATATTCGTAGATTCATTTTGATAAAAACTAATTTTATTTTTAAAAATGTATATTTCCCTTATAAATTAAATTTTACATGCTGTCGAGACAAAAGTTTCGTTTTGATAAAGAGAGTGTACATAAAAAATTGAGATAGATGTACTATCTCACACAGATATCTCACATACTCTAACTAATAGCATAAAATAATTACGTTTTCTTTTAACAAGGTAGGTTCCTTGTATTATAGTTATAATTTATTAGGTGATAGCCAATTTGTTTTAATAGAGAACCTAAGCAATTTTTAAAAAATTTGGAAAATAATAGAACAAGATTTTTTCGACACACAAAGCTCGCAGTTACCACTACTCTAGTGTGGTCGATATCCGATTCCAAAATAATACAAGAAGGCGGCACTTGTCTTCCTCCCGGAGTGACGATTGACACGCAGCGTCCCATTTACCGGTACAACACGGGATCCGGGGCCATCTTTTTGAAACGCGGCGTCACATGTTTTTATTTTACATAAAGTGTAAAAGTAAAACAAAATACATTCGTTATTAAGAATTTTATTCTGTTCATCTTTAGGTCTTTTAAGTCACCACTGCCAAAGCACGAACCTTTATACTACCAGAGCCATACTTGGTCAGAGCAGCCAGAGGATTTGGCCACACTCTCTACGCTGGCCAGACGGGTTGGAGAGCTCTCATGACGTTTATAACCTTTGTTTAGCTTGTATTCCCAAAGTCGGTGTACACGGTTACACAGATATAGCAAATACCTAAGAATTTATCGTAAAAAAATTACTTGAAAATTGTTGACACTTGACGTTAGGATAGGTTAAAACGTTTTGAACTAAGCATATAGCACATCGTTTATATCTTAATGCTGACACGGCTCATAATAATATTAATAAAATAAAGAACGGTTCAAGAGATCGATTTTTTTAATTTGACAAAAAATTGCATAAGTGTCATATTTAAAAACCCACTTCCGTCTGCTCCATAAAAACGAGATAACTTTAGATCGACGGCTCGCTCCTGCTTTTTATTTATTTTTAAGCGGCCGCTAATGACCAATGCGTCACACTTTTAAGTATCGGAGACAATGGCCAGAAAACAATGGTACATATGTTTCCCTAATGGATTTAAATGCGGTCGACTCCATGACGTGTATGAACTGTCATTAAACTAATGTGCGACAACATTATGATTGTAATACAACAATCATGTGTGCATCCTTGAGGTGATGCAGATGTTACGAGCAACAATAAGAAACACAGTTTATTGTCGTTATAAAATAAGCGTGACAGTAATATTTTTATTTGCACTTTAGTTAAAGTTACCTACATAGTAACTAGTTAAGTACCCTTTGTCGATTGTCATAAAAGAGCTATGATTTTTTTTAACCGCATTTACACTTGCGTGTTCGCTATTCGCCTCGTCATTCGACGAAACATTCCACGAAACATTCGTATATGAATGCCGACGCGAACTACTGTTTTTACCGCATTTACACATTCGTGTTCGCTATTAGCCTTGTCATTCGACGAAACATTCGTGTATTGCACCGTCTACATATGTGTGTTCGTTATTCGCCTCGTCATTCGTGTATTGCACCGTCTACATATGTGTATTCGTTATTCGCCTCGTCATTCGCCTCGCGAATCCCATGCTGGTCTGGGAGAAATAAAAAAAAAGCTGCTTCTCTTCCCACGCAGATCGTAAAAGCCGATCGAGGGAATGGGCAAAAATGCAAATCATGTTAACAGGCGATGCGGCTAGCAACCCATCACTGTATTGATTGCTTTTCCATCTTCCACCACGCCCACCATGACGCTAAAAGTGGCTTTTGGGTCTTGCGGCCCTGGGCTCTGCATAGAACCGCAAGACCCAAAATGCTCTGTCTGCCCCATTAGGGATAAAGACGTGATAGTATGTATGTATGTAAGTATTTGTTCGCCTCGCGATTCGCGTGAATGTGTAAATGCGGCATTATAGCTTTTATTTAAGCACGTATACCTACTATAGTATTAAAACCGCAGGTTTAATAAAACTTAGAATTGTATTACTCGCGTTATGTTACGATGACTGAAGACCAATTCCTTCGCGTATGGAACTTAGATTTCTGGGTAAATTGTCGACATCATTGTAACGCACGCCTTCCATGCCAGGGAAGCTGGTATCACACGTGGACAACAATGTCAGATATTCAATTACTATGCACGTCACAAGCCTACAAAATGTGTGAGATAATATAGAATCCTGCTCTCAAATCCGATCGTGTGGAATATGTGAAATCACAACACGTATAGTAACATGTATTATTAGGGTTCTGTACCTCAAAAAAAAAACCTTAAACCTCAAAGAATAATTCTTATTCATAAACGCCACTAGTTTATTTTTTTAATGGCGATAGTTTTTTTTTGAGGTACATAACCCAAAAATAAATATTCTTAGGTAAATTTATGCAATTAAGTAAGTATACGTTTATGCAATTCTGTTTATTAAATTATTTAATTAAAATGCTATAACATCGTTCAGCTGTTTAAAAAAGCAAGTGGTATTCCTAAACTGCTAACGGTTTCGTCAAACAGCGGAATATGCATTTCAACTGTGACATATATATTTTAAATTTTCTGATTAAGCCCTTTTATTTGATACCCTATACAACTAGAGAACAGATGGGCAATATGGGCATGCCTACATACATATCGGCAAATCTCATAAATGAAATCAAAATCCCTTTGGCTTTGTCGTAGTCGGGTAAAAAATGTGGTTTCTGCGGTACGAGTAAGTTATTCAGTACCGTCAGGCTATACTTAAAAACGGTTTTAAGTACTTGTCTTAGGGCTTAATAATTGGCCAAGTGCGTGTCGGGCCACGCGCAGTGTAGGGTTCCGTAGTTCCGAATGCCAACTTTGAGTTTATGCCACTAAAAACGTTTAAAAACTAATTATCTATTGAATTTGTATGAAATTTCTTTTTCCGAGTACATTTTATAAGTTGATCGCCTATAACTTTTTTATTTGTATACCCTACTTAGCTCTGATAGTTTTCCTTTAAACTACATTATATATACTATAGCTGTGAATTTTTTCACGTAGCCATATATAACCGTTTAGCAGATAGAGGGGGGGGGGGGGGGGACACTTGCCTCCAACAAACATTTTCACTTTAAACCCAAATATTTCAGAAACGGATCCCTAAATCCAAAAATGGTGTTAACAAGCTCACAACGTTTTTGAAAGACCTATTCAACGACACCCCACACAATGTGTTTGTCGAGAAAAAAAATATTGACTACCTCTTTACTTGTATGGCAGCTAACCTAAAAAAAAATATTTTTCCAGATTTTATTTTATGACTTTTTCGCCATGATTAATATACATATCCATACCAAATTACAGGTTTCTAGTACTTGTAGTTTCTGAGTAGGACCGCGGACAGACAGACAGACAGACAGACAGACATGGCGAAACTATAAGGGTTCCTTTTTTACTACGGAACCCTAAAAACTGCGGCTATTTGATTAACTTATCAATATATATTTTTTTAATTCGATCGAAAAATTATTCCCTGACCGACGTTACATATTACAGACTGATCAAGTCCTTCAAGGATTATTTGGCACTTTGGAAACACCCGTTTAAAGAGATATCAATCTAGCCGCCGTTTTCGTGGCCACAAAATGTAGGAAAGCAGTCAATTATTGTCCGCATCAGCAACTTAATGGCCACTTCCCGCTAACAGATTAGTTGGGCTCGACGTTTCTGCACCGCTCTAAATATGCGAATTATAAATAAATTTCGCACTTTTGCGTCCGTTTTTAGAAAACCATTACTAGGACTAGCAGAGAACGCTATACATATGTTCTAATTACTATATCTGTTTGAGTTATGTAAAAAGCGTTTGAATAAAAACATTATTTTATTTTTAGCTTTCAATTAGTGAAAAAAGAAAGCTATTTTTGAAAAAATGATAACATATACTACTAAAGTGCATGTGGTACTTAATACCTATTGGCTGAGTGCTGTTAAAAAGTATAAGTGATGCTGACAAAAAACATGAGATGTTATTATTACACCAGAATATCTCGTATGGTTGTGAATTTTTGTACTTTTCCCTTGAGAAATGCATAGAGCACGGGAGGTTAAATAAAAACACAAAACAGCTATAATAAACGCATTTTTATGCTCTCGAAAGGATTCCTAGAAAATTTATTTTCATCAAGCTTGACATTCCTTTTTAATTATTGCGAAACATACCTCAGAGGTGATAAAGCGCGTAGAAATATAAGCGAGCATAGATCAAAATAAGCCTGTCATTTTTGAAGCAAAAAGAACTCTGTGTGTACTTCAATAAGGATTAGGTGAGAGGTAAAAAGCTTTGTTTAATATGATCCGACGACAGTGGGAGACACCGCGTCTGTTGATGGATCACATCTGTGAGTTAGGGCGCTCAAGCACGATACGAGACTTTCATCACCTCTTGTTTTGTAGATAATTTACGACGTCATTATAAATGGTAACAACACATTATTATTTTAAGTTTTTACAATGATCACCACACAGATAATAGAACAATTTTTGCCTTTATTTTAAATTGAACAGTCGTAACTAATTGCCGTGTGGATTCCGGCACAGTAGAATATGACCTCTCTAAGTTTTCCCGTGGGTGTGTTAGAAGGCGATTTAGGAAATACAAGCTAAACAACGCTAATAAACATCAATGAGACCTCTCCAACCCGTCTGGCTAGCGAGGAGAGTGTAGGCTAAATCCTCTGGTTGCTTTGGCGAAATATGTCTTTAGCAGTACAGAGAGGGTCGTCTCCTGCAGGACCTGATGATGATGTCATAACTACAGTTTTCATGGGGCAAGTACAAGAAGAGTTTTGATGTATGAGGCAAATTGCTACGAACACTAGGTTTAGTACGAATAAAAAAAATTTCAGCATTTCTTACAAAACTATAGTATTTCTAAAAATACGTAAAACAATGACACAATATACATGTGTACCTTTTCAATGTCTTTCTACATTTAAAATGCAATATTTCACACTAAATTTAATTAACGTTTTGTTTGAATCACTAAAAGTCACAAAATATTGTTGAAGATCCATTGCTGATTTCACCTCAAAACTATTACAACGATGCATTTTGAAACCACCGTTGTAATCCAAACTTGAAGTTTCGCACGTTTAGAATACCTCGACGGTCGCAGAAGACAAATGAGCCGTTGATAATGCCAGTTTGTATTTGTCGTGTGTATTCTTGAGTGTATTCTAAGCACGTTAGCGTCTGCCGCGGTCTAAAAGCGGATTTAGAAGCATAATAAGAAGGTGCGGACTTGTGAATTCGAAGCTTATATTCCAGCTATTATAGTACAAACAAATTAATTATAATCATCTTTATTCATAAAAAATATTTGACAACCTCCGTGGTGCCTAGAGTGGTCACCATGCTACTCGTAGTCCGCCACCCAGAGGTTCTGAGTTCGACCAGGGGTCAAGGGCAAGTTGAAAAATGGGCCTTTTTCAAATCGTCCTGGGTCTTAGATGTTTATCTATATACCTATGTATTTGTTATAAAATATAGTATCGTTGTGATAGTATCCCATAATAACGCAAGTGTCGAACTTACTTTGGGGCTAGCTCAATCTGTGTGATTTGACCCTATTTATTTATTTATACGTCATTTCATTAATAATTGAGAAAAATAAACAAACGAATAATTAATTTTTTTTCAAGGAAATCATCAAATGTTCGTAAAACCACAATCACACCGTTTTGATGTTTTGGGTACTCTGTTGGGTGGTCATTGAAATGATCTTCGCAAAGAAAACGCCGGAAAGCGCGTCTCGGCAAACAGTACAGAAACGGATGCAACCGCGAATGCGCTAGGATAACAAGGCTTGGACACAAATGTTAAATGAAGTGTCAGTACCTACTTATTTTGAGATGGGTGGACAAAAAAAAGTAAAAAGTAAAAGAATAAAGACATTTAAGAACATACTTATAAATTTGAAAACGGAAAAACTGACTAGCTTTTATAGAAATACAGAGGAAGGAAGGAAAAATTGTTCGTATTATTAGTAACTTATATACGTGTATAATATAATAGTAGCTGAGTAGCAGAATAATGTCGAGTACACTGTATTTCTCGACATACATAAAAAATAAAATAAAAAATAAACATAACATACGTAACATAAATTTTACAAATAAAATCGCAAAAGTATTAAGACGTTGTATTTAATAATACGCCTATTTTAGACTAATCTACTAGTATTTATGCTTTTGGGTTTGTGTAGTAAAAAGTCAATTGTTATGTAATTATTTAAATGAACGAGAGCGGTAGGTTGGAGCAATGATAATAGATTCCGAACGCATCGTTTAAGGAAAAGTTCTTTGTTTGCGACTCGTCGCATGGCATACAAAAACGGCAACCTTTTAAAATCGTAGCTAACTTTAAATAATTCATGAATACGGTTTAAAATTAAAACGCGATTCCGAAAACGAAGATTGATAACAACATCTTTAGAATTAAACTGAAGATAATTATAAAACAAAATGTTTTTTCATTGCCCCTTCTAATTCCATTTCGGCCTGAATACAAACTGAATTTTGGACGAATCGAGACTTGCTATTTATTCAGAACAGTGGCGATCGTCAAACAAAACACCAGCCATAAAATAAACCTTTAGTATTTCAGCAAAAAGCGATACTGCGTTGCCCATGATTCATTGAGTTATAATTCAGAACTGGGAAATTACAGAGGGTCGAAAAAGTTGCGTTATTGCCGATAATAAGCCACGAGGGAGAGAGACGCGGGGTGAAGGGGGAGAAAATAGTGAATTATTGCCCCCGCGTGCATTACAGCTACAGGGAGGTGACAATGCTTCACAAAAGTTCTAAGAATAAATTGGTGTGACAGTTATAAAATTTGCGTAAAAGTGATGTTAAACTTTGTCTTGTTTTTATATGCATGGGAATTAACAATGTGTTTTTTAACTTTGAATTGTAAAAATAAATGTGATTTATTGTATTGTTTATTTCCAAAATGTTCACAAAAAGAGGGCAGAGTCCAAAGTGCAGTAAAAAATGCTACCTGCGCAGCGATATCTTCCTTTTCCGGTATAAGAAGGTTATTATAGTAAATTCATGCACATATATAAAAAGCTGGTATCGCGTGTGGATGTGGATCGTGTACCGGAGCCCTTATTATGCGGTCCCTTCGGACCTCTGATTGTGTATGTTTATCTTTATTCGCCATTTTACCTGTTGATATTTTTTATCTGTGATTTATGGTTGGTGCAGTATTAAAATTATACGCGCGGGGTTCGATAAATTTTATAATAGCCGCTATAATGGCACATTTACATAAAATAGGATTATTTCTTTTAAGATGTTCAAGATATTCAAAGATTAGTGCGTGTGAGTTTTCTAAGGCAACTACTTTATTAAAAACATCATCAAAAACTACTAAGTAATGTGAGATTTTGTTATGTACAGTACAGACAGACAGTTAGATAGACTTTGATATACAGTTGGAGTTCTTGTCTACCATCAAGCTTAAATAGCTTTGCTTGCTTTTGTCTTGCGACCCTGGGTTTGTAGTTCTATTTATAGTCGTAAGACCCGAAATGTTCTGTCTGCCCCATTAGGGATAAAGACGTGTATATTTATTTATATACAGAAAAAGAGGATAAAATGTAAACTTTTAAATCCGGACAGATACCTATATTTCGTGCTCGGATGTCAGTTTATTTGACTTTTATATGTCAGCAACACACGGGGCCTATGATGCGCGAAACGATTGTTATGAATTTTTCATTTTAAACGAGAAATTTATGAATGTGAAAAGTCGAATCGCAACTTTTATTAAATTAAAGATAAATAAATGCATCCGATACGTGATTGTTTGGCTAAGTTGAGTTTAAAATAAGATCTGACTAGTCGTAGTCGCAGCGGTAAAGTAGTTAAAACGCCAGTCCGCCACTCCGGAGGTTTTGGTTCCAATCCCAGCCAGGGTAAGTTGGAAAATGGCCTTAGTTTGGGGCTAGGTCAATCAGTGTGATTTGTCCTTATACGTACAACGTGGAAGGGTCATACCCGTAATAAATCGAACCAAGGGCTATACTAGACCAATGTAGTATAATAAAATTAAAATAACAGTCAAAAACAAATAAAATCGGCATTTCCATACAAAAGTGTGTAGCCGCCCGGACAATTGTATGGAAGTATCGATTGTTTTTTGTTTTTTGACTGTTTTTTTTTTCATTGAACTATATTAATCTAGTACAGCCCCTGGTTTGATTTATTACGCGTATGTCCCTTTTACATTGTATATTTATTTATGTTATTCAAATCCATAGTTTAAAAAGTGAATAGCAGTAACCGTCTAATTAATATTTTGGTAGTTATATAAAACAACAATACATAACGTAACCTCATTCATGTTTTTCAGCCCAGAAGAAGTAGGTTAAATAAAGTATAAAATTATTACCTATGTATAATCCGTAATGTCAAAGCACATACCACATAAAACCGTTAACGTCCCTCTGTTCAAGTTTAAATGGTTTAATGACGTAATTAATTGCATTAAGTTGCTATTGTTCTGCTGTTGTCCTTAACAGTGTTAAGGATGAAGGTAGAACAAGACAACCTTCTGTACATCAGTATTGGTAACTTAAAATTTGATGAGCAATCGCCTTTATTTTTATAGTCTGTCTCGAAATCTGAACTAGTATCCTTGTATACATACTAAGCGCCATGTGTATCACTTTTGGTACACATTGATGTTTTACTATTGTGTTTGGAATGCCAGGCGGTCAAAAGATGAAACATCTGAACCACATAACCATCCAGTAGATATGTGAAAAGGGCTCCAGTTTAATGGATTGGCTCATGTTTGAAAATTCTGGACCTCTCAAATACTTACCTACCTTTCATCTAGTTTTGATTACAGATACATTCATACGTACGTGATGGTACAGCAATACAGTATACAACGATTATAAACTTACCTGAAAAAGAAAGAATAAGACGTAAATAAGATTTTCTATTAGTCACAAAATATAAAATAGGCGTACAAAATATCATACGACGTAGAAGAGTCATACTCGAAATAAATCGAACAACGGGCTAGAACTTTAATCTTTCTATACTAAAGTGTGCAGCCGCCTGAGTAATTTGTATGGGAATGACGAAATTGTTTTTTAATTTTTTGAGTGTTACTTTAATTTTATTGTGCTGTAGTGATCTAGCTTAGCCCGTGGTTTGATTTATTACGGGTATGTCCCTTCCACGTTGTATCAGTTATACATACAAACGAACATACGTTCAAGAACACTTAGATATATTACGAAATGTTGAAAGTGTACGGAGCCTAAAAAGGGCAAGGTTCATAGTTTTCACAGTAACATAGCATTACTTAAACAGTTTTCTAATTTACTTTGGTTCCGCTGCGACCTTTACTGCCTCATTATGTTTCAGTCAGTGGGTTAACCGCGTCCGATGCGGATTTATTTGCTCGATTTTACAGTTTTATTGATAAACGTTTAATTCGCAAAATATCATGTGAAAATATATTCTTTAAGAAAAGATACAATGAGACGTTTTCTTTAAAAAAAATATTAGTTCCTTCACGTGACATAGATGCCTCAGCAATCACATAAATAGATCTGCCAATGTCTAATTCATATAAAATTTTCATGGTGAGAGTTTGTCTTTGGAATATATTTTTATTTTATTTTATTATATTCAGTTAAAAATACCACCTACGTGTATTGTTCGTTTACTTAGATCGCTGACTTAAAATGCTATGCGTTTCTTACTTTAACTCCATAAGTAAACAATTAATAAAAAAATGTTTTTACTACAACAATGACGTAAGTGCTCTTCAAGATGAATCAATTGAGCCCAAACTGGGTGTAATTATGTTGTTTTATCACAGAGATGCCATGACCACTTACTAGCTCCGTCATCAAATCAGCTCCATGTCAATATCTTTATCATAATATTGCATTGTCACGCGATATCATCATCAGGTCTTTTTGTCTCCACTGCAGGAACACGACCCTCTCTTTACTACTAGAGCCGTACTTGGCTAGAGTATAGGTACAGAGGGTTATACGTATGCGTTCAAAATTTCAGCTCAATCAGAAACCGGGAAGTGGGTCAAATTTAACCTACAAGATTTGATTACAGGCAGACAGACAACGGGACAGGTGAAACTAAATAAAAGCTTGTAAAATAAGCAAATATACTTGACAACACGCATCGAGCTAAATCAAATTTTATTTGAAAATTAATTAAGCCGAACCAAAGAATTCTTTCTCGAACAGAACATTTTTTGCGAATCGTGCATTCAGCGCTCTAACCGATTTTACGTCCATAATAAAAAACTTACAGCCTAAGTTTCGTCATAAACTTGATTTTACTATCATCAGATAGTGTTTGTTTACGTCGATCCTTGCTTCGAGTACAGATTATGCTGATAAGTATCGCGTTAACCCTGAAAACTGCCGCAAGACAATTGGATACAGAGTTTAAAAATAATACTGGAAGCGAATAATCACCTCAGATAACATCTTATGGATTATATAACAACAGAGCTCATACCTAATAACATACAACGCGTAAGGGACATATGCGTAAAAATCGAACCACGGGCAAAAAACAAGAACTTGAGAGGTGTCAAGGGACACCCGGATGAAACGAAGTTCCTTTCGATTAATTAGGAGAGAGAGAGAGACAGACAGAGAAACACGCATACGCCGCACGGCTTACAATTACAACTAGCAAAAAGCCTCGTTACAACTTTTGGTCTTAATTTTTTCCGTCTAGCCTCCTTTTCCAACGACCGATAAGGAACTTCGTTCCAAAAACAGAATTCGCCAATTCAATACAAAAGTTTGTAGCAGCCCGGACAATTTGTACGGGAATGTCGATTTTTTAATTATTTTTGTTATTTAAAATTAATTATACACTAGGACAATACGTAGTTCGATATATTATGCATAATCCCCTTTACGTTGTATATATCAGGTAGGTTTCAGGTATACTTATGTATTTATAAACAAGCACTTTTATATGTCGGCTCATTATGTTTTGAAACGAAGTTCTTAAACATAGTTTACAGTAGGATGACAGGTAGAAAATAACAATGTAACATATAAATCGGAATAGGTTAACGAGACGTTCGGCTCCATCTGGTGTAGATCAGGTGTTACCGTCAAGCGCTACCTGTGATACTATATATCTACTTGTTTTGTTTAGGCCCAACGCAGACGACAAACTAAACCGTGCCGCACTTTATAGTCTGTGAAAATAGAACCCATGGAATTATATGCAGTAACGCATCACACGCAGTCGCCATGCCAAATGCCAATAGAAACTTTATTTCATTCATTAAATAATTAATAATTTTGAATTAGTATCATGTGTGCATGTATGTATTTAAATATTCTGAAATATATATTATTTTTATTAAGAATTGAAGGAACGCAGTGTGGAACTTCGTCGACGGGTCTCTCGACCGCATACAAAACGAATTTTAGTCAAAAATTGTAGTCTAGCTATCATTTCAATTCCTTGTCGTTTAAGTTAACAGTCGATATGGTATTTTCAATGATTATTAAAGATATCATTAAACGGGCCGTACCGAGAATCCGGGACGAAAAGCGAAAGGGCCCAAACCGTCCTTACTCAGAATAACGACATTTAAAGTAACAAAAAGATACGAGGTGCAAGTAGAAAATCTAAACGTGTTATGTGGTTTTTTTACTTAACTGCTATTAACATTATTTAAATGCTTTTAAAAAAAGAAATCATTTAATGAACGAAGAAAAGAAGAGATGAAAGCTCTATGCATATAGAGGTAACCATACTGAACATACCCCTTATAAATGGTCCAAGTCAAGTTAAGATATGTCCAAGAAGTAAGAAAACTATAATATGTTATCTAACCTAATAGGTTTGATTATAAATGTTATAATTATTAACACAAAATGCGGAACTTTATTTAATTGTTAAATTAATTTAGACTTAAGAATAAATTATAATACATAAAACAAAGCAGGGCCTCTGTAACCTGTAACTATAAATAGTCTAGCCTCTAAAGAACAATATAAAAGGTGTTGAATGGCAGACACGTGACACAAGTGCGTATAGTGCAATTGGTTATATCAATAACAGGAACTGCAATATCAATTCTATTACCACGCAACAAGGTATATGATTGCACATCAAAATAAGAGAGTGCAAATCGTGGACATCGATATGTCGGATGTAAAGCCTTCTGTTATGATTAGCATAGCCTTGTCAAGTGTTGGTGCACGGAGGCTTATTATACGTTACCTAATGCGTACTGGCGAGGCAAAAAGTGATAATATAATCTTTACTTTATTCTTATAAAGATGGACACATAGCGCGACGAACCGATGGCCGATGGGAAAAAAGGTTCTCGAATGGCGACCACGTACTAACAAGCGAAGCGTAGGACGCCCACCCACAAGGTGGTCTGACGACCTGATCAAAGTAGCTGGAGAGCGGTGGATGGAGGCCGCTCTAGATAGGTCATTTTGGAAATACGAGAGGCCTATGTCCAGCAGTAGAAATTATGCGGCTGCAAAGATGATGATGATGATGATGAATAAAGATGTTGACCAGATGATTATCATTTTATGCACGATGGTTAATTGCGATAATCTCAGAATGCAAAAGATTAAAGTTAATATACTGTAAATTATTCTAATTTTAAAAAGAGGCTTATGGAAAAAGCATATTTATAAAACTTTCATAAAAACATAAGTATTTGCTCTGATTTTAATTCTATAGTTTGTACTTGAATTACATACAGATTTCAAAATTCAAAAATTTCAATATAGTTTATTCAGAACTTTAGTTTAGTTTACATTCAAACCAAATATTAAATAAAAATAAGAAATTTTCCTAATAATAACATATCATGTCTATAAATCTGTAAGTACAGGTACATTAAAACCTGCCAACGAAACAAGTGAATAATTACGGGCACAGTAAACAGAGTTTAAATAAGCAGTTAAATTTATATTAGCACTGAAGTACTTTATAGTTTAACTGTTGCGGTGAAAAGTCACTCCCTCGGGCTACAAACATTTAATCGTAACTTTTAAGAGTTCATAACAACTTTGTGTGTGAATAACGTGTTTCAACTTTCAATATATGTGTCATTGCGAGATTAAAATAAAAGTTTTATGGAAGAATATTTTGTTTGTTTAATCAGTTATTTGTAGCAGAAACAGGGTAGCTGAGTTTAAATCATCATGATAAATTTATTTCATTTTAATCGCATAAGTAAGTAATTTCAACAATTTACAAAATAAAAGCGAACAACCGCAATGAAAAATTAAAAATAAATGCATTTTTATGTTTTTTTTCTCATTAATTTCTAATAGAAAATCGGCAATATACAATTTAAGTGTATGTATGGGACTTGTTACTCCTTTATTTTTTTAAACTAGCAAGCGAAGTTATCGGAATTAAAAAGTCCAGCGTTTGAATGTTTCATGTGTACGTTTGACAAAAATTTGAGTATTTTTGATCCAAACTTTATATTTGGAAGGCGAGAAAAATATTTAAGTTTAACCAATAAAATATAATAATAAAAAGTTTAACCAGTAAGTTTCACCAAAAAATAAAAATACTGATGCACTAATAACTGCATACTATGGCCTAGTAGATGACATAGCAGCCCTTGGAAGCAGTTCACAACAGTTGGAAAGTTAATAGAAGCAATGAATAATATTTTTAAAGAACATAAATTGAGTATAAACATAAATAAAACCAAGTCCTTAATTGTCTCAAAGTCAGGTCCAGTAATTAAAAATATTAGAACGGGAGGTCACGACAAATTTGGTAACGATAAGGGATATGGCTGACTCTGGTTTTATAGAATAAAGAGCACCTCTCTGATGCTAAATATGTTGGTCTGCCTGCGTGGAGTGGTTGCGTTACTTAGATATGGCGCCTGAAAAGTTGGTTATCGTGACCAAAAAAAAATGATAAGGGATATGGCTGACTCTGGTTTCACAGGATTAAGAGCATCTCTCTGATACCAAATATGTCGGTCTGCCTGCGTGAAGTGGTTGCGTTACTTAGATATGGCGCCTGAAAAGTTGGTTAGCGTGACCAATAAATGATAAGGTAAATGGCTGATTCTGGTTTCACATAATGAAGAGCACCTCTCTGATGCTAAATATGTCGATCTGCCTACGTGAAGTGGTTGCGTTACTTAGACAGGCCGCCTGAAAAGTTAGTTACCTGGACAAAAAAAGAAAATTATAAGTTAAATGGCTGACTCTTGTTTCACAGGATGAAGAGCACCTGGTAATTGGCTGATTCTGGTTTCACATAATAAAGAGTACCTCTCTGATGCTAAATATGTCAATCTGCCTGCGTGAAGTGGTTGCGTTAGATAGGGAGCCTGAAAAATTAGTTACCTGGACAAAAAAAGAAAATTATAAGGTAAATGACTGATTTTGGTTTCACAGGATGAAGAGCACCTCTCTGATGCTAAATATGTTGGTCTGCCTGCGTGAAGTGGTTGCGTAACTTAGATATGTCGCTTGAAAAGTTGGTTATCGTGAATAAAAAAAATATACCGTAATTGACTAACTCTAGTTTCACAGGATGAAAAGCACCTTTGTGATGCTAAATATGTCAGTCTGCCTACGTGAAATGGTTACGTAACTTAGATTTGATGCCTGAAATGTTGGTTATTGTGACCAAAAAAATTGTAATGCAAATGGCTGACTCTGGGTTTACAGAATGCAGAGCACCGCTCTGATGCTAAATATATGTCAATCTGCCTGCGTGAAGTGATTGCGTTACTTAGATAGGGCGCCTGAAAAGTTAGTTACCTTGACAAAAAAAGAAAATTATAAGGCAAATGGCTGATTCTGGTTTCACAGGATGAAGAGCACCTCTCTGATGCTAAATATGTTGGTCTGCCTTTGTGAAGTGGTTGCGTTACTTAGATATGTCGCTTGAAAAGTTGGTTATCGTGAACAAAAGAAAAAATAATAACGTAAATAGCTGACTCTGGTATCACAGAACAAAGAGTACCTCTCGGATACAAAATTTGTCGGTGAAGTCTTATTTGTTTTGTCGGACTGCCTACGTGAAGTGCTAGTGTTACTTAGATACCGGTATGGCGCCTGAAAAGTATGTTAAAATGATCAAAGTATGGTAAATGACTGACTGAACGGCTGCATATCGAGCAAAATACATCTATCGTTAGTATCCGATATTATATATACATGCCGCAGTTCACAATTGTACTAACAACAGTTTTGTCAACTTTTCAAAAGAGCATTTAATTTAGAAAGTTTTCTAAAGTTTAGTCCAGAACGGCACAAAAATAATTACATAATTTCACGTCTATTCAAGAGTTCCTTTGACTGCATTATATCCAAAAATTGTGGTATTATAGATGTCTAATTTAAAAAATAGTAAAATAAACTTAAGTCTATTTGTGCACTAAACCTCATTATGTTAACAGGCAAATAATAAAAAAATTTTAACACTAAAAAACACTTCACCCCCAAACTACACAACCGATTTCGATAAAAGAATTTTCCAAATCGGTGAAGGCACCTTCAAATAATCGGTAACAAATTATATTTTCCATCTTCTCGCCCACCATGACGCTAAAAGTGGCTTTTGAGTCCTGCGGCCCTAGGCTCTGCATAGAGCCGCAAGACTCAAAATGCTCTTTCTGCCCCATTAGGGATAAAGACGTGATAGTATGTATGTATGTAAATTATGCACTTGCATTACTTTAACACGTGTGTAAATGTTATAAATGCGTATAATACGCCAGACTTTGAAATTTTGTTAAATTCAGTCAATACTTGAAGATTGAATTTATAAAAATATAATTCCGGCGTTAACAATAAAACTAATTATTGTTAACGCCGGAATCTTAAAAAGTACAACTGTAACACTAAGTTTTTGGTAGAAAGAGTTAATTTATCTGGTACTAAAAAAGTAGAAATCGAAAATTTTGTAATTAGTACATTTGTGAACTACGGCTTCAATATTAGGGTGACACTGGGTAGACAATATCATGTGTTTTGATGAACGCACGCTACTGTATCTAAGTAACGCAACCACTTCACACAGTTAGACTGACATATTTAGCATCAGAGAAGTACTCTTCACCCTGTGAAACTAGAGTCAGCCATTTACCTTATCATTATTTTTTCATCACGATAACCAAATTTTTAGGCATCATATCTAAGTTTCACAACACAACCATTTCACGCTGGCAGACCGACAAATTTTGTATCAGAGAGGTACTCTTTGTTCTGTGACACGAGAGTCAGCTATTTACGTTATTATTTTTTTCTATTGTTTACGATAACCAACTTTTCAAGCGACATATCTTAGTAATGCAACCACTTCACGCAGGCAGACCAACATATTTAGCATCAGAGAGGTGCTCTTCATCCTGTGAAACAAGAGTCAGCCATTTAACTTATAATTTTCTTTTTTTGCAGGTAACTAACTTTTCAGGCGGCCTGTCTAAGTAACGCAACCACTTCACGTAGGCAGATCGACATATTTAGCATCAGAGAGGTGCTCTTCATTATGTGAAACCAGAATCAGCCATTTACCTTATCATTTATTGGTCACGCTAACCAACTTTTCAGGCGCCATATCTAAGTAACGCAACCACTTCACGCAGGCAGACCAACATATTTAGCATCAGAGAGGTGCTCTTTATCCTGTGAAAGAAGAGTCAGCCATATCCCTTATCATTTTTTTTTTGGTCACGATAACCAACTTTTCAGGCGCCATATCTAAGTAACGCAACCACTTCACGCAGGCAGACCGACATATTTGGTATCAGAGAGATGCTCTTAATCCTGTGAAACCAGAGTCAGCCATATCCCTTATCATTTTTTTTTGGTCACGATAACCAACTTTTCAGGCGCCATATCTAAGTAACGCAACCACTCCACGCAGGCAGACCAACATATTTAGCATCAGAGAGGTGCTCTTTATTCTATAAAACCAGAGTCAGCCATATTCGTTACCAAATTTGTCGTGACCTCCTAATCTATATCCAACTTAATAATAAAACAATAGACCAAGTTCAGAGTTTCAAATATTTAGGAACTATTATCAACGAAGAGGCAAGATGCTCAGAAGATATTAAGAAGAGGATTGCTATTGCAAAAAGTACATTTAAGAGTAAAAAATACATATTTTGTTCTGGTATTAAAGAAAGTTTACGTAAAAGATTTATTAAAACATTTATATGGAGCACTGCCTTGTATGGATGTGAAACGTGGACGATGACCAAAAAGGATAGAGATAGATTAGAAGCATTTGAAATGTGGTGCTGGAGGAGAATGAAAAAAATAAGTTGGACAGAAAAAATTACAAATGAGAAGGTATTAGAGGATGTGAGAGAGAAAAGACAAATAATACAAATTATAGAAAATAGAAGAGGCAAAATGTTCGGTCATCTACTACGCCACGATGCATTCTTTAAAACAATAATGGAAGGAAAAATAGAAGGAAAGAGAGGAGTAGGAAAACCCAGAAGGAAATTTATAGACCAAATAAAAGAAAAATTAAAAGTGAAAACATATAAAGAGGTTAAGAACTTAGCGGAAGGAAGAGAGACATGGAAAGCACTCCACCGACAAGAGCCCAGCTCTTAAATATAAGAAGAAGAAGATGGCCTAGTTGAATCAGTCCTTAGATATGGTATAATTTTTTGGGGGAATTCCACCGATAAAGATCTAGTATTTAAAATGCAAAAGCGTTGTATAAAAAGCACCATGAGCCCAGGCGGACCACTTGTTACGTACAAAATTGAAACACTTTTGCGCCCAAGTGTTCTCACAAAATAAGTAGGCTCCTCGCATAGCCGAGTACCGTATAGGGCACTATTGTGCTAACCGCCAGTGCACACAGAGGATATTCATGTGTGGATAAAGCAACGCAAATTTTGTGATAATTGTTTGCCCACTTACTTGGTTCGATGTCTATTTGTTGATATTTATGGAAACGTTTTTCAAATTGAGAGATTAGTTTTAAAAAGAAACTAGCTTTTCGGGCGCTGCGCGGGCTGCAAGCAGCCCGCGGTTCATCGTGGGGCTATAGAGGTAGGCTAAGATATGTTTCCAGTTCAGAAAATGGGTAAGTTTGTATGGAGGACAATTGTCGTTGTATGGCGGCCATCTTGAATTTTGGAAAAAATAAAAAAACAAATGACGGTCGTCAAATTGCTTACAACCCCCTACATTTTGGAAAAAAAATCACACCCCTAACACTTACCGTTTTCGCAGGCCGTACCCCTTCCACATCAGGTTTCTGCAAATCCTCAAATGTCAGATTTTTCTGGTACTCACTGGAGCACCCTCTATACGACCACACATCAACCTAAACCCCACCAACCCCGCAACAGGGCAAACAACCATGTCAATCAGTGAGTGAGTGAGTCAGTGGTAATGTAGGTTTATATATTATAACTAGCTTTTCGGGCGCTGCGCGGGCTGCAAGCAGCCCGCGGTTTTTCGTGCGGCTGTTGAGGTGGGCTAAAGAATATGTCCAGTTGAGAAAATGGGTAAAAACTGCAGTCAGTAATGGAAACATCAAAATATGTGTGGGGGCGGCCATCTTGGATCGAAAATCTGATTCCAGTTTCGAGTTCCGCGGGGTGCTTTACCCCCACATGCAAAATTTCAGACCCCTACGAAGTCCCAGTGAGACGTTATAAATGAAATAAATTTAATTTTCTAAAATCCAGACGCCATCTTGGATTCCAAAAAAATATTGAATTTGGGATTTTGGGGTCAAATTACATATAGATATCGATTTTCAGCCCAATCGCAAGCAGTTGACTTTCGGCGGCCATCTTGGATTTCCAAAATTTAAAAAAAAAGCGGCGCTTGTGAGACTGGCTCGGGCTTCGCCCTCGCCCGCAGCTCGCCCTGCGGGCTCGCATCACTCGGCCTGCGGCCTCGTGAAAATTACTTGGAGGGGGGGTCAAGGGGGGGGGGGGGGGGGGGGGAGGGTGGCTCGGGCTTCGCCCTCGCCCGCAGCTCGGCCTGCGGCCTCGCGGTGGAGGGCTTTGCTTTTGGTCTTTGGCCTCTGGCTGCGCCAAGTTACTTGGGGGGCCGTTTGTATGAATTTTGTATGGAGGGGAATTGTCCATGTATGGCGGCCATCTTGGATTTTGAAAAAAATAAAAAAACAAATGACGCTCGTCAAATTGCTCACAACCCCCTAAATTTTGGAAAAAAAATCACGTCCCCAACCCCAACCGTCTTCGCAGGCCGTACCCCTTCCACATCAGGTTTCTGCAGATCCTCAAATGTCAGATTTTTCTGGTACTCACTGGAGCACCCTCTATACAACCGCACATCAACCTAAACCCCACCAACCCCGCAACAGGGCAAACAACCATGTCAATCAGTGAGTCAGTGAGTGGTAATGTAGGTTTATATATTATAATAACTAGCTTTTCGGGCGCTGCGCGGGCTGCAAGCAGCCCGCGGTTTTACGTGCGGCTGTTGATGTAGGCTGAATAACCTGTCCAGTTGAGAAAATGGGTAAAAACTACAGTCAGTAAGGAAAACATAGAAAAATGTGTGGGCGGCCATCTTGGATCCAAAATCCGATTGCAGTTTCGAGTTCCGCGGGGTGCTTTAACCCCACATTCAAAATTTCAGAGCCCTAAAAAGTCCAAATAAGACGTTATAAACGAAATAAGTTTAATTTTTTAAAAGCCAGACGCCATCTTGGATTCCAAAAAAACTGTCAAATTTGGATTTTTCGGCTCAAAATACATATAGATATCGATTTTCAGCCCAATTGCAAGCAGTTGACTTTCGGCGGCCATCTTGGATTTCCAAAATTTAAAAAAAAACAGCGCTTATGCGTGTGGCTCGGGCTTCGCCCTCGCCCGCAGCTCGCCCTGCGGGCTCGCATCACTCGGCCTGCGGCCTCGTGAAAATTACTTGGAGAGGGGGGAGGGTCAAGGGGGGGGGGGGGGGGGGAAGTGGCTCGGGCTTCGCCCTCGCCCGCAGTTCGGCCTGCGGCCTCGCGGTGGGGGCCTTTGCTTTTGGTCTTTGGCCTCTGGCTGCGCCAAGTTACTTGGGGGGCCGTTTGTATGAATTTTGTATGGAGGGGAATTGTCCATGTATGGCGGCCATCTAAGATTTTGAAAAAATACAAAAAACAAATGACGGTCGTCAAATTGCTTATAATCTTCTACATTATGGAAAAAAAATCACACCCCTAACCCCAACCGTTTTCGCAGGCCGTACCCCTTCCACATCAGGTTTCTGCAGATCCTCAAATGTCAGATTTTTCTGGTACTCACTGGAGCACCCTCTATACGACCGTACATCAACCTAAACCCCACCAACCCCGCAACAGGGCAAACAACTCTGTCAGTCAGTGAGTGGTAATGTAGGTTTATATATTATAACTAGCTTTTCGGGCGCTGCGCGGGCTGCAAGCAGCCCGCGGTTCATCGTGGCGCTGTTGAGGTAGGCTAAGATATGTTTCCAGTTCAGAAAATGGGTAAGTTTGTATGGAGGAAAATTGTCCATGTATGGCGGCCATCTTGGATTTTGAAAAAAATCAAAAAACAAATGACGGTCGTCAAATTGCTTATAATCTTCTACATTATGGAAAAAAAATCACGCCCCTAACCTTAACCGTTTTTGCAGGCCGTACCCCTTCCACATCAGGTTTCCGCAGATCCTCAAATGTCAGATTTTTCTGGTACTCACTGGAGCAACCTCTGTACGACCACACATCAACCTAAACCCCACCAACCCCGCAACAGGGCAAACAACTATGTCAATCAGTCAGTGAGTGGTATTGTAGGTTTATATATTATAATACTTATATCAAAGATTTTTTGGTCAAATTTTAATACCTACCTAAAAGTTCATTATATTAACGATATATCATTGACACTGCTTGGCTTATATTAAATGAATATAAACTATAAATAAATAATAAATAAATAAATATATAGGGACAAATTACACTGATTGAGCTAGCGCCAAAGTAAGTTCGAGACTTGTGTTATGGGATACTAACTCAACGATACCATATTTTATAACAAATACATATATAGATAAACATCCAAGACCCAGGACAATTTGAAAAAGGCCATTTTCAAACTTGCCCTGACCGGGGATCGCATCAGCTGAATCAGCTCTCAAATAATTTCAGTAAGTAAGTATAATATACGCAAAATCTTTATAGTACTGTTGGCATATATAGTCATGATTTCGATAGGGTATACGATAAAATTGAGCTTTAAAATAGTCGGCACAGGATATGGAGTCAATGGGAACATAATATCTATGCTGCTATCGGGTTACTCGATAAAGTCCAGAATTTGAAAAACATCGCTTTAAAAACAAAATTGACATTAGAGCTAAAAAGGTTAAACATGTCGTCAGATTTGTCGTTTTTCCAATTGAACTAAAAAATAAACTTCTTTGAACTCAATATTGCAGTCGGAGAACAGTAAGCAGATTCGAGTATGCAGGCATTAGGTCAGTCAAGTTAGCCATGCAAATTTCAACTTTATTCAGTCGTCAATAGAACACATTTTGAGGGAATTGATCGCAAATTGTCGTAGTATTGACATCGCTTCACTAATTTTCTTATCGTGCGCTGCGCTGTACCTGCGTTGGATAATTATGGTAATTGAGGTTTGTTCGTTTGTCATACTATATTTTTCTTCAGAATTTCTTTTTCTTTTACCCTATAAGTTGGCCAAATTAAACATAGTTGTTCAGAAACGGTGTATACCTAATTTGAGCAGTAAACAAGTTATGTTAAGGTAAGTCAATGTGGATGTAAGTAAATCACTTTATCGTTTGGCTATCAACTAGCTGGGTGACCAAGCTTTGTTCTATTAAAATGAAACCTAGCTAGATCGATTTTTCAGCCTCGTCACTCCCTAAATACTGAGTTTTATCAAAATCGTTGAAGCCTTGTCCGAGATCTTTTTAATACAAGAATTGCTCGTTTAAAGTATAGGATAAAAATCATATTTCTCATACTGGACATTTAAAAGTATTATTCCACAAAGCCTCCTTCGTTCCAGCTACGTGGTTAAGTGCGCTACATTTATTATGTTCAACAAACACAGGAACAAGCCCTCCGAGGCTAATTCCTTGGGCAAACAGGGGTTGAGGGGACCCGGATATGGGGCATAGACCAAGATGATGTTTCATTTTTATTGTTAGGTATGCTTTTGAATGCCTATTTTATTTGTTGGAAATAATACACTACACTTGAGTTTTTACAGGGGTTTTAACCCCCGATATAAAGTGGGGTGTTATAAGTTTTACACTAAAGTCTGTCTGTCTGAGACATCGTAGCTCTAGAACGGATGGTCCAATTTCGATGCGGAATTTTACGCGAAAGCAAGTTATGTTTAGCTCCTAGCTATGTTTGATGAAAATCGGTTCAGTTGATTAAAAGTTATTGGAGGTTACGGCGTGAAAGTCGTTTTTTTTTAAATTTAGTAGCAAACAATAAATGGCGCTACGAATATCAATTGGAACATTTCAAATCGGCCAGATCGGGGTACCTAATGCGTAGACAGACTAATACGTTGTTCCGCCACTCATCACTAAATGGCGGTCTTGAAAGAAGGGGGTTTTTTAATGATATTTTTTTTAGCTTTCCATACAAACTCGGTCGGATATATTTTATCCGATTCGAGTTTCAGTATATTTTGTTAGACCTATATTTAATGGCATTAGTACCAACCCGGAGCCTAGCCCTGGGTTCACAAAATAAACGGTCGATTGCCAAAAAATTTGTAATTTCGTGCGTCGGTTTTCAGACACTGACACCGACAAGAGCTGGCTCTTAAATGTAAAACTTCACAAATATATCTAAATGAATTATAGAATTATTATTGAAGGTACTTCACCTGTCACACATATTAATACAATAGTTTTTGTTGCCTTTCAATTCTCCAAACTTGCTATTGTATGCATAAGCATAGCATGACAGCACAAGTTGTCATATAATATCAAAGTTACACATAAATATGTTAATATTCTAGAAAAGCGAATGTATAATTTTCTCATGTTTTTCCCCGAATACTACTCATAATAGCCTGGACCCATTTGGTTCACAGTTATAACATAATTTCACCAAAATCGGTTGAGTAGCATGGTGTTGAAGTCGGTTTTAGTTTTGAAAAATTATAGTCTAAGTTATTCTTTGCTTTCACTGAAATTCAATGTTTCGTTTGCATGTTGGCTTAGCTATACACCGTAGCAGCCGATATGTTTGCTATGTCGTGATAAAAAGCGATAGGATTGCGATTTTTGTATAATAGCGATGTTGATAAGAAACTGAAGCCGTGTCTATTTTCATAATACGTATCGTCACGCTGAAAAGTGTTTGCGTTGAATAAAAACTTTTGTTATTGTTATTGTGTCCTCCAAAAGATTGATATATAATTATTTGATGTTTAGGCTAAACATGAATATTGATTACATTGTAGTGTACGCCGATCGACTGAGTAAAGCTTTATCTAGAATTAGTATTAATAATATTGTAATTATAGGTAATAATGTAAATAAATAAGTTTTTCCTACGTATACAAACGACTAACTAGCTGTAAGTATTCGTAATTATCTACCTTTGCATGTTTTCAATTTTGCACTATGTTTGTAGGTACCTTCTTCTTCTTATCGTGTGTGTTAGTGACTAACACTAGTGTTAGAGTTTTTAAACCGCCTTAAAGGCCTCTGACATGGTTTTAGGTAACGACCAATGTCAAAGACAGTGACCGGAACCGACGGCTTAACGTGCCCTCCGAAGCACGGATCATTTTACTTATCAGACAATCAGGTGATCAGCCTACAATGTCCTAACCAAACTAGGACAACAACACAAAGTCGTTGCCCCCGCCGGGAATCAAACCCCGGACTCCGGGTATGAGCCGAACGCTCTAACCACTACACCACGGAGGCAGTCGGTAATGTAAAAATGTAGGTACCTATATTTTTTATTTACAACCAAACAGTTTTAATTAATTTATATTTTTTAATGATACAGTATACAAAAATCACAGTTAATATGCACAAGAAAAAAATACGAAGTCTTTACAAAGCAGATATCAAAGTCAAAGTCAAGAAGAAGCTGGTTTCCTTACTATATTTTTTTTATTGAGATATTTTATCAGTAATACTAATACAATCTTTTTTAATAAGAACCTATTATTTATGTAAATATCTATTGTAGTAGTTATCGCTCGGCATGACCTCGACAGTTTTTTACGGTGTAAGTGCTAATGAAGCCTTGAATTACTGTTGTCGGTACAAACATTGCACAATAGCGTTTAAAGAAATATTCAATAATTTTGACAAGGCTAGAGTTGTGGCGTGAATCGTGGTCGATTGATTACGTTAAATCAGTTGGAAAAACGTACGCAACTGGAAATTTATAATGTATTTTAGATAACATTTTAATTAAAATAAAATATTTCTCATTTTTTACATTTTATGATCCTTTTTTGTTCCTTTTTTAATGTTTTTTACCTCATAAGTCTCATAACTTCATTACCATCATTTGAAACTGATTTAATGTTTTATCTAATGAATATAATTCTAGATTGGTTTAAAAAGACATTTTATATAAATCGATTTAGTAGTTTGCAAAATAACTGGATAACTTTTTTTAACAAATAATATAATGTGTTAATTTTTTAATATTTTGGTTTAAACATTATATACTATGAACTTTTACTATGAACTACTAAAATTAATTAACATAATATATAACAAAATTAGTAAAGTATTGAGATGGTAATAGTACCAAGAGTTAAGAAATTTATCGAGACACATGTGAGTTTTGAAAAAAGGCTGGATCGGGTGTTTTTGCTATATAAAAAAACGGGAAAAGAACCGATTTAGACTTAAATATTGGATGCCTGGTTTAATGTCCGGGCTAGGCGTCCAGTTGGATGGCTCATTTAATCAGATGGCTGCGACATATAATATACATATATATAATAAAACAGTTAAAAAAATGTGCATTGAAAATATTTTCAATAAAAAATAAAAAATATATAAACGATCTCCGGAAATATAGGACGGATTCGGATGCTTAAATTGCAACACATAGAGTATAGTTTATTTTGGAAAATAGAACACCTGATGCAAAACCATTATAGTCCATAATATATGACAAATAAAAATAACGCCTTCGCAAAAGTTGTTCAGCTTAATGAGCAGTTTTGTCTACGCGAACAAGTCATAAGCTAGATCAATATAAAATAATTTATTATTCGTTAATTTTTTTATTCATATTTAATGCTCCGATTTTTGCGGGGACTGCGAAATCTGTGTTTTTTTTTCATTTTGTTATAGCCTAATGCTCATCGGGAAAAATTGTTACATATAGATATTTTTATTTTACGATGCTTTATGTTAATTTAAGCCGAAAATAGGGGGAAGACTCAGAAAATACTCCACCAACAAGAAGCGAGTTCTTAAATTTATTGATAATGAAGGTTCATGACATGATCGGAAAGTTTTAAGTATTATCATGTGCCTAACAAATCATTGTATCATGTAAGAATATTTGTCAATATTTCTTCGTGGAACAACCTTAACTTATGGCCTTCTCCATAGTACATCCCCTCAGACAACAGGCAATATATTGACGTCATACTTCGGAGTGCCGTCAAAAGTTAAAGCGTTCCATCCGCGGTAAGCACTTTTGTTGTTCACTGTACATACCTCACTCGGCTTCTTCGAAATGACACTTCGGCAAAGTTTATGCTTTGCAGAATATGTTAGTCCAGGGAGCTACTTAGCTATGCCTACGTATATTGTACTACATCTTACAGGTAATTGGATGCACTATTACCTACTCGTATACGTGTCTTTATATGACTGGACGAAACGAAATGTGAATGTACTGTAACAGATGTTTGGCAAATAAAATCTTTCAATTTTATTCAGGGTTACTGGTAAGTCCTTTTCGAGGTGTTAATTGTCGGAAACAATTAGTTTTATCTCCTACATTGGCATTACAAAAGCTTAACTTTTACAGATTTTCGACATTTTATTCACGAATTTTTTGTGTTACATTAGATTTAGCATTTATATTGGCTTAAAAAAGGCTTTCTGTTAGTGATTTCCAACATTTTAGTTTAAATAAACGAAGATAGGTTAATTTTTATTATAGTAGAGTAAAATCACAAAATAGTCGTTCTAGTGGACCTCATCAAAGATCACCGATATATGTAGATCTATATATCGATGGTACGACTAACAGTCCAACCACAATATCGATTGAACTGGGTTCGCGTGCTATGCAACTGCAATCGATTGTCCGCAAGTGGGTCACCTCTAAATTGAAAGAAGTCGTACGACCGTACTTCTGCATCGGTAATAACAGTTACTGAAATACTATACAGGTTTATTGATATGATATCCTCTGTGGAGACTTTTATTTGACATTGGTTGGATCTCTGACGTTGTAGAGACTGGATTGGGCATTCATTGCTCCCTATATTGTTTTATTCAAATGTCAATCATTATCGAGTGAAGTAAATTATTTATAAATTTTTAGCAATTTACCGATTGTTATGTTCAAACGTTTATTTTAAAAAGTTACAATTAGAATATAATTATTTTTACGATTTGAAAATATTATGACGCTAATAAAAGAATCATAACATGGTATATTTGGAAACAGGAGTGCCAAACTTAAAGTAAAAATAAAATTTATGGAAAAAGTATTTTACAGCATGTCTATTGAAAAAAAAAAACTCCTTTTCAACTTTCAAGTTTCTAAATAGGTATTAAACCTTCTCTGAACCCTGCCTAAGTACAGCAAAATCGCAATTACAAAGGTAGCACATAGCAATATCTAAGTTTTGCCTAAAAACGGGGTTGAAAACGGATAACACGTGGTGAAACTCAATCGGTACTTTCCTGACATGCTTTGTCTATAAATTCTCGTGCAACGAATATATTAGCTACAATAGAAATATCTGTTACGACAGTGACAGCCCTACATAGACCGCGCCTCATAAAGAACCTGTATAAAGAACAGTGATACTGTCGCGAACATAATAGGGTTGTGACATTTCCACCGTAGTTTTCGCTTCGCAACGACTGCATTTCACTGGGTCACGACATTTTTTGCATGTCGGAGGGACGTTTTAAAAAATAACAGCTTTTTGTGTTTCAGCCTTTGATGTTATTATGATTCTGTTGCGGGCCCTTATCATTTCGTGCTAACGTTATGCGACTAAAGAGCGGGTAATTATGCAATGGTTTGAATAACAAATACTTAAGTACTTAATTTTTAAAAGTCAAGTCCAAATATTTTACTGAACTAACAATGTATATGTTAATAAAATAAAAATAAAATAAAATAAAAATCTTTTATTTCAGGCTTAAGAACCCATAAAGTGTTAGTAACAAAGAAAACTTATAACTATGTTAGTATAATAATAATAAGTAGTATGTTAATATGTTCTTATTATTAACAACTAAGGATTAGTAGTTTTAACGCATTTTTTCAAAAGAACGTAACTTTATCTAACATTCTTTTAAAAAGTACAAATTTTTAAATTTTTCTTAAAAGGTATGCTTGGCTGATGAAACATTATAAATTAATTAATTTTATTGAATCTTTCTTGTACATATAAAGAAATGTACAAGTGATATTTATGGCATTTTCTCCCGGTCAACCATTAGCCCAAACGAAAAATACCTGTGCGGCTGGCGTGATAAAATTCGTGAATAAATACAATCAATTCTATTCTCAATAAACAGAAAATAGTCGTTTATATTTGTCCAAGCACTTGGTTATTTCAATTATGATCTGCTGGTAGGACTGACGTCAAAGCAGGTAAATACCTCATGTTCAATAAGTAAGCCAAGGAGGATGGCACATTACATAACCAGTTACGACGAATAATTGAGTAGTTAGGTAGTTTGGTCTCAAATAAATAGCATTGTGGTACCTTCTTTTGCGACCGCATATATTAATTATTTTTAAAGATAAAAAGCTTTTACGTCCGAGTTAAACATATTTTACATCGAAAAGGTAATGGACAGGACCTTTCTGCCTTCTCACCCAGCATCACGCTATGGCCTTTGGGTCTTGTTATCCTGAACTCTATGCTTAGAGCCGCAAGACCCAATATGCTCTGTTTGTCGCATTAGGGTTCAAGAAGAGATCGTGTATGTCTAGTAAGACTACCTGTTCCCGTTAGCTTCGCTCCCCGTGGGATTTTCGGGATAAAATCTATCCTATGTCCTTCCCTGGGTATCAAATATCCTTATCAAATTTCATCTAAATAGGTTCAATGGTGGAAGCGTGGTAACAAACAAACAACATAAAACTCACTTTCGCGTTTATAATACTAGTTATTTATTAATATAGGATTACGAGGCAACCGGAAATGCGCAAGTAAAAAGCTGGTATCCTAATGTTTAGTTGAGTTTCGGTAAGTTTTTGCAGTCGCTTGCCAAAATGATGTTTTAGGTAACAGAGTCAATACAGGGAAACCCTTTTCCTATGAACCCAGTGTAGTTTTGCAAACAGGATATTGAAATATTCGGTAATTGTTTTGTTTGTAGTCCGTCAGCGTATATTTTTTTTATATAAAATGTCCCATTGTTGAGCAAAGAGATAAACAAGATATATTAATATTATCAAATATGTTCCAATAGTGATTGATAAACAATATTTTCAAAACTTCATCATTAAGTTGTGTGCCCAAAAAAATATTTTTATCTGAATTACAAGACTATGTCAATTAACTTACAATATACTTAATAATAGTATATTGACAGCATATTCACATTAATAATTTTATGAACAATCAGGGTAAATATACAAAATTACAATAACAAAATATTTTTTTATATATTTATACACGGTGGTTTTTTTTATTAACGAAGTCCACTTTATAAGGATCGTTAATAAGACCTAATTTACTAGTCAAAATAAAAATTCAGTAACAAAAATGTTAACTAAAACTCGAAAGTAAAATCGTGAGACCAATTAGTAGTGCCGTCGCTGGCGCCGCCGGCCGATAGCCGGGGTCATCGACCGCACGCCGCAGTTTGGACGGGTATAACCATGGTACAATAAAACAAGGTATTCTCTTTCCGAGATGGAACTTTACTACGTCACGAAAGTGTTGCCACCGATTGTTCTTTTCAGTAAATTTAAGGACTTTCTCAATTAGTTCGTGAATATTAAATAAAATATTATGTAACTCAGCTATTGAGTATCTCGCGATTCTCACGTGATTCATCAATTCAATATTTTATAAATTGATATAATGGATTATTAATTCAAAATTGGTATATAAAGTTCAAAAATGCATTACGCTCCGGTAATTCAATTTCGCACAGTGGCAACACATCAAACTGATGACGTAGTCAAGTTCCACCTACGTCATCAGCTGTCACGGGAAGAAAATACCTTGTTTTATTATACCATGGGTATAACTACGTGGTCTCGATCGAAAATCATTTCCGCAACTTTTTTATTATAAGTCATGCACAAATTTGGATTACGTATATGGATAGAGGAATTTATTTACTATACATAATTCCTTTTTCCAAAACCAATGAAAAGTCAGCGTGTATATATATAGTTGTACATTTATTTATACCAAAGAGAGTTGAACTTTGCCCTAGTTCTGGATTGGTAATAAAAAGAAGACTGACAAAGTCGTAAGGAAATTCATAAGTACCTATTATTTTTTATGTGTTCCAAGTTAGACGAGTTGTAACAAACTTACGCAAACTTGGCTACATAAACTACTCGACCTATTCCCACGATTCACTTACTGAAAACTGTGGTAGTTCATAACTATGCACATTTGTTATAAATAAACGTATAGAAACTCTACTTTCCTGTACTTGTATAGTTACATTCTGTATAATATTAATATGGTACACTTGGTACCTTCTATTTCAAATATTACTATTGTCATCAAGCTTCATTTGTTGTGAGGGTAATTTCAGTCCTTACACAATAATTACTATCTTATTCTATCAACATCAGCCCAATCGCAATATATGTCTTTCTTGCATTGTCACTAATAAAAACTTTGGCAAATGGTCTTGCATTGCAAATTTGCGACTAACAAAACTTACTCGTCATGGCAGCAAGCAATAACTTGCTCATTGAAAACTGCTACTAACACATAAAGTACATAATATGCAAGTTATGTTTTTATAATATTTATAACTATAAATAAGAAAATCTCACGTTGGAAGGTGACGAGCGCCGCGTTAAACTTTCATGGCGGTTCGCTGAACTGCATCCAGTTCCATTGTGAAGTTGTGAATATTTTAATTGTTTCCAACTATGTCACTTTTCATGGGCCATTGAAGGGAAGCCAAATAGTGTATTTACGACTAAGATGAATAAATTGTAAGCTACAATTGAACACATTACGAAACTCTCTGCAAGAGTGATAAGATTGAAAGATGTACAATACAATACACCATGATAAACATAAAAATTTCAACAACAACAAAAAAAAAAAAATGCACAAAGGCGGACTTATCGCTATAAATGCAATCTCTTACAGTCAACCTTTGGGAAATGGACAAATGTACCGAAGCATTAGAAAAGAAAGTCTATAAAATGTAACAAAACTATTTGTCAAAGCTGCACCGAAATCCTCTGCGATATAGATGGCGAGAAGTTCCGCGCGATAGCCACGTCTAAGGATTTCACTTCTGAACTGAACACGATCTCGTTTGACTTGAGAATAGACACGTCACATTTGCTTTAGATAATGTTTTATTTTACGAGTGAACAAAGAAGTTGGTCAATAATCAAACAGATCACCGCACCAGGCGCAGAGTGAATTCTCACAGAACATGACAATAGCGGAAATACGAGTGTATCAAAAACCAATATTATTCTTATTGGTTTGCCATTGTCCGATTACTTGAAGTCGGCTCTTCTGTTCTCATGTCTGGGTCACCTAAAACCTCAGTTTAGTTCGCCTCTAATCCTTGGACACTGTTGACTACTAAATATTTTGATGTTGGGGAGGACCATTTTACCATTACCACATTATGTCTCATCCATCTCGGATACACACACATAGACTAACTCATAGAACAGCGGCTCAAATGTTACACCATATGAGCCGCAGTTCTATGAGTAAGTCTGTGATGAGCGCTTCTTTAGGAAATACTTCTAAGGTAATACTATGTGGTACTCCAGACTAAAAAAAATCTCACTAAACGTGAACGACACTAATATGGAGATTCATACAATTATAAAAAACATGTCGGGCGATATTACTTGCCTGTGGGGGTATTTTTTACAGAATTATTTGTACGGAACCTGCCAACGCCACACCGAGCCATCCAGAGATCCTTATCGGGACTGACAAATAAAGCCACCCACACACTTGGCAATTCAATAAGATTTAATGTAAATAAGAAAAGAAGTTGGTACCTATATACTTTTATTCATTCGGTAAAGAATGTGCCACATTTGTCATTCTTTAGGTTTGTATTCATAATTTCAGCCGCATAACGTCCACAGCTGGACATGACCTCTCCCAAGGATTTCCAACATAACAGATCTAGAGTGGCCTGCATCCAGCGCTTTCCAGGGACCTTGGTCAGGTCGTTTGACCACCTTATCGGTGACCTACGCCTAGCTTGCCAGTGAGTGCTTTAGAAAAAAATCTTAAAGTACATCTTTGAACTTGCAATCTTGCATACACTTAATTTATAATGTCTTACACCTTTCAGTTAAAAGATTATGTTTCAGTATATATTTGAAACTAGTTTGAAGATGAATTCAGTCCGTGATAGTAAACAGCTTTTCGCACAAAACATATGTCAAAAGAAGAAAAATATTTTTTTTTGCAATACAATGAAAAACCAACTCGGATTAGTTGTGACCGATCAACTTCTATGGAAGGTCAAAAATTACTTTTCATATTTTAGTATTACTGTGTAATAACTATAAATAGATAAATCTCGATAGCTAGTGTACTATCCATTTTAGCTCATGCGGATAAAACTCCGTAGACTAGAGGCATCCTCAAAAGCGGACGTTGCGCCTTATCTACCGTATTACGATATGAAATTGTTGGCACAGAGCGGTGTCGCTGTTTGCCGAGCTCCCAGACGTAGTAATTTAATATAAAATTGATACGGGCTCAAGGGCACCACGGTCTTGTAGGAATAGGGGGATGTTTACTAAACAATCCTCCTTTTAATACGATTGGTTGTGTTTGCACTTTACTTGACGAAGAAGGAACTTATAGAGCTCTTGCACATAAGCCCAAGTCATTTTTGTGTATAGCAAGCTAAGCATACAGCATGATATAAGCTGAACCTGCTATTAAGCTTGCTTGTTATTTGCTTCCATTAAATAAATAAATTTTTAAAACAAGCAGTTAGATATTTTTAAATATTTTATATAGAGAGACACTGGATAATCCCAGTGTCACTCTCAGAATTAAGACAAATCTAACGACACCACTCAAGCTTAAATCAATCAAGCCGTTTAGGCGGCAGAGCATCCCATAGAAATATACGTACCTGAATATATACACTGGAAAAACATTTGATACAGTCAGGTAAAAAGAAAATATATATATATATATATATATCCTTTAAACTTTTCTCCACATACTCATGAGCAAAGCGCAAATACTACTCTGGTTTCGAAACATCGAAGGTAGTGTACTATCCATTTTAGCTTATGCGGATAAAACTCCGTAGACTAGAGGCATCCTCAAAAGCGGACGTTGCGCCTTATCTGCCGTATTACGATATGAAATTGTTGGCACAGAGCGGTGTCGCTGTTTGCCGAGCTCCCAGACGTAGTAATTTAATATAGGATTGATACGGGCTCAAGGGCAGCACGCTCTTGTAGGAATAGGGGGATGTTTAACTAAGCAATCCTCCTTTCAACACAACAGCGATGTGGATTGGGTCAAAAATATACTATTTTATTCAGTTCGTCAACAAGATTATCCAAAAATAAAGGACTCATATTTTTTTCTTTTAGCACAGTAGTAGCTTAGAAGTTTTGGAGTGGGGTTGATTTTCGTCACCGTTGGTAAAAAATCGCAGTCAATCGTGCTGTATCTTCGTCATTATTTGCTAATAAAAGAAAAGAAAAATACGTATACCATAATTTTTAATAATCTATCTAATGAGCTAGAAAAATATTTTAGTCCACATCCCGTTTGTGTATTTGCACCCTATTAGGAGCATTAAGTAATTTTACTTGAAGAAAAAGGAACTTATGGAGCTGTTGCACTTAAGCTTAAGTCATCTTTGTATATAACAAGCTAAGCATACAGCATGATACATGCTGAACCTGCTATTTAGCTTGCTTGTTAAAAAAGCAGATTGATACCTTGCATGCTCAAATCCATCAAGCCGTTTAGCATCCCGTGGAAAAACCTGCATACACACTTACACTGGAAAAATATAACCAATCTTCTGACGCAGTCAGGTAAAAAGAAAAAAATATACCCTTTAAATTTTTCTCTACATACTCATGAGCAAAGCGCAAACTGCTACTCTGTTTTCGAAACATCGAAGCTAAGGATGCAACTGGGCACCCGCTGTAATACTACGTAGAAGGTACTACTTTTAATACATCAAACCATGGGCTATTATACTACATCACTATACCATAATAAAATTAAAAAATACTAGTCAAGAAACCAAAAAAAAAAATTCGTCATTCTAATACAAATTGTCCAGGCGGCTGCACAATTTAGTATGGAAATGACAAATTATTTTATTGTTCTTTTACTGTTATTTTAATTCCATTATACTATAGTGATATAGTAAAGCCCATGGTACGATTTATTACGGGTATGTCCCTTCCACATTGTATATGACCTAAGTGACCCAGCGCCCGGTGGAAATATTTAATGTCTTAACAATTTAACTCCCGCTTTTTACTTTACTTATTCTTGAACCCTCTTGTATTCCAAGTGACTTGATAAGCAGCCGGAACTGGCGTCGTCGAATTGTAATCAAATTGAATTTTAAACTGTTTCTAATTTGCTGCATTTGAGGTCACATTCGATAACACTGTTATTTTATATTGACTCATTAGTGTTGTGTTGCACAATGGTGGTCATTATGATAATTCTTAAACGTTAGCTTATGAGCGTGACTTCGTTAGCGTGTTCTCGGGATATGATGTAGCCTATGTCACTCACATGTGTATATCTGTAAGCAATCAAGTCGATCACCATTTTATAAACATTGGTAGATATGTAGATTTGACCATCTGCAAGAAATATTTATCTCTGGATCCATGGACATTGACAAGATTTTTTTAAAATTAACTCTTACTATAGAGGTATTATCTCTTTTCTTTCGTATAAAGATATTTCATGATTGCAAAGCTGCATACAATTAAACATAACAGTTTTTATTGGGAATCCGAGTACGTACGGGAACTTGTCAATATATTATTATTAAGATATTACTTATTCTCTTCATCAAAACTCTTTTTGTTTTTTTACGAGTACGTAAGTAAACAAATTAAAGAACCCGAGTGCACTGACAGAAATTCAATTTTTACCCAAAAAGCAAAACCAGATCCAACTAGTTGAAACTCAACCGTTTTCGGGTAGAACATGAGGAAGCGTCCACACTGGCGCTGGATGACCTTTCGTCTTTTGTTCCCAACTCAATTAAAAGTTGGAGGCCCGGCTCGGACAGACTACGTAGTTAGTAAGTTTGCGAGCGTTTCGGCGTATTTGAGGTTGTTTTAGGACGATTTAATAATGATTTACGCTGCCCGGCCCGCCGTGGATACAGCGTGATATGGGGTGGAATTAAACGGTTCACATATGTTCCCATTTGTCTGAACAACTCACTATAACTGTAAATTTAGGGGCGCTATTTTGATAGTCGTGTTGCCGCTAAGGATATGAAAATCTGCATCATAAAAGGAGTAATAGGTAAGTTATTTTGAGAATTTATTATAACAGTTTTGTTGACAAATGTGACGTTATTATAAGATTGTTCTCAAGTGTTTCCTAAGTTAAATCAATCACGGTACTTTTGGTTTCTTTTATCGTTGATTCTCCCAACTCAATATATAGCCAATATTATTCAGAGATATTTAAGTACTATTGCGTAGATATTAGGACTGTATCGATTTTTCCAAATAAAATATATAAACTTTTACATTATAACGAAGCATAAGGCACTAACCCGTGGATATCGTAGAAAGCTACTTAGGAAATAAGCTACACAAAGCTTATAAACATAGAGACCTCTCCAACCCGTCTGGCCAGCGTGGAAAGTGTGGATCAAACCTCTGGCTACTCAAGACCAATAGGCTCTAGTACAGAGAGGGTCGTGCTCCTACGGTGGAGACTATAAAGACCTGATGATAAGGCACTAACAACGACTTTTATGTGCACATAGAAAGGTACTGGAGACATCTGATTACTATAAAATAAACTCATAAATAAAATCCCCCGCTGGCGAATTCGCGGATTCCCTATCAATAATGCTATAAATTAGTTGCTGCTACCGCTAAGTGCGTACTAAATAGCTGATGTCTAGATAATGTGATCAAAGCTTTCTATTGTAAAGGACAGGATGAGACAGTGGAATGCCTTGTCTGTAGTGTACTATAAATGTCCAAGGCGTGCAAAGTGAGTACGGTTAGAGCAAAAAGATCCACCACTTATTTTAGAACAGTATCTACTGCTCAGAATAGACGATGTCTACGACTCAAGCTACGGTGACAATGCAAGGAAGTAAACTTTAAATCTCAATGGTACTGTAAAACAAGGGCAGTAAAAACAAGATTGTCTAAAGTCGTAGGAATTAGGGCAAAAACGATACGCTTAGGTTTTCTTTTTATCGCCTACAAAAAGTACCACCGATTACTAATATGTTACAAATATTGCGTCCTATATATAGCACGCACGACATAACATCTACTATTTTCCAACAACTCCAATCAGATACTTTTTTCTAAACGTCAAAATTAACATTTTCTACGGGATTTGTATGAAATGCAGGCAGATGACGTCATAGTTTCGTGGAGTCAAATAGCGCTCTTTTTAACAGTTTTTCTGCAATAAGAAATGTAAAATCACTTTCAAAATGGATATGATCGTGATAAGTGACATTATTTTGTGACGTTTTATTATCTTAACAGTTCAGAGTAAATTATTTTTGACTCAGGAAAGTATACAATTGTGTATTGTATTGTACGGCGGATTGCACGCATTTTCTAACTCTTTCTACCTACATCCTACATCTATCTACTTTTAAGACAACCAGGTGTACGGTTTCCTTTGTTTTCCAGTCGCTGGTTTTAATTGGTTGTGTTTTTTTTTTGCTTGTCCACTATTCGTGTGACTTTTAGAGTACCTCTAATATAAACATTCTATATAATAATTAAATATAATGGCTGTTAAACAAAAAATGTGACAATTATTCGCTTTACAGGGATATTAATGACTTTAATATTGTGGTTCGTTTGTCTAAAAGTTCATTAAATAGTCACATTTTATCCTTGTCGCGGTTAACCTATTGTGGTGGTTCGGATGTACAATGTGCAATGGCATTTGTATGATTATAACCAGTATTAATTCCGTGAAATATGTGAATAATTAAATTTTATTTTACGTTTTCAGTTGGTTTAATATAGTTTTAAAACGCAAAATATAACTGATACAGTTTTATTATACAATAAATATTTTTTTACAATGAAGAAATGACAAATAAGGAAAAAGTCCTAGACATTCCCAATCAAATAATAAACTAAATAAATATTAGCATTAGCTTCGAGAAAGTTCAGTACAATATAAAGTATCTAGGTATTTCTTATTAGCCGGATAATTGCTGTAACAGCATAAAGGTTACTAAGGCTTTTTCTTTTGACAAATTTTGATTAAAACTAACATTGAAATATTGTAACCGAGTTAAGGCGGAATCACAATGTTCACTAAAAAATTGTGACATTTCAGTCACCAAACAATGAGTTGGAACGCCGTTACGTCACAGTCGACATTTGGCCGCAAGTAGACTGTTATGGTGTACACGGCTCGCTTGGCACGGGCGTTACGGAGGCGCCCGCTTTATAGACGCCATTTTACTAACACGAGTAAAGGTGTACTCACAATATACGAAATCCTCAATGAAATATTGTGACATTTCATTCACCGTTGGAGCACTACACGTCACAGTCTACATTTGGTCACGGATAGACTATTATGGCGTGCACGACTTACTTGGTACGGGCGTTACGGTGACGCCCGATTTATAATTGCCATTGCACTGCCAGCCCCGATTAAAGGCACACAATAAGTAAATTTTTATTGAAATATTGTGACATTTCAGTCACCAACAACGAGCTGGAGAACCTCCACGTCACAGTCAACATTTGGCCGCGAGTAGACTGTTATGGTGTGCACAGCTCGCTCGGTATAGGCGTTACACAGGCGTAAGCTTTAAATACGTTATTGTAAGCGTGGACTTAGAAAATTTCTTTTGAAACGTTTTTGTTTACTACTAAACTCTAAGACAGCTAAAAAATAAAAAGGAATTTTCTTCCGAATCTTGATACTTTGTTTGAAAATTGGAACATTTGAATTTTTTTAACCACTGACAATTAGGAAGTGTATACTCACACAACAAATAACAGTTATAGATAGATAACAATGTAAATTTTGTTTCAGATTCTCTTCACTGATAATGTCATATTAATTAAATATAAAAAAAAAATGCTCGCCATATCTCCTATTAACATTATTTAAATCTTGCCCATTCCCTCGACCGGCTTTTACGATCTGCGCGGGAACAGAAGCTGCTGGTACATTATAACTTTTTAGTATAAGAATTTAATGAAACTAAGAATTGTTTCTGTTTTATATAGACACGTAAAATAAGTTTTTTTTTGTTACAACAATACAGTTTTAAGAAAAAATACGCTTATATACCTATGTAAATATCGATAAGAAGTATAAAGAAGTCAGTTCTTAAATATACTAATGACTGAGAAATATAAATTTGATTCTCTTAACAAGTATACCAGTAGTTCGCCGCGAACTTAGACGTCACGATTATTATTTTCAAGAATATTTTATTAATATTTAAAAACTACTAAAACGATTTTGATGCCCAACGAACCTTAAACTTCTATTGACATTTCTTACATGCCTACAAAATTTCATCAAAATCAGACCATCGGTTCGGCAGTTATCGCGGTACAAACATACATACATACATACATACAATGTGTTTTCGCCCCCAACTCGATTTAGAGACAAAATTATCACATCATCAGCGCATACATGTGCACCTATCCTTACTCCGCGCAGTCGTATCGCGGTGCAAATTATTACTGACATAAGCTTAACTGGATGGATGGAGTGAGAAACGGCAGATTAAATCTCACTAATATGCGAATATGGAGCGGTTTCCATTTCACTGTCTAATGCACCTCTTGTTGCATAGACTATGATATGTTACATATAGTTGTTCGTGCAATACTCATAACTTTAATAGAATTACGATACCTACCTCTATAATTTGCGAGTGTTTTCAAACAATTTATTACTGACATAAGCTTAATTGAATGGACTGATTCAAAAACAATGACTAGAATCAAATGTGAAACGATTTCCATTACAATGTCTAACGTCTTGTATAATGAATGAGACTATAATATCTTACATATAGGAATTAAAAAAATGACTAATGTTGTGTATACTGAGACAATAATATCCTACATATAGGAATGAATAAAAACTATCTCTTTAATTTGGTTTTATCATATAAATATATAAGTTTGTCTATCGCTTTGGTAAAAGGCTTGAAAAAAAGGTGAAGTAAAAGCGATTTTTTCATATTGTTTAGATACGAAAATTTACCTTGGGGCATAGAATACACAATAGTTTGGGACTATGTAGGCGCTATCCGCCATCTTGTATGTAAGGGGACAAAGTCTAGATATACTGTCTCAACGGTGGATTATGTGACAAAAGTATCTGTGAGAATAGTGATGATATTATAATGACTTAATAAAAAGCTTTTATTTTCACCTGTCCTGTTTTCTGCCTGTAATTAAGTCTTGTAAGTTAAATTTAACTCACTTTCCGGGTTCCGATTGGGCTGAAATTTTGCAGGCATACGTATATCGCGTGTAAATTCAATATTACCATAGAAGGTGACCATAGGAACTTTGTAATGAAACGATGCAACCCCATTGAGTTTTTACTCGTTTGATAGGTTTTGAAGAGCACTTTAAAATTTTAAATTCATGTTAAATAAGTTCAATGTAAATAAAAGATTGTTTTGAAAATATTCTTACTTACTTGTTTAGTTTATGGCGTTAGAAAGAAGAGAGAGAGAGAGAGAGAGAAAAGAAAAGTATATATTTTATCACATCTAATTGTTTTGGTAGTAATTTGTTACTTCGTTATTGTTAATGAGTACTGTTATATTTTTTTATCTTATAAGGAAAAAAGTTATAGAGGTAGAGGTTAAGAATATTTCATCACAGTTGCTTTACCTTGATCACAATAATGGAATAATAGAAACCTTACAAAAACTAAATAAAAAACAAACTTATCAAGAACTAGGTACAGCGTTTCTAAGAACATTGGGTCAATAGATGAGTTGAGGTTATTCTTTGAATAAGTAATTAGGAATATGATAACCACCAAAAGAGCTCCGAAGGTATATACACGTTACTACATCGGGACGTTTTTTCATAATTTTACACGTTACTTACCCATTTTAAACCAGTTTTAACTTTATCTTAGTATCTAATTGATTTCTGAGGATTTTGTATTCTGTACCTGATTTGTACGTTTTTTTTCAAATGTAACTTTAAAATGAAAAAACCTAACTTAGCTACGATAGTGTTCCTTTAAAATTCAATGCATATATTATCCCCTTATATTGATTTTAAGATTATTCAGCTAAAATTTAACTTTAAGAGGGGGACTATAATTTGAATAAGAATTAGAGGCACTGTAGCAAAACTTCTAAGATATTTTTCGGGAAAAATTACATTCAGAATAATAATTAATTTTGCCTGTCGTAATTAATAAATTAGAATTATTATTGTCCTCTTGCTTCTCTGGCCAAGTATAGCTTTATGATAGTTCAGAAAGGCTTCTGAAGTGGAGACTAAACAAGACCTGATTATTGAAAATTACGACAGAGCTTTTAACTTCTTAGAACGTTCGTAAAATTCTTCAATTCCTTCTATCCAAGAGGATATCCTGCTTCACAAACTACCAAGTACAATGATGCATAAAATTACAATTGTTCGGGAGGTATCGGCGTGTTCGGAATACTTATCGAGTTATGAATCATACGTGAATGTTGAAATTCGACACGCGTTGTATACATAACATAAGTGGAAATGCTATCATGCAACGTTTTCAAAACCATTGGGTGATTAAATATAAACACATGGCCACTAAATGACCAATATTTCTGTATGTTCACTTGAATATTTGACAGTCTCTAAATTACTTGATAAGCGAAATTAATACATTATTCCTTTTAAAATACGCCACAAGGACAAGGGACAGAGACCTAAAGCTAATAGATAATCTCTGATTTTATAAGTATTTTTTCTTTCTTTTGATTATTGATTAAGATTTTGTGAATTAAATACTTTCGCAAGGGTGTTGTTAGGGTAGCTAAGAAAATATATTATAGGCGGTGAAGTTTTTATTGTAGTATTTACAAATACTACAAATCAAGATTCATGAAATTAACCAATTCGGTAAAAATAAGTGTAAATGAATTCAAGCTTTTTCTCAATTACATCTACGTTTATTTTTTATGTATAAGATAAATAATAATCTCTCAAAGTAAGAGATTCTAAAAACTTTTATTTTAGCAGGATTGCTTTTATTATGATTAAGTAGACCCTGTACAACTGTAACCGTACGTACAATGATTTTATATATCTCGAGTTTGTCTATGCTTCGAAAGGCCGGTTAACCTGTTGTTCTCATCTGTCGTCATTAGATGGCAGTCGTTAAGTTCTTCTAACCGATTGTGTCAATGGCTAACACCGGTGTCAGATTTTTAAACTGCCTAAAGGCATCTGATGTTGCGCTACATCTATACAACGTGGAAGGGACTTACCCGTAATAAAGCAAACCACGATACTAGACCACTACAGTATATCTAATTAGAATAATAATTAAAAAAACAAAAAAAAGTCCTTCCATACAAAAGTGTGCAGCCACCCGCGCAGTTTATACGTGAATGTTTTTTTGTTTTGTTTTTGATCGTAATTTTAATTAAATTATTCTGTAGTGACCTAGTATGACCTGTGGTTTGATGTATCACGTGTATGCCCCATTCTACATTGTATGTGCAGATTGTATGAAGCTTAAGAACCTGATTCCAGTGTTTGCTTCTTACACATAAGATTAACTAATAATGTCTGGAAATATGGAACTCCTACCGTCCTAATATAAAACGCAGACTAACGTTGTTACTAGATTTTAACCATTATCCGACCAAATCAAGTTGACATCTAATAAAAAACCACTGTCAACTTGATTCGATCGGATAATGGTTTAAACCTAGTAACAAATTTAGTCTGCGTTTAATAATAAGACGGCTAAGCTCTAGATCCATACTAATCACCTCGACGACACATACACACATGCAAGCAATGCATGTAACCCGAACCCCAGGCTTGCGCAAGCGACGCACTTGTTCAAACAGATAACGTCGCATCGCATCGCATACCTCTTTCACGGAATACAAGTAATAAAACACTTTTTTAAAGCGTATTTGTTTTGTTATCTGTGACTAGATCTTTGAAACTCCTTGGCTCGGTAGATACAGTTAGTCGTATTAAAAACTTAATAAGAAGTAATGGTGAAAGAAGTAACGGTGAAAGTAATTTTAAATGTAAGTTACAAATTTATATTGAAAAAAAATCTTGTTTTATTTTCTGATTTTCTTTAATTAAACTTTCAAATGTTATTTAATTCAATTTTCATGTTGCTAAGTATTGCTTCACAAAGAATGATGAAAAAGAAAGATGAACCGAGACATCTACCAATATCTGTTTGTGTTTACCTTATATAACACGCACCTGTTAAGAGATAAGGCCTTACTATTTAAAATTGCAAATTTGGGAACTATATCCAACGCTGCGTATAAAATTAATTGATAAAAAATAAAACTTTCAAGATCTCAGTATTTTATTTACAATTATCACACCGCGCTTGTACTCAATCTCAATGTTTCCAAGCTGTGAATGTAAATCATAATAATTCATTGAATTCGTCGTCAATGTTTATAGCCGGCGAATTCCCAAGCACTGTTTGTTTATTTACAAAGAAACGGAGGCACTGGAACGCCGGCTGAGTGTGAAAACATATTACGGCACGATTTGATATAACTTGTGGATAATTGATGAATGAAGAAGAACAAGATTTATACAATTTCTTTTAAGCAGCAGTGGTCGTTCATTAATGCTATACTGTGCTGGTATTAGGCCTCTTCCAAGGATTTCCAACAAAAGGTAATGATAAATAACTATCTGAAAATTTTCAGGTTTCGGTTAGGGGAAACATTGTACACTACATATACATACATACTATCACGTCTTTATCCCTAACGGGGCAAACAGAACATTTGGGGTTTTGCGGCCGAAGCAGATAGTTCCCAGATCCACAAGAATCAAAGGCCACTTTTAGCAAGATGTTGGGCGAGAAGGTGAAAAAAGGAATCAAATAGTGATGGGTTGCTAGCCGCATCGCCTATTAGTATATGATAATATATGAGTCGCAATTCGCAAAAAACACTGTAGGATGGGAAAATTAGCAAATTCTCCTCTTACCATTGAGAACATTATGGTTAATGCTGTATATGCTAATTTATTTACATTCTTAATTATCATGCGACACTGTAAGACTATTGCGCCGAATTCCCACAATTCACAACTAACTCAGTGAGATTTGATTTAGATGGTTGCCAACGAGCCGCCGCCGCGCCGACTACATGTTTAACTAAATTAAAAGCTACTTGTACGAGTCTCACTTGGAAATTGTCATTTAGTTAATGAATAGTAAACGATGCTGAAATGAACAAACTTTTTTTATCGGATCGATACTAAAAAACGTGGTTTGGCGGTGTTCCTTTTGGACCTTTTATAATGTGGATATTTTAACTGGGGATCACTTAAATTGCATAACATTAAACCACCTTTTTTGGAAAATCCATAACAGCCACGACATAACTTCTTCTTCTTCTTATCGAGTGTGTTAGTGACTAACACTAGTGTCAGAGTTTAACATAATTTCGACATAACTTTAAAGTATAGCATTAAGAATGTTCAATTTTAAAAATATATACCATTATTTAGCATAATGATTAAAATCCATAATTTGATAATCTATAATGATGAAAACTTTCGAATCATAAACAGGCTATACATAAGTAATTACTAGTTTTAATTATTGTAATTTAAAATGTGCTCCTAATAATTTTAATAAGTGTTCTTGCAGAGTCATGTAGACCACCCAGGTCATGTAGTATAGCTTATAGTGCGATGTTACACACCATAACCTATACTGCCACCCTAGCCGCCAACAGTGTTAATGCAGTCAAATAAACCACCCAGGTCATGGTAGTATAAGGTTATGGTGGAGCTGGGTTGGCCCTTCGGCCACCCCTAGCCCCCCACCGTGTTCTTGTCGTGCAGAGTCATGTAGTATAGGTTATCTTATACCTTTAAACGAGCAATTATTGTATATAAATTTCTGTAATCTCGAAAACGGCTCTAACGATTTCGCTGAAAATTCGTATATGGGGGTTTTCGGGGGTAAACAATCGATCTAGATTAGTCTTATGTTTGGGAAAACGCGTGTTTTCGAGTTTTCATGCGTTTTTCTTTCCACGCAGAATATGGTCGCTTATTTCGTCGCGCCGGCCGCTATCCGTTTAAGATGCGGACCGCTAGAAAGAGTTACGGGTTCGAATCCCACTCGGTGACTTACTTTCGTTTTTTTATGTTCAAGTTTATGTATAATTTTTTATTTTGTATTGTTTTTAGACAAGTTTAAAAAAATGTAGTTAATGTTTGAGATGTAACCGAGCAAAGCTCGGTCGCCCAGGTACTTATAACTTTTATGAGTAATAAAATTATGCTTGTTGATTATATATTTTTTTAATAAATGTATTTTAAAATATATGTTTTTTAGTATTAAAGATTTTAATTATGTGATTACATGACTAGACATTCTCAATATTATTATTTTCATTAACTTACTTTGGGGCTAGCTCAGTCTGTGCGATTTGTCCGTATATATTAATTAATAAAGGCATATACATTTATAGATTTTAATACAGACCCATTTTAACTTTACTATCTATATTTCATTCCATGCACGCAGAGGCAGGGCAGCATGAGGATAGTGATTATATAATATAGGTTGAATCCACTTTTCCTGGAAGATTTTATATTTAAATAATAGGTGTATAAAATATTGAAAAGTTTATATTATTATACATTTTACAGTATTGAGCGCTATATTACATTGCACATCTTGGATAATAGTTTGCCCAATTAATTTAATATCGGATATTAAACTAGATAAGATTGTAAGTCTAACAGGTTTTTATTAAAATAAAAAGGATAAAAAAATTATAGATTGTAATAATTAAGCTTTTATTTTAATACTTAAAATTACGACCTTGAAATAAAATAATTTAAATAGAAGAAAAGTGGGCGCGCGCTCAAAAATAAAGTTATTGTTAGTTAGTTAGACACATAGGTATAAGATAAACTAATTATGAGTACTCATAATCAACACCATCCCAGACCTTATTCCGCCCACTGCTAAGCATAGGCCTCCTAAAGTGAGAATTAAAAGTGATTAATCAATGACCAATGACCTTCACGCTATGATATCTGCATATTTGTCGTTGTCATTATAAAACTTTACTTACTTAGTTGTATCATGAAGGGCCAAACGTCAACTTTAAAAAGTAGAAACAATTTAAAAACCACTATTCGAACTACTCGTACGTCATGTGGTGCTTGCTTTCGGGTGTGGTAGCCAACGCTAGACCGCCTAAAGCATCTGACATATGACGACTGTCACTCAATGATAACAGCCAGGACCAACGGTTTATACGTGCATTCCGAAGCACGGGGAAGCTCGAGAATTTTTCATGTCACATGTGGTTACCCATCTAAGTGCAGACCACGCCCGGTGTCACTTTACTTGTGAGAGCGCTAGTAATGCGCACTCCCACCAGGCCGCCGAGCTTTTCATGTGGTTGAAATAATATTTAAATAAATGTCAAAATACAAAGCTTTCCCGATGGCTGTAAACCAGCTATAAATAAGCGTTTATATTGCGGTTTAGTATTCAGCTACTGAGAGCATCTTCTTGAGCCTGGTATTCGAGTCATTAATTTTAGCCCTTCGCTCGATATTAAATTGTTAAAAACAAAAAAAAAAACTTTGGTTTTGTTACCAATAGCTTCTGTCCCAGATATCTAATCAAAAGGAAATTTCCAAATACATTTACGCCTTTATTATTTATTAATGAGGATGACAAGAGGCAAAGATCGTCAAACCCTGGGGTCAAATGTACCTAACTATAAATAGTTATGTCTTTATGAGTAAATCAAGTTCTGGCAGTGAATGAACAAGGATATAATACTTATACAAAAAGGTGAAAGATAAATATTTTAAGAATGATTAAAATATAACTAAAAGAGTTCATTATCATTAGACTTAAACATAAGTTAGATTATACTTTACTTAAACATAAACTTACATTCGAATTGAAAAGCTACTCCTCTTTAATAGTAACTAAAGAATTAGCCACAGCAAATAGATGACGAAGTGGGATTATAACAATCTTTTTCGGGCAATCTTGGTACTTCAAGATAAGTAAGAATGGATTTTTTGATCGACCAGATGTAATGTGTCTACTCCTATAATATAGATAGGTATATAATGGCAGTTGTATGTATGTATGTATGTAAGAGTTATGAGTGTTGACGAAGCAAAAGAGGTTTGCACGGATCGTAGTAAGTGGAAATCCATAGCCTCTGCCTACCTCCATGGGAAACAGGCGTGAAAATATGTATGTATGTACAAAATGGCAAAAAGGTCATATTGGCGTTTCGGAACGAACATTACTAGAAGCAATGGTGAACGAAACACATACAGTAAAGGTGCTGTGTGAAATGATTTTTATTATAAAACTAGGCTTTTACTTCCGTTTTTAGTTATCATTTTGCGAGATATGATATATAAATAATAATAAATTAAATGATGCCTAGCAAATACTTTTTACTAATAGTCTATCTTTAATATCAAAAGATTTCCTCTCGATCGAAAAAGATTAGCGACTTCAAAAGGGCCTCCACTATTTAGTCCATTTGTATGAACCAGAAGGCTTTTTCCCTCTTTGATCGCGTCCATTAATCCTCTATTCGAGTCCCAATCCCAATAAGTTTGTATCTTTTATTTTTGTTTTCATGACGAAAGCAATAATTTATACTCGTAAATTCTGCTCAATACTTACCCAAAATGCAAATTTTAATTTCTTTCTGACACTCATGAATTCTCATGATCGACAACTTCGCTCTACGGTGTAGAGGAATAGAAAGAAGACGAGTATCGGTCTTCTTTCTATTCCTCTACACCGTACTAATTTAATGGCATACTCTGTTATCCTACATCTCGGCTCTGGGATGCTTTACCCGTTGACGTCAGACATTTTCAGTAAATTTTCTTTAAAAAGAAAGTACACTCTTATCTTCTAAAATAATAACCCCTTTCATTTTTAGCATCATCATTCATTGCTTAAATATTATAGATTGCATGTATATACATATAATAAATGTAGGTATATGTACCTACATATACAAATATATGTACCTATATATGTGTACGAATATTTATTAGGTTTGTGTTGGATTTATTTAGGTAATTATTTTGCGCAACAAAATCTCTATTTATCCTTATAGTTGAGTGGGAAAGAACGCTTTTAGCGTTAAGTCCGCCAATTATTGTAAGCAATTGTATATTGTGAAACAAAAAAGTTTTTATAAATAAATTATTTAAGGATATAAAGAGCACGGGTTCGAATCCCACTGGGAAGCATACTTTGTGAAAAGTTGTTTCCAGTCTGGGATTATTGCAGGGTTGAATTGAATCACCTGATTATCCAAAAATAAAAATGAAAGTTAAGTTAGATATTGTCTACATTACAAGATTAAGACAAGTATGAGTCATACAGTCCCAAAAAAATGGTTTTACCTATTCCATGGCCTGTAAGGCAAACATGACTAGTAAAAGTGACTCTCCATTTAAAAAATAGAGCTCCAGCTGTTTCAACGTCTCATTATTCAGATTAGTGAACTAATGAGCTAAAGAGAATCAACACAGTAAATTTCAGTGAAAAACCGAAAGATTTTCGCGTCGATTTATCACACGATCTCGACTTTAAACGCTGCATTGTTTCGCTCATATCGGTCAATGTCGCGGTGGAAACGCGTGAAAATTCGGAAACGCGGTAGTTCACGGCGCGTCGAAAACGTATATAATAGATGCTTCAGTTTATAAATGGTATTAATCAAACTTAATTATTTTTAAATAATCGTACATGTAGGAACGTAAGTAAACTTATAAAAAAAACTGTTCTAAACAATAGGGAAAAGTTAAACCGCGTCAAAATCCGTTGTATAGGGAACGTCTTTTATTATATTTAGTTGAACAGCTGAAAAACTTATGCTAAAAGTATTTTATATTACAGTCCAGCGGGACTCTATGTTATGGTTAGATCTTAGTGGCAATCATTGGTAAGTATGTAGATAATCAAACTATTTACAAACACCTACGGAGATATCTACCTATATTGTATTTGATATTTGACATTGGATATTGTCAAGTTTCTAGGTATTTAAAATTTTATAAGGATAACAAGTTGAGTTTTACGATATTACAAGGAAAATATCAGTTTGAAAATATCAAAATGTATAGTACATTTTAATGGAGAGACATCATTAGTTATCATTAAAGTACGGCTCTATTATTGTAGCGGTTTTCATTCTCAGATTATTACTGCTCACTTATTTATAAGGCAATGACCCAATTCAAATAAGGCTTAATGACCCAATTTTTGTTAATAACAATTATTATTGTTTTATCATCATTATCATCATAATCATGTCAGTATCGTAAGCTTTCAAAATTATTTAAATTTCTATAAAATGGAATTTGTAAATGTCCTACCTATCTATGTGTAAACATATTAAAAAATAAACTTCATTAAATCCAAGTTCAAACTACTTCTCTGAAAAAATAACATCAACAAACGACAATTCTGAGAAACTGTGCTGCTAACTTCGACCTTCGTCACCGTAATTTCGAATTCACATTCAGCGCTTAACTGAAAACATCACATGACACTGCGCCTGAGTGTTGGAACGGATCGAACCTGGCACATGATAAGGGGTAGGGTTCGACGGCGGTAGCCAGTAGGCGGCGCTGATGGGCGGGTAACTGCTGCCTGTCCGACCCCCCTGCTTGCTCCGCGCGCCTCCTGCCTCACCACGCATTTCACTTCACAACACTAATCTCACATCACATCACACACGTCCGCATTCAAGCGCGTCGCACACACAACTAAAGAAGATAGGTGCGCAGGCGCTGGCGATCATTCTTCATTTTGTCACCTCTGTTCCCCGCGCGGTAATGACTGCCGTCCTGTCAGTGTCACAGTGGTGACACAGTCGTCAGCTAACAACGGCGATGTCATAATCGAGAGTGACTTACCGACTGATACGCCTAATTTCCGTTATCAAGGTTTCATTTTCTAACAACAAGCATTTTTCTAATAGGTAATGAATGCCTTCGCAACCCGGCTTTTATAATTTCTTGTTATTTTTAATAGACTTTGTCAGTTCTAACATATTATTATTTTATCCGAAAAAATAAATAAAAATATTTTAGTAAATTCAATCATGTTAAGTTAGTAGTAAGGTAAGTTTTTCTTAATTAACCGTGAGTAATAAAGGCGATATTTTATTTAAATATTTGTAGGAATCTATATTATTTTAAGCTATTAATAAATTTTTAGACGATCACATGTATGACAATCTTCAAGCTATGACATCAGTGTAGGCCACTTACACGCACAATAAAAAACAAAACAGGCGATCAAAAGATGTTGCCAGAATTCATATAGAGTTACAGATCATTGACAAAAAGCTAATTAACTCGAAAATAAAAAGGTACCCAAAATATTAATAAAAAAATACTACTTGCATTATAACGTCTCCTACGTAAAACAATGAGGAAAACTAGTAAAGTAACAACAGCAGTATATACTTATTAATTATACTTAATCATTACAATTACATCATTGCTGTGCCATACAAATAGGTATTTCCCAGTTGTATTCTAACCAGCAGCGTAACACCAAGGTCAAAACTGCAGCACGATTGTTCACTGTTCACCGGCGTCGTATAGTAACATGATTGGTCGCTCGTTGCTTGTAAGTACTTATGGGTAAATGTCCGAAACTTTTCAAACAATGGATTTTTTTTTTAAATTCTGAAAAATACGAAATTTTGGAATACGAAATTCAAAAACTATCGAAAAAATAAATTCTTTTCCGAACATTTTTATTTTCATCGCCCATCAGTACTCGTAAGAGCCTCCGCACAGCACATCAGGCTACAGTTGTAACCAACTCTAACGAAACGCACGCGTGTTAAACAAGACGTTTTAATCAATTTTTGCATTTCCTTTCTCTGCAGACTAGTTGCAGTCAGCTTGCAGGCTGCATGTGCTAGATTGCTTTCTTCACACTGTAGTACAACAGCCAATCACCTTACAATTACTTATCACTAAGGGTCATATTAATCATTTTATCCTTCTTTTAAAAACAAAACCTAAAAAGATTTACTAGACACAAAAAAAGATAAGTAGGAAGCCTCGTGTACTATGATTTCATATGTATTATGATTTCTTAATATTTCATAGGTAATTTCGTTTTTTAACTTTTGCGATTTTAGAATTTTAATGCGCATAACAGTAATAAATATAAATATATAGGGACAAATTACACTGATTGAGCTAGCCCCAAAGTAAGTTCGAGACTTGTGTTATGGGATACTAACTCAACGATACTATATTTTATAACAAATACATACAAAGATAAACATCCAAGACCCAGGAAAAATTGAAAAAGGCCATAATCGATGAACTCAACATCACACTGTCCACCGCGATCATGCACTATAAAGACGATCTGATGTGAGGCCAAACCTTACTTGGTTGTTTACAAAATAGAAAGAAGAAGCGTGTGGGAATATCTATTAATCTATGAGTGTACAGAAGGCTTGAGACGCAGCCAAAGGACGAGACGACACTGTGGTCGCGGCTAGTGGTATGCGGAGGCTCTAATCTCTATCGATGCGAGTGAGACGTCGCGTCATTAAGCAGTATAATATTTAATGAGATAAGTTACGAGGATAAGTGACATTCGAGTATTGTACTGGTGAGGTGAGGCTGCGGCAATAAGCACTTATAAGTACTTAGATCTACAAAATATATTCAATGGGCCCGCTATTATTTATAGGCCAAATTTCTTACAATGATCCTTAGCTTTATCAAAAATAACGAAGTCTTCACTTTGAAATTAAAATACAACAATGTTCAGGACGAACACTAGTAATCATATTACCTAAAAATGGGATTGCTTAAAATTCTCTCGATATATTTTTTTTGAGAAGTTGCCTCCAAATCCCCTCCGATTTATATTAAAAACGACTAGTTTTCAAGAAATACAATAAATTAGCCGTCGTAACTCCTGATTATAATTGTATCAAACCTAAGGCAGTGATCATGTTACTTCCATTGTAAATAACTTTTTAATATTCTTTGTACAAAGAAAATTGATAAAGAAACACCCACGCAGGCGTAAACCATTACCCATTACCGTCTTAAAACGCCGACTAACATTGTTACTAGGTTTAAACCATTATCCGACCAAATCAAGTAGTCATTTTCAGATGAGACAATGGACAAATTACTAAAATTCAACTTGATTTGGTCGGATAATGGATTAAAGCTAGTAACAAAGTTAACCTGCGTTTTATAATATGACGGTTACCGTCCGCGCCACCAAGCCGTCGCGCCGCCCGGGTCCCGCTCAGCTCGCGATCTCGTTTCGACTCGGGGAGGCGAGAGCAAAACTTAGATTCTAGCCTAGTGTGGGTCCATAATGTCTTTCAAGAACAACAATAATAAATACCAATATGGAGAGTCAGGCAATCAGTTTACATCATATATTGATATTTATCGTAGCCTTATCGAGAACCAAAGGTCACGTGGAGATGATGGAAAAGGGAATCAAAGTAGTGATGGGTTAGGTAATACCGCTCTAGATCGGTTTTTACGAGCTACGCGTCAATGATTCATCCTACCTTTTTTTGCTCTCAATCTATTATAGAAATTCGCTCTACAATATTTTATCATTTTATATTGACAAAAACGATAAAATATCATGAGACGTGAATTTATAACGACTAAATTGAAGTTGGTTTTGGCACTATATAACCATTACTATAAATGTGACTTATCCAGGAAAATTAGAAATAGAATATCATTCAATTTATATTGTACACACATACATACTATCACGTCTTTATCTCTAATGGGGCAGACAGAGCATTTTGGGTCTTGCGGTTCTATGCAGAGCCCAGGGTCGCAAGACCCAAAAGCCACTTTTAGCGTCATGGTGGGCGAGAAGATGGAAAAGCAATCAATACAGTGATAGGTTGCTAGCCGCATCGCCTGTTAACATGATTTGCATTTTTGCCCATTCCCTCGATTGGCTTTTACGATCTGCGTGGGAAGAGAAGCAGCTGGTACATTCTAAGTTTTTTTATTTCTCCCAGACCAGCATGGGAGCATATTGGCATATTGTAATCCTAATATAAATAATAGTAAGTGAAATATTTGTATTTCTGTAACTAAATAGCTGATTATTTAAATAACTGCTATTTATAGTGATAGTTGAAATATAACTTCTAATGGAGTAAACGACTAAAAATGTCGTAAAAATTTATGCAATCGATTGTTATTTAGGTTATTTAGGCCACCGTTTACAAAAAGGTGGTTCTGTTATTTTTGCCAATTGTGTAACGCTATTGTTTGTTGATGACCCTAATATCAGATAATTTCATTTAGAGTTGTATAAGTCCTAGACTGTCTAGTGACGTAATCATATCGTTTTTTAATATGGGGGGTAAGGGTGAATGAAGATTTGATTTTTTTAGAAATTGGATCTTATTTTTAATAATGTTTAGATAATAGTTTTGAAGGTATTTAACAAAATACGCGAGAATTGGCCATTCTGGAACCTTATCATTGAAACTTCTTAGTCTAAAATTTTGAAAAAGTAATGAATATAGTTCTTTTCCCACAGATTATACGAAAAATCTATAAGAAGCCTATGTAAAAAGAAACAAATTTATGAAACATAGTTATACAATGTCCGGAACCCTTTCCACGTTTAAGGGCACTTATTTTAAAGACAAGTCAGTGGTCAAAAATCACAAAAATGAGAAGGCTATGGTATAAGAAGAAACAAATTAATAGGACGTAAATACAATGGTCACTATAGTATAATGAAATGAACAAAAATTGCCATTTCCATACAAACTGAGCAGCCGCCTGGGCGGTATGGGAATGTCAATTTTCTTTTTGGATTTTCGTTTGCTATTTTAATTTAATTATACTATAGTGATATATTATAGCTCGTGGTTCAATTTATTACGGGCCCCTTCCACGTTGTATACAATGTCCGAAACCCTCTCAACGTTTAAATCGCTCTCATTGTATAGACAATTCGGTGGTCAAAAATCACAAACATTAGGAAAAATAGTCACGCGTGTTGTCTGTAGTGGTCCTGATGTGTACGTGCTCTGTGTTGCAAGGAGGGGGGCCGTCGGTCGTAACACTGCATCGGTTATAGAGGTAACCGGTTGTCATCTCCCACAATATTGGGAAAAAATAATCTACTACAATACCTTTAAAAATATATACAATGTATTATGATCGCCTTATAACAAAATTAATATTAGTATCAATTACTATCGTAACAGATATGCAACGCCATAGAAACTATTGGACCGTAACCGTGATTAGGCAAAATTGGAGTTGCGGGGTAGCCTCACAGAGATAGCAGCACACACGACTAGCAAAAAGTGACAAAGAAAGTGTTGAATATACTTTATAAATATTTATTGCATTTCATATAAGTCATATTTAATTAATTAGAGTACTACTTAATTTAAATAATAAGAATAAAAGATTTTAATGTTTTAATTATTACCTTTAAGCGCCATCTAGTGCCAAGGAAGATAAATAATTAGGTTTCTAAGGCGATGGGTAGGCATGTTAGTACTAACTTACAGAACCACCAACTTGCCGCTTTTTGCGAGATGACGTACTTGTCATGAAATGCATATCATCGTTAGAAAGAAAAAGTATAAAAATGCTGGAAAGTAAATTCCAGGCTCGAAGCAGCTCTCTGAAGTCAAAAGAGAGTGATAAATTCCATCAAACAAAATAACTTTTTAGTAGTTTTTTTTACCGCTCCATATTGCAGCGGCAGCTACTGGCAGCACTTCACTGTCAAACTTTATTATAAATTTTTGTATTTTCGGATGTCTAAATTGACCGAACTTTATATTTTACCGTTATTTCTATCCACTTAATGTAGCTTTTTTGGTGTTTGTGAAAGCGCGGCGCTTGGCACGGGACTAAACAAAATATAATTTCAATTTTACGGTAAAATATTACCTAAAATATTAAGTCGGATTTTAATAAAATACAGTGTGCATCACCCTTATAAACAAATTACCAAAATTTATTTAATCCGCCAACGTTATGAATATTTACGTGACCAATAACTGTTGCCAATCATCATTAATATGTTTAAATTGACAATTACTAAAGTCTGATTTTTAATTCCGTAGAATTCTGACAGCTGTCATTTTTTTACATATCAGAGATCATAAACCTTTTTGGCCGGGCACATTTTTTTATTAAATTCCAGATTCCAATAAGAGTGTGAACATCTGAGTCTACACATTTTATTTGTTAGTGAATGTAACCGTTTAATTTAGTACGGTGCCCCAAATCAAAAGGGGATTTACAGTGAGTTATATTTTTATCAGGAACAGTTGAATAACCGACATAAAATACGAACAACTGTGAAAAGTATTTAATTTAACAAACATACATACAAATTAATCCAATTAGCTTTCCACCGTGGTCAATTTGTGGGTGAATGGCTTATACGTCCTTTCCAGGTTCTTAAACTATCTCCATATCAAATTTAATCTAAATCAGTTAAGAAAAAAGTTTTTTTCAACAAGAAAAAACTTAACAGAAAGATAACAAATAACAACAATCAATGTGACAGTCGTGACGTGACAGCTGATGGCCGCATACTTTATTTTTTAATTTTTGTGCTTCATGGATTACGAAAAAAATATTTATTAAGATTTTGGCTAAAAAGGTTGATGATACATGAGTTAGTAGGGAGTGATGCCAGGGAAAGAAAAATAACCTGCTGACTTAAAATTACTTAAAAATGTAACTTTGATAATTCGGTATAAAAAAATGGTATAACATTTTAAATATACCAGAAAGTTTAAATTGTATCATTATCTTGGTAAAACATTAAAACTAATCAAGAATTAAATTTTTTATCGCCCTTATACGCGTTCCCTTTTTAGCTGGAGAACTTTTTTAGTAGCAACACTTATGAAATGTCAGAATTCTACGGAATAAAAAATTAGACTTTAGTCTTGTGATGAAAACAACATTTTATATTTACTTACGTACATAAGTATATTAATGTTTCAATCGCTTTTTAATTAACTGATATTATGCGATTGAATATTTACCACTTACCAACTGAACGTCGAATAATTATGCCGCTGTGTAATTTCGACCCCTTTTAAAAACAAGAAAAAAGGTTTAAGTTTGTTCTATCAAAAAGGGATTTCGATGATAACGTCATGTTTTTTTTATACATAACATGATATTAGCAAAGAATCTCTGAAAAATGATTTAGTATCAGCTCAGCTCAGTAAAAAAAATCTAGGTGGCTGATCACAATTGGTATTCGAGGTCGAAATATTTACAGTCATATTGTATTTCTTTTTCTTGTGAAATGTAATCTGTCGGTTTCAGGGACTGTGATCTTGTGAAAATTGTGTAGAAAAATTCCTGTGTTTAAAAAGCAAACAAGAATAGGAACCAATGATTCAATAAAAACAAGTTGTAACGAAATACTCTAATAATTTTCTTTGTGTCAGTCTGTCATGTCATGTCGCCTTGTACATGGAAAAGTCATTAATATTTTAGCTGCCTATATTTTGGGACGCTTGTTTAGTGTTATGTTTAGACAAATCAAAATGTCGAATGATTGCATTCGTTCTCCAATTTATCTCCAGTTTGGTTTTATTAAGAACAAAGGTTATAAATAGTGTCGTGTTAATAATAATTACTATCGCGATATTCTGTTGGAAGTATTTGTTTTTCGTTACAAGTTTTTTGTGAATACGCTATTTTCCAACAAGTCAAATCAGATACTTTTTTCTAAACGTCAAAACAAACAGTTTATATGGGATTTTGTATGAAATACAGGCAGATGACGTCATAGCTTTTTGGAGTCAAATAGCGCTATTATTATCAGTTTTTTCGCAATATTTTTTTTTTATCACGTTAAATGGATATGTTCAAAGACAAGTGACATTATTTTGCGACGTTTTATTTTGTTATCAGTACAAAATAATTTATTTTTAGCTTAGGAAAATACCCAATTCTCCGGTCAGTTTTATGGAATAGTCACACTTGCTCTACTTAGTGCATTTATGATTGAATCACATTGCATTGGTGCTTTGGAGCCCGAAGTGTAATAACATAACATTAAAAGCAATTAATTATTCTAGTGTTGGATATAAGAATGTTTGACGTACCTACTCAATTATCTACTAATACATTAAGTCACATTTTTTATATGACTTTAGATTTTAGAGCAATATAACTTTCTCTCTACGATCCTTGTTATTATTGCGGTACCAATGTGTTTATCTCTACACAATCTATTGGCTGTGAAGATTGATGACACGTATACAGAACTAATCTGTTTGATGGTTATATAAACAGAATGCTAACCGCCGACGGCTACTAAGTACCTAGTTGTCAAGCACTGATAGCTGTACCTACCCTTATTTAGCACGAATATTCGTCGTAACGTATTATACGTCAAACTAACTGCCTCCGTGGTGTAATGGTTGGAACGTTTGGCTCGTACCCGAAGGTCGCGGGTTCGATTCCCAGCGGGGGCAACGACTTTGTGTTGTTGTCCTAGTTTGGTTAGGACATTGCAGGCTGATCACCTGATTGTCTGATAAGTAAGATGATCCGTGCTTCGGAGGACACGTAAAGCCGTCGGTCCCGGTCACTGTCTTTGATATTGGTCGTTACCTAAAACCATGTTAGAGGCCTTTAAGGCGGTTTAAAAACTCTGACACTAGTGTTAGTCACTAACACACACGATAAGAAGAAGATACGTCAAAGTATTCGTATCGCCTCCGTCTACGTTTTGTATGCAAACATTAAAGGCGCTTTAACGTGTGATATAGGCAATTTTACACAATAAAGAGACACTGTTTATATTTGATAATAATAGTTAAAGACCTTTGTGGGAACTCCACCTATCCCAACTACTAAAGATATGTTCCCACATAAAATTTCTAGAGGTCGTAGAGCAAGAGACTTATAAAAGAAGAGAATGAATTTATTTATTATACAATAGAACAGATTTAAGTGCTGAGATGTTATTCGTTTGAGAAGAGAAAGAGTAATTAGTCAAAATGATAAGGAAGGAATGTGTCTGGAATTTGAGAATTGAATTTAGAAATGAAATTTGAAGAAAATGAAATAGAAAGAGATGGGCAACCTTAGAGTAGATGACCAATACTGTGAAAATGAGTTTCTTTGAGCATTTCATCGCAGCAGTGGTCGTTACGAAGCGCTGGTTTTGGTAGCTTTTCTTTAAAAAAATCAAATTTTAATATACACTGCACGTAATGTAAATTATCCTTATCGACGTGTAAAAGTGCGTGTAAAGGTAAATAAATAATTACTGAATAAACATTTAAATTTTGGATTTTGAATTTAGTCGTATATCTTGTTTTGATTAGGATAAAGCGACAGTGTCCCAGTTTTAAGTCGCTGGTTTATCTTTATGAAAAGATAATGTGTATGTAGTCCACGATTGAAGAACTCAAGCCCAAAATCACAAAATCAGTCACGTATACTTATTTTCTTAGCATATACAGTTTTATCTCATGTGTTTGGTAATGGAAAATGTCCGAGGACATTTTAGAAGTAAATAGCTATTATATTGAAGGTTACACTACAATGAGCGACCTTTATTGTGCGAATTTCTGTACTATATTAATTTCGTAAATAACACACAATAAATAGAATGGATTTTCTTCAAGCAGAAAAATAAGTACAAATATATTTTCATGGCTTACGTACAAAATCTAACAAAGGATGTCGAGTATTATCGGTATCTTTTGTTATGTGAAATGCCAAGTATGTTTTAATATTTATAAGTGTAGATAATGCATTACAGGAAAAATATAACTTAGTAGGAAAAATTAGTACACGCTTTTGAAGTCAGTTAAAACCTACTCTCATTTTTCTTATCTTTTTATTATTTCGACGGGATTTTACTCGGATGGATTGAAAGTGATACTGAGTACCTGAATGAAACGAAAACGTAGGTAAATGAAGCGGACAATACTAAGTATTTTAAATTAAACTCCTGATTTGTACTAAGGGACGAGATAATTAGAAAAAGTCATCCTACATTAATTAGCAGAACGGTTTCCAGACATGTATCACTTTTTGGCCAAACCAAAGTTAAAAATAGCAACCTACCGAATTGTCTTGTGAATCTGACAACTGGGAAAATTCTCACTTGTTTAGGAAAAAAATCAGTCCTGTCAATTGAACTGGGTGGAATTAAATAATCAAGCTAGAGGCAACGAGATCTATCTTGAGGTTATCTAAAATAATTGGCCAAGTGCGTGTCGGGCCACGCGCAGTATAGGGTTCCGTAGTTGTAAATGCCAACTTGCAGTCTAAAACGGCTAAGTATTGAATTTGTATGAAATTTTCCTTTTCGAGTACATTTTATAAGTTGATCACCTATAACTTTTTAATTTGTTAACCCTACTTAGCTCTGATAGTTTTCCTTTAAACTACATTATATATACTATAGCTGTGATTTTTTTCACGTGTCCATATATAACCGTTTAGCAGATGGGGAGGACACTTGACTTTAACAAAAAAAATTAATTAAAACCTAAATATTTCAGACACGGATCCCTAAATCGAAAAATGGTGTTCCCAAGCTCATAATATTTTTGAAAAACCTATTTATCGATACTTCACACAATATGTTTGTATAGAAGAAAAATATTGACTTCTTCTTTACTTGTACGGCAGCTACCATAAAAAAAATTTTTTTTCTTTATTTTCTTTTACGACTTTTTCGGCATGATTGATATTCATATCCATGGCAAATTACATCTTTCTAGTACTTATAGTTTCTGAGTAGGACCGCGGACGGACAGACAGACAGATAGACAGACAGATATGGCGAAACTATAAGGGTTCCTTGTTTACTACGGAACCCTAAAAAGTTGTAAGTCGTGGTATCCTAAACTTCTGTAACCATTTATCGTGGGCTGGGCCGTAGACTGTTTACTTTTTTAGAATATTAAAAATTCACGACGATACGAAAAAAACGAAATACCATAGAGACAACAAGACGAAGTCATCTGAACGCTCTTTTTTGTTTAAGAAAAACTGCAGAAACTATATTAAAAGCGTAAAAATATACAAAAATCCACCAACAGACTACTAAGAATAACTTATTAGCTCTTTTATAAGGGCCAAGCCAAACAGACCATAATTTTTTGAGCTGTAGCAGAAATGAGTTAGGTAATTTCTGTTGCATTCAATTTCATACAAAAGTCGTGTTTGTGCCACACGGCGATAAAAATTTAGTTGTAAATTTCAATAGAAATTGTGCTATTCATTTCATGCGACTCACGTTTCAAAAACGCTCGTTTGGCTTCGCCTTAAGTGGCCCTTAGTAAACAACCAGTACACACTCAACATTATAGTGTTCAAGTCAAAGTTCCATATGTTTGCCAACTTTGTGGTCTTTGGTCCTTGGGTTACTTTGCTTATCTTTGTTTACCTTGCTATATCGGTAAAGCCAACAGATCTGTGGTAATTTAGGTATCGGCTTAAAATATCCAAAAACAGCTCAAAAATTGTCAATAAGGGATAATATAGGTTATTTACCATTAATTTTAAATTTATACCTGTCATCATGTTGATAATCACTGTAAATTACAATATTTTGTTTTATTAACTACACCTTTTTAGGCGAAAAATTACATTGTTTTATTAACTTGATGTATATTTAAGATTTTTAAGGTTAATGTGCTTGTGATTTTCTTGATAAAGTACATACCTAATGTAAAAAGTATAAAAAGAAAAAAAATATGTACAAAATAAAATAAAAACTTACCATTTCTATTTTCACTATCAGCCGGCTTCATTTGAATCGGATGGTGCATCTGCAAAGAATAACATTTAATTATTAAAAACAATGTAAACTTAAATACTTATAGACAGTAAATTTAATCCAACTTACAATAATATTTTTTTATATATGAGTGCAGTTTCATGACGTCACTATTACAAAGTTTGTTTGGATGTCCGTAAGAAGGTCAAGCCGCTCTTCAGATTGTCAGCATTAAAGTTCAAGATGAATGGGAACATATTTGTATGAATGGCACGAAGATGAGCATTCATGCAATAAGTTTATATTGTAGTAGGATCGTAGAATAGAAGGCGACCTTACACTGTGGCAGGTAACTATTTAAAAGAAACGATAAAATGTAGTATTCCTCAATCCTCAATCGTTCGGCCTTTAAATTTTACTTGGTCACTGTTTATACCGTTAGGGATAATAATGTGATAGTGCAGAAATACTGTCCATACTGAATCATATCGAACTCGTAAGTAGGTATGCTTTATAGCATTTTTTTCCTGTTCGGTGTTTTCTAGCAATAATTTAGAGTAGTAAATGTACATACTTAGTTGTATTTTACAATTAGATATAAATTAATTTTTTTCGCGTCAATGCAATTGGTACAACACGTTGGTACTATACACCTTCACTTTCAAAGTCTGTATACGTATCTAATCTTGGGATTGATACTACATAAATTGTAAATACTTCGATGAATTTCTCTTAAAACCACGGGAATCAGAACGATAGGAATTGGAAATGCCAGGCTGTTAGCCCTCGCTTATTGCTGTTTTAACTAAAATCTACGCGACAGAAGATGTATTTATAGGTACATATTAATATACATAACAAATTGTATGTACATAATTAATTGTAGGTGCAATTTTGTACGCAAGCATATTGTTATGCTTGCGTACAAACGCTAGGTGCACGCAGCTTTCATTCGGTTGTTTTGAAAACACTTAAGGATCTTATGTGAGTGTGTCTTTAAGTGTCCGCTGATGCGCATATGCCCACGCATCAGCGGACACTTAAAGATACATTTGATTTTTTTTCATTATAATCATCATCATCATCATGCGAGCGTATTCCCGGCTGCATCCTCAATCCCGGGGTCCGCTACCTAACCTAGGTGATTTGACGAAGTTACTGGTTTATACACAAAGCGACTTCCGTCTGACCTCCGCAACTCAGGCTAGATTCCACTCAGGACCCACTGTTTATACGTGTTTCTTTTTCGGATAACCAGGGGATTAAAGCCTGCAAGATCCTAAAAAGACTTTAAACAACTTTTTGCAAAGTATGCTTCAAAGTGGGATTCGAACCCAAGAACTCCCGATTACAAAGCGAACACCCTGACTACTGGGCTGACCACGGCAGTCCCGACGAGTTTTTTCACTTCCATAAGTGCATAAGTGTACGTGTGAATATCGGATGGCTGTATTTACAGGGCACCACCCGTGGTCTGTTCACAAACAATCGATGGAATTCAAATTATTCGTCAACACCGCTGCGCGCTGCACTGTGTAAACAAAGTCTTGTGACTGCGCGCTTCGGTGTGATTCGTGAACGGGCGTTGCAAATTTTTATGGTGCCGTGGTGCAGTGAAACTTAGCCTTCTGTTTGCATAGTGCAACTGTTTATTTGTATACCTTTAGTGGATACGGATCGGTTGAAACTGCACTTTGATACTATTTTATATTGCTGTAACATAAAGTAACCGTACCATCAAAGTGCTCTAAACTTGACATTGAAAAAACTTTATTCAGAATATAAATGTTGACTAAAGCAACGACAGATTTAATTATATTGGTTTATGTACACTTGAAAATTTACAAATAATAATAAAACAGAAAGAAATTGCTAGTATCCGCAACACGCTTCTGCTTCTGTATATAAACAAACAAAATAAAATATTTATAAAAGTAAACATAGAACATAGGTGCCACTTATTTAAAAAAATAATCTTCTAGCAGACCCTGCGAGAGTTATGAAATGAGAAATGTAGTTATAATTATTTCTAATAATGCTATAGGACTTACTTATAAAGATATAGGTACCCATTTTTTACTTTTATATTTTGTTAAAAAGAATAAAGGTACTTATTACATAAAGGAAGGGTTTTCATTATACTTAGTAGATGTTTTACTTTGTCTTTGTCCTTAATGGGGCAGTCAGAGCTTTTTAAGTTTTGCGGAGACTCAAAATCAAGGCTTAGAGAAGTGAACAGAGTCCAGGGCAGAAAGACCTTAGGGTAAAAATTACTTTTATCCATAATATACCTAATTAGGTACTAAAACAAAACTAAGTATATACATCGTTAAATGGACATACCCGTAATAAATCCAACCACGGGCTAAACAAGATCACTATAGTATAATAAAATTAAAATGTCAGCCAAAAAAACAACAACATCGCATACAAAAGAGTGCTGCGGCCCGGGCACTTGTATGGCAATGTCTTTTTTTTTTGTATACATATGCCTTCCACGTTGTATAATGAACAATATGAAGTTTGCTACGTAAGAGGAAGCCAGCAAGCAGTGGCGGCGCCAGCATGGCACTCCATATAACACGGTCGACTTGCTGCAAACTACACAACTTCGGGTAAGACCAACTTGCAATTTATGCGATCCTATTGGTCCCTAACTCCGAGCGGAAATTGGGTGGGCAACGAAATAAATACTATTGAATTGGATTGAAACAGGACCAAAGAAAAGATCGGTCATTTTAGAAGTCTTTGGGAGAGGCCTAGTCTAGCAGTTGATGGCCCGGGAAAATTGTACGGCAATGTAATTTTTTTGTTTTTTGAATTTTATTATCATTAGACTAAAGTGAGCTAGTATAGCCTTTGGTTCAATTAATAACGGTTATATCCCTTCCACGCTGTATATTCTGTATAATGAACAATATGAAGTTTGCTTCGTAAGAGGAAGCCAGCAAGCGGTGGCGGCGCCAGCATGGCACTCCATATACACGGTCGACTTGCTGCAAACTACACAACTTCGGGTAGGACCAACTTGCAATTTATGCGATCCTATTGGTCCCTAACTCCGAGCGGAAATTGGGTGGGCAACGAAATAAATACTGTTGAATTGGATTTTAAATAGGACGAAAGGAAAGCACATTTTGGAAATCTTTGGGAGAGGCCTAGTCTAGCAGTTGACGTTATGCGGCTGAAATAATGATGATGATGAAAAAAGAGGGCTCTTATGCCTAACAGTGGGTACCTGAGAGTTGTTGGTGTTGATTATGATGATATCAGGTTACAATACGAGTATCTATAATTTTATTTAATGTTCTACCTAGTTTAACTAAAAATATCTATAGAATATGGCCATGCACATGCACAATTCGTTAGATGACAACAAGTCAATTCAGGCACTTTTTTCTAAACGTCAAAACAAACATCTTTTATGGGTGACGTCATGCTTTATTGAAGTCAAATAGTTTTTCTGCAATAATAAATCTTACATCATGTGAAATATGGATATGATAAATAAATAAAAATAAAAAAATGATCAATGAAAAGTGACACTATTTTGTGACGTATTATTTTATGAACTGAATCGAAATTTTTGTTCCGGTCATTTACGCAATTCGCTTTTTACCAACAACTCAAATCAGATACGTATATCTAAACGTTAAAACAAACATTTTATATGGGATTTGTATGAAATACAAGCAGATGATATCAACATTTACTTGGAGTCAAGTATCGCTTTTTTATAAGTTTTTCTGCAATTATAAATCTAAAATCATGTTGAAAACGGACATGCTTATGTAACATTATTTTGTGACGTGTTATTTTCTTAACAGTTCCAAAAAAAAAAATAATTTTGACCCAGGAAAGTACCCAATTACAGCTTAGGTAGAAGTCAATAACATAACTATTAAATAGTGATATTTTATTGAATACTTAGACTACTTAAAAGTATGTTTTGTTAATAACCTAAAACTATAATTATTTTAATATGACGACTACATTAAAAAGCTCCCATGCTGGTCTGGGAGAAATAAAAAAAAACTTAGAATGCACCAGCTGCTTCTCTTCCCACGCATATCGTAAAAGCCGATCGAGGGAATGGGCAAAAATGCAAATCATGTTAACAGGCGATGCGGCTAGCAACCCATCACTGTATTGATTGCTTTTCCATCTTCTCGCCCACTATGACGCTAAAAGTGGCTTTTGGGTCTTGTGGCCCTGGGCTCTGCATAGAACCGCAAGACCCAAAATGCGCTGTCTGCCCCATTAGGGATAAAGACGTGATAGTATGTATGTATGTATGTACATTAAAACAATTAAAGGCATTTAAAAACAGCACGTCACGAATTGATAACCTCTTCCTTTTTGGAAGTCTGTTAAAGAATCAAGTAGCCAACACTTCATCAAAATGTTGAGTAGTTTCAACGTCCAAGGGTTGTGTCTTGTACTATTATATATTCAGTGGTTGTGTCTAAACTGTCAAACTACAGAGTTTGAATTTCAATTGCACATTTGAGTAAGCGTCTCATGTTACCACGGTCAGCAAAAGACATATTTTCATAACATGTCCGCAAGCATCCGAATGTATTGACAATTCATAAATAAACAGTGGCTGTCCGTCGCTGAGTCAGTCGGTCTGTCTGTCATCACCCTATTTTATTTTTGTATCGGTGCGACTTGTTATTGAGAGTTATGTTAGATGTTTTGTCAACTATAGACGTTGAACAGTCATTAGTTAATACGATACAAATTGTTGCTATTTGCTATGGCGAAAAAGATAATAATACAATTGTCATAATAGGTAAATTTCGTAGAATTATCGGTAGGTTTGTGAAAAAATAATAATGGTTTTCTGACTAATAATTATGGCTGGACGCGTCAAATAGTCTCAATATCTTTCTTACTTTAGTTTTTAGCTCTTCTATCTAACTATTAGTTTATTCGATTCGACCCAAATTACATGCCAATACAAAGTATAACACTCGAAATTATACATATGTAACGTCAGAGTCCAAAATTTCTCACTCACTTAGGTCTGAAGGTTACTTTTCAACTTTCTTTTGGTGCAAACCTAACATCATAACAACAAACGTTTCGGGAAGACAAAGATTTTTTAAATTAATGGATTTTATAAAGCGTTCCATGCTGCACGATAAAAGTGCAATTGCAAACAAAGGAAAAACTTTACAAAAAGAATAAATAAATCATAGACAAACGGAAGAAATTAAATATCGAAGCAAAACCGCCGCCGGCATGAATGAATCTTTTATTTATGGCCGACAATATACGTTATTGGATGCTGTATGTTCTTCTCATAATGACATAATAAATAAACACACAGCCGCCCGCTGACTGTAGCAATGTGCCGTTTTATTGCATTCTAATTATCTGGTTGGCAGATCACCAAAAATCTTCTTTTCGGGTTATGCGGTTTTGTAATGATTTCAAGGTAATATTGTTTTACAACGATTTCTTAAGGCGTACAATACTGAGACAGTATTAAATTGACAAAATTTAAAAGTATAGAAACTTCTCCACTTCTCTCTACAGCGTGTAAATTGAGAGCTTGTTCTTGTTTGTAGAGACTAGAACAAGTTTTCTTTCAATCATGCTATGTACAAGCTAAACAAAGCTTATATATTATATCAATGAGACCTCTCCAATCCGTCTGGCCAGCGAAGAGAGTGTAGGCTAAGTCCTCTGGCTGCTTTGACCAAGTATGGCTCTGGTAGTACAGCAAGGGTCGAGCTCCTTCAGTGGAGACAAAAAGACCTGATGATTATACAAATTATGTTCTAATTCTTCTATATTTAAGAGCTAGTCTCTTGTCAGTTTTATTGTACAGGAATAACGGAAAAAATGATGATCTCTGGCAGAGATAATGTAGTGATTATGTACTAACGATTACTCGTGAGGGCCGAGTCAAATAAGTATGACGCGTATTATTAGTAGTTTTGAAACACCGATACGTTTTAAAGCAAATACCTACTGATAAATAGTGGCACAAATATTATTAATACCAATATTTTTAAATACCTTATAGACAATACAATACTGATATTTTTGTCAGTCATAAAAATCCAATGTTTTGTTGAAAGTTGCTACTAGCATAATAAAATTTGTAGTAAAAGTATATTGTAAATTTGTCTATGATAAAAACATTACCAAATTGTTCAGTTGCATAAACATGTAGTTTAGTAAATGAACGAGCGAGCGCAGGCTCTGTTTCAGCTTGGCCGAAAATGCTTTGGTATGTCTGTGTGTTTTCCTCCAGAGGTCGCAGTTTGTAGTGACAACGAAATGACAACGAAATATCAACGAAATTTTATTTTCTATTATATCAAAAGATGAAAAGTCTAGTTTGTTTGTAAAGAGATCTAATCGACTTGAGCGTCTAGAGTATGAATTCAACCGGAAGGTGTTCTCTTTATAGTTTTATTTTACGACTGGAATTTCGAAGTGTATTTTACAAGTTTCTTTTTAAGATACTTATTAGTTTTCTTGCGAATTATGTAAGTACAGAAAACATTTGTTCCATAAGCTTGCGAGGTCTACAGCTCACAGAGCTGCTAGTTATATTTAAGTTAATAAACATACATTAAGTCTGACTCAAAATATAACTTATAAACAGAGATTCATATTTACCTAAAGTTGAGATGTTAGCTATTATGGCAAACATTTTTTTTATTTAAAAAAAGCCGTGAACCCTGGAGCCTTTTCTTTACATCTTTCATACGCACATTGGGGGCATTAAAAATACATCCAACAAAATCATCAAAACATACATTTAACACAAATATCTTAAGGTAAATATGCATCCGATTATCCGATCTCTAGTTATAAATGTATTGGGAATAACCACGTTATTTGTTTAACATAAACTGCTGACATAGAAAGACCAGCTCATATCACTATCTTGTCTATCTGTTGCAAACTACTCCTTATCAAACTAACCGTGAGTGATCATTAATCACAGTGACATCAACACAAACAGTGCACACATACGTAATCTATATCTAAATCGTACGATTTGTCACGTACAGAATACCAGATATTTAGATCTACATGATGCTAGGGTTGGTTTATATGTATTAGGAGCTCTAGTTTATCCATTCGACTACTTATATCGGTTGGATTCTAGAACTCAACCGAAATAAGTAGTCGTGCCCCGCTGTGTTACCCGCGCCAAAGTGGCTTATGTGTTAATCCATGGTGTCAGCTTCCAGCATACCAAAATTTAACAAAATTGGTCCGGCTGTTTGCTCGTGAAGAAGTAGCAAACATACACACACAAACAATATTAGTGTGACGAGTTCGTTCATACTACAAAAATATTTGAATGAGTAAAGCGTGAGTAACGCCAAAAATAAGAATATTAAGAAACCAGTTTGAGAAACATAGATATGCATTTTTAGAGTCTATAAGTATTAGCAACACTGAAACTAGGATTGTCCTATTAGAAATATTATAACTTTTGTTTGGCAAGCCATAGCAATTACAACAAACGACTTACTATTTACTTAAGAATAAGTATATTCAGTTTAGTTGGTTTATAAATATACCTGTATACCTGTCTGGTACTTATACATATTCAAGTCCAAAAACATAAGAAAAATATGTACGTATTATTTAGGGTCTGACAAAATATACTGAATACTGAAACTATAAATAGGTGAATTCTGTACACAATACCAAATAACTTTCCCCAAGGAATATATACACATACATACATACTATCACGTCTTTATCCCTAATGGGGCAGACAGAGCATTTTGGGTCTTGCGGTTCTATGCAGAGCCCAGGGCCGCAAGACCCAAAAGCCACTTTTAGCGTCATGGTGGGCGAGAAGATGGAAAAGCAATCAATACAGTGATGGGTTGCTAGCCGCATCGCCTGTTAACATGATTTGCATTCTTGCCCAATCCCTCGATCGACTTTTACGATCTGCGTGGGAAGAGAAGCAGCTGGTACATTCTAAGTTTTTTTTTTTATTTCTCCCAGACCAGCATGGGAGGGACCAGCAAGGAATATATACCCAAACAAAAAAAGGTTTTAGCTTTATATACAAGTCGTCCGATCAGCTGATCATAAATAAATGTTTCGCTCGAAAGTTATTATAAAACGCAGAATAATTTTGTTACTAGGTTTAAACCATTATCAGACCAAATCAAATGACATCTAGTAATATGCTCTGCCTTATCAGAAAATGTCAACTTGATTTCGTTGATTCGTCGAGTCGGATAAGTCAGTCGGTCTGCGTTTTATAATAAGATTGTATAAGTTTATCGAATTGTTTAATTAATGACCAAAATAATTACATAAAAAAAACTTAACATATACGAAGGCGTACTTATGTAGGAATGTCAACCTGCAATGATTTAGCTAGAGTCATTGCAATGGTCACGGCCTACATTTCGCGCATCATTTAACCTCAATGGAGTTATGAATGGAAGCCACATCACTATACTGTCGGCCACTACCGACGTAACCTTGCTGTGTAATACAAAACGCGACAGACAAGGTCACGTTCATACAACGACTTGGATTGAAAACAACGCAAGGAGCTCGATAGCTCAGCGGTTTGGACGACTTGTTGCGTTAACGTGTGTATATTGCAAGCATCATTGAATTCAGGCTGAATCTTTATTCGGGTGGGTACAATAGGTAACTTTTAAGGTTGGGCTACACCTATCAGCACGGAACAACACTTGCAAATGCTGATATCCCGAACCGATTATCATCAAACATAGCTAAAAACCATCGCAAATTTGCTTTCACGTAAAAAAATACCGCATCAAAATCGGTCTCTCCGTTCGAGCGCTACGATGCCACAGACAGACAGGCGTTAGCGTCATACTTATGATATCCCTCTTTTTTGACAGGATTTAATAAAACACATTGTTAATTCTTACATTTCTAGAGACAATAAACTAAGAGATTTAAAACATAGCTAGCATACGAGTAAAAATAATTCACATTTTATATCAAACACGCAGCCAAAATACATTACTTATAAAAATATTACGAATGCAGATTTTCGCGAGCTTATGCGAATATTCACGTGAAATCGAATAACATACCCTAATGAGTAGGCTTTCATCTCCTAATAAGATTAGGAGTCTAGACGTAGCGTAACGTATCTAAATCACAAGACGCACCCGAACACAACAAAGCCATTAGAAGGGTCAAGTAATGCCAATATTATATCAGATACCTAAATAATAAAATAATCCATGCAATAGTTTCCAAGAAAACAGATAAGCTGAACTCCGTAAATATGAAAAAGTATTCTATTGGTATATTCTAGATCTATTTATTGTTAAATATATTGAAATATTCATTTTGTTATCGTTCGTCTCGGTATTTAGACCCATTTTTCAAAATATTAGAGAGCTTGATATTTTATGGATTTTTAGGCGAAATAAAATAGTCATTCTGCGACCGCGAAGTCTCGTTTAAATATATAGGTATAAGAAAACCGTCCTATTGTCAATTTTAGTACAAAACCCCAAAATTCTTCAGAGAAAAACCGCTGAAACAAAAGTGCCACTTAAATACCTTTGTAAACGTCACGCTGAGTGGCCAGAAAGTCAAAGATCGACATTAGGCAATCGTTAGGCCGCAAAAGGTGAATAAAAACCCCGTATTTAAGAAGGAGTGACCGATCAAAGGGCCTCTTAGACTTATTATACGGTTCGCGAGGAAAGGACCTTGTTTGCAAAAAAGTCGACCGAAGAAGGTTTTTGGAACAAAAATAAATAGAATGAACATTTTCGGTACTTACTTAACGAGTATGAAGGACCGTAATATTGCAATCAAAGGCAAAAGCTTGAGTTAAAAGGAAGGCTTTAAATAGCATCACCACTAAATACTGGTTTTCTACTTCAAAACTTTGTTGTTTCACCTAAGTAGAAAGTGCAAAAGAGTAAATTCCAAAAAAAATAAAAAAGTAAAATACATAGAAAACGTTCCAAGTGCAAGCCGAACTCATCAGAATAACTGTTCGATTAGTATTTTTATTTCTTTTGCTTACCAATATGGATTATGCTCACCAAATATTGTTTTACTGAAAGATTAACATTAATACCAAACAAAAATAGCGTTACTGTTATTAAATTATCCAACTTGAAACCAAAATGTATTATTATCAAACTTGTCAATAAAAATGATAATAGCTTCATATCTATAATACCAACTTCTAGAATCAAAATTTGGTGAGCATTTATATATCTGGCAAGTATTTCAGTTTTATTGCAGGCGTTCAAATAGAAGCCGTTTAAAAAAAAATAAGGATATGCTACCCTTTAAGCACCTGATAGTATTAAAGCAATTATAATAATTTTGGATATCATGTTGCACAGAAAATATTTAATGGCTTTATTCTAAAATATTACTTGATTAATTAAGTTAAACTGAAGTCTGAAAAACAAACAGAGAGATAAGAGTATTTAGTGATAGTAGTTTGCACAACAAAAGACAAATGCGATATCGTACTAATACCGTTCGGACCGCGATCTCCAATCTAGTAAATGTTCATTTTGTTTTAACTTTGGATGTAGTGTAAGACAAGAGCGGGAAATAGTAAAATAAGGCTGGTTTTACAGCTGTGCGAGAGACCCGTACGGTTCGGCAGTAATACGAACCGTATGGGAAGCACCCGCAGTACTCTGAAACAGTAGTAGCACCGAGAGGGTAGCCTTGTACATGTAGGGGCTCTACCCTGAGCGTTTTAAGTATGGAACCATCCGCGTCGCTGTGAAACTATGTTCTAGCGCATCACGTGTGTCTGCGCTCCGGGAGCCCGTACGGGCGACCCGCACGGATCTCCCACATAGCTGTGAAAGACTAACAGTGGGGGTATGGGTATGCTAAGGGGGTATGCCTTTGAAATTGTTCCGTCCAATTTCCGGTTCGTAATTCACATTGAACTTACCTAAATTAAAGTCGTGTTTCACTAACTTTTAACATTTAAGTAGAATATGACCACTAAAGGGAATTGAAAATACAAGCTAAACAAAGCATATAAACAATGAGACCTCTCCAACACGTCTGACCAGCGTAGAGAGTGTAGGCCAAATCCTCTGGCCGCTCTGGCCAAGTATGGCTCTAGTAGTACAGAGAGGGTCGTGCTCCTGCAGTGAAGACTAAAAGACCTGATGATGATGAATGTATAGGTATACCAATTCTTGATAAACTATTTATTTCAGGCAACATAATATTAAAATGTTATTGGTACAGTATTAATATGGTACAGTTCTAGTTAGGACCTACTTTATTTTATTTTTCGTGTGTGTAATATAATCACCTTTAGATTTTTTTAGCTGCATATAGGTAATAATTTTGTGACTGCCTCCGTGTTCAAGACGTTCGCCTTAGCGCGCGAATCCTACTGGGAAGTATACTTTGTAAAAGTTATTTACAGTCTGGTTAGGATATTATAGGCTTGAATCACCTGATTATCCAAAAATAAAGATGATTCCGTGTTTCTGAAGGCACGTATAAACTCTAGGTCCTGAACTTCATCTAGCGTTTGCTCATACGCTCGGATGATGATGACGAAGACAGGTAAAAATGTAGTATACTTTAGTAAAAAATGACCATAATCGTAGATTTTTTCTTCTTCTTATATTTAAGAGCTGGGCTCTTGTCGGTGGAGTGCTTTCCATGTCTCTCTTCCTTCCGCTAAGTTCTTAACCTCTTTATATGTTTTCACTTTTAATTTTTCTTTTATTTGGTCTATAAATTTCCTTCTGGGTTTTCCTTCTCCTCTCTTTCCTTCTATTTTTCCTTCCATTATTGTTTTAAAGAATGCATCGTGGCGTAGTAGATGACCGAACATTTTGCCTCTTCTATTTTCTATAATTTGTATTATTTGTCTTTTCTCTCTCACATCCTCTAATACCTTCTCATTTGTAATTTTTTCTGTCCAACTTATTTTTTTCATTCTTTGTTTGGTAGATTTTTTATTCAATTTAAATAACAATAATCGCTTGCGTTCTTGACTGTGGCACCACTGTATCTTAAAGTTGTATATCTTGGTTAATCGTGTTTTGTTTTTAAGTCGCCAGTTATCTACTGTTTCGGTTCCGGCTGAAGTTTCTCTCTGAATTAGTTGTTTGTTGGGTCGGTTGTAACAAATAGTGCGGTATTTTGTAACTTTGTAAGGAATAGTTGTTCGAAATAGCTTTCCTTAACCACCTGTGACTAAGAAGCAATTATGATTATCTATAACTACGATTTTGAGTAGATTACAAAAAAATAATATGTTCGTTTGTCAGGATCGTAGCAAGTGGAGGTCCATAGTCTCTGCCTACCCTTGTGGGAAACAGGCGTGATTTTATATATGTACTCGTATATATGTAATATGTTCATCTCTGCAAATGTTTTTTATAATCAACATTACTCACGTACAACAGCGAAATAGACTAAAAGTCACGTAAAAAAAATGCAATAAATAACTAAACTAATGTTTTATTCTTACATTCATATGATATCTATCATATAACGTATCCCTGAGATAAAATCAAATCGAGTATTTCTCTCCACTTTTTATAAAACACAGGAGTAAATTTAAATGCTATCTTCCACACAATATTAATTAATGTTAATACCGTAACTTGTATCAGTGTATATAAAAAACAAAAACAATTTTTGCATTCTCCTGTAACTCAGTTTTATAATATAGATGTCGTTTATGAATCAAATTGTAAAAAATGATAATTAAGTGATACTTATTGCGCCAAAAATCATATAAATAGTTGTCCAAAATATACTCAGTATAGGTTTACAATAGGCGACCTTATTGCCAAGGCAATCTCTTACAGGCAAGCTTTGTTTGGCAGGAATTGTGCTGAAAATAGAAGGCGATGAAGCGATAAAGAGAGTAATGTGAATGATTACGATCCAAAATGTCAATCGAGCTACTTCTTTTAATGCTTAATTCTTTTAGTGATTTATTTCTAACGAACGGGAAGGGGTGTCTTCCAGCCAACTATGAATCTTATTAATGAATCCCAATATATGACACTAATAACACACTAAGGCGAAAGTTTGCGAATGTGTGCATGTTTGTATGTTTGTTACTTCTACCTACCAAATGGCTAGACCAATTTTTATAAAATTTTGTTATGCAGGAAGCTGACACCCTGGATTGACACATAGATCTGATAAATTACTCAATCAATAAAATCAATATGAATGTTCATATTCCATATCAATAATCTAGTTAAAAAATAAGATTTGATGAATTGAAACACAGTTTACTTCGTTTCCACTCCAGAAAAGCATCGGCCTAAAAGTTCATTCGCGTGCTCGGTCCATTAGACCGGCCGGGGTGATTTTTCCAAGTCCTCAACTTTTGGGGGCCGCCGTCCCCGTCATACTCCTAGTCTCGAAAATAAACAGGGATCACAGGGTTTTTCCGATTACTTCCAGACGGGCTGTCACACGCTCTGCGTGGTTCTAGTGATGTCGGCTGTCGTAACATACCTACTATTGCGTTACGATCGTGCGTTGAATAGATATTTCGTTTCATTGAATTTTGATTTGGGTCTGGTTTTTATGGCGTACGCTTTCTTACATACTCAATCTTTCTATGGTTTTTGTACGGACTGTTTGTTTACCAGTATATTAGGCTTTCGTCCGAAACGGTTAAACAATTTTTAACCAACTTCACAAAAAGAAGGAGGTTATCAATTCGTCGCGATATTTTTTAATTCTGTTCACCAATTTTTCGAAGAGGCCTGGACAGATTTGCAAATATTTTTTTCGATATGTGTACTTGTTACCTAGTCCCATAGACATTTCATCAATATCAGTTGTGTGGTTTTGGGGTGAAGCCAGATTTTAGTTTGAAAAAAAAAAATGATTTTTAACCCATGGCATTGATATAAGTTAGGCAGTAAATTGTTAGATATAATCATATTTATAGGCACCTAATTAAAAAATAAGTAAAAACATATTATTTATAATAAGCAAGCACTGAATTAATTCCGGAACACAAATAAGGAATTTCATTTAATCAGGACAAGTAATCTACAAATAAATATAGCAATATTTCCGTCAATATTCCATTATTAAAGTATCGAGGTAATAATTCTCCCTGGGTTCTCCGTAGAGAAAAATTGCTCACTAATATTGCTTTTGCGTCCACAATCCGCAACAAATCATGTCCTGTGGTTCTGTCTCGTTATCTATATTGAAATCAAAGATAAAGTATATCATCGGGTAAATATTACCTCTTCTTGTCTTCTTTGTCACGTAGAAATAAATCTTTGAAAGCAATGTTTTATTTAAAAAATATATATGTTTCATATTTCAACTGGGTTCTTCTTACTTTTAACAAGATGATGATATTAAAGCCGTAGAATCCTTTCGTGAATTCATGATACGATTCTTTCTACTAAATTCGGTTCTGCTTGAAGAAAACCATTTCTTCATTGGTACTTTAAAAGATAATCCGTTTGTTCAATACAGTACACCAATCTCAGTATTTGATATTTGTTTTGTACAGCCTTTCTTATTTATAAAAATCCAACGTGACGATATCGTAGAAGGTTTTTTGTAGTACGACTCCGCCTGTTATTAAGGGAGATGAAAACTTTCCGCCATGGGAAATTACCCAAGTCACAATCACAAGTTTTATTTGGCTCCGAGCGATATTTACTTAACAAGAATACAGGTAGGTATCGAGTTTTATAAGAATGGAAACTTTCATAGTCCCCTAAATTATGTGGGTCACGAAATCATTGAGTGATTTTGTACTAGAATTTTAACAATAGTAAATTCGCAGAGACCGATTATAACTGTTTACATACTTTGCTTTTAAATTCTTTAAAGATTCTCCCGTCGTCCAGCGATACATGCTTAGTATTTCTTAGCTTTGTAAACGTCGCTCGAAGTCTACACACAAAAGGTTCGAGGAAGTCTGTTTGTCTATCCTTTTCCGATTTTAATATGAACGAAGACGTATTCAGAAAGGATTATCTATAGTAAAGTCTCCTATTCACAAGAGAACTTCTAGAAATAATTTAAATTTTGAATAAAAATATCCGTCTTTCTAAGTCTATCTCTTATAAAGCACAGCTTAATCTTTAGTTTAATTGGCAGTGTTAGAAACGACCAAAAGACGTATGACTTCACTAGAGGAGTAGCTACCGATACCTTAGATCGATACCAATGGTTTAAGAGTCCCTTCCCATAGACATTTTCATACATACGTAGTCTAGGTTTTATTTATGAATTACATGTGTTGTCGCCACAACGGATTGTGTGATATTTTTATAGACATTGATTAGTTTTGTTTAATTATTATTGATTTCTTATAAATAACAAAACATTATTTTGAATGTACTTATATGAATTTAAATACGATATTTATAATTGACGTTAAAATGAATAATTAATTACACTGGCAACACGAATATTTGAAAATACGGCCGTTGTCTGTGCAACGTCAAAGTAGAGGGGCGATCCCCACTACCAAACCTTTGTTGCAATGGTAGTTAGCAAAATTTGAACAGTTGTCTTTTGACTGCGGTCCTAATATAAACTATTATCTAAAATACTTGTAAATTGTGTCGCGAGTGGTCATAGTGTCGTTTACGTGTATGTGTCTATCCGATTACCATAAAGGAAATTACGGCTAAGTATATTATTGTTATTATAATATATAAACCTACAATACCACTCACTGACTGATTGACATAGTTGTTTGCCCTGTTGCGGGGTTGGTAGGGTTTAGGTTGATGTGTGGTCGTATAGAGGATGCTCCAGTGAGTACCAGAAAAATCTGACATTTGAGGATTTGCAGAAACCTGATGTGGAAGGGGTACGGCCTGCGAAGACGGTTGGGGTTGGGGGCGTGGTTTTTTTTCCAAAATGTAGGGGGTTGTGAGCAATTTGACGAGCGTCATTTGTTTTTTGATTTTTTTCAAAATTCAAGATGGCCGCCATACATGGATAATTTTCCTCCATACAAAATTCATACAAACGGCCCCCAAGTAACTTGGCGCAGCCAGAGGCCAAAGACCAAAAGCAAAGCCCTCCACCGCGAGGCCGCAGGCCGAGCTGCGGGCGAGGGCGAAGCCCGAGCCACTCCCCCCCCCCCTTGACCCCCCCCCCCCCCCCCCTCCAAGTAATTTTCACGAGGCCATAGGCCGAGTGATGCGAGCCCGTAGGGCGAGCTGCGGGCGAGGGCGAAGCCCGAGCCATTCCCACAAGCGCCGCTTTTTTTTTAAATTTTGGAAATCCAAGATGGCCGCCGAAAGTCAACTGCTTGCGATTTGGCTGAAAATCGATATCTATATGTAATTTGACCCCAATAACTCAAATTTAATATTTTTTTTGGAATCCAAGATGGCGTCTGGACTTTAAAAAATTAAACTTATTTCGTTTATAACGTCTCACTGGGACTTCGTAGCGGTCTGAAATTTTGCATGTGGGGGTAAAGCACCCCGCGGAACTCGGAACTGGAATCAAATTTTAGGTCCAAGATGACCGCCCCCACACATATTTTGATGTTTCCCATACTGACTGCAGTTTTTACCCATTTTCTGAACTGGAAACATGTCTTACCCTAATTCAACAGCCGCACGAAAGACCGCGGGCTGCTTGCAGCCCGCGCAGCGCCCGAAAAGCTAGTTATAATATATAAACCTACAATACCACTCACTGACTGATTGACATAGTTGTTTGCCCTGTTGCGGGGTTGGTGGGGTTAAGGTTGATGTACGGTCGTATAGAGGGTGCTCCAGTGAGTACCAGAAAAATCTGACATTTGAGGATTTGCGGAAACCTGATGTGGAAGGGGTACGGCCTGCGAAAACCGTTGAGGTTGGGGGCGTGATTTTTTTTCCAAAATGTAGAGGGTTGTAAGCAATTTGACGAGCGTCATTTGTTTTTTTATTTTTTTCAAAATCCAAGATGGCCGCCATACAAGGACAATTTTTCTTCATACAAAATTACCCATATTCTGAACTGGAAACATATCTTAGCCTATCTCAACAGCCCCACCATGAACCGCGGGCTGCTTGCAGCCCGCGCAGCGCCCGAAAAGCTAGTTATAATATATAAACCTACATTACCACTCACTGACTCACTCACTGATTGACATGGTTGTTTGCCCTGTTGCGGGGTTGGTGGGGTTTAGGTTGATGTGTGGTCGTATAGAGGGTGCTCCAGTGAGTACCAGAAAAATCTGACATTTGAGGATTTGCAGAAACCTGATGTGGAAGGGGTATGGCCTGCGAAAACGGTTAGGGTTAGGGGTGTGATTTTTTTTCCAGAATGTAGGGGGTTGTATGCAATTTGACGACCGACATTTGTTTTTTTATTTTTTCCAAAATTCAAGATGGCCGCCATACAAGGACAAATTTCCTCCATACAAACTTACCCATTTTCTGAACTGGAAACATATCTCAGCCTACCTCAACAGCCCCACGATGAACCGCGGGCTGCTTGCAGCCCGCGCAGCGCCCGAAAAGCTAGTTATAATATATAAACCTACAATACCACTGACTCACTGATTGACATAGTTGTTTGCCCTGTTGCGGGGTTGGTGGGGTTTAGGTTGATGTGTGGTCGTATAGAGGGTGCTCCAGTGAGTACCAGAAAAATCTGACATTTGAAGATCTGCAGAAACCTGATGTGGAAGGGGTATGGCCTGCAAAAACTATAAAGGTTAGGGGCGTGATTTTTTTTCCATAATGTAGAAGATTATAAGCAATTTGACGACCGTCATTTGTTTTTTGATTTTTTTCAAAATCCAAGATGGCCGCCATACAAGGACAATTTTCCTCCATACAAATTTCATACAAACGGCCCCCCAAGTAACTTGGCGCAGCCAGAGGCCAAAGACCAAAAGCAAAGCCCTCCACCGCGAGGCCGCAGGCCGAGCTGCGGGCGAGGGCGAAGCCCGAGCCACTCCTCCCCCCCCTTGCCCCCCCCCCTCCAAGTAATTTTCACGAGGCCGTAGGCCGAGTGATGCGAGCCCGTAGGGCGAGCTGCGGGCGAGGGCGAAGCCTGAGCCACTCCCACAAGCGCCGCTTTTTTTTTAAATTTGGGAAATCCAAGATGGCCGCCGAAAGTCAACTGCCTCTGATTTGGCTGAAAATCGATATTTATATGTTTTTTGACCCCAAAAATCCAAATTCACCTTTTTTTTTGAAATCCAAGATGGCGTCTGGATTTTAGAAAATTTCACTTTTTTCGTTCATAACGTCTCACTGGGACTTCGTAGGGGTCTGAAATTTTGCATGTGGGGGTGAAGCACCCCGCAGAACTCGGAACTGGAATTAGATTTTGGATCCAAGATGGCCGCCCACACATTTTTTCATGTTTTCTCAACAGACTGCAATTCATACCCATTTTCTGAACTGGAAACATTTTTTAGCCTACCTCAACAGCCGCACGAAAAACCGCGGGCTGCTTGCAGCCCGCGCAGCGCCCGAAAAGCTAGTTATAATATATAAACCTACATTACCACTCACTGACTGACTGATTGACATAGTTGTTTGCCCTGTTGCGGGGTTGGTGGGGTTTAGGTTAATATGCGGTCGTATAGAGGGTGCTCCAGTGAGTACCAGAAAAATCTGACATTTGAGGATCTGCGGAAATTTGATGTGGAAGGGGTACGGCCTGCGAAGACGGTTGGGGTTAGGGGTGTGATTTTTTTTCCAAAATTTAGGGGGTTGCAAGCAATTTGACGACCGTCACTTGTTTTTTTCTTTTTTTCAAAATTCAAGATGGCCGCCATACAAGGACAATTTTCCTCCATACAAATTTCATACAAACGGCCACCCCAAGTAACTAGGCGCAGCCAGAGGCCAAAAGCCAAAAGCAAAGGCCATTGCATGTGGGGGTACAGCACCCCGTGGAACTCGAAACTGGAATCAGATTTTAGATCCAAGATGGCCGCCCCCACACATATTATGATGTTTCCTTTACTGACTGCAGTTTTTACCCATTTTCTCAACTGGACATGTTATTTAGCCTACCTCAAAAGCCGCACGAAAAACCGCGGGCTGCTTGCAGCCCGCGCAGCGCCCGAAAAGCTAGTTATTTTTATATATATACCAGTGTTATTAATCGAAATAAAGTAACTGTAGAAATGATTATTTGATTATACTGAGTTTGGTCTTAATATGTCTTTTATTATTTTAGTGATTCTTACACATGTCAGATTTCGGTAAATTCTATAATTTAAATAAATTGCATAAATCTAGGCATATAGTCTGTACGGAAAGAGAACCGTCGTAGGATTTGAGGGCGCAGTTGTGTTTAATATCCGTATTTGTTATGTTGACAACACTGTTGTTGTCTTATAGTGCGACTATAAAGTTCTTGATATTTTGAAACTATGACGGCTATTGGATGCTAATGGATAAATTATATTTTTATATATTATTTACATAACATGTAATGGCTGTAAATGAAAATATATTTTTATATGTTTTCAGATGCTATCTTCATCGTTAGCCTTTAGGTTAGGTAGACATAAGAAATAAATTTAAAACAATAATATATTTATTAATTTATTGATCAGAACCATAATCAAAGTCTTATTCTAAATATTCAATGCTGGACATGTTTGAACTATCAGGATAGACTATAGAGATCCAAAGAATTTTCTTCTTCTGAACTTGATTTGCTTGAATCTGTTACAGTTATTTATAAAAAATTTATTTAAGGAACCTTCTTTTTTATTTTAGATATTTTCTTTCTTTACTCAAACCTGAAAAAAATAGGGCAAATTTATCTAAACGCATAATAAATTAAAAGTATCAACACTCTTTATACCTGCTATCAAAAACTTTGATTCAAACAAAATAAACAAATATTTTTATATATTTATGCGAATTCTTTTTAATTTATACATAATATAAAATGTCGGTGTCTGGGGGTTACCTAGGAAATCTAAAACATTTAAAATAACTTTCTACATACCGCACATCGCCGCCACACGTTCCATGACTTTGTTTAAGTCGATAATTGTGTTTGGCCGCTTTTTCTTTTTGGAAAAACCTATAATAATATTAAATATTATTTCCCTTGTAGGACGGGGTAAAAGATTTCCCATTTTTGAAATGATTTAAAATAAAAATCACGTTAAAACAACACGGTAAACAAAGATGACGTAAAGTTTGTCATTTGACAGATGGGTGTTGGGTTGTCATATAAAAAAGATTTTGTTAGTTTGATTTTACGCCACGACGGTTCTCCTAGTTTTCAAATTCAAAATTTAAACTTGAAAGTAAATACAAGTGTCGAAGTTTCCCATACTGATGGTCAAAAAGGATACATAAACTATATTTTCCTTCAAGTCCATATCTTGACTGTAAAAACCAGTTATATGTCTACATAGGTATTTGCAATTTCTTTGAAATTACAGAATTTACCGAAATCTTGACAAGTCGTTTTAAAATAAAAGCTAGACTACGTTTGTATGGAAAAGTCTGATTCTGTCTAGGGTAAGGGCGCATGTACCAAGGTACCATGAAAGATAGATTACAATTATTAGGTAATATTTATGCTCACATATACTTAATCCATTATATTTAAGCCAGCACGTTAATTTTTAAAGGCTTTTTGTTAAATCTCCTATTTTCTTTTATTCTAAATTGGTGTATTTCTAGAAACATATTTCCTTATTGTGACAATAATGAGCTTCTTTTTAACCTCCGACAAAAAGAGGCTTTAAGTTTGACGCCTATGTTTGTCTGTCTGCCAGTATGTCTGCCTGTGGCATTGAAGCTTACGAACGGATGGCCTGATTGGATTTGGGTTTTGATGTGAAAGTAGGTTTAATTGCGGTGGATGTGTATAATGAAAATCACTTCAGCCCCTCAAAAACGTTTGTACGTGAACGCTTAAAAGTCGGGGTTTTTTAATTTGTTTCAAATACATAAACAGTAACGTAATTTTTGCAATAGAAGAAACAAATCTTAAAAAAGTGTTTGTTTTGACATTTAGATTTAGTTGATTTGATGGAAAAAAAAGGCCTTACACAGTTGAGAACTTGCGTCACCGCAGTGGGTGTGAAAGTACGACTTTGGTATAAAACAAGACGGTTCTTTGAAAGATTGGATGTACCACGGTTGGCACGGAAGGCTGGTATTCAGGACCGGCTTCCGGGCGCACGCGGGCCATGTCAAAAGGGCCTAAGTATAAGAGGAGCACGGAAATTGCCTGTTTTAAGCCTCGCGCTCTTGTGATTAAATTCTGTGTGTGCTACGGAAAATCTTGCCAACCCTTCGAGATGTTGGTTATACTATAAGCAAAAATATTACTCACAATTGGTTAATGACTTTTCAATCTGGAATCAACAGAACATATTACACATTACACTGAAAAAAAAAGTGATATCTGAATATAAACCAGTCTTGCTACTTGCAATTTGTTTATTAGATATCTGTGTGTGCTGTGAAGAATGTGTGCTACGGAAAATCTTGAAAACCCTTCGAGATGTTTAGTATCATCATCATCAGGTCTTTTTGTTTCCACTGCACGACCCTCCCTGTTCTACCGAAGCATACTTTGTCAGCAGCCAGAGGACTTGGCCTACACTCTCCACGCTGGCTAGACGGGTTGGAGAGGTCTAATTGATGTTTATAAGCTTTGATTAGCTTGTATTTCATAAGCCGCCATCTACGACATCCACAAGAGGACTTGAAGTGGCTCTATTCAACTCTGCCAGAAACCACAAGGCACGTAACGTACAGCAAACATTTTTGCCACTAGCAACCATGTAAATCTTGTTTGTTAAAACAGATTTCATGTACGTAGAACAGAATAACTATAGAGGCTATGTAAATTCAATCACTCCTTACAATTTCAATATTGCAAAATCAATTCTATGCAGAACCAAATGTACAAATCCAAGTACCCTTACGAATAGATGAGTCAAGCGTATATATCCGTATTGAAACTCGTTGTAAACCGATATACCGCGATTTCAATCCGCAGATACGTGAACGGAGTCCAATTGGATGTCATATATATCTACATCTATTATATTTATCGGCCAGTTTAACTTGATCCTTTAACGTAGAACATACGAGGAAATTTTGGTGAAAGTGTAACGTTGTAAGAATCTTTGGGGATCAGGTAAAACTGGTTACGGAAATAACATTTCTAACTTGTTAGGATGATATCAGGATAGTGTTCTACTGAACTTGGAGTTTCAAGGCTCTATCTGCCAAGTTCTGCGGAGTTAGCTCATTAGAATAGAGGTAACATATAACCCGATAACTTTCAAACTATGATAATAGAGTTGATTTGAATGAAATCGATATCGCACTGAAATTGTAGAGTTTGTTTGTTATAGTAAATGAAGGGCATAGTTTAGGACATAACATATGAAAAGATAATGAATTGGGCTTGTTTTATCTAATTTCCCTAAACAATATATATTATATGAGCACCAATATATAACAAGTTAACTTGTATTTATAGTTATTTATTAAATGCTATTAAATAAAAGGTACTTAAAGGTCTTTTTACAAATTGTTGGACGTAAAATTTTAATTTTGACCATATTTACTTTTAAACAATTTATTTTAAATGAGGGCGCCACTTCTGCTACCATTTCGCCTTAAGGGACGCTCAACCAAATGCATTAAAATAATTATACAAATAATTTTACATATATTTATAGCCATAGGTGACCGGATATGTGTAAACGCGTATTTATGTACTCGTACATAGGTATACTTAGACGTAACAATGTGATGATTCGGACACAGCTAATACAATTAATTCGTGACATGAGACATGAAACGAAATATCTCTGTCTCTAATTACGTTATTGTAATAATTAATTAATATGTTTGTCCCAGCAATGGTTAGTTATTTGATCTCTAATAATAACTACAAGGCAAGCATCCCATCAAATGTTACGGGAATCTTCATAATAGATATGATTTTGGTTTTGATTATTATTTTGAAAATAACTTACATAGGTACTTATATAAATATCACATCTTGGTCCCTAATGGGGCATACAGAGCCGCATGTCCCAAAGGCCACTGTAAGCGTGACCGTGGCGAGAAGGTGGAAAAAGTAATCAAAATAGTGACAGTAAGTAGCTAGATTAACATGGTGCGTATTTTCGTCCATTCCCTCGATCGGATTTTACGATCTACGCGAGAAGTGAAGCAGCAATGTTTGTTTCATATTTCCCAGCATTGTAGTACTATAGACTGGTTAAAACATTTTCCTGTATATGTTAGTGCATATGTACCTATAAATATCATATCATAACCTTTTTCATACACATATCTTTAAATAGCATAAAAGGGAAGAATCGCTTTTCTTTTCCACGTACTAACTTCATATCTCCATTATTTCGTATTAGCCGAGCGACCCTGTCGTTCCTTCCGGTACATTGTCCTATCCGGACGGATAACCGGGTTATCAATCATAGTTTGCTTCAATCCGGGTAAAGCTATGGTAATTATGTGTGCTTTTACGATTCACTAACGGTTCGCCTATGCCTTGCATGTGTTTACATACATGTTGATAAAAACCCGATACATTATCACGTATGTATGTAGATATTGTGTATATAACGTGGAAGGGACATACCCATAATAAATCGAACTAAAGGCTTTACGGGATCACTATAATACATATTCTTGATGAAATGTAAATAACAGTAAAAAAATGAGCAACCAGCATCAATTTGTTTAAGAATGTCAAGTTTTTTTGTACATATTATACTATAGTGATCTAGTATAGATGATCTAGATCTTGATCGATTTATTACGGTTATGTCCCTTCCACAGTGCATAGACTAGTGCTGTAAGATCATCAAAAAAAAGGAGCCTTAGTAGTAAGTAGTACTACTAAGGCCACTTTTTCTTCATAGTTTGCGTGTAGGTGTAATAAGCAAGTTAAAATAGTAATGGATTAGGATTTTCATAAAAACCCGACGGTTATTAACAAACGGAAACGACGGAGTACTTAATAAATAAATATATACACAAAAACCTAACGCATATTATTATCTTTGTATTTCCACCATATTAAACATTGTTCCTATTTCTAATGTACAAAAACAAAGACTACAACATCATTATAGTGTCTTTTATATATGAGTAAGTCGTGTCTCATCTATAACCGGGTGAGACGTCCGGTGCTCGTGTTATCCGGGTGGTGATCAATCATAGAGGCCGCTTCGTCCGGTCAATCAAATAATGTACTTTTGCTTTCAATAGAAAAGTAGTACGGGCAAGATGTTGCCATTGATGAACATATTCTATTTATATAATAAATTAAGTTACTTACTTTATTTTACTACCACATATTTAATTTTACTAATACTATAAATGCGAAAGTTTGTATAAATGTTGTTCTACTATTACGCCAAGATGGCAGAACTATTGGAATAGGGGTGACGACAGAGTCCGAAAAGTATGATTGAAATTAGTCCGTCTTTTAGATTATCCAAAAATAATGGACCCGTATTTTTCAGTTTACCAATAAAGTAAAAGTTCACAAAGATACGGAGCGTCAAAGTTCCAGAGTGGGGGCTTGCGACGTCACACTTAACTAAAAATCGTACTCAGCTGTAACGTCACGCAAAATTTGTATGCGCTGTATCTTTATAATTTTTGGTTTCTCAGAGATAAGAAAAAATACGTGTACAATATTTTTAATAATCTAACTGATGCACCAAAAATATTTTTGCATTTGTCATGCCTATTAAACTTTTTATCCCGGAAAACGTGCTCGTGAAACTGTATATTTTTTTAGAATTAAATACCGACTCCACCCCCAACATCACAATCGATTTTGATAATAGGACCAACTCGCGAGTATACCTTTTCGAACAAACAAAGAATTTACCATATCGGTCCAGGCGTCTAAGAATAATCGATGAACATACCTACATAAATAAGATTACGACAAATTGATAACCTACTTTTTTTTTGAAAGTCAGTTAAAATACCCTTTGACCATGTGGACAGCGCTGCGTTTAACAGTTCATGAAGTCAACAAAAATAAGACTGAGATTATATCAATATTTAAAAAAAAACAAATTAAAAATACACCAACTTTCAAACGTTTACCCCAAATAACTGATAATTTCCCAACTCTACTATTCGAATGGCTGAACCGATTTTCATCAAATATAGCTAAGAACTACCGCAAGGAAACTTACTTTCACATAAAAAATCCGCATTGAAATTGCTCCATCCGTTCGAGAGCTACGATGCCACAGACGGATACACAAACAGACATTGGCATCAAATTTATAACACCTCTAAAAAAGGTGCGAAACAGAGGTGAGGTAGAAAACAGATACAATATTGAAGTTCGGCTTGGTTATGACACGTTTTTCATCCACTATTGTTTCCTCGTCACTGTGTTATTTCGCCATCCATCATTCGTATCGGTTTTTCGTTAGTTTCCCTATACACTTTGTGGGCACACGTAGCTAAAATAAAAAGGGATGATTTATACGCGAGGAAAATGTTTTATGCTTTTTGTTTAATCTAAAAAAGCTTTAGTGTCGAAACATACTATGCGTTGCGCGAACTCTACACTGCGCGTGGACCGACACGCATTTGGCCAATATTTTTATATATTGTTCCTGAATATTTTGTTAGAAAGGACATACTAAATGTTAGGTGGTCAGGTGGTAATAATTATTTAATTATTATGATATTGTACCGCCACTGCTTTGCTGTATCCTAAAATAAAGTAACTACTTTGCTTTTGGATTGATTTACTTAGATAATAGCTATTCGATACCTAAAGTAGTATGTATTTATAAAAATAATAATAGTGCCTGCGGGCTCCGCTCTCCAGGAAATTTCGGGATAAAAACTATCTTATGTCCTTCTCCGGGTCTCAAACTATATCCATATCAAATGTCATCTAAATCGGTCCAGTCGTTCCTGAGTTATAAATGGTGTAACTATCACGACTTTCTTTTATATATACATAGATAATTAAACAATACTGGATGTATTATTTATATATTTTAATATACTAAAGAATCAACCAATAATTGATTGGAAATCCGTGCAACATGCCAATAACAGACACAAAAGAAAGTCCCAAACACGGATATTACGCATCCGGGTATCACGCAACTAATGGAAAGAGACACGAAGAAAAATCATCGCGCGAACAAAGATATAAGGGCATATAGGGGTGATACGGACCCGGGCAATCAAGGAAATTGAAAGGTCGGCAGGGGACGCGAGACCCGGTTCACCCAGTGCACCTTTTCCGCTACATTGTCTTATCCGGCCATACATCATTTTGGCCCGCTCCGCCCGCGATGAGACACGGATAACCAATAAGCGGTGGTTTTTTTTACCGGTTATTTTAATATCTATGATTTGTGGATTGCCACCTCTTTGCTCGCGTGTGGAGATTTCGAAACGCAGGAGGGATTTTTCTTGATTTAGGTTCATATGTTAGTTTTTTTTGTTAGTTCATGGGGTTCCATTGTTGGGAAAATGGCATTTAAGTCATTTTCAATAAATGTATGATTAAGTAAGTATTTTGGCAAAAAGTCTGACTGATAACTGTAATAATAGGACTAAAAGTGTAGGTTAATAATTACGCATATCTCAAATTATGTTTTCTAGTAATAATAGTTGAGTACTGTTCCTCTCTAGAGTCTGTCCGCCCTGGTAGGGGTAAACACACAAGAATCTTATGGAAAAGAATTAAAGATAGTGACGGATTGCTAGCCGCATCTACTATTGACATGATTTTATTTTCGATCGGTTTTTTGATCTACACGGGAGGAGAAGCAGCTGGTTTGAGGTTCTTCCAGACCGACATTCAATCATCAGGAAACAGGCAATATATGACATAAGTATCCAAATTCCAGTGTGAGTCCAGTTTTCGGAATACATACTATTGCATATTTCAATATAAATAAATAAATATATAGGGACAAATTACACTGATTTGATTACGCTAGCCCCAAAGTAAGTTTTAAATTAGTGTCATAGAATACATACTCAACAATACTATATTTTATAACAAATACATATTTAGATAAACATCCAAGACTCAGGACAATTTCAAAATGGTAATTTTCCAACTTGCCCTGACTGGTGAGCCCAGAAACTGTACTTATTATATTCGTTCTAGGTAAATATCAGTCCACTGAATCGATTTACTCATAGTTCCCAACTAAGTATAACATAAAGAACAAACTTGGTCTAAGCAAGGCGACCTAGTTGTCAACTAGGAGCCGCTTCAAACAATATATAGCGCCGACATGTGAGCCACCTGCACGCCACCCTGGAATATAAACTGTCCCACTGAAATGCAGTATGCTCATTGACATGTTTTTGTGATTTTATTTGTCGACCTCCGTGGCGTAGTAGCAACTACGCTAGTCCGCCATTCGCTGGTTCCGAGTTCGATACCAGAGCAAGTTGCAAAATGGAGTTTTTCGAAATCAAATTGTTCTCGGTCTGGGGTATTTATCCATATACGGTTTTATCATAAAATATAATATCGCTGAGTTAGTATCCCATAACACAAGTTAAAGCTTATTTTGGGGCTAGTTTAAGCAGTGTGATTTGTCCCTTAAATATATTTATTTATGAATTTATAAAATTATTAAAAGAATAACAAAACGTATAAAGTAGAACAGGATAAGAAATTAAACTGAAAAATATATCAAGAAAACGTAAGTGTCTTTACGAAACGCCCTTTGCAATTTTCTATCCACTATGTCAATCATTTGCGTGAGATAAAATTTAGTCAAACCGAATATTAACTGTAGTCATGCATGTTGTACTAAGACATTTAAAGTAAAAATGTTCGCTAATCACTTCTACGTACAAAATAAAGGTATCACGATGTATTTACTCGTATTAATTGCGTCCGTTATAGTATGTAGTTTATATAATAATGCTGACAACTTACAACTTCTAAATATGCGAGATATAGAGAATTCCCAATGTGTCAAATAACTTTTCACTCAACATATCTAATATACAGAATGTTTCAAACATTCAATCGCCAAAACTAATCGAGCATGCGCAAGCCCAAAGTAATATAGAAATCAGAGACGCCTCGAACAGGGCTCGCACAAATCATGCCTAACTATGCAAAGTCTCTACATAAACATAATCAAGTGGCGACCTTAATAAACATATCAAGAAGTGGACGTGTGTGGAGCCACCCCTGTTCGGCATTATCGCGGAAGACAGTGGGGTCCGAAGGTTTGTTCTTCAAGTAGCTTGGTGATTTTGCTCACTCTGGTTAAATATTTCTATATCATCATTTCAGCCGCATAACGTCCACTGCTGGATATAGGTCTCTCCCAAAGATTTTCAAAATGACCGATCTAGAGCGGCTTGCATCCAGCGCCTTCCAGCGACTTTGGTTAGGTCGTCAGACCACCTTGTGGGTGGGTGTAATACGCTTCGCTTGCCTATACGTGGTCGCTATTCGAGAACGTTTTTGCCCCATCGGCCATCGGTTCGTCGCGATTTCTAAATGATATCGCATAAAATATAATTTGTTACATCTATCTACCTACGAGGAAGACATAGTCTATATGTTAAAAAACAATATAAAGCTAGCGAGACCGACTTTAGGCTCTGCAATGCAAGCTTAGAAAATTTATAGTTTGCTAGCTTATTTTTCATATAAAATGGATGTTTAAAAGAAAGCTGGATTAAAAATTTAGAACATTTCTGACGTCAAATAGCATTCCATAGCTATGTAAATCAGTTTTTCTCTTATGTTACTAAAAAGAAAACCGAGTGCATATCTTTTAAAAGAAGGGCAATTTATCTTCGAAAATAATATGCAAAATAAAAGACACAATCTTAGTAGAATTAATCTGAGAAATACAAAAAAGGAGGCTACGAGAATGGAGTTCCTTGTCCTTGTCAGTAGATAATTATTAATCTGAGAAATACATAGGAGGCTACGAGAATGGAGTCCCTTATCCTTGTCAGTAGATAATTTTAAAACAAAATGGCATAAACGTTTCACATTTCTTTAAGCTCAAAGATATAGGTTCCAACGGAAGTATACCGCTAGGGAGGAGGTTAAAAGGGGGTGTATTATGAAATATGAGGGCCACATTTCGGGGGCCAATTCTCGGATTACTCGGTCTTCGCTAATCTCTCCGACTCGGACAAAATTGCTCATTTTGAACGACAATAGAGTAACAAATTCGACAGCACCTGCTTATGAAATTAAAAAAGTTTAAGCCTTTACGATTTAATTTTCTCGACCCTACGTTAATTTGGAATTGGATTTATTTTTTAAAGGAAATAAGTCGTTGAAAATAATTTTGACTTACTAGGCAATATTCAAAATTTCCCGGCGAAAATCAATACCGTATTTATTTTGTAGATAATCATGCATCCACTAGTAGAATTTATTTATTTTAATCGCATATAAAAAAGGAGATTTAAAAATTTTTTAAATCGCTTTTTTAATAATAAAAGGGAAATGTAAAAAAATTACCCATTAGTAGATCCAAAATAAATGCTTTTGCCACCTTTACATATTAAACTAGGGTTAATTAAAAACTTGTGAAAGCAATGAACAAAGACGACCCAGACTTTAAGTTTTTAAAGCAAAAAAAATATTCTTTGAGTGATGCAAAATTAAAAGAAGGTATTTTTGTTGGGCCAGACACTGAGTTAATAAAAGATCCGTTGTTCATTTCGACCTTAAACACTAAAAAAAGATGCTTGGTCGGCATTTGTTCAAGCAACGGTTTTTTTGCGAAATAAATGATCGCCTCGATATTAAGACCTAATAAATCAATTTTTAAATGCTTACAAAGAATTGGATTCCAATATGTCATTAAAAACGCACTTTCTGCACTCAAACTTAGATTTTTTTACAGAAAATCTATAAATGATGAGAACGATGAGGGCTTTCATCAAGATGTTGCATCAATAGAAAAGCGTTATCAGAGAAAATAGACCGCCTGCAGACTACTGCTGGTTTTTGATTAGAGAAACTTCAACCTAGTCTTAAAACAGGTAAACCAAAAGCACAAAAATTAGTTTATTTTTTATGTCTAAATAATGTATTTACCTTAAGTCAATTTTAAACTAAAGATTGGTCATTTTGCAACTTTGGGCTTTTTGTTACTTTGGTCAATTTTAAAATTTGGTCATTTGACTCCGGCAGGCTTTAAAATAACTACGAAAAATTATTAAAATTAAAAACAAATTTATCTTAAAGACTTCACGTGATTGAGATGTTTTATTTACTGTTCTTAGTTCTCTATAATATAGCGAATTCAGAAACATAATCAAATCTCTGGGAAAAATTAAAGCATTTCTTTGTTGCCTAGCTAAAGTAAACATGACACAGAACAATCATACCGCTCTTCTATATTTTGATTGATACATTGCTTTCATTTACCAAAATATGAGCTACGCTCGGGATTCCGAAGTAATGTTCCATCTAATAGTAACGGTATAAATCAGTCTACTCATTCCGAAAAAGTAAGGTATACACAAGCAGACAAACTAAAAGCGTCAAAGGTCTTTAGATTTGGAGAGACTCGTGCAAGGCGCATGTAATATGCACGGAGATTATCTATTATGTAAGCACAGCATCATATGAATATTTGGCCATAATAACAAAGTTATTCCCAGAAATGTAATAATTAATAGTTGAGGACTTTTAAAGGGGAAGTGGTAAATGTTTGGGGCGTTGCTAGGGTGTCGTATTAACTCAATAATCCTCAGGCAAACTTGTTTAGGGATTGGTGTTATATCCACTCAACTTTTTAAGGATGTAGTACATGAAAATTTAGTTTCAAGTGTGTATATTTTTTTTACATGTTTTGTCCACAGTCCGATCATATGCATACCTATTAGGGATATGGACAAAACTAGTAATTTCTTTTTATACTAGCTGTTGTCCGCGACTTCGTTCGCGTGGACTTTGTGACTCCGGCGTATCTGCATCAGTCCAGTGCAATAAAATAACATTGCGACAATAAATTGAGATGTAAGCTATCTTATCTTTCAAGTTGGATCAAATTGCACATGGTGTGCAAATCAAATTGAAAATCGGTTTAGTAGTTTAGGACCTTAGTTCCCGCTAGTTCAGCTGTCCAGTTGTGTTGACTGAACAAGTGAGAATAAAGATTACATCGCGGACGAACAACGTGACACGTAATTTTTAAATGAAAGATTTTAGTCTTTCAGTAGATTCACATATCCAAAAATCTGTTCCGACATTTCGAATTTACGGCATAATAGAAAAACTCACATACCTATTACACTGAAAGCATTACACTCCTATTTCTGAGGAAATCAGGTAAATAGGTAGTAAATTTTATTTAAATTTGAGGGTATCGCTTAATTGGTTCACGCTCAAATTGCACTGTCGTCTGCGCAATTGCGTTAAAATTGACTCCACAATAGGGATGTGGCCTTAGTAAAAAATATTTTATTTTATTTAGTCCGTCAATTAGACTATCCGAAAATAAAGGGTCTATATTTTTATTTAGCATCCACATAGGCATAGTCCTACGAAGATTCGGATTGAGGGTGATTTACGCCACCGTTGGTTAAAAATCTGATCGTGACGTCACGTGAAGTTTAAATGCGCTGATCTTCATCATTATTTGCAAATAAGAGAAAAGAAAAAATACGTATACCATACTTTTTAATAATCTATCTAATGAGCCAAAAATATTTTTAGTCCACATCCCTATTCGTACTGCTTTGAACGCGGAGACAAAGACTGCCATCTTCAATGTCGACGCCGTGCAATGTAAACGTACTTTGTTGATATCCATTGTTCTATTTAGAATTCTTGTTCTGATTGACAAAGTTTTGTTTTATTTGTTGAATATTAATTGGAAATCAAAAAGTCTTTAAACACTTGAATTAAAACTTGTAATTAGGTTTAAGAGAGGCTCATTCCCAGCAGTGGAAGGTGATGATAATGATGATGATTTGGTTCATGAGTAGATTTGAATTTGATAATTAGAGGAAGAAGAAGAAGGACTCTACTACGTGACATTAGATGTACTAATAGGATATTTTGCTTTTGACATATAATGTCCAGAGCTAGAATTAACACTAAGAGCACAGATTTATATGAGTGTTACGTACAGAATGAATCTCCTAAAGTCTCGCGAAATATGCGCTCCGTTCCCCGTCTCTGCACCTCATCCCCGTTCTCACCTAGTCGAGGCGGCCAGGCGCCCTCAGCCGAACAATCAACTCATAAGGTGTAGGTTCTGTATTTATTCTTCTTTCTCCTCACCTTATCTCACTTTACGTGGGGTCGGGACAGCATGTGAGTCTTTTCCAGTTCTGTATGTATTACTTACTGATATTAATTCTGTGCTAAGAGTCATTCTTCGTAAGTTTGCTCCACGTCACTTCGCGTCGCGTCTCGCTCTGACTGAACTGACCCTAATACAGGTAGCGGCACGAATCGCACGAAACTCTAGCGCTGACCGTTAATGCGCAGAAGTAAAAAAATAGTACTGTATCCGGGCGCAGTATACCCTATACACTTCACTCAACGCTAAACTTACGTGCCGTTACTTGTTCCAATATATTAGAAAGTTAGTGGAGACTCTGGACGCAAGACATTTCCAAAAAATTATCTTATCTTATCTAGCTTTGTAAACTAATACTTTTATTTCCAAAGAACCATGAGGCTCTAAATGATATTGAGTTATAATACTTCTTTAAAAAAGGTTGAAGTAGGTATTGCATATAAAAAGTAAGCAAATTTTATAAAGTAAGCAAATTACCTATACTATTCGTTAAAGAGGCTTCTTAGTAAAGCAAAAGACGAGTACATAATAAAATAAACTTTACGTTATGCAAAGATGGGAAACGTGAAAAATTTTCTCTTTATACAAATGTCACTTCGCTCGTACACAGGTATACAATACACATCTTTTCTAATTTTCATAGTCATCATTCATTACACAAAGGTTCCTATTTGTAAGCCGTGTTACAAAGCATCGGGCCGACAATAGGAAGGTCACTCACCGTTATAAAGGTAGCCACACACGTGAGCAGCGTCCTAATTGACTAATTGAATTATGCCACGCATAATATATAATTGCACGTAATTACAGAGCGTAATGTGTTGTGTGGACCCACCCTAAACTTGGTCTGAGATATACATGTAAATTTCGGGACGCGGTCTCGGATTGTTTTGGTACATAAAGCGCTTTGAAGGAAATACCGTGAGATGTATTCATAGTTGAGATATACTGGTACAAATTACACGATGTTATTTCGGTCCCCACTCCCCAAAGGAACCGCGGAGTCCTGGCTGTCGAGTCTAACAAGTGAAACATCAGGCGCGATTCAACTTGAATATTCCAATTGAGGACAGGTTCTTATGTAAATACCAAGTCGCATCTCGAGATTGTCTAAACCAAGTTACATTGATAACAAATAATCGTTAGTTTTCAACCTAATTTAAAAAATGATTTATGTACGTTCTAAAAGTAGATTCATTTAGATTTTTACTATTTGTTTTTAAGTGTATGACTAAAAAGTTATGAAGTACTAAAAGTTACACAAACAATAAAGTGTACAAAGTTGTTAATTTTACACTATACGTTAGGAGCCGTTCATTTACTTACAGAGTACTAAAATATCTATTTTTAATAAACGTACACGTTATTTAAAAACAAATATGCAACGAAGCATTATATTAATTTTAATTCATTATAATATGAGTTGCACGTGTTGCACTTGGGAAAATGAAGTATGTTTGCTTCGGGCGTTTTGTGAGGGAAATAATAAATTTATTGTACAGTATACAATTTTCAGTATGAAAAGTAAGTAATATTTATTACAAATGCACTAAATTTCGATGCACCGACTTGCAAAAAAGGAGGAAGGTATCAAATCGCCAGGATCTTTTTTTATAAGTATGTTCACTGATTATTCGAAAACGCGTTTGAAAGGGTATACTTTCGACGTGGTCTCACTGATTATTCGAAAACGCGTTTGAAAGGGTATACTTTCGACGTGGTCTCACTGATTATTCGAAAACGCGTTTGAAAGGGTATACTTTCGACGTGGTCTCACTGATTATTCGAAAACGCGTTTGAAAGGGTATACTTTCGACGTGGTCTCACTGATTATTCGAAAACGCGTTTGAAAGGGTATACTTTCGACGTGGTCTCACTGATTATTCGAAAACGCGTTTGAAAGGGTATACTTTCGACGTGGTCTCACTGATTATTCGAAAACGCGTTTGAAAGGGTATACTTTCGACGTGGTCTCAAAGAAATTTTATCAAAATCGGTTATATCGGTATAAACCAACTTTACCCCCGAACTGCACTCGGGGGTAAAGTTGGTTTATAGTTTTGAAAAATTATTATATACAAACTCTTTGCAAGTGATGCAAGTCACACTGCGATTCACATGAATGGGACTACTATACCTTTAATCATAGTACTCCCATCATATCGGCTACAGAAAGTCCTCTGCTCTAGACATAGGCTAACCTGAGGATTTACAAAATGAGTGATTGGAAGCGGCCTACATCAAGGGCTTTCCTGCAAATCTGCTCAGGTAGTCCGACCTCTTTGCAGGGTGGTGTCGCTGTGCTTGCTGATGCGTAAAAACTATTGAAGAACCTTTCTGCCCCATAGGTCATTGATTCTTCGTGCTACATGCCCCGTCCACTGTCACTTCAATGAGTTAATCCGCTGGGTTGCGTCAGTGACCTTCTTTCCTCTAGGAATGTCCTCATTTCTAATTCGTAGAAACACGCTGCCCTCTCTATAGCCCGTTGGGCTTTCGACCTTGAGAATTATAAGACCCATAGTAAGAGACAAAGTTTTTAACTTTGAAAAAATAGTTTTGCAAAATTAAACTACAACAAAGGGTACAAAACGCATGTAATCGTAATGTAAAACCACGCTAATATAATAATTTCTCAAAACTAAAAACTGACTTCACCGAGTGTTTTCCAAATCGGTTCAGGCGTCTATGATATAAATCGGTGACATACATTAAAAAATTGATAATCTTCTCCCTGTTTTTTTGAGTCGGTTCATAAAGTAAATGATACAATATAATACATAACATATTCGATATACATTACTTACTCTAGACAAAACGTTCCTAATTCTTGAATCAAAACAGGCTAGCGCCTAGCTACTTTATACAGGCAATAAAAATAAGCGCAGTCTCTTTAGGTATTCCTCGAGACCGCCTCACATCTGTTTTGCGCGTGCCCTGTATACGGCGGGCTTGTCAACAAAAATTTATCTCAGATTCGTTCACGGTTTTTTCGACGACAGTACCAAATACGATACTATTGTTTTTTTTTCTTTAAACGCCATGACGGTTTCTTGGTGACCAACAAATAGTTAAAATCTATTTATTGTATTAGCAATCAAGGCAAATAGGTATTCACATTATGAGTTAGGCATTTTGAGATTTGAATAAGTATAATATATATTATATGAAATCAATCTAATAAGTAGGTACTAATTTTTTTAAAGTATTGAATTTCACTTGTAGAAAGTATATATTTAATAAAAAACATATCATATGAGTGAGCATTTAGAAAGTTAACATAAGTTTATTTATTCTATAAAATCAATCAAAAAAGTGTGCATATGTATTTTTGAAAGCATTAGTTTTTTTAGTTGTAAAAAGTATATGGATAAAAACGTATAAGTATAAATATAATTTTTAAATATCATTTTGTGCACAAACAAATCCATTCCTTTAGGTCTACATCTGTAGGCGGCATATTGTATCTATACGTAGCAAGTGTAGAGCTGTAGACTTTCGTAGACCTACGACGCTACGGATATTTGTAGTGTCTACGAATTATTTTGTTTGCTCATTCTAAACGAGACCATCTTAAATAATAAAATGAAAATATATATTTTTTTTGTTTTAACGTAGGGGACCGAATGCTTGAGTACTAAGTACGAGTACATTTAAAAAGAAAATCAGGGCACTAAGACCAAATAATCAGAATACTAAACTCAATTAATTACTGATAATGCCAAACTTCTAGGAAAATCGGTTTAGGCAAACGCAAAAGTTATACTTTAATATACGTATTGCAATTAAATCTTGTAAGGCAGTATGATAAATTAAAATCTCCAGGAATTGAGCGTCTCAGAAAATAACAGAAATGAAAAATAAATATACCGGTGTCTTCTATAGAATCTCATTCAGATGTTTGTATACAATTTCATTTAACCATCATCTATTGGAATATGAGAATAGACCCCTTACAAAGAATGCCTTTACCACGGTAATTTGCTACTCTTATCTAAGTTCTAACCGAGATCTTTGGGAAGTCATCGACTCTTAGACTCAGACTTACCATGAGCAATAATTAAGATAGGTAGATAAATAAATACAGGGTGGCCAAATAACAGGTATACACTTTAGTTTTGTATTTTTATTCTATGAAATATAAAATATATCAAGTATTCCGTGTTAAATATAATATTTAGGGCCGGCAGTTAAACATGGAAAATAATGTCAGACATGTCCACCTCTAGCAGCATCACAGATGTGAACCCTTTTCATCGCGTTTTTCATCACATTTTCATACATTTCCTACGTTATCTCAGTGACTGTGTCTCGAATATTTTGATTTAATTGCTGAAGGTTCATTGGCCTGTTAGCATAGACACGTCCCTTTAGATAACCCCACAGAAAAAAGTCAGGAGCTGTTAAATCAGGCGATTTTGGGGACCAATCAATGTCACCGATTCTCGAAATTAATCGACCGGGAAACATTATTTTTAATGTTTCGTTAAACGTTTTAATAATTAAAACACGTTGTTTCGTCGTAAAACGCTCCATAATAAATTTGCCGTATCTACACAAAGTAATATTCATGCAACAACTGTCATATTTACCGCCAAAACAAAATGGCGGCAAAAAAAGTTGTATACCTCCAAGTTGGCCACCCTGTACATTTAAAGGGACAAATCATCCGTTAGCCCCAGAGTAAGTTCGAAATTTGTGATGTGGGATACAAACTCAAAGATACAATATTTTATAACGATACATATATAGATAAACATCGAAGATCCAGAATAATTCGAAAAAGGCAACTTTTCAACTTGTTCTGACAAACAACTTGCCCTGACCGGGGATCGAATCCGGAACCTTTGGGTGGCGTAACAGCATAGTGACCACTACGCCATGGAGGTCGTTACAGATAGATATTTGGGTGTCATTTATTCCTTAGAATATGGTAATATAATGGTGTTATCACGTACAAGTGCGACATACAAAATATTTTTTTAAATCACGATCTTACCCTACTTACAACCTGAGCTTACAACGTAAGGAAAAAAAAAACAATTCATCAACAATATAACCATTAGTAGGGGACGCAGGCCTGCGGGCCTAATGGAGCCAGTCAATTACTTAAGACGGGGGCCTACAGGGGGGTCTATCATAAGTCCGGACCATCGATCAAAGTTCGGTCGCCACGAAATATAGCTTTTCTATTCGCTTGATTGATTTATCGGTTTCTACCAAATACATACAAGAGCCTTCAGGAGTCTAGTGAAGTTTGTCAAACTTGGAATTCGGCGTATTGTAGTTTTTAACTTATTTGTCAGTGATTGACGTCTGGATTTCTCCGTGTACTGCCTAGTAATTTAGTTATCTCGCTTGTGCATTAATAAAAAGTCTTTCTTTAAACTTGTACATTCAGAAAGGTTACCTTTGTTATAACTTAACAGGACTTAATGTATAAGTTTTACTGAGTTAGTAAAGTCTTTCAGTGTAGGTACCTATTAATTTTTCATTTTGTCATTTCTCTCCCATCTTCCACTTATTTCTTTTCTGTGTTAGGCTCGACCATCCTATTGATATTATATTTTTTGTCTCCATCTTTTCTTACAAGCTTATATTTAATTTCATTCACCAACCAATTCTAGGATTTCTACTGGATTACTGAACTGGAGTAATATAAACTGGGCAAAATATAACTAGTGATTCTGTGAGCTGCTGTAGACCTCGCGAAAAATAGAACAATATGATTTTTTAAAGTTCTCAAGCTCTATAATTTCGCCATGTTGAAAACTTAAAAAATATCATAACCTACTTACATTACAAACAAGAATCGGTTGAGCAATGCAACCTGTAGGTGAGAACAGCCGGAAATCGGGACACCCGGGTTTTGGACACACGAAAGAATTTTTGCGAAACTGAAGCGGGACGCTTCTTTTACTCGGTCAATAAAAACATATTGCATATCGCGTTGTTGACCACATCGCAGTAAATTGACAATGAATGAAAGTATAGCAATCGATCAAAGTTTGACGTCAAGCAAAATATAGCCGCCCTGTGTCGCTGTCTGTCGATTGAGAGTGTCCGAACGCGTTCGTCAGTTTTCAGACGATGTTAACTTGATTGCACAATTTAATCAAGTTTACATCTCCGAATTATGAACTCGGCAATCTTTTGATCAATTTGGCTCATGTTTGTACTTAAAAAGACTGTCTACGTTTCTATCCGCCTGCCATGAAGTAGAGTTATTGTTGAATATACACACATAAATATATATACAAAGACCAGATTGTTGACGAAGGTATTGGGAACGGAGTTTGCTTTGCTAGCAAATTTGGGAGATACGGCAACAGTGTAAAGTTTAAACATAACATGTTAATTTTCTATAGAAAACAGTCAAAGTACCCAAACTTGATTGAACAGTTTAGTCAAGTTACATTGACTGAAAAGTGGGCCATATATAGATGGACACCATTTGAATAGACTTGCAACTGAATGTAATACGAGATTCAAAGGTAAGTTTGTTGAATTTGAATACATTACAGACGCAGATTCAGTAATGATAAAGATGATGTCGTATATGGATTGGAACTATTTCATTTGCTCAATGTTTCGTAATTAGAAAATCAAAGCATGACAAGAAAAAATTGAGAAGACTGCCATTGATATTGTCTAGTCATTTCATAATATTAAAAAAAAATGAAATTTTAAACAAAAATAAAACATTCGTCTTCATTTTCTTTCAGGAGCTTCTTACATTATTAAATTTAGAAACGGGTTACTCACGTATAAAGTCAGCTACTGCCGACATGTTTCGACCTCATCTGGTGGTCTTCATCAGGGTGAATGTGACTAGAGGCCCGTACATCGCACCGGCTCTCAATACACTGACACCGTTTACTAAATTTAATAAAGTGTATCTCACGTTAGTTTTAATCAAAAAAGTTTCTTTCATATCTCCAAAATTTTTCATCGTGTCTTTACCAAACTAATTTGAAATTATAAAAAAGAAACTTCAAATTCGGTTCACGGTTGACGAAGATATCGCGTAACATACATAAAAAAAACACACACAGTCGAATTGATAACCACCTCCTTGAAGTCTGCCAATAAAGTCCTCAAAATACTATACATAGATTCAGTCATATACAAAGACATCGAATTTTTCGCTTATCCGCCAATTTCATACACAAGTCTGGCCTTTCCCTTATTCTGAGTGGAGAAACTAGTTCGTAAAACCGGAAATATCGGTTTGCCGTTATTCGGAGTCTGGTCTTTATTTCCATTTGGATCCTATTTATTACGGTCCCTTTTATTTGGTCTTCTGCCGAAAATAGATATCCTGCGAAGGTCTGATTTTAGTTTGATAAATGTCATAATATTACGGTACCAGTGGATAAAGTGGGTTCCCGAGTTGAGAGAGGCTTATAAAGTTTAATTGAAATACATAAAAGGTTAATTCGGGGAATCAAATTTGAAGTAGATTCTCATCAAACTGTTAAATGTTTATTAAAGCAAGTTATAAATATAAAAATAATATATCTTTATATAAAAATATCACTGCAAGATTTGTTCGATAAATAAAAAGGAAATTAAATATGCACTATAGTAACAAAACGGGATAAATTCTTAACAAAATAGGATTGTCCAAAGGCGGGTAGTACTGTGATACAGGCCCTAATTTCATCAGGTCTCTAGTCTCCTCTAATCTGCACCCCAAAACACTAGACTCATTTTATACATGTACAGAAATATTTTTAAGTCTTTATCAATGGCAGGGTAGACGGAGCCCAAGACTGAAAGATAATTTTATTTTATTATTTTATATATCTATGTTATGTGTTATATATGAGACTAGCTGTGCCCGTGGGCTTCGGTCCCCGTGAGAATTTCGGGATAAAAACTATCAGTATGTCCTTCCCTGGTTATTAAATAGATTAATATAAACTAACTACATCCTTATCAAATTTCATATAAATAGGTTCGATGGTTTAAGTGTGAAGTGGTAACAAACAACTCACTTTCGCATTTATAGTATTAGTAGGACGGATAGGATTATTAGAGATATTAAACATTTTTGCTTTACTTTTACTATTATTACTAGAGCGAGCAAGTCGATCAAATAGAGTGGTTATATAAATACGGTTGTTTTAAGTCGGTAAATCATTAAAACCCCAACACGACGACGGAAGCTCAGCCCATCAGCCGAAGTGCCATCTAAATAAGTAATTAACACGCCTCCGTGCTTAGGCGATGAATAAATGATATTTCAATCCGGTTAAGAAGCCATTAGTATTTTTACTAAATTAAAGATTCAAAATAACAAAATTCTTACAGTAAATAAAAACAATTTTTACATTGCAAATCATGATTTTAATGGTTTACTTAGCTGCGAATGAACTCCACGCTGGTTTTGAAATTTGCAAACGTAAACATGTAAGGAGTGGTTAACATGTAAGGAGTGCTTACTAAACTTACTAATTAACTTAATTATAAGTAAGCGATATACTGTGTTTGGAGTGGTTTTAATGAAGTAAAGCTAGGTGACGCGAACCGTAGTAGTGAAATTTTTTTACGTATGATGGTCAATTTTCTTTCCTTGCCACAAGACAATTTTTAAGTCTGTTATGGTCAACAATGTTTTTTGCCTTGCAACGAGACTAATTGTTTTTATACATGTTTGCATAGTGTAAAGGGAAAATATTGCTATATTGAAGGAAATAATTATTTTCACGTCAAGATGTACGAAATAACGCAAAGTCATTATCGCGAGTAGAGATATACTCGTAACAACTCCATTGATTGTCAATCTTCGTCGCAAATTAGGTACTGGCTTAACTTACGAGAGATGAACATCAAAGTTGATTATTTCGTGTAGCAAATATGTTGAAAATTTTAAAAATAAACAGCCTACAGCGTTTAAATATGTATTCCATGCTGGTCTGGAAGAAAAAAAAAACTTTGAATGTACCACTTGCTTCTTTTCCCTCGCATCATGGTAATAAGCGATCCGGCTATCACTATATTGATTTCTATTCCACCTTCTCGCCCACCATCACGCCAAAAGTGGCTTTTGAGTCTTGCGGTCCTGGGCTCTGCCATAAGATACCAAAACTATAGGGATAAATAAGTAATAGTATCTGAGTATGTATATGAGGATATAGTATGTCCTTCAAGTCCTCCCGTGGATGTCGTAGAAGGCGACTTATGAAATACAAGCTAAACAAAGCTTATAAACATCAATGAGACCTCTCAAATCGTCTGGCCAGCGAAGAGAGTGTAGGCCAAATCCTCTGGCTGCTCTGGCCAAGTATAGCTCTGGTAGTACAGAGAGGGTTGTGCTACTGCAGTGGAAGCTAAAAGACCTGATGATGATGATGTACATAGGTATGTACGATAATCACAGGAAGGGCATATTGCTTCATCATTTTACATTATTAGTGTGTTCTCGCTTAATCGCTGATAAGTAAAACAGGCGCCTTACTAACCACACGAGCATACAATGAGTCCAATCAACGAATATTTTCATACAATTCCGCAGAAACGGCACTCCACCTGCCACTTCCATCAGAATCAATCGGGAGGAAAAAAAGCGGTATAATATAATAGAATTGAATTATCGCGGGATGAAGATGGGGCAGAGAATGGAGGTAGATCGAAAGAAAAGTCAGTAATTCGATTGCGTTTGGTAACAATCAGACGAAAGCAATGCGGAGATATGGTGTCAATTTGACATTTGCAGTGGGTAGCTACTTTATGGTATGGAATCAATTCGAAACAGAAATCTCAAATAAATAAACATGGGGTGCGATTATACCGCATCTGACCACCAGAGGTAAACAATTGACTGACACAAAAATTTAAACATTTTGATAAAAGTACATTCCATTGGCGGTAATTTACTTGTCATGTTCATAATGTTTATGTTCATGCAGTCACGTTTTGCCTTTCATTATATCTCCTTTTATACCTGATCTAATATAGCAATCGAGTATCAAATGCGATGTTTGTTCCCCCCCTCCCCCACTAATGCCGGTTCCAGTAATGCAATAAAGAGAATTGTTATAGATCTCGATTCGAGCAACAGGTTAGCGGTTACTGTTCAGATAAATCGAGATAAACATTTATTGAACATGTTTAAATAATATATTGATTATATTATCCTAGTATTTGTTTAAACCAGGTGAGTATAGACTGACTCTCCGCTGCAGAGAATCGGGTATTTTCCTGGGTCAAAAAAAAATTATTCGGTATTTTTAATAAAATAAAACGTTACAAAACAATGTCACTTCTCATTATCATATTCGTTTTCAACGGGATTTTAGATTTATTATTGCAGAAAAACTTATATTAAGAGCGCTATTTGACTTCAAGAAACTATGACATCATCTTCATGTATTTCATACAAATCCTATATATAGAGAATGTTTATTTTGACGTTTAGAAAAAAATATCTGATTTGACTTACAAAAATAGCGAATTAATCGCATACTCATTACAGAGTGAGATTGTAGCAAACTAGCAGAGAAGGGTTAACGACACCTCGTCAAGAAAAGCAAACGCACTTGCTTTCAATATCGGGGTAGAGTGTATTTCTCCTCTGAGCAAATTAAGAGCGTATCGCTGCTAATCAGCTGCTCCCTTATTGACGCAGTATGACGTCGCAAAATTAACAGAATCGCTCATTTTAAAAATAACTCAATAAGATGAACTGAAGGAAAAGTGACAGTCACTCACTGTTCGTTTCATTAAGTCATTTCAAGTAAAGCTACATAGGTCTGTAACGCTGCGTCTACACGATGAATTCCGTACGTTTTAGTTACTAACTAGATATTGATTCAATCAATGCTGTCACTGTATCGGATATACTATTTTCTATGAAACATACGGAAGTAAATCACATTTTGGAGACAAATAGTTTTCAACACATAGTTTGATTATTGCACATCTACAAAAACAAACGTTAATTGCATCGCACATTATAATAATGCAACTCTGACTTCAAACTGACATATATAACGTCTAACAAAATATACTGAAACTACTATAAGGATGAATTCAGTCCGTGATAGTGAACAACTTTCCCCAAGGAACATCTGTCGAAATTTAAAAAATATTTTTTGGCTTTCCATACAAACTCAGGTAAGTTGATCGGTCAACTTTCATATGAGACCAAAAATTTATTTCCATATTTCGATACGTAAAATAGTTTCAGTATATGATTTAAGAGTTTCACGGTCACAATGACTGTTATTAGCGAGTCGGCCAGCGACCATTATGGCAGAAGGGCCGTCGAAATATCTGGCAAAAAACGATATTAATCGCGGTAAGTCCCGTAATACTAATAACAGTAGTTTCAGTATACTTTTTTAGACCTTATATACGTACACATTATTTAAATCATCAAAAAGATGATGAATATTTTAAAGTTAAGTCAGAGCCGATTGATAAGTGTCAAATACTTAAAACTAGCAACAACGTATGAATAACATATAAACGCACTTACCCCACTCAGCGTTTTGATATTGTGCAAAGCGTCTTGCGCTTTCAATGCCGCTTTGCGAGTGAAAAACGTCACAAAACAGCACCCTGCAAACAGAAGCGCACACTGTACAAAACATGACATTCACATGACAAACATTGGGCAAAGGGAACTTACTTTAAACTCCTCAACAGATGGTAACGCGCGATATTTTCCAAAGCCTTAGTTTCAATATCGACGATATTTCGTGTATCTTCAATTTATTGGCAATGCAGGAGTGGTGTTAGCTGTATAATTATAATATATGAAAGCACGATAATAATATCGCTGCGATACTATCAGTTTTGGAGCTTTGGGAGCTTTGGGCGTAGAAGGCGTGCGTGCCATTCTTTGGCCAAAAACGTTCGGAGTATCTTGATTCGTATTTTTATTTTTAGTCGCTGTGTACAATAATAAATCTGTGTTTTTAAAACTTTCTGAGCACCTTTGCCGAAGGATTAAGTTTTTTATATCATAGAAGGAAAATAGTTAAGTAAGCGACTTAAATGCTGTGCCGACCCTAGCAAGGTGGGAAACGGAAATACTCGTAGGTACTACGGCTTTATTTTGCTCTTGGGTGCATTTCGCGCTCACATTCCTAATATAGGTGTTCCTAATATTCTTTAAGGTCTACGTTATATCTCCTATCTAAAAGAAAACACTATGAAAGTAACACACATAAACAAACAACATAAATGAACACAAAACATTTAGATCAACATGCCTTTAACAATACGTGAGCGCTGGAAAACAGACTAAGGGTTCTATAGGTACCTCTAACAAAAAGGTTTTCGCACAAAAGACAATAAAACAAGCAAATGTCAGCATACCGACGACGTAGAATAATGGGGATCGTTGAAATATTTGCTTTTAGACATACTCGTACGTCATAAATTGTAAAGTCGGGTTCTGTTGAGTGACACTCATCTGTTCTGTCCTCTCATAACAAGTCAAATATAAATATTTAACCAATTACAGGACCATCAGTAGGATCTAAACAATAACCCTTATATCCATAAAAATTACAAAACGATTGCTTTACCAATTATAGTTAAAATGAGTTGTCTCGTTCTTTCTATGATAACTATTGAAAAAAGGGAAAGGGACAAAATATGTTTTAATTGCTTTTAGACATACTCGTACGTCATAAATTGTAAAGTTGGGTTCAGTTGAGTGACACTGATCTGTTCTGTCCTCTCTTAACAAGTCAAATGCAATACTTCAACAATGTTAGGACCTTCAGTAGGTACCAAAAACACTCCTCATATTCACAAAAATAAACAAACGTTTGCTAAACCTATTTTAGTCTAAATATGTTGTCTCGTTCTTTCTATGATAACTATTAAAAAGTGGGAAAGGAACAAAAATTTTCAACTAAAATGGGTTTAGGAAATATGAGGGTAAACCTTCAGTGTTTTTCGGTCGTTTTATATACTATCTGTGGTTATCAGCATAAATTAATGCAATATTTTAAATATAACGCGCACAAAAATAAAGTTACATTTTATACTTATTTGTTAAGTCACTTTTAAAATTCAATTAAATAATAATTAGCCTAAAATCAATTTCCTGCTTAAATTAATTCGTTCAACAAAAGGTAAAACCGACATTTTTGGTTATGAAAAGATGTTCAATACAATAATATTATTTCGGGTATTTCAAATTAGACGCTTATTCCGGCATTAAAGTCGGGAAATTTCGGTCAAATTGGAGATTAAATATCGACTTTGTATCGCTCAAATTGAAACAGACCATTAAAATACAAATTAATTTCCATAGTATTAGAGATTTGTGTTTTATGTAGAACAAGTTTAATATGGGCAAATAAAGTAATGTACTTATTTGATATATCATTGATAGTCCGGACGTTTTGTGTTTGAATTTGATGGTACTGCCATTCATTTCTTCTAAAACGAACCCTCAAATTACTTATTGAATTTCATTTTAGTACTACTCCCAAAAGATTGCTTTCTCAGCATCACCTGTTGGTTGACTGGTAGAAAAGGCCTCAGGCCTTAAGTCCGCCATTTACATGTATTGTAATAAAGTTAAATAAATAAAAAAAACAAAATACTAACTATTATATTTTTAGTGCATAATTAGGCGAACACAGGAATATTTCGTATAGGTGTTTTTCAAGTTTAATTATATAGAGGTAAATGTTTTGTAAACGTGTATTGTGAGTGTTGTGTTTTATCGTTTTGTCGATGTTATTGTTATATAATAATTTGATTATTAAGTTATTGTTTTAAAAGCTATCTAACCTCTAAATCACTTGTTACCAGCTGAAAATCAGCGCTGTGGTTCACACCGCAGCACGAAGCTGAGATGGCACTCTTAATAGATATAAGTCTAGTCTAGTACATGAGATTTTATGTGCCGAATAAAGCTTTTTTTTTCTTTCTTTCTTTATTTTATAGCTATACCAGATTCAACTAGTTTGGTGAAATATTTGTCCTCTTTTATCGAGTGCGCTAATTAGTTACACTAGTGTCAGATTTTTAGGGATGCCTGTCATCTAGTGGTAATAGTCTTTATTACACACTACTGAAGTGATGGATTTCACACGATATTTTTCTTCACCAGAAGCAAGTGGTGGTTGTTGAAAATGACCGTACATGAGCACAAGCTCAGAGGTACAAGGCCCGCCTAGTTAGGATCGAACTCTTCCCTCACAGATGCATAGTCAGTGCCTAAACCCCTTGGCCACTACCGATTTAAATTAAATGTAGATAGGGCCAAGGGTCGCAAGACCCTAAGGGTCAAGACATCTGTCAGCACGGCATTCGCATGCTGCTAGCTCTACTCGTAGCATATGACGGTTCTGAGTAACAGGAAAGGATAACAGCATAGGAAAGTACCGTTCCATGCTACCAGATTTAACCCAACCAATATGATTATATAGTATTATTTTATAATGTGTAACTATTTGCGCAGCATAATTTTCTCTGTTTATCCCTCCTTGACTAGGAGAAAATGCTTTTAGCATAAATCCGCCATTTATTAAATGTATATTTATACTTTCGAACAATAAAGTTTGAAAAAATAAAAAATAAAAATGTTTATCGTAATCACGTTTATATTATACATTTTCTAAAGATGTATATACTTAAACGTTTATTAGTAAAAACAACGCCTATTCAAAACGAGGTTGGATTCATTAACATTAACATTCAAAAGGAGGAGACTGATTTTCAAAAACGAAAATCCTAAATAGATTTCAAACTGCTGTCTTGGCATATTTAACCCATTTTATTGGTTGTCCTTCCTGCCAAAGAAACTTGTACGTCGAAATAATCTCCCGCGCAGGCGGTGGACCACCAGGTGAAACAGTTGACGTTTTTAATTATTTCGACGTACAAGTTTCTTTGGGAATACCAGCTTTTAATGAACAGAACTTGCTCTAAATCTCAGACGTAATAATAAAATATGAATAAAATAGAAAAAAAGATAAAGGCGAATAAATAAGCGTGTATTTTTGTACGTAGCTTCTGTAATAAATTGCGTAGAATTAGTAGTAAATTTTAGTGAAAATTAAAATAGATTGCCCTTTTAGTAGTTCGCGCTGAAATTAAAATATACTAAAAGACCGTGTAAGTTTAACGACTGCTTTAAAGACTTAAGGTAGGTATTATTACTAGATTTAAGCAGATGGAAATTCGCAAATAAGAGGCTAAACTCGAACCTTTTTTTTTTAATTATAAAAATTATTGGAAAATAGTTTCCAAGGTATTGTATTGTCAAACACTTACAAAACTGTGTACAAACAAGATTTTAGTAATATTAATACATAAACAAAGTTTCTATATTCGAGTACCTACATATACTTATACATAGACCTCACAGTGGAAGAGGAAAGTTCTATCTTAGCTATTTCCAGCTTACAGTACGAGTACATTTGGCTTTGTTCAGATTATTTCACTGTTTCTTCTCATCCTGAATAATATTCTTCTATTTTAAGATAAGTCAGATAAGTAAGTAAGATAAGTCTTTTTGAAGACGGCTATTTTGTTATGAAAGTCGAAACATTACTTCCGAAAAATTATTTCATTTCATAAATTTCAATGATTTTCGTAGAAATCACAATCTGGCAAAGTCACAGAAACAATAACATGCCATCTGTGTTAAAACAAGGAACTTCATCGCTGAACTTTGAATACCTAACAAATTTATACATAAAACGGCTCGAACCAATTATGACAAAACTTCAACTAACTTTTAAGAACTTATTTCTTGTCTCAATTTATAATAAACGGTTTCTGAGAGTAGACTTTTGTCTTAGTTTATTACAAGGTTTCAACCATTATCTGCCTAAATCAAGTTGATTTGAACCAGTAGTGTCATTTTAAGAGATGTCAAAATGGTTTAAACTTAGCTTCAAAGTAAACAGCGGAGCGGAGATTTCGATGATTGTGATTGGTCAATTCATGCACCGCTTAGCTCCTCTCCGCTCTGATCCGTTTCAGTGGAAACGCAGCCTTAGACCCAAACTTAGTTCGTTTTTTTTTTTAATAAGATGGATACATACAAAACTTATAATTAGTTGAGAATATAATTCACTTCTTAAAAATATATAGATACTTTACGAAAATTTCATATTTTCGCAATAAACAGCAGCCCCTTGAAAAATAGGAAACATACAGTTGAAAAGCTAAGTTTGTAGATTTATAAGAAAAAGTTTGTATATGTGTGTTACAAGGATGAAGCGTTTTCAGAAGTTAGGATTAAAGTTGGACTACGAGTACGTGCGCTTCGCCAATAAACTGGAATGCTGATTCATATGAGTCTCAAATGGTTTGAAAAATTTATTCTACAAAACTTTATGTAAAAATTTAAATTTATGGATAGGTCATGCTTCTGAATGTTATTACAAAATGGTGTACTATCAAATCAATAGTTTATTGCGCGCCTACTGGGCACGAGAATCTACCTTCTTTGGTAGATTCTCCTATCTCAGTCAAGTTCGTGATTAATTGCTGATTGGTAAAATGCTGTTGTTACATTTCAGCTAAAAAGATTCAAAAATTATAGTTTTTAAAGTGTTGGTTAAGAAATGCTGTGTCTTATGAGTTCAAAAAAAAAGTACATGAGTTTGAATCTTGCACCGTACCTACTTAGGGTGGAGTTATTAGTGCGTTGCGTTGCGTCTTCACAGCGTCGACGGTGCGTCGTTTTCCATATTTTCCTTGTGATGTGCGTTGTCGGTCATGCAAGCGACAACGTTTCAACGCATTGAAGGACGAGAGACGAAGCGGGGAGTGGGTGATGCGCTGCGTTTTTACGCACGACGTCGCAGCGCATTTGTGCTATACAATGCGTTGAACCGTTGCGACGATGCACTGCAATAGAGGCATTACCCTAAATGAACAAAAAGTTTGTATACCGTACCTTTGCTTGCTCCAGTGATCTTGTCCCTAAGGACGTTGATCTGGTGCACCCGACCAAACTCCTCGAACATGAGTCGCAGGTCGTTCTCGTCCATACTCCGAGGCACTTGGCCGACGAACATCTGGAAAATATGAAGACACGAATTGATTTCATTGATAATCAGTGCTTTGAGGGGAGCGAATGGTTGTGTCACACTAGCCCTGATGATGATCATTAACCTTCGTTAAACTAGTCTGACCTTTGAAGTGGTTCTATTCTACTTTGCCGAAAACCACACGGCATAAGTTTAGGCCATTACAGATATTTTAAATATTGTAAACATACTGTTTTAAGAACATCTTTAAGCGCCTATAGCAATCAAATAATTAATGTTTTGTTTCCCTACAAGTTGATCCTTCGAAATCCGCCAATACCAGACACAATAGTAAAACAATGGAGTCGCATCGTATGTTGCCACTTAGCATTAATTTTACGTTTTGTATCATTGTGGTAAAAAAATATTTCAATAATAAATATTTTGTTTTTGAAATATGGTGACCCACGAAGGTCAAATATATAACTTGCTTGTTTAAATTTATAAAATTTGGTCGAAACAGTAAAATCAGACAGTGTTATTACTCTACGAGCAGTTCGAGCTTGTTCAAAATGCATGAGAAATTTGATGAGAGCTGGGCCTGTGATCTAGGTTCGTGTATAATTGTGTTTATTACTCGACGGACTCAAAACAATGGTAATGTTTATCGTGTTAATGCAAGAACCTTATATATGTATGTATTTTTCATATCATATGCTACAAGTTGGAATCAGACATGTCTGACGTCTGTTCGTTTGAAAATGGGCAAAAAAAAAAAAAAATTTATATAGGTACTGTAAGTATAGTTGTGTTTTTTATACACTTATATAAATAAAGAAACAAGCAATATTCGATTAATATGTTCGTTTTTATATTGGGCTTCGCTCTCCATGGAAATTTCGGGATAAAAACTATCATATGTCTTATCTTGGATTTTAAACTATATCCATATCAAATTTCATCTAAATAGGTTCAGTAGTTGAAGCGTGAAGGGGCAACAAACGAACCAACATACAAACAAACGAATAAACAAACTCACTTTCGCATTTATAATAGTAGTATAGGATAGGATTGGCAGGTTTTGTAAAATTACAAGCACATCACATATTCAGGGATGTTTCAGATCGATCATATATTTAATTTTTAATTTACTTTTCTTAGAGTTTGAAGCATTTTCTCGCTCCAATAAGCGCTAACGATCGAAATCTGTTAAAAATAAAAGACTCGATTGGCAGGCTCGAATTAAAATCAATTTGTGCTACGTAATTGGTGTAAGCGTGCGTTGATCTCGCGGGGCCTTTAATGAATTCCATATATTGTTTAATTTGCTTTTAAAAGGTTCGTATATCGCATTATTGTCGCGGTTTTACCTTATTGCTGGCAACAATTGACCTTTTTTGTTTAATGGCTTTTTAAACATACGTATACAAAATAACACGTATGTTTCGTATATGTATTTGCTTATTATCAATCTCAATATCTTAATAATACATTATGTATTATTGCAGATTAACATACATTCGCATGTATAAACTATTCTACAATTAATTACCTATTTACATAAACTATACAAAAACTACCTGCATAGTTTTTATAAAGTTTTCAAAGCATTGTTCATATCTAAATCAATATCAACAAGTAAAAGATGTGACGTGAATGGATCTAAAAACATATTTTTGTGTTTGATTAAATCATGCCATTTCTTTGCAACATAGACACCAAAAATATTTGGAGAGTTTAATATAAACTGGGAACAAATACCAAAATACGCAAATATTTATCAAGTCCTGGGATTCGAATCCGAAGGGTGGGCAAACAGGGTTGTTTATAAAGAAACAAAAATAAAAGCGCGTTATTTCGAAAGCGACCTCGTCGACATAAACGTATTGTGTATATGGTTGGGTTATGTATGGATTGCGTCCCCGTAAGCGATTATCGTTATCAAACATTTCTGGGCGGATTGATTCTGAAAATCACTTCACACCAACCAATCTAATGTTGTTACCACGACAGACTTAATTAGACTGAGCTTAGACCACGAAAGATGTAGCTCCTATTCGAAAGGTTAGACGTAATAATGTATTTAAATCGCTATAGTTTAAAAACCAATATAGATCAGTAGGTATTTATCATTTATGGTACAGTCATATAATATATGACACTTGTAGGACACAATTGGACGTTTCATATTAGGTATTCAGAATACCGGGCACAGATTACTAAATAAGTTATCACCAAAGATAATCGGATACATATTTACCTAAAGTTGAGATGTTGGCGTTTCCTACATCTTACCTCAGACCAATTGGTCTGAGCATCTTACATACACATATTGGGGAATTCAAAATACATATATCCGATTAGTTATGCAATTACATTTGATTAGTTATACAATTCTGAAATCTCAGATATTCTAAGTCCTCTGGCTGCTCTGGCCAAATATGGCTCTGGTAGTACAGAGAGGGTTGTGCAACAGTGGAGACAAAAAGACCTGATGATGATGATGATAATATAGTGATCTAGTATAGCCCGCGATTCGATTTATTACGGGTATGTTCCTTCCACGTCGTATATAAAATACTAAACAGAAATGTGAAATACAAGTGAAATTTGCACCAAACCGAGGTCAAGGGATACTCCAGAATCCGCCAGCTGATATTGGTGTGTGCGAGGGGGGTCATCGACCTGTTTATTTAGGCGGTATACCTACGCCGACATTTTCATATTACGATACTCCCTTTCGAGGTGTTATCAGAAAAGTTGGTGTATTAAAAGCTTTTATACATTAAGTGTTAACGGTGTATCAGAGTTTCTTGTGATGGAGTTGGGAAAGTGTGCTTTCACTTAGTATAACAATATCTTTTATGTATCGCGGTGAAGTCTATGTACATTGTACATTTTCCGCAATATTCTGGAAAGATTATTTTTACAAGTTAGTTATAGGCCTACAATATAAACATAGTTATTAGTGTTAAAAATTACCAACGCATCATTTTAGCAATTTAAAAAAAAACCGCGATATATACCTGTAAATATATATACTGATGAAATGAACGAAAGCCATTTACTTTTAACGGAAATCGACATACATTTCAATCAAGTTCTAAACTAGATATAGTATGCGCGACGCTGTTGATAGCAGCAAACTACTCTGGGGGTTAACTCCAAAAGCGGTACGCAAGACTAAAGTTACTACGTATCTGCGTTAAAGCGTCAAGCAACATTGAGTTCTAACGTAAGTTAATAAAGACTTATTTGGTTTACATAGAAATAGATCGGATAGAAATGTGTAATTGAATGACACGAGAACATAAATAAATTAGAGATTACGGAAACAAAATTGGGATCTCTAATGACAATCAAAATATCAGATGTCTGATATAAAATTTTCACCAAAATTATAAAGAACTTGTAAGACATTACCTTGATATAATCAGGATCGGGCATGTCAGGTTTCTCCTCATTGTTGTTGTTGTTGTTAATACTGGTGTTGTTGTTGTTGTTTATGTTCATGTTCATCCCACTGTAACAAAAACAAAACATAGGTCACTTTCAAATAAACAGTTATCAGATACCTAAACGGGCCGGCATTGCCGGTTTGTGGTGTGATTTTTCAAACGCGGAGTCACTAAGCGAACGGTGTTTTTTTATGGAAAATCATTCGTTTAGGTGACTCTGCGTTTCAAAAATGGCACTTTTGTTAAACAACAAAGCCGACCCAAAGCAACCACTACATGATGTTAGTTTTCACTGTGACATTGACAGTTGTCCCGATCGGGTAATTACTTCGGGTGAGATCAAAATTTGGTTTTCAATCGTCATCTGGTCTTTTTAATCTCCAATGCAGGAGCACGACCCTCTCTGTACTACCAGAGCCATACTTGGCCAGAGCAGCCAGAGGACTTTGGCCTACATTCTCCTCGCTGGCCAGACGGGTTGGGAGAGGTCTCATTGATGTTAATAAGCTTTGTCTAGCTTGTATTCCTGAGTCGCCTTCTACGACATCCACAGGAAGACTTGGAGTGGTGCTATTTTACTCTGCCGGAAGCAACAAGGCGAAGGCAAGTTGAGTGATGATGTATAGTGCCAGCCTTACGGTTTGTGATACCCGAACATTCATCTACATTATTTAGATTTTGCCTCTCAGCTGTGCCGAGTAGTACCTGCTGTAAGGCTTGCTACACACTTTTACGGGCATAAGTGTGTAGCAAGCCTTACAGCAGGTAACTTAATACAATATACAACTTTATACATTCTCGGTTTTGGCTCTTCCGTGAAGTTATCAATGTTATCATACTCGTATAGATTTGTTTTTTTTTTATAGATTTTATAATTTGCCGTCGGAAAACAAGAATTTTAACTTTTTTGTTTCATACTGCTAAGCTCAATTAATATTGTTTGAATTAAGTACTACTTTTGTATAGAGGAGCTCGGTGGTTTTACTAGCAGGAGTACGCCTCCTAGCCCTTTCCAAAATTAAGCAACACTGGGCGTGGTCCGCACTTGGATGAGTGACCACAAATGGCATACAATTTCTCAAGCTCCTCCCTGCTTCGGAAGCATGCCTTCTGAAGCACGGAGCTATAAGCCATTGGTATAGGCTATCATCATTGTAAGACAGTTGTCAAGCTATGTCAGATGCCTTAAGGCAGAAAAATCTGACACCAGTGTTGACTACTTACACACACCAAAAACAAACATCTTTGACTTGTATCTAATTATATTATTTTTGCTTGTATATGAAAAATAGGAAGGACCTATATATAAGGACCCCGGGCTTCTCAGCATTTCAATTGAGGATGCAACTGGGAAAATGCTCAGATGAGAGAGAGAGAGAGAGAGAGAGAGAGAGATGTAAAATATGAAGCAAAGATATGTAAAATACAAGAGTAACTTTTTGCTTTGCACTAAACTTGCTTCGGAAGGCACATAATACAGCCATTGGTCCCAGCTGTTATCATTGTATGGCGGTCGTCAAGCTACAAATATCATATGCCTTAAGGCTACTTCATGAAAAATGACACCAGCGTTGGCCACAGCATTACACATACGAAAAACAAACAAATTACTTCTAGTCCTTATCGTTTTTGACTACGACCTCGAACAAAATCAATGGTTGGCAGCCTTGATTATAGCATGAGTCCTGATATTGCTCTGTAGACCGAATTTAATTTTGAATATCTTGTGAAACTACTAAGTAAGCAAGCAAGCCCATAGACAGAACCCGCCTGGTAGATAAGTGATCACTGAACTGATAGCCTATGTAAAACTGCAACCCCAGAGGTGTTCACGCGCGGCGCCAAAGAAATCTGATGGAATTAATTTAGCGCAGTGAATTACCCACTGTATGCTTTTGTTACGGTGGTTCCCGTTATCTTGCTTAAATAGTAAAAAAGAAAGAAAGAAAGCTATTTCATTAGGTACATAAAGTATTTAGAAGTAGGCAAGTTAACTTTTTTCCGTATTCTTCAACCCTTTTTTCAGAATTATTTAACAAGATTTTAAGAGAACCGGATTTTAAGAGCATTGCTTTTTAAACTTTTAATAGGTACGAATGTTAGTATTGTTTTTGGCCGAAAACAGAAACGAAACCGATAATGACTTACATATAACAAAATAAATATTTCCGGCTAGAAAGAAAGAAGAAAGAAAAAATAAAATAAAATACTTTTATTCTATTAGAGGATACACTACATTTTTATGTAAGTACTTATTTCTGATATGTTGATTCAATCCATGCCGTAAGAAATACATAAAAATTGCTTTTCTTTTTACATGAACAAACAAACCTTTGACAATTTGAGTGAAAATGATGCGATTGAGACTGAATGACGCGTGAACCTGATTTTCGGCTGGTTTTTGGCAGAAAACGAAAACATGGCCGAATAATGTTTTTTTTTGCCGAAAGCGGCTGGAAACGAAAATTAATATTTTGTTGGTCTCTACGATCTTATTAAACAAAATAATACTAAGCTTTCTTCTACCATTATAGCTTTTATAATTTATTTTAATTATATTTCACATTATACTTTTATAAGGTAGAAATAAATTAGTGTAAATTTGCACCAATAAAGTATCTTTCTTTTTTTCAAAATAAAATTTGAATTTGAGCTACACGCAACACGCAAAAAGGCAGGACCTAACTTTGAAATCACCGTTCTTGAAGAAAAAATCGGGGTTGAGGCAACAAGCTTTCATAGGGTTAGTTAAATGTCTGAGAAAGGTTGGATTGTAAAGGAATAGGCAAAAAGTGTCCTGTCTTTTTACCTTTATGCGTCATTCGTGATACCTACATATTATACCATGCCTATTTGAGTAGTCTATATAACCCCTGTCATATGTTACTACTACTAAACACTTAGCGCCAATTTTAATGGCTAAATCAAAAACTATTTAAATATCTCAATTTAATTGTACCTAATTATGCGATTTCAACAATACAGAATGCCTAATTTCATATTGATTGATGTGATACTAATGATTACTTAGTAGTGATGCTATTTTATTCATTATTTTCTATAAAAACTCAAAGATATAAATATTAAATATATATATATTAAATAAATTATAAATGTTAACCTTAGTCAAACGGTGAAATAATAAAATAAATTCTTAAATATTGTTTTCCACCAGAGAAATATTAAATCAAGGCTTTTTTTCAGCTTATCCAGTATTGAATAAAAACGTTTATACACAAATATCACACACGTCAATAAAACAACATCATGTAAGTACTTTCCAAAACTAAAGTACCTACGTCGAATTCCCGCCAAATCCCTGTAGAATGGTCAAACTTGTCCAAAAGGGTTTGTTCCTGGAATCCTTTTATTCCTCGCAGTGGGCCGAAGGGCTCTCGTGAAATTTCAAATTTCTGAACAGAAGGCTTGTAAACAACCCGGTGGGCTTTACGTAAATCTTTTGGAAAGCGCAATACGAGTAGTTTTCGTTCCGGCCTGTAAACTTTTATTTGTACGTTCGAATAGTTGGAATTTATTTATAGGATAAAATGAGTACTTTTTGTATTTTTATTTCAAGTGACATACATGAATCCCTCGGTTCACTTAGCCCTTCAAAGTCGGACGCTTAGGATTCAACTGTAGAATCCCTAGCTACGCTCATAATTCCACTGTGGAATCCTTGGTTTCGCTCTCAAAGTATTAAAAAAAGCGCCCTCGCCTAATATTACCTTTCCGCCTTGTAGTAAAATCTCATATTAAAAGATATAAAACTCCATAACTAAATATAAATAAAAGTATTAAAAAGATAATAAGAAGTTTTGCTCTGTACCTAAAAGAAATTAATTAATTTTCAACAACAAAGGGTTGTGTAAATAAAAAGCTTGCTGAAGAACATTCTGAATTTAAATTGCAACATTTAATTTGCATTAAATAAGTGCAATTATACTGCAACTACAATTTCAAAGTGGTCTTGTTATCGTTAGAAAATGAGTGTATCCTTACTTTTCTCAATTGTAAACTTCATTTTATATCTCTATCTGTAGATAAAGAAAAAATAATGAGTTACATGTACCTATACCTTCTTACAATTTAATTGAATTTTCTTTTAATATTGTCAAGTTGTCTCAAAAATTGTTATCATAAGCGGACTATATCCTCTATGTCAATGACTATATCATTATTTAAGACATATGAAGTCCACTATATTGAACATATGTCTCCTTCACATATCAATCAAATGCTGCATAAAAGTCGCTTCCAATGCCGTCATTTTTGGAAAAATTGTTTTATACTTAAGTATGTAAAACATATTGATATTATTAACAGATATTTTTTGAAATATTCGTTCTATATTCTATTAGTTACTCGTAACAAATTATTCCATACTTTGCCTGCATGGATGTTATAGGCTATTCCAAAGTAAGCTTAGCTCTGTTATGTAAAGTATTGTTAAATACAAATCATGGACATAATTTCGTTGTTTCATATTTTAATTTATGACATGAACATGTGGATTAGCTATAAATACGTAAGTATGCTATAACCTAACACTAACTTTATCATTCCATAAAAATGAATCTTTTTAAAATTTGTTTAATTAGGTACTTTAATTGCAAGGTTGCATACTGTTCTATATTATTGTTTTTGTGTATCAAAATATAATATTTTCTAACGAACTATCCGTATTGTAAACTTTATGTGTAAGTGTGGTTTTCAAACATATAACTACATACCTTTTATATAAGTAAAAATCTCTCAGACAGTGCATTGTACTCGTATGTACTTATGAACATTCGTTTATTTATTTAGAAAAAAAGATCTGAAAGACATGCTCTGCACAATAAAGTGACAACCGCGTTCAAATCCTTCAAAAAGTTATAACCTATTTCTTGACAGTCTATAAAATACAGGTTAAAAATACCTCATTGTTCTAGAATATGTGTCGTGCCATGCTCCGTACCCGCCGCACTTGTTTGCCATGACGTTATCACTGATAAGAGCATACATCGCTCGATTACAACGCTTATCACTTATCAACACAATCAACAAACTCCTAGACGCGAGTTGTGGCGCACTGTGACTTTTCTGAGCGCAGGTACACGACCAAATAATAGTTTTGGGGTACCCTACATTTATCTTTTATTTGGAACTGTCACCATTCTAAGATAGGCAAAGGAATAAGCGTATTCGATCTTTTACCGTATTATTTATCCGACATTTGAAGAAAGATATTGTTTTATGAAAGACAATTTTTATGTTTTGGTTCTTCTTTAGTACAAGCCAGGAGGATTTTCGTTAGAACAGAAGTTGGACTTAAAGTATCACATATTAAAATACAAAATATATCTAAAAGTAAATTATTTTTATTAAGGTTTGTCTCATCATCATTGTCATCATCAGGTCTTTTCAGTCTCCACTGCAGGAGCACGACCCTCTCTATACTGCTGGAGCCATACTTGGCCAGAGCAGCCAGAGGATTTGGCATACACTCTCCACACTGACCAGACGGGTTGGAGAGGTCCTATTGAAGTTTTATATGCTTTGTTTAGCTTGTATTTCCGCCTTTGTGTTTTTTTGAGTGGTTTTATTCTACTCTGTCGGAAACCACACGGGTTTGTGTATTTAGATATAATTAAAACGCAACAACGTGAATTACGCAAAACCACAGATTACTAATAAGTTACTACACAAAACATAGAATGAGTTTGGTTAATATTGAGTTTAAACATACAGCCAGAGTATCGATTGCTGTCTATAAAGTTATTATCTATTTATTTCTTCATACAGACAACCCACACATTCATGCCCAACATGTGAATCATTGTAATAACAATCTTATCTAGGTCCTTGCTATCTATTGATCGATATTTTATTTTGTGCGGGGAAATTAGAGTATGTAACTGTAGTTTATTTTTACTCGACTACGGTGTGGCCAAAAGGAGGGTTATGAGTTTCGCCGCTATGTAGTATGTTCATCAGTTCCTTCATATCTTTAAAAATATCCAAAATACCTTGACAAATATGGGATCGTTGGAACCTTTTGCTGGAATGCCACCAAAATTCAAATGAAGCTTGAATGATGTATTACTTAAGTATAATTTTTAACCTACACTTCACGGCAAATTTTGAGTGCTGGCGCCGGCAGCCGGTGTTTTAAATTTCTGCTGCCGGCAGTATAACCGCCGGTTCCCAATAGTGATATTTTTAGGAGACATTTTTAGGAGCGGAGGCATTCTTTATAATATAGTAACTAGTAACGAATGAGAGTTCAAAAATATTTTATCATTCAAGAATAAATACACCGATAAGAGTGATATTTTTTCTAACCTATTCGTCTACTGCAGAATAGTTGTGTAAATTTAGGACATTGTGATATCTACCTATTATTATTTTTTCTTAGGGTTATTTTGTTTTGCCACGGCTTCTGCTGTCTTACCATAACCTTAAAATCTGTTCGGATCAGGCCAGAACGAATGTGAATTGTTCATCACCACTTGTCAATACGGCTATAATTTTGGGTCTGCTTCACTATTGTCCTATTATATTTCTTTTAATACAAGTACAATATTTTAAATCCTTCAAAAAGTGAACACACAGCAAAGAAATCCTGGCCCTCTGCGTTCGCAAGAATCCCGACATACGGCCGGGCGAACATAATTAGGATTCCAGACTTTATTACGGCATTTTTGCAATTTATAATCTGAGATTTCATTTTTCATATCTGATGCATTTTTTCCCTCTATTCTATTTTCGCATTGGGTATTTTTTGATTAACATTCTACTGACAAACGATGGCGTAGAGCGCAGAATGTATGTTAAAAAATAAAAATCTGGTATTACATCGAACAGTTTTTACGAGAAAACAGCCACGAAGCACACATATTTGGGATTCCACAGTCTATATTAATAGCATTTTTTCATTAGTTTTTGTTTCGATATATCTTAGGTGCATTTTTTCCCCGTCTTTTTTTTGTACAGCGGGTACAATATATGAGTATCGATATGAATACATACTATAATGTACAATTATTTGTACAATCCGCCAGATGACAATTAGTCAAATTGGACACTTTTTCTAAACGTCAAAACAAACATTTTCTATAGAATTTATATAAAACTAGCTGTACCCGCGGGCTTCACTCCCCGTGGGAATTTTGGGATAAAGAGTACCCTATGTCCTTCCACGAATCTTAAACTATATCCATAACAAATTTCATCCAAATTGGTTTAGTAGTTTCAAGCGTTAAGAGGTAACAAATAAACAAATATACAAACTCACTTTCGCATTTATAATATTTATAATATAATAATATTAGTAGGATATGCAAAACATGACGTCATGCTTTTTTGAAATCAAATTGCGCTCTTAATTTCAGAATTATTTATCATACTTTTTCTGCATTAATAAATCTGAAATCATGTTGAAAATGGATATACCTATGATCATTCAAAAGAGACACTATTTTGTGACGCTTTATTTTATAAAATGTACAGAATAATTTATTTTTGACTCAGTCATCTACCCAATTATCAACAATTTCAACTCAAAAAAGTAATACGCGTATCTGCTTCTAAAGGAAAAATATGATTTCAAATTCTTTACCTAAGTATTTCCAAATAAACAAACAAAAAACAAACAATTTCCACTACCAAACAAAACCCTTTAAAGAAATACTTTTGTGTTTACATATAAATAAAGATTAATTTTTGAATTTGCATACTGACACAAACAAGCTTGTTTAAATGTTTCCAAAAAAGGACAGTACGCACCTAATCGCTCAGTGAACCGCATAAAAGGTCGATCTCGAAAATACAGAGTTTTTTGATAAGCGCGCCTTTAGCAAATATTGACAGCGCAGCGTTTGAGATACCTACGCCATTTTTACTCCAAAGTGACGTAATTAGGGTGGCATTTATCCGTATGACCCAGCTAAACAAAGATACGAAACGTCATATACAGTCTTTTACGACTTAATAGCTTATCTATTTTACAGTAATTCTACATGTTGTAAGACTTGTAAGTAGTAAAGTTGTTACACATACATACAAAACCAAATTTGAGTTCAACTTATCATCATCAAAATTATTATCAGATTAGTAGCTTAACTTTTTGATTAGCTACTAATTTGTTACTTATTAGAAAATCCCCTACTATTGTAGGGGAGGCCAGAATGCTAAATTTGTAGTCACTCGAGCGTGTTTGGGACTTATTGTACTTTAAAGATGGGGTTGTAGGGACCAAAAAATGTTATATAATATTTTTACTCGCAGCAATATTTAAATTTTCAAAGTTGTGACCGGAGAAGAATGCAACCTAACGTTTTCATATTCTATGGGCTTTATACTATCGAATGGCATAGAATTTGTCTAATAAGCAAACCGGTGAAATATTTAAAAAAATATTTTTTTTAATTATTTATTAATCATATCCTGGAATGAAATTTGTTAGGCAACCCATATCTTTATTGACATATTAAATTAAACATAAAATACGTTTAATCAAATAAGCATGACGGTGAAGGTCGTTCTATATCGGGATCCTATACTATTAACATTTACAAAAATATAGCGCATCGAAGTTTCCAAGTGGGAAGTTTTCCTATTTATGTCACGTTGTAGACTGTAGTGAAAATCGTACCTCCCCGCGCTAACGACCTTGAAAACACAAAAAAATTAATTTCTCTTTCTGTAAGTGAGATTATCAGAAACCCTCGTACAACTTTTTAGCTAGTATCCTTAAGTTTCATTAGAGCCTCGAAAATCATTGAAATAAAATACCCTGAATTTTCCTTTGCAGAAAATACTAAAAACGGCCATTTTTGACTCTTTTTGTAAAGGTTTCTAAACCGGATAGTATTTCAATGACTTTCGAGGTTCTAATGAAACTTCAGGATACTAGCTAAAAAGTTGTACGAGGGTTTCTAATAATCTCACTTACAGAAAGAGAAATTATTTTTTTTGTGTTTTCAAGGTCGTTAGCGCAGGGAGGAGCCTTAATCGGGACTTTATGCAAAATTCAAATGCGCTTTATCTTAGTTATTATTGGCTAATCAGAGAAAATCTACCTAATGAGCAAAACTTACAAGTTTGTTACTTGGTTTTTCGTGCCCAAGTATGAAGATACTCATACGTTTCTTCGGTACACCGTGATGGACGAAAAAACAAACACACTTTTAAATTTATATAAATACCTAACTAGTCAATTTCTAAATATATCGGGTGGGATATTGCATTGCAAATAAATGAATAAGTAATAAATAAATTTACAGGGACAAATTATACTGATTGAGCCAAAAAGTAACTTCGAGACTTGTGTAATGGGATACTAAGTAATCAATAGTATATTTTATAACAAAACATATATAGATAAAAAATATCTTGGCCTGCCGGGGTCGAACCCGGGGACTTTGGGTGGCGGACTAGCATAGTGACCACTACGCCACGAAGGTCATTACATTACATTTTTGAACAGTCTCAAAACACTGTTATTCTAAGAATCGGAAAAGATATACTCATAGGCAGCATAACTATTATACAATACCACTATGATAAATATATGAAAAATCATTTTATTATCACGATATAATTATATTATGATTAATAAGTATCATGATATCTTTTGTGAAGAATTCTATGGCCACGCGGTGCGCGTATTAGTAGCTCTTAATTTAACACATTCACTGCCGGACAAAGGTTAAAAACGGGACCCTATTGTTAAGACTGTGCTTTCCGTCCGTCCGTCTGTCAATCAATCAATCAAATATATCTTTATTATCATAGGATATTTAAAATATCTCTTAATAATCGTCATTATTTTGTTGCACTATTGTTGACGTCAAATAGTTACTTACAGCTAAGTTTACTACCGCTTCCAAAGCGCTAGTGCAGAAGAAGCGGTAACAAACTGCACTGCACCTCTTCTCCAAGGACGTCAACTCACAATTAAATTAATACTTAAAGTTAATGTGGACAGAGAATACATTGTTTTGTTTGTTATGTCATATCATAATTTAAATTTAATTTTTAGAATGTCAAAATTTTAAAGTAATGTCAAGTTGTAGATTCAGTTTGTACAAAATGTACCAAATTATGACATTTTCGAGTACCTATATTACAAACTTTTAGAGGGACCCGCGTCAAGCTCAAGCCAGACTTTTTTGTCTTTAAGGTAGTCATCGGTCCTATAATAAGCCTTCTCACAAAGTACTTTCTTTACATAAGTTTTGAATCTTTTGTCTGGCATATCAAGGATCGATTTTGGCAATTTATTATAAAAAAGTATACAGTTCCCCATAAACGTCTTATTAATTGTTTTAAGCCTATAAAACGGGGCAACTAAGTCATTCTTATTACGTAAGTTTCTATCGGTAAAATCGCTTACTTTATTGTATGAGGAAATATTTTTCCTTACATACATTATGTTTTCAAATATATACTGTGATGCTAAGGTAAGTATATCTATTTCCTTGAATAATTCTCTGAGTGAGTCTCTAGATCCTAACCCGTAAATAGCACGAATTGCCCGTTTTTGTAAAATAAAAATAGTCTGAATATCGGCTGCATTCCCCCACAGGAGTATGCCGTAAGACATTACACTATGAAAGTAACTAAAGTACACTAGTCTAGCAGTTGCTACATCTGTCAATTGTCTTATTCTCCTAACAGCATAAGCCGCAGAACTAAGCCTATTTGAAAGTTTAGTTATATGAGCACCCCATTGAAGTTTCGAGTCTATTGTAATTCCTAAGAAGGTAGTACTTTCAACAAGATCGAGTTTTTCACCATCTATCATTATGTCAACGCAGCCCTGTCTCACATTGGGAAGAGAAAATCGAACGCATTGAGTCTTTTTCGCATTTAACATGAGATTATTGGCAGAAAACCAATCAGAAATGGAAGTCAAGGTGCTGTTCACCGCGCTAGCGTTTGTGCTATGTCGATCAAGTTTGAATATAAGCGAGGTGTCATCAGCAAACAGCACTATGCCAGCCTGCTTCTCAACCATGTAAGGCAAGTCATTGACATAAACCAAGAAAAGGAAAGGTCCAAGAATTGAACCTTGCGGTACGCCTATCTTAACATTAGATCCGTGCGATTTTATGCCATTTAAATCAACAGTCTGATGCCTATCTGTTAAATAAGATTCTATAAGTTTTATTGAATTATCATCAAAACCGTATTGACGAAATTTAAGCAAAAGTGTCGGATGATCTACGCAATCAAATGCTTTGGAGAGATCACAAAATGATCCAATTCCATCATTTTTGTTCTCCCACGCGTCGTATATATGAGTAACAAGTGCTACTCCCGCATCGGTGGTCGATTTCCCGCCAGTAAAGCCGAATTGTTGGCTATGGAAAAGGTTGTAGGTCTTAAAATGAAGAAGCATTTGATTGAGCATTATCTTTTCGAACACCTTACTCAAAACTGGCAGGATAGATATAGGTCTGTAGTTGCCAGGATCTGTTTTTTCTCCTTTTTTAAATAAGGGGATTAGTTTACTACATTTCATTAGGTTAGGAAATATGCCTTCATCAATACATTCGTTAAATATAAAAGCTAAATCAGCAGCTATGATATTTATGATATGGCTTACTACAGCAACTGACATGCCCCAATGGTCTTCAGATTTTTTTAAATTTAACTGTTTAAATGCATCTATTATATCTTTGGGGCCAATATGCTTAAATTTAAATTTAGAATCACAAGGCCTAACATTATTCTTAAGCAAGGCTTCAGCACGCTGGGGGCTAGAATTCACATTAGAAGTAAGTTCCAAAGGAATGTTAGTAAAGAAATCATCAAAAATATTTACTATTTCTTCAGTTTTAGTAATAGTCTTACCACAAGATTTGATTTGACAGATATTTTCTTTGGCTTTATTTTTACCCGTTTCTTTATTTATAACATTCCAAGTTTCTTTTATTTTGTTAGGAGCATTATTTATTTTTCTACTTATACGATTTGCCTTGGCTTGTCTACAAACTTTTTTAAATATTTTGGAATAATTTTTAACATATTCTAGAAAGGAAGGACTAAAATTATATTGTTTTTGGGAATATAAGTCATAAAGCCTGCTCCTACTTATGTAGATGCCGGTAGTAGCCCACTCACTAAACTGTAATTTTCTATGCACTACAACTTGTTTTTGTTTCAAAGTTTTTGAATATTCTGAGGTAATAACGTTAAATAGTTTATTGTAATGGTCGTCAGGATTTTTTCCTGTGTAAACGACCGACAACAATTTGTTATCTAAATTATTTTTTAGTTTTTGTATATTTTTAGAAGTAATCGGCCTACAAAAAGTCTTATCTTTGTTCAAAATGCTGGACTTGCCTTTGGACTCCTTGACATAAACTACATATACACCTGAATGATCAGAAGGCAGTTTATTAATAACAGATTTATCAGAATATTGAATATTACTAAAAAAGTTGTCTAGACAAGTAGCAGATGTAGCAGTAATTCGGGTTGGCTCAAAGAATACGTTTACTAATTCATAACATTTAAAAAGATTTAAAAATTGTGTACTTTTTGGATTATCTACTAAGCTATCAACATTAAAATCTCCGCAAACAATTAAATTCTTTTTACTAGATGAACAGGACTTAAGTACCTGGTCCATAGTTTTAAGAAAACTTTTAAAATCACTATTAGGAGGACTGTAGACACAAATAATTATATGATGATCTAGCTCGGCACAGGTCACCTCACAAACGCGCTCAACAGAAAGTCTGACAATATCCGTCCGCTCTTTGCTACGGAAAGAATCTTTTACAAAAATTATGGAACCCCCTCGCTGAGCAGACTTCCTGTTAAAGCAGCTAACAATATTATAGTTGTTTAGGCTGAACATCATCTGACTCTCATACAGCCAATGTTCAGTCAAACATAAAATGTCAACATCCAATTCTTCAAGAAATAATTCAACTAATAATTCTTTGCCGGAAAAACCTTCTAAATTTTGATGTACTATTCTTAGTTCATGAGGCCTTTCCGTTGTCTTAATGTTCAGTTTAAAACTGCCGTCAAGTCTACAGATTTACCATCACATATTCCTGGTAAATCGGTAGGCGTCTTAAAACTAGGTTTTCGTTTACAATGTAAACTCGTCCAAAAATTAATATTATTTGCTACTAACGTAGCAATCTTACGTCTAGAATATTTTGAAAGATAAATATTATCTTTTGTCAGATCACATTCACCTATGAAATTATTGGTGTCAAAAAACACTAATTTATCACTATAACGACATGTTATATTATGTATCAAAGTATTGAGATAGTGAATGTTTCTATTATTTGTTGGAGACTGGCAACGTATATATGGAAATGCACATAAAATTATTTTGCCTACTTCTAGTTTAGTTAAATAATCCATACAGCTGATTATTTCTTTTTTTCCTATTCTATTACTATTTCCTATCAGTAATACAACAGTAGATTTACTATTTAGTTTGGTTAATTTAATTTTATCTAAAATTTGGGTATAGGTTGCATTCGGGAAGCAGTGATTAACACAATTGTTATCAAGAAGTGTGTCAAGCATGCAACCCATATTGCGACCCATACTATCAGAAAAAACTATTGTATTACATGAAGGTTCCATGAGGTCAACGCAATCAGACACATTATTGCACAAATTACTGTCACAAGGAGAGAGCTCTGGTGTGGGGACACTGATGGTGGGCTGGTTGAGCTGTCTGTCTGTCTGTCATCAGGCTGTATCTCATTCATCGTGATAGCTAGACAATCCAATGTTTTCTAGATGATATATTTATGTTGCCACTTTAACAACAAATACTAAGAACAGAATAAAATAAATATTTAAAGGGGGCTATAATAATAAGTTTTGTATTGTTGACACGAATAGGTGTTTTTAGTTAGATGACAACATTACAGAATCTTGTGCCATCGAAGATGCTTTGTTAAGCAGAAAATAAAATCTTAAGACAGAGTTAGACTGACTCACTGAGAATCAAGCTGCATATAAGAGTATTTATCTATCAGAAGAAAGTACGATAAGGGGCCGCACAAGATAAATAAATCCATGAATTGGTTTGCTGATGTGATTACTTGGCTTCTACAATTTGAACTATTCAATTCAATACATTTATTGCACTCGTATTTTATATCACCACCATTTTTAATTAGGTACAAATGAACCCTGTTGGGTATTGCATAAATAAGATGGAACGGCAAGCGAGCGGGTGTTCTATTCCAAATTGTTTGAAATTTAATTTAATAAGTATTATATAAACGAAATTTTTTGTCATATTCACATTTATGTAATTATTTTATTGCATGTAATTTTTATTTATTTACCATGCACCTTTTTTTTAAGGTTTTCATATTATAATATATTTTGTTTATTAAGCTGTTTTATATACCTGCCTAATTTATGTTGTCTTTAATTTTAAAAATCTTGGAAAATCTTTAGATACCAATTTTTCTTATGCTAGTTGTCTATGAATTTAGGCAAAAAATAAGATAATTTCTTCACTTGATTGTGCAGCAGTGTTATCATACTATCACACCATTAATGTAAAGGTGAAAGTTTGTGATGTGTGTATGTGTGTATGTTTCTTACATCTTTAACTTCGGGTAGACCAATTTTTATAAAATTTGACTCTCTGGATTAACACCTAGGCTACTTTAACCAAGGGTAACACCGCGGGGCGAAGCTATTTACAACATTGGATAAAATCAGGAAGTGGTCAACTATTGGTCATGCCATACTGTTTCCGAAATATAAATATGGCGACCACCCTTTCCATGAGGATGTCGTAAGAAGCGACTAACGGACTAATCGCAAACACCTGGAGTTACAACTGCATTTCCAATGATTATGCCGGTTGGCAGTTAGCGTTAAAAACCACAGCCATTTCCTTGAGTGACCATTTGACATGAACATCATTTACTGGTATGGCTTATATGGTATGGGTATGGTGGTCGCTAGGTAAACCCAACATTCCTCTGTTGTAAACAATGCCTGTGTTATAGAAAAAGTGAGTAGAAAGCCACTTTCTTTATTGTAGGTAATCAATCACGATTCACGACAACAGTGACACCAAAACAGTTGCATGGACTATTTCAATTAAGCTGTTTATTGTTACAAGTGTAACTGTTATCAGATAAGGTGTCTGTATATGATCTTATTACATGCGTTCTATTGCCACATACTTCTGAAATAGACCTAATATTATATTCAGCACTTTAATTTAGAAAGAAAAATTAAATTATTTCAGGTAAAAATTTTTGAAATCTTTTGTTCCTTGTACAATATTTGTCTATTATAATAATAAAATAGAAAAAAGACTAGAATCAAGCAAAATTCTCTGCAATTGTTTACTTGGATGATGAAAACAACCAAACTATTTTACCGCATTATTATTATTCGAATAGCATATTTGGATAGCAATTCCAACTGCAAATATCCTCTATAAAAAGTACCCTTCTAATCGGTTTAATACTGTCGATATTGTCTGATCTTTCCTACAAGTCTGAAGAATATTATTAATTTGTGCTGACGACAAAAACTGATTGGCCAATTTATTACTTCGCTGTACATAAATTTAAATAAATACTATTATTTCGCAGTCATGCCTATGCTGCATAAAATGGTTGAAGGGGCTCGTCGAAGAGTGGAAATAGATACTAAGGTTCCTACTTATATCAACTTTTTAAATCACCGAAATAAAGGTGATGATAAACAAACTCAGTACATACTTTATAGCAGCCCACAATCATTGTGAAATACTTTTAGGATCTCACACGAGGCATCAAATTTTCACGGTTCAAAATTCTAAAAACTAAAAAGTTGAATATTTTCTCAAAGGTTGTGAACTTGGACATCATAGGTGGTGAATTTACAAGGGTGGCAATTTCACCATAATCCCATCCCACTACACTATTAAGTGTCCCGAAAAGGATTAACAATCGTGCAAAGACACTTACTTGGGCTTGGAGTACGGCGACGATGGCGACGTCGGCTTGTGGTTCTTATTGGGCTGCGAGTGCCGGTTAGCGTTGGTATCGAGGCCGCCACCCGGGGAAATCTTGCCGGCGAGTGCGTTCAGCGAGTGTAGCATTGCGGGCGGCGGCCGGTGGTTACCCAGCCTGGTCACGGTGAGGTTCCGACGTCGTCTACAACGAGCCACGGCGCCTTATCTCCTGATAAGAGGCGAGGGGGCACACACGCCCCCCGCCTCATCGCCACCTGACAGTTTTACGCGCACACACACACATTTATGTTCACTGTTTTTTTTTACACTAAGGTCAGCGTCCTGTCCGATTCGGGCATTTATTCATCACTTCGATTTCGATTTATTCAATGTTTTGGAAGTTTGTGTACACTGCTCACTGTTTGGAAGAAACTAAAGTTAAACAATTAAGTTAACTTCCTTGGATGGTTTTTTAAAAAATGGCCTTTGCGATATTCCATGCTGACGTGATAAAAGTACTCAAAAAGTACCAACATTGTATTATAATTTGTATTGAGAATTTATAGTTAAAAATTATAATTCTAAAAAAAAAGAAAAATAGGCGACTTTAAGTAAATAGGAAAGTAGGTACATTTTTTGTTACCTAGCTATGTTTACTTTTTGGTTATATTTTTGAATTAAGATTACATGTATTTTTTTTATTGTTTCCAACAAGTCAAATCAAATCATATTTTCTTAACGTCAAAACTAACGTTTCCTATGGGACTTGTACGAAATACTAAACCGATGACGTTACATTTTCTCGGAGTCAAATAGCGCTCCTAATATCAGTTTTTCTCTAAAATCACAAAATCACGTTAAAAATTGATATATTAACGAAAGCGACAGTATTTTAAGACATTTTTTACTCTTATCAGTACAAAATAAATTATTTTTAGCCGACTTCCAATAAGGAGGAAGTTATCAATTCTTCGCAATCTTCATTTATTTGAAAATACCTGGAACGATTTGAAAATTCTTATTTTGTTTGAAAGGGTATACTTGTCAGGTAGTCTCTTAGAAATTTTATTAAAATTGAGTGTGGAGTTTAGGGGCGAAGTCGATTTTTAGTTTTGAAAAATTATTGACATAAAGTAGTACTTTTTTAAACAACAAATCTAAAAAAAATATTTAACAACAGTACCTATACGGTTTTAACTCAGGAGCAAGACTATCTAAATTAAATATAAACATAAAAAAATATATTTTTTTATATTACTTGTTCAATTGTGACATAAATGTGTCAGCGCCTGTTTAAAATAAATAGCAACCAAACTTTGCGCGTGGTTACGATATTACACAAGCATTATGTGTAGGTGAATAATTTATTTTTTTCTCTATTTATCCCGAAGTTCGACTGGAGAGTGCTGTTAGAATTAAATCTGCCTTTTGTATGATTTGTTAAAGATTTTTTGCATTATTGTAGTAAAAAGAAGACACGAAGTTTGTATTCTTGGCTCATGCATTACCGGCCTAGGCCTGAAGAATAAGAATAAAAATTCATTCCTGGCCACGGTTCAAAACTTGTAATTGCATTTAACTTGTCATCATACAGCCAATTATTATCACATTATAAAAAACGCACTCTTCGAGCATATTTATGAACATGACAACATTTTGATTAAAATGTTGACATAAAATCACATGTCCTTAATTTTTGTGCGAAAGAAATTTGTTTTATTTTTGCGTATAATATGACTGGGCTGTATGGGCTATGTTTCCTTTGCACTTATTGACAATTGAAAATTAAAAAATGCGGGAAGGCAGATTTCAATCAACTACATAAATGTACTTTTTTTTGCAGTAAATATTAATTGCTTTCGGTTAATGTTTGCATAGTTGGTTATTTTTTTCATTATTCCCTCACAATTTATGGAGAAATGCACTATGTAGGAAGATTTCCTGACTCGTAATTTTTGTCAAGGCCCAAAATTCTACTCGTCCAGCAATCTCTTACTTTCCAGCCTCTGCATTAATGTACTCCTAAATAAATAAATAATAACCTCATTCTATTTGGCTAAACAAATAAATCATTTCACGCCATATTATTATCTTTGCATAAGCGTTGTAAGGAACTCATAACACCCCGGCCGTACATTATGGACCCTATTTTGTTATTTATTATTGGCTCCTTGCCAATTATGCGGCGAACCATCATAATGGCAATAATGACTGTCGGAGTTATGTTGAACAAGGTAAACAAACATATTTTCCTTATAACTGGTATAACATTGAAATATAGGTCAATAAATATTGGTATAGATTTATATGATGATATATATGCATTTTGGATTCGGTTGAAGAGTGATTAAATATCCTAAAAACAGCATCAGTTTTAGAGAAAGAGAAGAAACTTATTAAATGATTTTTTAATACCTAGAACATTATTAACAATTTAGAAATTGAATCGGATATAGTTACATACATAAATTCCTGCATAAATATCACACCTTTTTTCCCACAGGGGTTGGCAGTTATTCTTTTAATAGTGGCAATATTTTGATAGCCTGTGTTTATTTTATTTGACGTGGTGGGGTAAGATGAAGTAAAGGCTCACGTGCGCTCTTATCTACACTATAATACTTACCGAAGTAGTCAGTATAGTGCAGTAGTATTTACCCGCTCAATTATATTAATTTACCTTACTTCGGTAATCGAGTGAAGACAACAGAGAGCAAAACACACCAAAACTGTGTATCAAATGCGAAACTCCTTCCTAACTATACTACAGAGATACTCGTCTTTGATGTGCAAATCTAATTTATTCCATTAAAAGCAGTGTGTGTGTTACCGAAGATTAAGTTTGGCGTTACAGGCCTATTGTGGGATCGATCAGAGGCAAATTAAACGTCTTCAATTACTTCGTTAGTACTACAGTTAGAGTGTAATCAATTGGGTATAGCTACATATACAGGGTTACTGGTAAGAAGACTGGATCCTTTCAAGAGGTGATAGTACGGGTCAGTTCAAATAAATTTTACTATTAGGTTTCCTGTATCCTATAAATATTAACACATTGCGAGTTATGCTACTCTTAAGGTTTGTTAATACAAGTCACCTTGGGATCGATACTTATTTTGACCCCTACTATCACCTCCTAAAGTACCAGATCTACTTACCAGTAACCCTATATTTATCATACTTGTAGCCTTACTTAAATATGACCTTTCTCTTCATCTTTTCTGTACTTTGTACTACTAAGTAAAAGTGGGCAGAAACTTTTGTAGGTAATTTTATTTATCGAAAACCGATTTTGTTTGTCTATATTTGTTTTGTTCACTTTATTTTTGTTTTTTTTTAATGGCGTCCGCGGGAGGCCGCAGCCTTTTTAGTAGACTTACAAGCTGTCTATTGTTAAATTGTTTATAACTGTTATGTTGTTGGTACCAAAATAAACAAATTTTAGTTTTTTATTTCTTCTTCCTTAGCCTCGTTTTGAAGATTAAACTAAATAAAACAAAGATGTACAGGCTTTTTTTGCGGAAAAGGTAGAATCTTCAAAAAATATTATCCTGATGACAAAGTATAATATACAAAGATAAAAAGTTTAAACTTTAAGTTATAAAAGGAATTTAAAAAATAAGCTTATTTTATAGTTCACAAACTTAAAACTTGGCGAGAACAAGTAACTATGTTTGAAACAAAAAAGAAATAAAATCCCCGGATTTCAACCTCCAAAGTGCATTTGCAAAAATCTACTTTCTTATAAGCTTATCAAGCTTAAAAATTACATTGTGAAAAAGACTCTCAAAAGTTTCGGAGAAAAGCATAATGAATGCAAATAAACACACGAGTAGTTGGCACGGAACGGGGCCCAGTTTGGCACCCGCCCCGATGGTAAGTATTACTGGGAAAATTATGACTATGAAGTAATGGAATTAATAATACGGTCCATAATGAAATAAACTTTATGTTCTGAACAATACGGTAAATGTTGCAAATTGAAATGAATACTTTATATTTAATGGATTAAGTCATGTATGTCTTTTTAGGTTAAATAAGTTAATAAGGAAATTAAGCTTTTAGCCGGTCTGTTATTTGGGTAAATAACTCATAAATAAAATGAGACGCACAAAGGAAAAGTAATTCTCTTTATTAGAAGAGGTCTTTAGTCTTAAGAACAAGAAGAAAAAAATATTTAACAAAATTTTTAATATTATCTTCTCTAAATGGTTTGGTTTACACGTATGTTTAAGAATGTATAGATATATAATAAAATTATAGTTAAATCTGTTTTGGTTTAATTTTGAACATTAATTAGGATTTGCTATGTCGTCCAAAATTAGCTTTTTTTTCGGCATCATCTGTAGGTTGACTGGTTAGAAAAGCCCCGGCCTTAAGCCCTTCTGATACACTTTTCGTAATAAAGTGAAATAAATAAGTGTGCATGTTCGTTACTTATTCATGTGCGAAAGGCTGGACCAATTTTGATAAAAATTTATATGCAGGAAGCTGACACCTTGGATTAACACATTTGCTATAACACCGCGGGGCGCAGCTAGTAAAAATTTAGGAGCAATCAAGGCATTAACAGACGAGCGACAGTACACCCGTCACCCTGGTTGGCAACGATGGTTGGCGACCTTTGAGATTTGTAACGTGAGGGTACAAAAAACGTGGACAGGGACGCGAGAAGCGACAAACTGTCTCTAGCACGCTGTAGCTCATGTGTCTGAACTTACACGATGATAAATAAGTATTAATGTAAGCGTTGACAGACGAGCGACAGTATGTCAACCAGGCGTCGCCTAACCCTGGTTGGCGGCGATGGCTGGTGACCTGTGAGATTTGTGACGTGAGATTAAAAAACGGCGGGGACAGGGACGCGAGAAGCAACAAACTGTCTCTAGCACGCTGTAGCTCATGTGTCTAAACTTACACGATGTTAAATAAGTATTAATGTAAGCGTTGACAGACGGGCGACAGTATGTCAACCAGGCGTCGCCTAACCCTGGTTGGCGGCGATGGTTGATGACCTGTGAGATTTGTGACGTGAGATTACAAAACAGCGGGGACAGGGACGCGAGAAGCGACGAACTGTCTCTAGCACGCTGTAGCTCATGTGTCTGAACATACATGAAGATAAAGAAGTAATAATGTAAGTGAGCTATTTGTCTTGCCATTCAGCAGCAAGAAATAGAAAATTAGCAAGGCACATAAACACTTCGTTTCAGTTTACAACGTGGAAGGGACATACTCGTAATAAATCAAACCACGGGTTGTACTAAATCTCTATTGTATAATGAAATTAAAATAGCATTAAAAGATTTTTTTTAAATCGGCATTTTCAACTAAAGCGTGCCCAAGCAATTTGTATGAGAATGTCGAGTATTTTTTGTTTTCGACTGTTATTTTATTATCATTATTCTATAGTATTCTAGTATAGCCCGTGGTTTGCTTTATTAGGGGTATGTCCCTTCCACGTTGTATAAATATACCATGCCTTATACAAATTAAGGATTTTAAGTAGAAATATAAAGTATAAAATTATTTATACGAATCTAGAGCCAATATCCGCTCAAACTTTTACTTGGGGTACTTTTCCCAATGTAAATTCCACATATGGAATTGGGTATTTTCCTAAGCCAAAAATAAATTATTTTTTAGTGATAACGCAATAAAACGTCTCAAAATAATTTCATTCGTCTCTGTTTTTGACTCCAAAAATCTATGACGTCATCTGCCTGTATTTCATACAAGATCCCATAGAAACTTTGTTTTGACGTTTAGAAAAAAGTATCTGATTTGACTCGTTGGGAAATAGCGTATTATACTTCAAAATACCGCGAATGAATCAAATATGGCATCCCGATTTCTAAAGACTAAACTTACCAGGATGTGGCTTACCGTTGTGCTCTTCCGGGAATCGAACTTAGTTAATTGAACTTGAGCAAAGTTTGCAGTATATTCAAAGTGAAAACTTTATTTTCTACTTATACCAAATACGAAAATGTGATCATATAACCAACTTTACGAACTGTAACTTTAAATATTTCCACCAAGGAAAATTTGTTATCTGTAGAAGTTCATTACAGCATTAATTTGTGTAAAGCCCAAATGTTTTGAAGCTTCTCGCTTATAATCACGCTAAAAGTGGCCTTTGGGCCTTTGGCCCTGGTATGTCTGTTTAGAGCTGCAAGACCCAAAATGCTCTGTCTGCCCATTAGGTACAAAGACGTGAGAGTAAAGCGGAAACGGCTTTTAACATAATTACTACTTTGCTCTTCAATTTCAATATATAAGGTCCTTACAAAATATACTAAAACTATTTTTAAGAGTGAATTCAGTCCATGATACTGACGAACTTTTCCTAATGAACACGTATCGAAATATGAAAAGTAATTTTTGGCCTCCCATACAAGTTGATCAATCAGTTGATCCGAGTTTGTATGGAAAGCCAAAATTATTATTCATATCTCGACATATTGTTTACTATCACGGACTGAATTCACCCTTAAAATAGTTTCAGTATATTTTGTTAGACCTTATAATATTAAAAATGGTGACATTAAACATGATGAAATAAAACATGACCCACATAAAGTTACACCAATTCATTGCCGTTCACCGTCACTATTATTGTAACATTAAGGTGCTACAAGAATAACTATGTGTGCTCTGTAATATTATAGTATCTTCTAACACAAGCGGAAACCGTACATATGAAGTAAATAATTGAGAGCCTCTAAGTGGGCAATTAGCAGCCACGGACACTCGTGAGGAGTCGTGCATTAGCATTTAGAACTGCTAGGCCCCGAGAGAGATGATGGCACTTGCAGAAAATGAAAAGATCTCTGATGGAGAAATTGGTCGTGTGCCACTTTCATTTTGATTCTATCAGCTTTTGGAGAACCTTTGCCACTATTTAAACAACAGTCTTAGAGATTCTTGTTACAATATTGTTGGCCCTATATAAACAGTTGTTTTAGTTACAATATTGTATTGTATCTTTAAAAAATATTATGTAATAGTATACATATCTACACAAAATTACTATTACTTATTTTTTCTACTCCTCTACTGTTACGTGTCTTTTAAATAGTCACGAACACTATTATAAGAACATTAATTATTTATGATTTTAGGAAAATCTATAGTCTATTCCTCATAACAGCACATGTATCGTTATTTCACCAAAAAGATAATCCTAGAAATAGATCTAGCACTTTTTTTTCATACTGCCAAAATAAGAAAAACGTTTAATTAATGTAATCACTAGGCAGACGTCAATTTCAAAAATATTAAGTTTGCCATATATACCTATTATCTACCAAACATAAATGATGTCAAACATTTTTGTGCGCGACAACCCTTAGTGCGCGAATCCGATTCGCACTTGGCCGGTTTTTGTATAGTTGCAGAAAAAGTATTCTATGCAACGTTGTATAAGTACGTCAAAAAATGCTCGATGGCGTCTTTTTACGATGCTCGCTAAAGCTCGTAACCAGCGCGACTCGAATTTTTTGACTTTCCTTATACAACTGTTGCATAAAATACTATTAAAATGCTGGTGATATCCAGATTTAAGAATAATGATGTCGGCGATAAATTATTTATAATAATCCGGACCGTAAGCGAAAAGCAGTTTTGACCTTCTTTGCTTTTTAGGGTTCCGTACCCAAAGGGTTACGTAAAAACGGGATTCTATTACTAAGACTCCGCTATCTGTCTTTCGAACAAATAATATTAATAATAATTATTTTCGAGCCTAACATGGGAAAGAGATAAAAGTGAAAGAGGATGGGGAGACCTTTGCCCAACAATGGGACAAAAAAGGTTAATGAAAATGAAAAAAACATTTCAGCGTTTGACAGTAGCGTTCACAATTTAATCCTCGTTCCCATTTTACGTGGACGATATTAAAATTTGTATCTGTTCACAAAATAATAAAATCGGGAATTTGTAGTGAAATACAAGAGCTGGTAAATACATTTTTAAAAATGTCATGAAGTAACATGTATTTTTATCAATGTTAGTATTAACTGATTTGTTTGCATTAATCAATAACTTTTGACCATTATACTAGGTACCTTGTTTATTCTTTAGTCGAATAACTATCTCCTACTTTCTTATTTAGGAGGTATTTATTAGAAGAATCGATAAGTAAGTTAAAGTAGTAGGTACTGCGTTTTCTTTGGACCAAATATATAATATAACAAACAGTCAGTCAAATTATTTACAAACTTACCTTTTCCTTTTGATTAAATAAATAAAATGTATGTAAGAATCATCATGATAATACTATTACTAGATGTACATAATATCTATTGGCTACCCTTTGAGCTGTTATAATATCAATTAGTATATGTAACACGATCAAAAAACTTCTCTTATGACCAGTTTTGTCTACCATATGAGGGATAAAGAAGTAAAAATGAAAGTTTACATAGTTTAGTGTGCGTTACTTCAAATGTCTTCTCTATGCGAGAAATACTAAATATATACGAAGGGTAAGTATCGTGGAATTATTATTATCCGCATTGCCCCATTACGTGAACATAAATTGACGGAGGATTTTATTTATTGAGCCAGCCAAATCGGGACCGTCACGAAAGGTTGAGCGTATGCTGAAGTTTTGTTTAATACTCATCCTTTTTTAAAGCTTTTAAAAAACAAGAATTTTGTGAAATTGCACAAAAGATTTCAAGTCACTCATTTTATGCATTCATTGCAAAATTTAACAACTTTACAATTTGATATAGTTTCCGGTTCCGTAGATCAATCCGGCTATTGAAAAGGACGTGTATTGAATGTTTATGCAAATATACTACGCGACTGGAAAGAGAAAAAAAGTCCCTGCTTTCAAAATAGCAAAAGAAAAATCCCGTTTTTCTTAGACAACGTATGGACTAATTAGGAAGGGAATGAGAAAGACTTGCCCTCGAGACATGTCGATGAAGACTGGCCCATAAAACTAAAAAGAAATTCATTATGCATGACAATAGATGGTCATAGATTTACTCCTAACTCTCGCTAGTTATATTTGTAATACGTGGCCAATATTTTTTTTTTATGTTGATTAGACAGATTTTTAAAAAGTATGGTATACGTATTTTATTTTTCTCTCATTAGCAAATAATGACCAAGAAACAGCGTATTTAAATTTCACGTTAAGTCACGATTGGCTACGATCATTAACCAACGGGGACGTAAATCAAACCCACTCCTAAACTTCAAAGCGCTGTAACTTCGTGAATTTGACTACTTTTCCAAACAAAAAAATATAGGTCATTTGTTTTTGAAAAATCTAGTTGACGTACTTATATTAAATAATGTTTGACCCAGTCCGCATCTCTATTCTATACGTATTATCATTAACCGTTTTATTTACTTTAGCTTTGGCCAAGCTAAAATAAATGATGAAAAATGCAAAACTAACGTTCATAGTTACTGCCCTACATAAAGTGTAAGTATACTCCTGTACACACAGACTACCACTGCATAAAGAAAGGTAATTGGCTCAAAAGCTCGACCGCCTTTTATCATAATAGCACATTAGAGACATAATATATACATTAGCGTGATCGAGCGAACCGTTCCAACTATAATAAAAACTGACGGCTATTGTTTACTACTTTTTGGGGTTACTTACTGGGGAAAATAAATAAATCGGAAGTACTGCTGTAGAACTGCGACACAAATTAAAAAGACTTTTAAAATATATTATAATTTTCGATTATTTCATCAAGTACTTATATTCATTTCTACAACATTCTGTTTGAAATAGTATAGGTACTAACGCATCAGTTTACATCTATTTTCGTTAAATATTAAAATGTGCACGGAACTTCTTTTTTGCCGTGTGGTTTCCGGTAGAGTAAAATAGGAACACTTTAAGTCCTCCTGTGGATGTCGGAGAAGACGACTTAGGAAATACAAGCTAAACAAAGCCAACCAGGAAAGTGTAGGGCAAGTCTTCTGGCTGCTATGGCCAAGTATGACTCTGGTAGTACAGACAGGCTCATGCTCCTGCAGTGGAAAATACCTTATGATGACGATGCACGGAACATAATGTAGTATAATACTCTTGTGTATATTTTATGTAGAATATTTATATTCATCACAAAAATAAAAACCACAACTTCCAAAATATTCTTGCTCCAATACGGATGCAAATTGAAAAATAAACGCTTTTAAAGTCAAGGATGAACAGACTTAATTAGAGGAGTTAAGTATAACGATATTACTGGCGGCAACCAAGAAAAAACGATAATAGAAAACATAAATTTGAAGAACATTCATAGAGTAATTAAAACATCCGCAGTCTGAACGAAGCTCTCACTGTGCCGAAGTCAAATAAAAACTTTTATCGCAGAGTCGAGGGCTTTAGCAGACGAGCCGTTTGGATGGTCGGGATTTCTGCTGCCTAAAAAAGTGATATTTAGTGTAAATATTGCCTTCTGAGTGAGCCGGATACCTGGTTTCTTTTTTGCAAATATGATCAATGTTTGTCGAGATATTAGTTGTAATAAAGCAGTTTATTTTATTATTATATGAAAGTTATATTTCTGATTTTCGAAGTTCTTTTATTAAACATACCTCACTTCTAAAAATGAGATTTTTAGCAGTATTAAATGGCGGTATTTTGCGTATTATATACCTTGTTGTGTTGATTGTGACCCCATTTAGGTATATACATATACAATATAGCAATCTACAAAAGAAACCGTTTATTTACAGGGCATTATAGCTTTGTTGTTCCCAACATTTCTAAACAATACGGGCCACCAGAGTGACATTAGATTATCAAGAAATGTTATTCAATACGATTATTACGAGTATAACAATAAAATGTGTCATATAGGTCACGTGCTGGCTTGTGGAATCAACATTGTTTGTTTGTAACATAGCCATAAGTAGCGTAAATGATGCTCATTATGTAAATAAATACTTAATTTACGTAAAAATGCAAGAAGAAATAAATGGACGTGTCAAAAAGGATACTGGGCATGTCCGGACTATGAAAGTTATGACGCGTTATAAAGAGAGAAGATGGAAGATAATGTGCTTACCTGAAAATTAAACGAAAAAAGTACTTAAAGAAGAAGTGTATTTGTTTAACTAGTACAAACTAACCAAGATTTTTTAGTTAACATTATTAATACGTGTCAGATTATATAACATCTAACAAAAGATAGTGAAACTATGTAAAGGGTATATTCACTCCACGACACTGAACAACTTTTTCCCAAGAAACTAATATTGAAATATGAAAACCAATCTGCTTTCCATACAGCTGTTGCTGCTGCTGATTGGTCAATGTGCATGTTGCTGATCAGCTGATTGGTCAGTTTGTATGGAAGGTTTATTATTTTTCAGATTTAGATACATGAAAGTTAGAGAAAGTTCAGTATCATGGACTCATTTCAGCCTTAACCCATTGACCGCCATGGATTCCAGACACAATAGTAAAACAATCAAAGTGTAACAAAAAGTATACACATGGTGCTGAGCGTGTTAAAATACATACATACATACTATCACGTCTTTATCCCTAATGGGGCAGACAGAGCATTTTAGGTCTTGCGGCTCTATGCAGAGCCTAGGGCCGCAAGACTCAAAAGCCACTTTTAGCGTCATGGTGGGCAAGAAGATGGAAAAGCAATCAATACAGTGACGGGTTGCTAGCCGCATCGCCTGTTAAAATGATTCGCATTTTTGCCCATTCCCTCGATCGGCTTTTACGATCTGCGCGGGAAGAGAAGCAGCTGGTACATTCTAAGTTTTTTCGTTTCTCCCAGACCAGCATGGGAGTAAAATTAAGCAGCGTGATAAAATAACTTCAATATATTTTATTACATCTGTTTGAACCCTTAGTAAAGACGGTGAAATCCATGATAAACAAGCCCAAAATAAATTTCATACTCGTAACAATATTAAGGCTGTAAAACTATTAAATAAACACAAATTGCGGAAGCACTTGATGCGGAAGTCGATGGGTGACGAAGTTACGGAGCGCTACTTTGAGCTGCGGATGCTTCCAATTAAACGTCAACGCTACTGGAAGAGATAATAAAGATTTATTTATAAACTAGCTGCGCCCCGCGGTGTTACCCGCGCCTAAAGTAGCCTATGTATTAATGCAGGCTGTCAGCTTCCTGCGTACCAAATTTTATCAATATTCGTCCAGCCGGCTGCGCGAAAGAGTAACAAACATCCATCTATATACTTACAAACTTTCGCGTTTATAATATTAGTAGGAAGTAGTATATAGACATACTCGTTAACACAGAAAAAAATGTGTTTTTATGGACAAAATAGCGCGCTGAACAAAAAGAGAAAGAGAAAGAAAAAACAAAGGGTTTTTATATATAATTATATAAAGTGTAAAAATACGATGAAATTGTTTTACGGGTGTATTCAGTCCAAGTTACTGAACAACTTTCATCGAGGAACATGTGTTGAAAAATAAAAAAATATTTATTTGCTTTCCGTAAAAACTTAGATCAGCTAATCGGTTATAAGAGCACAAAAATATTTTTTCATATTTCGATATATGTTCCTTTGGAAAAGTTGTTTAATGCCATGGATTGAATTCACCTTAAAAATAGTTTCAGAATTTTTTTTATGGTTTTTATTGTATTAAATATTGTTAGTTAAATATTTACGGGAATATTCCTAAAGATTTCAGGGACGCACATCAATCGAGATAGCGGCAATGCGTGAAAGTACTAAAGTTTTGAACAGATAAAACAAATAAATTGTTTCCAGTAGTCTATTTAGACAACAATTCTAATTTTATTAGTTCAGTTCTCTTACTAGTAGGACTGATTTGGTAGATCTGTCTCAGATCATCCTTAAAAAAATTTTAGTCTCCACAACAGGAGCACGACCCTCTCTGTACTTTTTACTAGAGCCATACTTGGCCAGAGCAGACACTCTCCACTCTGGCCAGACGGGATGGAGAGATCTCAATGTTCATAAGCTTTATTTAGCTTGTATTTCCTAAGTCACCTTTGGTTATTAGGCTTGTCTTCTGGGGCATTATCGTTCGATATTTCAATTCAGTAAAGATATTTCCTACAAAACTGAATATAAATATCTAGTGCACATAAGGCTATGTTTGGCCAGCTATGTAAACGAGTATTTCATTAATTTTCATTCGCGCAACTTCAGCCTTGTTCGGCAGTTATTCTGTTTTGAGTTTCAAAGTCGCGGGATTTAGTTGTTCATCGGATGATTTACAGTTCACTGTTCAACTATTCGGCTTGAGATTAAGTTGGTTTATCGACATGTTGTTAATTTTATATTTAGTTAAGAAAGAGTAATTTGTTAAATAATTAAGCTAGGCTTTTACTTTTTCAGTTTAGTTAAATTAAACATTTTATAACATTAAAAGATAAATGAAATATGAAACATGAGGTAGTAAAAACAAACACAGGTAAGAAAAATCCAAACTAAAACGGACTTTGATAAAAAAAATATGAGACCACATGACTATTATGCCCTTTCAAACAAAAACGAATTTTTCTAATAACATAAAAAAGATTCCGACGAAATGATTACCTCCTCCTTTTTTGAAGTCAGTTAAAAATAGCTTTTAACTTCTGCCATTGTAGTGTTAGATACCAACCATAAGCAGAACTAAGAAATTGTTTGTTTTTCGTGTGTAAGTGGCCAACACTGATGTCACATTTTTCTCGCTAACAAAAAGCATCTAACATAGTTTAACAACTGCCAAACAATGATGCCAGCCAGGACCAACGGCTGATACGTGCCCTTTGAAGCACGGAGGAGCTCAAGATAACTGTACGCCACTAAGAAATGGGAATTATAAATTTAAAGGGGGTACATGTAAAAACTGCTGCTTGCATTTTGGAATTATCAGATTTCAACATTAAACTATTGCGAATCGCTTCTATGTAAGTATATAACACTTGTAAAATTGCTATAAAATTTTTGACAAACTGCCTAAAAAGCTTATAAGGGTAGACTAAGCCAGAGTAACAAATAGCCAGAGCTGACTGATAGCCAGAGTTAATCCCTCGAGTAATAAATTTAATTTAATACCTATGTCACTTTCAGTGGCTCAAAATCTCCCATAATTATCCGAACACAGCTGATTTAATACTTATTTTTATACCGTATTACTCCTGAATGTATTGACTTAAAGCCTAACGTTCTTTGGCCGCCTGTCATGTCTTTTAATGTAGGTACATACAAAACAAAATATAAGGAAATTGAGTAGGCTCTTTATTTAATAAGAAATCTCTAACAGCTCCCAAGAGAGGAAAATACAAGAAAATACGAGTAGGTAGTAAACTTTAATATACAAATATTTTAATATAATCATAAGTGAAAAAAATATTGTTAGTGTGTTTGACATAAAAAAACTCAAAAACTACTGATCATATTTTAAAAGGTAATTTACTTATAGATTACTTGCTTACTAGATTAACATAGGCTTTATTTTAACCGACCTCCAAAAAAAGGAGGTTATCAAATCGTAGTGAACTTTTTTTTGTAAGTTCACCGATTTCAGACACGCCGGGACCAATTTGGAAAATTCATTTTTTATAAGAAAGGATATACTTACGAGGTGGTGGATCTTAGGTTTTATTAAAATCGGTTGTGTAGTTTGGGATTCTTTTTTGAGATTTTTGAGTTGAGAATCTTTTACAAGCTGGAGCCAATAATTGGATTGAGCTGTACCAACCCAATATACTTGCGACTGAACGCCATTACCTACCTCGATTAGTTAGAGGCGATTGAAATTAAGAAGCATCCCAATTTTAATCGAGAAAGGCTTCAAGTTATCCGGGACGTGGAATCCAGTGATTCAACTTTTTAAAAAGATAGTGTGCGAACAACAAAAAACAATTGCCGAACACCGTCAGTGTTGTGTGTAAGGACTTATGCAACAAACAACGAAGAAAGAGAGAAGACCGTTGTGGTTACCCTTGACAGCCGAACATTCATCGCAGTTCCTCAGTCGGCCAGCGACCATGGCAGCAGAAGGGTCGTCGAAATATTTGTCAAAAAACGATATTAACCGCGGTAAGTCCCGTAATACTAATAAGATCATTGTATCCTAATGGAGCGAGGAAACATAGCTCACTCATTTTCGGCTGACTTCTAGCTACGAGGCGTAGCCGTGCTAAGAACGTCTACAATCTGCTACTACTACGATACAGTATAAAGCTTGAAAAACCTTTAACATAATTCACGGTAAAAACTTATCTACATATAACATCATCATTGCATCCTGAGGCGGGAGGAAATCATAGGGAACGGAAATTACGTTTCCGCGGCGGCTGTGGGCGACTCATTTGTCGGCTGACTTCCAGCTACGAGCTGTAGCCGTGCTACGATCGTCTACGATCTGCTACAAAGTTCTACAATTCGCTACAATAAATATGCAATTCAACGATAACTCAAACTATGCGTTATACGATCAAAATAAATATCCACACTTTATATAGGAATAGAGGCGCTAACATAAAACATTTATTTTTACCTACTTTTTTGTCTGTGTGAGTTATTTCAATAAAACTGATGCATAAAAACGTGTTTGCATCTGCAGCTAAGTCACGGATGGACACGGATAGACAGACAGACAGTTAAGGCGCAACTATAAGGGTTTCATATCTGGACTACGAAACTTTAGAACGTAATAAACTTCATTTTGCTACAAAAAGTAAAAAAAAGAGTTTTTCTTTATATCTCTTGTTTCATTATATTAGTACAATATGAACATAACAGAGACACATTATGTCCAGAAAAATGCTTGACCCTGTCATGTTCAGAGGAGGCACTACCTCAAACGCTCCGCTTGAGGCGAGCAATATTTCAATAAACACAGATCACATTGAAACAGCTTCGAAATACCGACGTCGTATGCTTTCTTTCAAACAAATATTCGTGCCACGACGTATTTCAATACGTTTCCCAAGTTATTCTTAACCCTAGGGATACGGATAGCTAGGTAACGGTTAACTTAATTCACAAAATGGGATATTTGAAAGAGCTAGCAAAGCGAGCGAAAGCGTTTGTAAACATCTATTTGGCCCTTGGGGTCTTTTTGGCCCTATATAGGCAACCACAGGGGTACAGGATAAATATGTGTACAGACAGCAGCAAAAATGTCTCTTTTATATGATATAGATCTATAACCTCTAAGACGGCACTTGAACGAATTCCTCCCGACTTCAATTGTTTAACTATTGTGTCTGGTATTGGCGCAGCTTGAAGAGATAATGTCGCTTACGAGTTCGTATAGAAGTATAAAATTAACGTTTTACCCTCAACAATACAATATAATCATCATCATCAGGATCGCGCTCCTGCAGTGGAGACTAAAAGATCTCCACTGCAGGAGCGCGATCCTCTCTGTACTACCAGAGCTATACTTGACCAGAGCAGCCAGAGGACTTGGCTTACACTCTGCTCGCTGGCCAGACGGGTTGGAGAGGTCTCATTGATGTTTATAAGCTTTTTCAACTTGTATTCACCTTCTACGATATAAACGGGAGGACTTGGGAGTGGCCCTATTCTACTCTGCTGGAAACCACACGGCAAAATAGGAAGCGGTAGTAAACTTAGATGTAAGTTAACGTAAATTTAACGTAAACGATTGTGCAACAAAAAAATTACGACTATTAGGAGATATTATAAATATCCTATAATAATAAAGATATATTTGAATTTAATTGAATTAGTAAACGCTTTTACTTAGTGATATATTTTTCTTCTGACTGTACAGTCGGAGGCAGATACACCTGAACAACCTGACTTTAAAAAGTCTTGTGGTAGATGGTCACTTTGATCCGAAACGTACAGTATCAGATTGAAGTGAATATGTCGATACGTGTTCTTCTTGACTCTTACACTGGTATTTTTGAAAATATGCGTTCAAGCTATCATATATATTCGATATGACAATTTCAATTTCGAAAAATAATTAATTCAAAAATGAAATATAATAATTATTTTTTGACTCGTTCCTTTGGTATGATTGTAGCCCATATTACCAGGACAATAATGACGAACCGATCGACATCTTATTCCTGAAATTTAGATAAGCGATTCGGATGTTACGGTGGAATAGACATAAATGCCCATATATATAAATACACACATAATCTGCTTAACTCATTACCCTTCCGTTTGGCTTTGTAGGGTAAAAAATAATTTCTACTTCATATTACATCGTAGCGATCGTAGCGTGCTACGGCACATTACTACCAAATCGTAGAACTTTGTAGCAGATCGTAGCACGGCTACAGCTCACAGCTGGAAGTCAGCCGACAAATGAGTCGCCCACAGCCACCTTATAAACTCCCGTAAACTAATAAAAACAGTTGATAAAAAGCGGTTTGAATATTTATATAAAAAGATAAATAATTTAAGGCAAAATGGTAGCCGCAGTGGCCGCATTAGGCAAAAACTCGTTTTGAAAATAGACGGATTATTAATAATACTTTTGAAGGTTATTCATTAAAATAATTTAAAGGTCTTTCTAGAGATTGTTGAAAGTCAAATTTTTAATTATCACAATATTACTAATATTTATATTTACAATTTATAACAAATGAGGGCACTACTTCTGTTACCATTTTGCCTTAAGCCATTTTCGACACGATATGAAGAAGAAGAAGATTATATCTTTTTCACTAAGTCTTAAATGTAGACATAATAATATCAAACATTTTATTATTCAATTTAAATGCTCTGTATACTCTATTATCAGGATCGTAGTAAGTGGAAATCTATAGTCTCTGCCTACCCCCATGGGAAACAGGCGTGAAAATATGTATGTATGTATACCCCATTAGAGAAAAATACGTGAAAGTATAGTGTATGTATTTCAAACTAATGTTTATTTTGTTTCACATTTTACAGTTAAAGTATCTACACAACCAGCTTCAAATAAACTCGCTCCGCGATATCTCTTCCCTTTCACGGCATATTTAGAGAATTAACAAAAGATTTACGGTCAATTAATTATAATAAACTAGGCAGTTAATACACTGGGGTACATTACGAAATTACGAAATGACACTGGCGCGTATAATTTTCACGGCGAAGCGGCGGCGATTTGTCATGCGAATCGTCATAAAATGGAGATGACTAAGTCTAAAACGGAAGATATGTTCTGTACGGAACCATGTAAATCAGTAGCATCATTATCGTCATCACCATCATCATCATCATCATCATCATGATCATATCAGCCACAGTAAGTCCACAGCTGGATGGACATAGGCAGTAATATATTATTATACTATAATAAATTGTCCTGGGTCTTGGATGTTTATCTATATATGTATTTGTTATAAAATATAGTATCGTTGAGTTAGTATCCCATAACACAAGTCTCGAACTTACCTTGGGGCTAACTCAATCAGTGTAATTTGTCCCTATATATTTTTTTTTATTTTTATTTTATTTAATCAGTTGCATACTTAGAACTAATTTAGTACATTACATGGTTAATTACAATTCTACGGGAACATCTTGGATGTTTATCTATTTAAGTATTTGTTATAAAATATAGTGTAGTTGAGTTAGTGTCCCATAGCACAAGTCTTAAACTTACAAACTTAGCTAGCTCAATCAGTGTAATTTGTCCTTTTATATTTATTTATTTATCACATTTTACCGAGATAGAAAATATTTTCTCGAAATTATAAAAGGCGGGATTAAAATTTTATGTGTTCAGTTAGTTCATCATTCATCAAATTTAAATCTCCTTATCTTAGCCGATTTGGCTTGTAAGCGAAACCGATTCCATACCATTTTTACTGAAGAATATTCGCAGTCATCAATTGTCCAAGTCCAAGTTGCGTAAACTTCTTTTGAAAACATGCTGTTGCTCTGTTGACGAAATCTACTTCTAATTTATTAATTCTCAATTTTGAAAAATAATTAAAATTTGTGTTTAGATTTTAAATTATTTTATTTATAATATATTTATGATTTCTATTACACTGCACATTGTTCAACAATTAAAGAAAATGAAATTGAAAATAACAAACTGTCGCAAGACTCACAAGAGTAGTGAGAGAGAGTAAGAAAAAAAGAGAGAGATAGAGAGGCTCACAAATCCTGCTAGTACCTACGGTACTGACTGACGGTAATTTTATAAGTATACAAATACCAACACAATGTAACCAAAAAATGGAACGACAGCCAATAAAGAGGCAACGGGAATAAAGCAAAACGAAGAGACACCTCCCTTCTCAAATCTCCCAGCTCAAGTGTACCAAGTACAGTAGGAGGTTAACTCTGCTTTTTAAACTCGATTTCAAGTCAAACAGCCGAGGTGCGGGCCAGGCTAACTGCTTCCCTCGGTTTACACTTAATTAACTAATATTTACATTGGACGCAGAAACAATTTCAGTTTGAACACCTGCAGGCAATATTGCGGCTTGGAAACCTGCCGCTTTGGGAGCACACGGGCGTATATTACGGGCAGGAACGTCGGCGCCGATATATCACCGCTTTTTGTCTTTTATAAGGCCTCTGAGGACACCCCGTGTGCTGCACGTAATATATTTTTACTTGAATTGGAAGGTTGCGTGAAATAGTGTTTTAAGTGCTCGTATTTTATTCATGTTTAACTTATTGGAGTATACTTAAAAACAAATTGACAGCGTTGTAACTACATAGGTACACCTTTATAAATAATTGTTGATTATTTTTTTAATGCGGTTAATCTAAATAGTATCCCTATATTGCAGTGGGATAAAAAGCCCAGAAAGTAACTAAATTAAAATTCGTAATTTTACAAGTTTATTTTCCAGCTTGATTTAAAACCAACCCGACCCCCATCAGTGGCGGAAATACATATTCCAATTGACGATCTATTATTTGCTAGGTAAATTTAAAAAAGAACCCGACGTTTAAGCGTTAATCCCCAATAAATTTTAAACGGCTTAACCGATTTCCATCAAACATAACTAAGATCCACTTTGCTTTCACGTGAAAACCATATTTTATTATCATTGTACTATAGTGATCTAGTATAGCCCGTGGTTTGATTTATCACGGGCATGTCATTTCCGCATTGTAAATATAGTCAAGGGTTAAAAATACTTATGAATGTTATAATCTTAAAACGACTTCCTCTGTTCAGATTGTACAGCAACTATCTCAGAACGTTCTAATACAAGTAGCGAAGTTACAAAGCAAACTCGCCACTGAAAACTTGGCTACGGGTGCTACGTCGAACCGTCCGGGAGATTTGGACCGTCCCGCTTCGGGGAATAAAAGTTAAATAAATGGACAGGAGGGTGTAGTACACTTGTGTCCAGTGTGTGATAGTCTCAAACGAAATTATCAGAGTACCGATTATGTTATAAAAATAGTATTAAAGTCTGTTTAAGGCGAATACAGCGCAGAAGTGTAGTTCTCATCCCCGTCATCATCATTGGCAGCGTTTCATATCCCACTTGCTAGGAACAGGCCTCTCTCAATGTATGCCAACCATAGCGTTCCTGCGCCTTTCGGACCCGCGACTTTTCTTATGTCATCAACCCATCTAGCTCTCGGACGACCTATACTTATTTTACCATCTAACGGCCACCACTCCGTCAGCACTCTCCTTGGCCTCAGTTGAACGAAATTTATTAATCGACTGATTGTTGTTGTTAATAATTAACATATTGTTTGCCTTGAAGCATTAGATATATCGTTAAATTATTTTATGAACAACTACTGTTACTAATTGATTTAGTTCTTCTAGTTTTAAAACGATTTTTTCCCAAAAGTTACTTTTAGCAGAAAAACACTTGAAAGCTTAGTCCATTGCACCATAAACAAAAGAACTATGGGCGGCCTTACGGCCTTCTTTTATTTACTTTGTAAGAGTCTTGTTGTAGTGTATAAAATATATTGTTATAGTATATGAATAAAAGGAAACGGGAATGTGTAGGTAACACACCTACAGAAAAATGATACAAAGACAATATTATAACATTATTAGCTATTACTAAAAGAGGATTAAAGATTGATTTAAAACCTAACAATGAGGATATTTTACGAGGTCATGGGTAGTTCTTTTTTTTACTTTTCTACAGCAGGCCAGCGGCAGTGGGAATGCACCGACGGATGCCCAAGTTTTAATAAGATTCCTGTCCCCGCACTAGCCGAGTTAGTGCCGTGGCTTACGAAATACCAGCTTTAAATCGAGTATCCTTTAACAGTGCAAGTCTTGGTAACCACCGACAAAGGATGAATATCCTATTTAAGTTTGTAACATAATAAGATAAAAAAAAAAACAGTAATATGATTGACAGAATATTGACATTTTTAATCTTTTGAGCGCCATTTGACCACTTTAGTTGCAAATCAGTCACGTGACTGACACGCCACCGACGACTAAAGTTGTCTAAATTATACTAGTTTTGCTAGGCTTGACATCGGGGGTAAAGTATACAACGACCAGATTAAATAAAAACCATATGAACGAAGCTCACTTGGGTCTTCACGATTGGTCGTTGCGACCAACATACGTATAGTTTATACTTGTCGCAAAATTGGCAGCTGCCTAACCGAAGCTTCTGCGACCAAGGTTGCGGCCACGGTACCGACTGGTCTTAGTCGTCGCCGTCTTGTGCGTGAGGTGCTTTTGAGTTCAATTCTATAATGGTGACAAGTCATTCTCTTTGTTAAACCCCAAACGCATTTGATATCGTAATCGCCCTCTAATTTAGCCGTATCATCCAACTATCGGAAACTTTTTGCCACTCTACTCGCGTCAGCGTATTAAGAATAGTTCCCGGTAAAGAGGGAATCAACTTTTTTTCGCTTCTGTCTTTTCGCAATCAGTTATACGGAGTGTTCTTAATTTCACGATTCTTTGCTATAATTCGAGACTAACTTTATTGATATTTATATTATTTTTTTTTACAGTTAAATTTTATTGGGTAAACTCAAAAGCTAATGCTTTATCTACAATTAAAATTTCGAAAACATAATACTAATAGTAATATTAATATTACAACGAAAAATATTAAATATTTTTCGTATTTTCTGAATTCGTGAATAAATATCCATACAATCATATATTGTCACGCTTAAGCAAGCAGAGCCCAGGGTTGCACAACCTGGCCACTTTTAGCGTAAAGGTGGTCGAAAAGTTGGAAAAGGAATCAAAATAGTGAAAGGTTGTTAGCCGCATCGCCTGTTGATATGATTTGCATTTTCGCCCTTTGCCCATTCCCTTGATTAGCTTTTTACTACCTGCGCAGATAGTAAAGCAGCTGGTACACTCTAAGTCTTTAATTTTCTCCCAAACCAGTACGTAAGAAAATGTAGCCTAGTGACGAATCGAATTATAACGAAAAGTGAATCATCTTGGTTGAGTCGCCACACGACGTTCGATTAGGGCCAACGTGACACTGTAATCGATTCCAAGCCGCCGGCGAGCGACCGCCGAAAATTGATAAAGTTCTACCAACTCTATGACGGGGCCGATAGGTCACGTCAAATCATTTTAATTTCCCTAATAAAATATCCGAACTAGCATTTTCAGCGGTGAATTTCCGAAAATATTACTTTGATTATCTATGTCGTGAAAAGTTTAAGTTATTATAGCGAATAGTTATTTGAGAGTTCAAAACAATCTGTTGGTATAATTTAAAGCTTTGAATAATTTAAAGTGAATGTTAATGAACTTATATTAAGACCTAATTATTAACCCGCTTATATACAAAATGTGGAATAAAGTTAGTACTCTGTTTAATTGATTGTATGCTCATCATAAATAATATTCTAAGAACAGAGAAAATATCGCACCGTTAGTTGACAAATTGTTTCTAGGTTAAAGCACAGATTAAAAATATACATCGTACAAGTAAAACTGTAATAACCAAAAACTGATGAACTAGCTTTGTAAAAGACTTATATCTAGTCATTTTCACATTTATTTATAATAGAAGTATAATAAATATGTAAACAATCAACGTAACAATCATTTAAACATGAGAAATAATTTGGATGTAACTAAAACGTTTGTAACGCTTTCAGTTTTCATTTACTTTGTATTTTTTAATTTCAAATTATTAAATTACCGCGTTTAATTTGAACTTGATACACGACTACACTGTAATGAGTTTTATTTGTCTTTAAAGAATAAAGGAAAGAGCGGAAGGTGCCAAAATTGCCTATAAATTTGAACCGTCCAACATTAAGAAATTAATTAATGCAATTCGAAAGACAAAACGCGTTCGAAGCGTTACGTTCAAAACATATTTCAGACTAGGCCAGTTAAATGACGCAGTTGACACTACGTAGGCGTAAACAAGTAGGCAACTATAACGTCTACGACCACCATTTTACGGGAATATTAAAAGGATAATAATAGAAACAATAGTAGTTTCACAGTTCTATTTTTATTAAAGTCCTATGTAAAAATAAATAATAATAGAATAAAGTATTTGTATAATATTACTCTTTATTCGTTATACTATTTTTAAATGATTTTATATCTTAATACGAGATTACCTAAAATATGACATAAACGTTTGCTACTTCACCCAAATTCCATTAAAAAAGTATCAGTTATAGGTATCTGACACATTGGAAACTAGTCTCCGCTAGTAAATGTCTTCACTCGTCCAATTAACTTGACTAATGTGAATCCTTATAAATCTCTCACGGGCACGGGATACGTATATTAATGGTCACGCCATCAGCGTTTGCAAGCGACCTCCAATTTAAAACTACGAGATTTACAACCAAAGGGATATTTATGTATTCTTTACGGCGAGAAAATTGGTCGTAAATTGGCACCCAAAGCTTTCCTTTAAAATTATTGTAATTAAACAAACCATAATTTTATTCATTTAATAAATACTTATTAATTGAGTATACAAGAGTTTTCTTAAAATTGTCCAAAAGTATACACCAGACGAATAGGTAACAAATGTATTTTTTACGTCGCGTCATTGTAATAAACTCCCAGCTCTAATACGTATTATTATTGACGAATAATACAGTGTGAAAACATACTATAGAAAATATAAAAGACCACCAGTCCCACGATGTCGTTATCGCCTAATGTAAAAACGCTCTTACTCCTTTTAGACTATATCGTAATATTACTAGCGTGTTTATTTACAATAAAGTTTTACGTAAATATATGGACAAAACAATCCTGTTGGTCTTTCATCAACTATTAGGGGATGGCTAGACAAACAAAACCCTACAGGGTGCCCTCAGTAACCTAATAAAAAGACTCACTCTGTGTGTTATGATTAAAGATTTATTGCAAAACTGCTGAATGCCGCCTTAGGGGTTTTCATTAAATTAAAATTTCTACGCTTTTTTCGATCATTAGAAAATTAATTAAGAACGGATGTTTGCAAGTGAGCCTTTGCCTCAACAGGGATGATATTTCACAAACAGGAACGATAACTTAATTAATAATAAAAAGCAGATGATTTTGTAAAATAAATTGTGTAAAGCTACGATGGTAATTTATAAATGCTTTTTTCTTTTCGACAAATAAATTGAGTTCTGTAAACACGGCTTCGTCTCATTTTTTAAATCTTAGTTTCTAGTAGCAACTGAATCAGATTTTTTAAACGTAAATATTATAAATAAAGATGCTAATTGAAAATTTCATATTATTTTTACTTTTATATTTATACGATGCAATTCTTTAAAGAAAACAAAGAAAAATTGGCGTAGCATCAAACACTATCGCAAACTACAAAGGTCAAAACGGTTTTTACTTTTACTTAGTTACGTTGCAAATTTTGCATTCCGAGTACAAGTTATAAGTTGGTGGCCTACAACTTATTTCACTATAAAACCAAATATTTAAAGGCCTATACAACAATACCCCAGACGATACACCAGAGATTTTTTTTTCAAGATTTTATTTTTTGACTTTTTCGACATGAGTGTACATACTTTTACCAAATCACATCTTTCTAGGCGTCTGAGTAAAACCGCGGGCAGACAGACAGACAGACAAACATGGTGAAACTGTAAGGGATAAGTTTACTACGGAACCCTAAAAATATATTAAGTGTATTTTAAAAAATAAACTATTTACATATTATACTTTAACTTTTCAATTTTAGTATGAATCTGATACGGATTCACATAGCTTCATTAAAGTGGCATAGCATCAAACAGTGTTGCAAACTACAAACTCGATCCAAAGCGAATCGTGACTCGGAGTGGGGAATCGTTTCTCACTCTATAGGGAATCAACATGACCCGACCACTCGACGTGTTCCAACAAAATTGTAATTAATACCGCTATTGAACTAACGAGGTACAGTCGCGGGTAAATCCACTCGGGCGCGGGTGCTTAAAACAATGATCTGTACTTCCTGGCCCCAGGGGCCGCGTTTGGACCCAATGTTTGTAGTTTGTGTGCATGACGTGTGTTTCGACTAGATATTTTCGACAAAATGTTTTTAGACGGGTCCATTCCGCGAAGGTTGGATATTTGCGACAAAAAAAAAATGTTTATATGGCACATAACTTACGTATCCATATCCGTTTTTAGTTATAGATAGGTATTTTAGATTTACCATGTCTCGCGCTGGGGGCACGTCAACTGATATAAAGTCTCGCGGTGAAAGGGTTACTAGCTCAAGTTAAAGGTTGTTATTGTCATTGGTCTATCCTTACTTCCTTACTAATGTTAAAAATGCGAAAGCGAGTTTGTATTTTTGTTTGTTACCGCTTTAATATAAATATAGAAATTTAATATGGATATAGATTGATACCCAGGAAAGGACATAGGATATTTATTCCAAAATTCCCACGGGCACTGCTAGTATTGATATTTCGGTCTTCTCTCTTATTTTTATCTATCTTTATACACTGCAGGTGTTTCTGTTTTATTATTTTTCTTCCTAGACGTGATGACTAGATAACAGAAAGTAAACTCATTGCTTCGTGACAGACAAAATGTGTTAACATTTTTATAAACCAGTTTGTGATGAATGCTAACTCGATTGTTCATTCAACATCACAATAGGATATTTTACCGTGTATGTCTTTGGTTAATATTTTATATAAAACAAAAACTACCATTGAAAATAAATATTTTATGGAAAACAGCAAGAAAATTGGTTAATTAATGAAGTAGTAATAAGCATTTCAAATATAAGAGTCGAAGCGTGGTAGGGACGTTCCACTGTCTTTTGTACGCTCGAGGCCTCATAGCGTGACGTTAAGAGTACTGTACGTGCATTCTTTTTCTGTTACTTGACAGTTTCCCCTTCCATTCGATTTTAAAGGCTTATAACTTAACTATTTCTTGACAGATTAAAAAAACTTTTTTGTTTTCGGTTGCGAATTATGTTACTTATTGATATGAATGATAAAAATCATTTAGTAAGTAGGACAATTGTAAAAAAAACATTTCGGCTGCTAGAGTTAGACGCGGTACAGAAAGTAGCGATGAGTATCTACTTTATTGCAGCTCGTTACATGAATGCTGGTATTAATTGCCGCCGGCCCCGGCCAGCGAAAGATTAACGGTGGCTTGTTTGTTCCTATCACGTGTTTTGCGCGCGAGCTAAATGCTTAAATGTCAGGATGGAGAAATTGAATTGTTTCCTTCGAAATCACCATTATTTTATCAAATTGTTTTTAGAAAAATATAATAGTTTATAGTTTACATATTTGTAAACTTTTCACGTGTTTTGCACGCGAGCTAAATGCTTAAATGTCAAGATGGAGAAATTGAATTGTTTCCTTCCAAATCACCATTATTTTATTAAATTGTTTTTAGAAAAATAAAATAGTTTATAGTTTACATATTTGTAAACTTTTTAAATGACTTTGAAGAGGAAAATCTGTATTTGTTTTGTTCCTATCACGTGTTTTGCGCGCGAGCTTAATGCTTAAATGTCAGGATGGACAAGTTGAATTGTTTCCTTCGAAATCGCCATTATTTTATCAAATTGTTATTAGAAAAATATAAAAGTTTATAGTTTACATACTTGTAAACTTTTTAAATGACTTCAAAGAGGAAAATCTGTATTTGTTTTGTTCCTCTCACGTGTTTTGCACGCGAGCTAAATGCTCAAATGTTAGGATGGAGAAATTGAATTGTTTCCTTCAAAATCACCATTATTTTATCAAGTTGTTATTAGAAAAATATAAAAGCTTATTGTTTTGGGTTCTTGGATTTGTTAACTTTTTGAATGAATTCAAAAATCTGAATTCATTTTGTTCCTATCACGTTTTGCGCACAAGCTACATGATGGAATGTCAGGATGGAGACATTGAATTGTTTCCTTAGAAATTACCATTACTTTAACAAATGGGTAGAATGACACAGGATTTTAGAAAAATATGATAGCTTATTGTTATAGGTATCTAAAGTTAATAAATATTATAATTCGTCTCAGAATAGCGACTGTCGCTTAATTAACTGTATGGCGGTCAACGCTTGTCTTCCGCTTTTGCCGTTTGCGTCGTACGAGGCACGCAGTTGATGTCAACTGCGGCCTGAACGGGCGAGCGTAGCGGCGGCCATATAAGACATTAGCTTTGTTTTCAAATGATTGAAGATTGACTTTTAAATTGGTTTTGAAAAGCAAAATCTGTAATTATTCGTTGTTCCTATTACGTTTAAGAAAAATCGAAATTTTTAAAATTTTATGTAAACAAAAACAGTTAATTGTATGTTCTAAAACAATAACTTCTTATATTATTACTAAGCATACAATATTAAAGATAGTGAAGTACAAATAGAGCTGGGATGATATTTTTATTTCAAGACTTATTTCCGTATATATCTTTTAAAAAACCTATCCACCCGAGGCTGGTAATTGATATTCTATTACACGGCAACAACTGTACAAGACGCTTGCGATAGTATAAGAGGTTTTTTTCCGGTCAAATGAATGGAATTTTAATTACGGCGCCTTTAATTAAGGAAAGATGCTCCACGGACGCTCCGCTCTTTGCTTCCATCTTTTTTCCTAATTCCTTGGCAGCTTCTACCCTTTCATGTACAATTAACGATTAAAATTTTGACTTTTGTGCTCGGGGATTCAAGATGATTATAATTTGTTTTGACAATTATTGCTTTTAAGAGCGGTTGTAATTTTCCTAATTGCTGTTTGAGTTATCGTTCATTTGTTTTCACTTTGTGTTAATTTGTCAAAGTAAATAGTAAAGTTAAGAAAAAAATATGTATTTACACCACATTAACACCACCACCACAGCAATGATATATCCAGCTTTCATCTTTCAACAAAGTAAATTTTAAGTACAATTTTTTATATACTTTGTCAAATATATTTGCTGGACAGATATATCCGTATTGCAGATTTCGAGTGGTGTCTTAAAAAATATATGTTCGTTATATTCGTTAAACACATAATTGTATGAATAAGGTACGAAACGATATAAAATGATTTTTATCCTAATCCATAAAGTTTTACTCCATTTTCTTATTGCTAAACTAGCCGAAGGCCGCGACTTTGTTCGCGTGGACTTTATGACTCCGGAAAATGCTCTTCAGGCTGAACAACTTTTGCTTAAGCGTCTTTTTTATATTAAGTTTATACTTCTGCTTATAGTTCTACATCAAATTATACCTTGTATGTTGCCCCGGCCTAACAGCTATACAACAAAAAAGTTTTATTCAAACCCGTCTAGTGTTTAAGGAGATTAGAGTGTACAAACAGGCAGTTTTTTTAAAATTCTTACTCTATTAAACCAACCCGAATTTTTTTTTTTTGAAAAATATTCAATGCATATTTTCTTTAACTTTTTATTATAAAATGCATAGATTGTGAGTCTCTAATCTCTATTCTGAAAACGAACTATACCAAAAGTATATTTAAAACAGCCGATAGAGTCCGTCGATTACGCCACCGATTGAAACCCCGCGTCCTCGGATAGTGCTCGTTAGTATAATGGTGGTATTAATTGCCGGACGCAGTCAGCCTGAGATTAACGACTGCTCCCACGGGCAGATATAGTGATAGCACACCACCGAAGCATCTTACTTTCTGCGTCTGTGCGTAACTGGCACACAATGATAGACACAACTTCTGTACTCAAGCGATCGATAGCTACCGAGATCGACATATTTAACTTTATAACTGTCAAACTATGTTAGATAAAAAAAATTTCAAAACTGAAAACTTAACTCTCCCCGAGCTAATAAATATATAATAAATATATAGGGAAAAATTACACTGATTGAGCTAGCCCCAAAGTAAGTTCGAGACTTGTGTTATGGGATACTAACTCAACGATACTATATTTTATAACAAATACATATATAGATAAACATTTAAGACCCAGGACAATTTGAAAAAGGCCATTTTCCAACTTGCCCTGACCGGGAATCGAACCCGGGACCTCTGGATGGCGGACTAGCATTGTGACCACTGCGCCACGGAGGTCGTCATAGGTCGGAACTACACGACCGAATTGGCACCGAGGGTCGTCATTTTACTATAGGTATGGTTTACTAAAGCAATCCTCCTCCGTGTGTCGCACGGAAGGCACGTATAAGTCGTTGGTCCCGGTTGTCATAATTGTATTCATTATATCATCGTAGTCGTTAAGCTATGTCAGATGCAGTGCAGTTTGTTACCGCTTTTTCTGCACTAGCGCTTTGGAAGCGGTAGTAAACTTAGCTGTAAGTAACCTTTTGACGTCAACAATTGTACAACAAAACAATGACGATTATTAAGGGGAACCCATCACTTTATCGCAATTAACTTCAACAATTTTCATTCCCCATAAAACTATTCGCAAATCTTTTAATATAATATTTAACAAATCCTAAAATCTGTTGACATCGAAATTACATTTACTCGATTATTCGTTATTTACAAACTCAGTCTATCGTTATTTCTTTTCATATTTTATGTATTTTATCGAAATAACGTAATATCAAAGTTTTGTTACCCATAATTTTGTTTCCACGTAAGTTTCAGTTTGCAAAATAGTTGAAACGACTGCTAGGAAACTTCTATCCATTTTCCTAGGTAAGGGCAAACCTATAGGTTAGGTTATGTTAGAACTGCGACCAACATACGCACGAGCCGGGCGAGTGAAGCGAGTTATTATGTGTACCTTTACATATTGAAACATGTTTTTATGAACAGTTTTATCGATAACTTAATACTTTATGAAATGTTAGTTCGATATACCGTTTTTCTATAAAAGAAAACCATTTTAAAATATATATTTTTTAAATTGTGTTGTTATAATATGAAACTGCGATGATAAACTATTCGTTTTATTAAGAAAAATATGTATTAAAAATCGTGGAATAGTTTTCTGGAAAATGAAATTCGATGTCGAAAAAATCTGTATTCTAATAGACACCCATTATTAAGGGATATCATAAATATCCTATGATAATAAAGGTATATTTGAATTTGAAAAAAATATGAATTTGCCTTTAAGCTGCTTGAAAAATCTGACAAAAGTGTGGACACTTACATACACGAAAAACAAAAACAAGGTAAGGTAATGATTGAGTACAAATCATAATGGTAGTACGTTAGTAACATTTTCGTCAAGCCACAATTAAAGTTACAATATTTCGCAAGGGTTACAAAATAAGAGGTCTCATGAAGAGCTAGGGTTAGTCGTGTAGTGGCACTTCCTTTGGCAAGAGGTGAAGCACCCTACGGCGTGTGACGAGTCTCGATGACTACACTATACAGTACAAGTACCAGTAACCGTTCAGGCTGGCTTTATTGAAACGTGAGGTGGTATATTAAACTAGCTGTGCCCGTGGGTTTCGCTCCCGTGGGAATTTAAGGATAAAAACTATCCTATGTCCTTCCCTGAGTATCAAACTATATCCATATCAAATTTCATCTAAATAGGTTTAGTTGTTGAAGCGTGAAGTGGTAATAAACAAACTAACGAACAAACAACAGATGTACAAACTCACTTTCACATTTATAATATCAGTAGGAAAGTAGGAATAGTAGGAATAGGAATAGTAGGAATATATAATATATATTATTAGTAGGAAGTAGGATATATTACACCCATTTCTAAAGTGCTGCATTTATAAATCAAAAGGAGGCTTAGAGCTATTCGAGTCGCCCCAATCGAAGGCTAATAATGTATGTAGCGGTACTAATCGTTCATTGTATGTCGGCTGAATGGACATTCCGTTTAATTTATTCTATTTAATACAGAATCAATAAAAAAGATACAATTTATTTTAAGATTTTAGCTGCCTTTTATTAATTCTATAACCCTTCAAATGTCGTACGCCCGGAGCGGGCGTCTGATGTATTGTTTTAATATTGTGTCTGCTATGACGACGTTTAATAGGTAATTAATTAAAAAAAAACAAGATTTTATTTTGTTAATGAACTTACAAGTTTAAAGTGCTCCTCAAGACAAATTAAAGGAACTCAAACGCAATGGGGTTGCGTTATTTCATTACAGAGTTCCTACGGCCACCTTCCAGCTTCATCATCAGATCAGCTCCAGTCATCATAATATTGCATTGTCAGGTGATATACGTACGAATGCGCGCAAAATTTCAGTTTCAGGAAAGTGGGCCAAATCCTACTTGAGTGAGTTTGTATATTTGTTTGTTAACACTTCACGCTTATTTCAGTTTCAGGAAAGTGGGCCAAATCCTACTTGAGTGAGTTTGTATATTTGTTTCTTACCACTTCACGCTTAATCTACTGAACCGATTTGGATGAAATTTTGTACAGATATAGTATGAGAGTCGGGGAAGGACATAAGGTACTCTTTATCCCGAAATTTTCACGGGGAGCGTAGCTCGTGGGCACAGCTAGTTCCCAATAATTTGCAAGATTTGATAACAGACGGACAGACAGACAGACAACGAGATGAAGTCACACTAATATCATAAAGGTAAAATTTGTGAGTGTGTGTAGTTTGTTACTTCTTTACGCGCAAACGGCTGGAACAATTTTGATAAATTTTGGTATTCAGGAAGCTGACACCCTGGCTAACATATAGGCTACTTCAATCATGGGTAATACCATAGGGCGTAGCTAGTTAAAAATAAAAGCTTGCAATAAATGAAATTGTACGGAATTTTCAATCAGTTCTAGGTCTAAACTTATTCAATACTTTGCTAAATTCCTCTTACATAAAATTAGGTCAAGCTCATTCCTAAGCAATTTAAATTTTACTCTGTGACATAGACGAGCGTAATTATTTTACCCGGGACAAGGGCAAACAGTTTCACTTACAAAGTAAATGCAAGCGCTTTAAGACGTCGAGGGAGATGTCAAAGAAATTTCTTTGAAAATTTTTCATTAGTTACATGAGGCCTAACATATTTATAAGGCGCTCTTAATATCAAAGGTAACTTTCGCATTCTTTTTATTCCCCAACTGTTTACATTACAAACTTGAGGCAACGAACCCAGAAAAAAGAAAACAAGTTGTTTTTTCTACTCCTCACATTATGCAGATTCGTCCTCCCGAATTACTTTTTTAAGCAATAAACGGACTGGGATGTCGTATAAAAATCTTCGCCTGGAGGAATGGAGCATAGCCAGGGTGTGGTCCAAGCGATAGCAGACATATAAACGTTAATGGTTTAAACCTAGTAACAAAGTTAGTCGGCGTTTTATAATAAGACGGTTAGAGTTTCCTTCGTATTTAGAACTATCAAACGTTTCATCATCATCCTAACGTGACGACCTCCGTAGCCTAATGGTCAACACGCTAGACTGCTAATCCAGAGGTTCTAAATTCGATCTTCAGTCGGGGCAAGTTGGAAAACGGCCTTTTTCAAATTTTCCTGTTTCTTGGGTAGCTCAGTCAGTGTGATCTGTCTCTATATATTTATTCATTTTCTTATTTATAATCATTATCAGAAGTATACTGCTGGACATACATAGGCCTTCTATAAACATTTTCTAAGACGGCCAATCAGAAGCGGCATCCAATATTTTTCTTAACTATCAACTTTTTATTAATTATTTACATATTTTTCTTAACCTATTTAAATCATACAAATGTTTCGTCCCGTCCCGCGAAAGAACAAGTCAAAATATATTTTACTTCAATAGGGTAAGCAACGAAACGATTTTATGAATACAAGTTTGTATTCATAAAATCGTTTCGTTGTGTTATGTTATATGTTTTTATATATATATCGGAACAACAAACAGTTACAAAATACAATGTTAACAACTCTTCAGGCTAAATAGGCTTATTTAAATATGCCTATTTAGTATTGTTGTAAGCAACGCTATTCACATGTTATACAAGTCATACTTTTGTGTATAATTTTGTTGGCTTGCTTCTGTTTATAATATTAACATGCCCTAAAAGCAGTATTTTAACCAACTCCAAAAAAGGAAGAGGTGATAAATTGTAATCTTTTTTATATACGTTTACCGATTATTCGAATACTCCTAGACCGATCTGGAAAACTATTCTGTTGTTTGAAAGGGTATACTTGTCAAGTGATGGGTTAGTAGGATATCGACTATAACGCAAAATATCATCAAAATCGGTTGTGTAGTTTGGGTTTCAAGTCGGTTTTTTGGTTTTGAATAATTTTTGATGAACATTATATCTTGGCTATTATTTGTTTAAAAATTCGATCGAACTTTAGAAGGCCTGGAAGTAAAACCTAAGATGATTTTTGACCACAATCATGGCCATTGTAATTCGTAGGCCTAGAAGTATTGTTCAGGGCTTACTAATTACAATTATATTATAATACACAAAGACATCTTTTAAACACAATCATGGTAATTGGAATAAGAAGGCCCAGAAGCACAACTAGCAAAGTCATCTTTTAAACACACTCATGACCATTGGAAACAGATAATGAAAATACAATCTTCAACTGTTCCTTTTGACATCTTTCGTAAGAAATCTTCAAATTGTACCAGCCGTCTTCCAAAAGGCGGGACAGTGATAATGGTTATGGTAAAAGTTCTCCGTTTTAACGGTCGTATTCTGTAGCGAGCGCGAAACGGCTGCGACTCGGCTCGACAATTTGTACCCAACGACTTTGGTACAGTCGCGGTGTTATGACGAGCGGTAGCGGGAGCGATAAGCGGCGTATATCTCTCACTAGTACAGTCGGCTAACGAGATACCTGGGCCGGCTATCTACGTATTTTGAATTACTCTTAAACTCATAATAATACTAACATGAAAATGTATATTCAAAAAGATTTTTGACGCAGTCTTTCAGTCAGAAAACAGTTTCTCGGGCGTCATGCGGGCTGCAAGCAGCCCGCGGTTTTTCGTGCAGCTGTTGAGGTAGGATTAATAACATGTCCAGTTTAGAAAATGGGTAAGAATTGCAGTCGGTCGAGGAAACATAAAAAATGTGTGGCTATCTTGGATCCAAAATCTAATCCAGTTTTGAGTTTCGCGGGGTGTTTTAACTTCACATGCAAAAATTCAGACCCCTACAAAGTCCCAGTGAGACGTTATAAACGAAATAAGTTTAATTTTCAAAAATAAAGATGCTACCGTGGATTCTAAAATAAATTCAAATTTGGATCTTTTGACTATTGTTTTCTCGCATACTGTTTTACCTTTGGATTTATCCACGATTTCGCTCCCGCTTATGACCATAAACATTACAGATTGGGTGTTATGGCGCGCGTCAATCGCGAGTTTTCACTTCTTGCAAGTTCGAAATGTTTGCTGCCAGAGTCGTAAACTAGATTAACGTGTAATTGCGGGCGGAAGCTGGACAAGTGACTTTATTGAGTGATGAGTTGGCAAGTTGAGACGGTAATAGCCTCGCTTGTGCGGCCCTTCGTGTAAAAGCTTTCGATAAATAAATGAATAAATGAATTATTTATTTTAGTCTGATTTTACACACAAATTTGCGTATTTAAAGTTGCGTTCATTTAGAATAGAAGAATAATTGAAATCTATATATACATTTTGAATTTAAAAATAAAAGCTTAATTTGTATAGGGAAAAAATCTAAGGATTACTTTCAAATATACGAGAGCATGATATATATACGTATTTAACAAAACTCAGCACAAATAATATAACAAAACAAATTGAAACTAAACTCAAAAAATATAAAATCTCATCTATAAATAATAAATATATATAAAACAAATTATGGGAATTAACATTATATTTCTCTAGCTTTTATATAGTTATATCATATGACATAACATCTATTCTCGATTATACCTATATAAGAAATATATTCAGTTATATCTTAATCCATTTATCACGGACACCTTATTATATTACAATTGAAAGGAGAGAAAGCAATACGAAAAACAAGGGAAGTAAGACAAATGATACGGATTGAGTTCAATTTGCTTGTTGATCGACTCCCGTCTCGGTTCAATCTGCATTGTTCGTTTTTTCGCGAGTTAATCGCCTCTGGCTGTGGCGCCCTACGCTATGGCTTAATTCACACAGGAACGGCAGTGGTTGGTAACGCAATTTCATTTATAAACATATTTACCTTCATTTATCTTGCGCATTGTTACAGTACATAGGATTAACTATATTAATTGCAAGGTGTTAGATATAGTAAAAATATCAAAATCACTGTTTGGAAATGCGGGGAAAATTTTCTAAATGATGAAAAACTAAAATGTCGAAAGTCTCGACTCATGACTTGTACATAATAAATAACACGTCTGTTTCCCACAGGGGCAGGCAGAGACTATGGACCTCCACTTGCTACGATTCTGACAAACCTCTTTAGCTGTATCTAACTCATCAATCTCTTCATACATGTCCTTTGGTTTTGAAACTATCAACTTTTAAAAGGCAATAGGCGTGACAACGAATCGATTTTGCCACATCTAGCACCTCGTAATGGATGTATGATGATGATAGTCGGCTTAATAGTAATCTTGTATTTTATTAAAACAAAATAAAAGACTCGCGACCGTTCACAACTGCCAGCGAAAGCTATTCTATGCATTACATAAATAGCAATAAAGATGACTATGGTTTGTTAATAAAGTAAGTTGCCTGCCGCTCCCATTCCGATGTGAATTAAGCCTAACGATTGATCTGGGCGTCTTTCTATTTGTCGCTAAGAATTTTGGCTCTTTGTGAATTTCCATTCTTTATTCGAGTTAATATTATGACTTGGGGCGAGTTTCTGGTGAAGTTGAGTGAAGCTGTCTTTTAAAACCAATTAGATTTTGTTATTGACTCGTGGATAGAGATAACGCTACACATCTATAGCTCCGCACCGAACGGTTTTCATTCAATCTTGTCCTTAATTACGCTTCATCCTTTTATCCTGAATAGTTGTCGGCAAATATTTTGCTCCCAGTCCACCTGCTTATATTGGAATACTAGCTTTAACCCGTGACTTCGTTAGCGTAGAAGTCGAAATTGGTTCTAATATGATTTTTAATTGGTTTGTTCCTTATTAATTTTGTTATAGCACATGAATTACTATGTTTAAATATTTGAATACTTATAAAATGTATCAACCTTTATTATAGTGTAGGGATTTAAAGGCCTAGCAGAAACGGCGAACATTGTTCCTAAGCATACTCGTACGCTTCGAACAATATTCATACCATGGTCAAGGTCTGTTGTTTTGATTTTAAAATTATAGATATAGCTTGCCCTGTTTGTTGATTTTTGTTTAGGTCAACAAAAGGTCTTGCCGTGTGGTTTCCGGCAGAGTAGAATAGAGCCACTCCAAGACCTCCCGTGGATGTCGTAGAAGGCGACGTAGGGAATACAAGCTAAACAAAGCTTATAAACATCAATGAGACCTCTCCAACCCGTCTGGCCAGCGTAGAGAGGCCAAGACCTCTGGCAGCTCTGGCCAAGGCTGCTCGCGTAGTACAGAGAGGGTCGTGCTGCTGCGGGGGTGACAAAAAGACATGATGGTGATGATGATGATGTTTGGATCAAATCTTGCGAGTCAAAGTTGAGTCACTTCCCGGTTTCCGATTGAGATGAAATCTTGTATGCTAATGTAAATATGACAATGCATTATTAGTGTAGTAATAAAGTAGTAGTGTGTAATAAAGTGACAAGAAGATCTGATAATGGTGCCGGAAGGTGGCCATAGGAACCCTGTAATAAAACAATGCAACCCTATCGAGTTTAGGCTTTTTACATTTGTCTTGAGACTTAGGACTCACAATAAAAGCTAGTACGAAAAAATAATAAAAACTTATTTGTTAAAATCTTAGTACAGTTTGTACTCTTTAAGGTATAATCTATCGGATCCGTATAATCGGTAGCGCTTGGTTTGCTCAACAAAACAACGATTAATATTGCAGTTAAACTAACGACTGGTATTTAACTACTTTGTTTACTGAGGCGCATAGCTTTTAGATGAGTTTTCAAGACAAAGCTGCTTAAATGCCAACGATACAAAATGGTTCATTTATTAAGTATTCCTGGCATTTATTTTGAGTGGAATAACATTAAGTCACGTCAAATTTCTTTATGTTCGTGGATACTTAAAGGTTAGTTTCTTCTTATAATTTTTTGTATGATATTTTAAAAGTTACTAACAAAGGAGCGGTAAAAAGTACCCGTAACCCAAGGATGTATGAAGAGATTGATGAGTGTAGATGAAGCAAAAGAGGTTTGTCAGGATCGTAGCAAGTAGAGGTCCATAGTTTCTGCCTACCCCTGTAGGAAACAGGCGTATGTTTACAAGTAATATAAGCCATGTATGTTTACAAGTTACTTTATAGTATATATATGTATATTTATTTTCCACCATGTGTGCAAGTCATCATTCCAGCTACAGATCGAGCTCAGAACCTCTGGAGTGATGAATTGAAACCAATACACTAAGGAGGTCGTCATAGCAAACGGCACATTCAATACTTTATCATTATTCTCAAACCCGCATTCGATTTTCTTTGTCTCAAAGACTATCAGTCTTCAAACTTAACAGCTCGTCTTTTATGCCACAACCTATAATAAAATTACAGCATAATGTAATCAAAATAGCGTGTTTTGGAACTGGCGTCGTCCCGTTCCGTCCCGTCTGGGGGCATGTCTCGAACGGGGTTAAACGCAGGCACGGCAACGTTACAAAAATGTAAATCACTTCTCTTTGTAACATAACCGCGATATTTATGTCCGACTCCCACGGAGAATTGAGATTTATGAGGCCAAGAATTTCGAATTTAAGTGCTGCGTAATAAGGAATGACGTTAGGATGTTCCAGGAAGGGTGTTGTTGAAAAGGCTCCACCCTTATTTGCTCTGGTTATTTTTTGTTTTGAAAAATATGTCATTTGTGAAACTCTCAAGTCTTTTCAACCGACTTCCATAAGGAGGTGGTTATCAATGCGCTGCGATTTTTTTGTTTGAAAAGGCATTCTTGTAAGGTGGTCCTATAGAAATTTTACCAAAATCGGTTGTGTTGTTGGGAGTTAGGTCGGTTTTTAAAGAAAAGTTAAGTCAATATTTCGTTTGATGTTTGTTTGGCGTATTATACCTAAGTGTGTATGCATTTGAGTCTTTTGTTTTTGATTATCTTTTAAATCTATTCAAATGAAAATGTTATTTTTTTATAGGAAAATTCTTTTTTTTTTTGTTCGAAAGTGGTTTCATGAAAATTTTATCGAAATTGGTAGTGTAGTCTGGTGTTGAAGTCGGTCTTTAATTTTTGGAAATCATATTTAAATCACACCAGAGGGAAATTAAACTAAAGCATCTATTATAGAATAAATGTACTCCAAATATCTATGCTACAGAAGCTACATGAATTCCTGCTACATTTGAATATTGACAGTATCGGACTCAACGTACAAATAGGCATCGGTCACCGAAACGTGATCGGGCCCAAATTAGGCCGTCCTTAGTGCGCCTCTGTGCGGGTCGGCTTTGGGGTAAACGACCTATATTTACCGTAAAATTGTGTTTCAAAGATTTACAAAAATGTATGTGGTGATTATGGATAAAAAGTTAAGTTGTAGGAACTCCACCTATTCCCGCTCAGTAAAGGTGAGTTCCCACGTGAAATCTGTACAGTAGAGGACGTAGAGCAAGAGATCGACAAGGGTAAATAAATTTATTTATAACTAACGGCTTACCCCGGCTTCGTATGGAAATTTAACAAAAATCAAAAATTTTAATTTTTCAAACACACACACACACACACACTCAAATACACCCTTCCTCCTTTAATTCTTAACATTTCTTTCTTCCTTGTGTACCCCAATGGTGCCTACAATCGTATCGCATATCACGGCGCTGCCCAGCCAGCCGAGCGGGATGAGTGGCGCCCTCGCGACTTTTTTACTTAGCGTTCCGATTACACTCTGCACTTCTGTAGACGTGACCTTCCCATTTTAGGTTTGAGGCAATCCATCCCACATTAAAACATTGAAATTAACATACTTTTGTATTTGAATCTTACGAAGTAAACAGTGATCTATGGGAAAACTTCCTCTTAACAGGAATTGAACAGCTTTAATCGCAAGCATTATTTAAACAATAAAAATGTACATTTTACGCTTTTTACTGTCTTTATACTGACATCACCGATGTGGGCCATAAAACTGCCAATTTGAAGTGGGATTGGGCGGGTCATGTTAGCAGAATGCCCCTTGAAAATGGGCTAACAAGATACTTCGTGGTTACCAAAAAACGGTCGGCTTTGCAGGAGTAGGCCTAGCAAGCGTTGGTGGATTGGTCAGAAGCAGCTAAAGATAATGCTAGAGATAAATGAAGAAAAATGGGAGAGACTTTTGAACAGCAGTCCTACTGCTGGGCAAAGGTAAACCAGTAAACCAGTAAAGGTTATTAAAAAAATACTGATTTGGTACACTTTTATAATATATCATATAAGGTACTTATGACACTATTAGTATAGAGACAGCGCATACAATGACCAAAGGAAAAGCAAAGTATCATACGCAATACACTAAGCCGTCTAGGACAACATTCTCGCGGAACTCCAAGCTAAATCAAACAAACATACCCAGTCGACAGGCAACACGTTGTTCCATGCATTCATAAACGTGACACAGCGGGTTATAAAAAACCACCTGTCGCATTAACTACGGGTTAATGTACGTGCCACTTGATTTGTGAACACGCGAACTTTATAACTAGTTTACAGAACGTAACGTCATTAGAGGAAGTTAGCATCAATAGGGTATAATAAAAACATCCCATGACACGCAAGTGGCAATATTTATAAGAGGATATATCCACGGCAGTGGCGAAATTTTACCACCAATTTTTTTATTTTTAATACCTGCCCAATTACTGCATCAATAGGGTATAATAAAAACATCCCATGGCAAGTGCGGACTTTGATAAGAGGATACCTACGGCGGTGGCGAAAATTTTTACAGTCTATATACATATCCAATTACTGCATCAATAGGGTATAATTAAAACATCCCATTGCACGCAAGTGGCTACATTTATAAGAGGATATATCCACGGCGGTGGCAAAATTTTTACAGTCTAAATATCTATATATAACTACTGCTACTACTCTGCTACCACTGTAACCATTGCTATCTAAATATCTATATATAACTACTGCTACTACTCTGCTACCACTGTGACTATTGCTATCTAAATATCTATATATAACTACTGCTACTACTCTGTTACCACTGTGACTATTGCTAAGCTCCCGTTACTTTAACTGACTGACTGGAATGACTTCCTAACCTAACATGGTTTGGAGAGACCAGAGTCATAAACAATAAACTGCAATTAAGAATGTAGCTAGCTGCACTGGCGCATGCAACGAGCCGAAGGATAATACCGTATGTTAGAGTTATATGTACATGAATATCTTGGTTAACTACTTTCCAGATAGCTTTGTTCTGGTCATCCTTTTAATATTTTGCTGTCAGTATTGGTTTCTGCTTGAAAACATTGCATACAGATATCAAGAAATATTCAATTCAATTTAGAATTTAAGTTGCTGCAATATCGAGTGTATTGAATAGTAAATAAATATTTTTTTAACTTTATTACACAAATTGTAACAGGCGGACTAAAGGCCCAAGGCCTTTTCTACCCGTAAACTTATAGATGATGCTAATACAAGCTAATTTTGGATAACTTGGCACATTCTAATTTAACTTTCATAGCTTATTATTAAATGTGTTCCTAAAATAGATTTATCAAAAAAATATTTAAAGTTACATGTGTTACTGGTTGTTGAATACATCTGAATCACACTATAATTATAAAAGCAAAAAATTATGAGTTTGTGTGTGTTTTTTTGTTACTTTCTCACGCACCATCGGTTGGACCAATTCTGACAAAATTTGGTATGCAAGAAGCTGGCATCCTGGATAAACACATAGGCTTGGATTAACACTTTTTCCGCCCGTAACACCGCGAGGCGCAGGTAATAGTTTTATCCATCAAGAAGGTTCTTTAAAGCAGTTATTTGATGTAGCTACAGTCGTAACTTTTTCCGCCCGTAACACCGCGGGGTGCATGTAATAGTTTTATTCATCTAGAAGGTCCTTTAAAGCAGTTATTTGATGTAGCTACAGTCTAACTTTTTCCGCCCGTAACACCGCGGGGCGCAGGTAATAGTTTTATTCATCTAGAAGGTTCTTCAAAGCTCGGTTATTTGATGTAGCTACAATCTAACATAGTTCCAAGAGGTCAAGTCATAGACAATATAATACAATTGACCACGTAACTGGCTACACTGGCACTGGCAGGTGGAACGAGGCGAATGCTAATTGCGTGTGTTCCAGTGACCAGTTTATGAAAATCGTTCTTGAAATTGTAAGTAGTTATAGCTAAAACATTTAATAAACTATACAATAAAATTAAGAAGCTATAAATAAAATGAATATCTTGGTTGAAAACGGGCAGTTTTTGCAGTAATTTTGTTAAAAGCATTGACCTCTGTTTGAAATCATAGTTATGGCTCTAACATTTCAGGAACAATAAAATTGAGCATTTAACTGGCTACAATGACAGATGCAACGAGGTGAAAGCTAATAGCGTTTCCTCCAGTTACCAGTATAGGAAGATCTTTCTTGAAATCGTTCTGGATAGCTTTTGTAGTAATTTTTTTAAAGGGTTCATATCTGATTGAAATCTTTGTTATGGCTTAAAGATTTCATGAGCAATATAATTCAATTGCCCATGTAAAAAGCTCCAACTGACGGGTGCAACTATGTGAATGCTAATAGCGTGTGTTCTAGTTACCAGTATATGAATATCTTGGTTGAAAAAGTACTGTGCAGCTTTTGTTGTAATTTTGTTAAAAGCATTGACCTCTGCTTGAAATCATAGTTATGACTCGAACATTTCAGGAACAATACAATAAAATTGAGCATGTAACTGGCTGCAATGGCAGATGCAACGAGGCGAATGCTAATAGCGTGTGTTCCACGTTGCCAGTATATGAATATCTTGGTTTAAAACGTTCTGGGTGGCTTTTGTAGTTGAAAGCATTGACCTCTGCTTAAAATCATAGTTATGGTTCAAACATTTTATGAACAATAAACAATGCAATTGAGCATGTAACTGCATTGGTTGCACTGGTGGGTACAACGTGGCAAATGATTATAGCATGTGTTTTGGTAATATATAAAGTGAATTATTATGAATAAATATTAATTAGTAATAAAAGTAAGTTTTTGTCATGTTACCTGTTAGTGTAACTAAAAATATTTTATTCATAATTAGACTCTGTTATCTTGACGCATTGACATTTCTTTCTTGTAGGGATTGAAACTTTTAATTTATCGACTATCAAAATATCGATGGTTGTTAATTGTACTTGAGTTGTATTTTATTTTACTGACAACGACTCAGAGATAATCACTACTAACTGATAAAATAATGGGTTAGCTAAAAGCCATAAAAATACGGGTGTTCGTCAGATGACTAGTCATAAGTTTGCCACAATATTTACTAAAACCTGAATACAATTCGTCCATGTAACTAATTATGTAAAGGGTTTTGTTGAGTATGAAAAGTTGAAAACAATAAGTCGATAAATTAAAAGTTTCATTTTCTACTAAAATGTGACGTCATTGCGACAAGCGACAATAGCAGACATTAAATTATGTGCTGTAAATAGTGATGTGCCAATGAGAAATTCGAAGGTTCTTCCCTTAAAAAATTCCGGAAACTTTCAACTATTCTCGAGAACTTTCGCTGAAAAATTTCCTTTAGGATTTCTTTGCGAGAAATTTCTCGGAAATTATTCAAACCGTTTCGAACTTTTCTCGAAATTTTCAAAAACGGCATATCACTAGTTGTGTATCGTTGTATTGAGGGAAGCATATTTGTTAACCTCATTATAAAATAAGTTAAATGTTACAAAGGATTTACTTAGATGAATATAAATGATATGAGTAGTTCTAGTCCAAATGTGCATGTAGCTGCTAATAGCTGCATGTCGGGTGCAGCGAGTCGACACGAAATAATAGCGCTTTTGGAGCAGATGCCTTATTCAATGTGTCTTCATAGTACTTGTGTTTCTGTGATTATTTAACTTTTAAAACGTACTATGGAAAGGGCTATGTTCGGTGTTTCTCTACGTGATCGAATCAGAAATGAGGAAATTCGTAGGAGAATTAAGTCACTGACATAGCCTAGCTCGTTGAAATGGCAGTGGGCGGGACACATAGCGCGACTGACCGATGGCCCATGGGGCAAAAAGGTTCTCGAATTGCGACCACGTAGAGGCAAGCGAAGCGTAGGACACCCACCCACAAGGTGGTCTGACGACCTAACCAAGGTCGCTGGAAGGCGCTGGATGCAAGTTGCTCTAGATCGGTAATTTTGGAAATCTTTGGGAGAGGCCTATGTCCAGCAGAGGACGTTATGCGGCTGAAATGATGATGTTGATTTAATTTTTCAAAACTTAAAACCGAATTCACCCCCGAACCCCGACCACCTGACAAGTATACCTTTTTTAACAAAAAATAATTTTTCAGATCGGTCCTGGCGTTTTCGAGTAATCGGTGAACATACATAAATTTTTTTATTGAAGATCGCGACGCGTTATTCAGTACCTCCTTTTTTAGAACTCGGTTAAAAAGGGTTGTTCTTCATATATCTGTACTTATATTATTGTATTAGTGCATGAATAGTATAGTATATGAATATAATAGAGACAGTTTAGCGCTTAAGGCCATGATTACAGTAAATGGTAAAAACTCGTTGCAGGGAACGCTGCTATACTTAGGTTGGATTTAACCAAACATTTATTCTAAGAATAACGCTTACTCTCAGATAGTAATGTCAAATTTGCATGGAGTTTTGACATTACTATCGGAGAGTAAGCGTTAATTTACAATAAAAGTTTTGTTAAATCCAGCCTTAGACTCGATTTCACCAAACAAGAATAAATTTTATTCCAGAGAATTACGGCATTTATGCTCAGGTTAAACTATTTTTACGTTTCACCATAGACTTATACTAGGTTATACGGCTATTCTCGAGTAAATCACTACTCCGCCAATTTCCATGGAGTATTGAGCTTATACCATGGATTAGATTTCAATATGGCGGCCTGAGTGTAACAGCCAATACAATTCCATGGTAACAGCTGACTCTTTGACAGCTATTTACCGAGGCAAACAAGATGAATACAAGAAATAAACAATGACGACTACGATGTAGTAAAATAAATTCTATGTCTATGGATGATATAGATTTTGTTAAAAAGTGTTGTCAATATTTTTAAAATATTGACGGGTTATATGTCAATATTTTAAAAATATTGAAATACCCAAAAGAAAAATACGCAGTAAACATAACTTAATATGAGAGAAGCGGACGATTTATTTTAGGTGGTTTATCACAGTCGTTCTGAAATCATTTAGATTTGTTCCGAATCACAGAATAACTATGCGAGAGTAAATTTACTCTCGTGTAGAGTGGTGAAATGTAAACGAAGTAATCCTAGACTAAATTCTAGGTATAAAGTTATACCAAGGATAGTTATTCTGGAATAAAGTTCTATTTGGTGAAATCGACTCTTAATCTGTAATTAAGTGATGACAAATTATTAATTATTCTAGTACGGCTCGGTGGTCCGGCGGGAGTGCGCATTACTAGCGCTTTCACAAGTAAAGCGACACCGGGCGTGGTCCGCACATGGATGGGTGATCTCACAAGTGGCATAAAAATTTCTTGAGCCGTGTTTCGGAAGGCACGTATTAGCCGTTGGTTCCGGCTGTTATCGATGTATGGATATATATATATATATATATTGTATTGTTCTATATATCTACCTATATTGTATTGTTGAGGGTATCCCGTCCATTTGAAATCATAAGGGTTTTATTTAAAGGTTTATTCAACTTTAAGTCCGTAGCAGCCTACGACGTAGACATCTGCTACAGCGTAGGCGTCTGCTACGTCTATTTTTAAATTTACTTTTAAATTGTAATGGCTTTTAAAAAATATTTAAAGAATCAAATTATGGAATAATTTCTTTATATATAAATAGATTTACAGCTAAACAAAGCTTATAAACATCAATGAGACGTCTCCAATCCGTCTGGCCAGTGTAGGCCAAATTTTTTGGCTGCTCTAGCCAAGTATGGCCCTGGTAGTATAGATAAGGTCATGCTCGTGCAGTGAAACAAAAAAGACCAGATGATGATGATGATTATAGAGTATTGTTGAGGGTAACACGTTAATTTTATACTTCTATCCGAACTCGTAAGCGACTTTATAGATTTATACAACTTTAGTCCATAGCATGCTCCCATGCTGGTCTGGGAGAAATAAAAAAACTTAGAATGTACCAGCTGCTTCTCTTCCCACGCAGATCGTAAAAGCCGATCGAGGGAATGGGCAAAAATGCAAATCATGTTAACAGGCGATGCGGCTAGCAACCCATCACTGTATTGATTGCTTTTCCATCTTCTCGCCCACCATGACGCTAAAAGTGGCTTTTGGGTCTTGCGGCCCTGGGCTCTGCATAGAACCGCAAGACCCAAAATGCTCTGTCTGCCCCATTAGGGATAAAGACGTGATAGTATGTATGTATGTATGTATGTAGTCCATAGCAGCCAACGAGTACGACGTAAACATCTGTTGATTCTGTCTACGTCTATTTTTAAATTCAATTTAAAAAGTTGTAACGGGTAATAATGAAGTATTTAAGGAATCGAATCATTTAATAATGTGTCTAATTATGTCTGTATGTATTAAATATCAAGAACCTTTCTGTACTGACAAAAAAATTACGTTTCTAATTGTGTGGGTAATGGTGCTAAGCGCACAGTAGATATGGTTGAGCTGGACCTTCATATGTCATTTATTTTTTCACAATACTCATTCTTTTAAAATTGCAACAAATAAACTAACAAGTGCGTTTTTCACCCAGTCTATAAAAAAATCGTAATTTAGCGCGGGGCAGTTACACGTTCAGAGTCAGTTCATTATTAATTTTATCGCAACTACTTTATTAAGGGGAAGCATGAATTTTTCGTGAAACTTTTCTAAGCTACAAACAGTAGTTCGGAAAATAGTTTGAAGGGTTATTTAGGGCTTGATTGAAACACAATTCTCCGTTTCCTTTCAAATGATTTATTTCAAATGGGAGCAGGAAAATTTATATATCCCCTTAATAGCGGTTTGTAGTCTGTATAGAGTTATTATAATATGTTGGCAAAGTCACAGATTTCTATTTTTTGCAGCACATGGTTAGATTATGTATTTTATATCACTTATCTATTCACTCTGCATCTATGTATGATATCCAGTTCCCTAGATCAGCTCTTACCATCTGCGCGAAAGAAAAGCAGCTGGTACATTCTCCCAAACCAGCATGGGAAGGCCATGTATGAAACTAGATTTCTTCCATGCTAGTATGGGAGAAAAGAAAAAACTTAGAATGTACCAGCTGCTTGTCTTCCCGGGCAGATCGTAAGAGCGGATCGAGGGAATGGGCAAAAAATCGAATCATGTTAATAGGCGATGCGGCTAGTGGGTTGCTAGCCGCATCGCCTATTAACATGATTCGATCACTATTTTGATTCCTTCATCCACCTTCTTGCCCTCATCAAGCTAAAAGTGGCCTATAAGTCTTGCAGCCCTGGGCTCTATTTGCTTAGAGCCGCATGACTCAAAATACTCTGTCTGCCCCATTAGGGATAAAGACGTGATAGTATGTATGTATTTATGTACGAGAAAGTTCCAAAAAAATGTAAAGAATTTGTCCTATACGACCTTTGATTAAAGTTTATATCACAAAAAAGAACTTGTTATAACTTAATGCGATAAAAAACTAACTAAATTTCACAAAAAAATCACAAAGCTCTTTTGTTCTTTGAATATTTTAGGATAATTGTAATCTTTGAATTTTTATCGAGCCTTTCAAAGACATTTTAGGACTAAGTATCTGCTATGGAATTTAAGCATTCAACGACCCATTTGACTTTTACTTGTTCGCAACAAAATTCACGAACGAGTCTCTTTTTTAATCTATTGGATATTTTAGTACAAATGTTCAATTAACAGCTCGTATCTGTTGTTTAAATGTTTCAAATTATTGCTTTTATTGAAGTGCTACAGACTAGAAGATATATTGTTGGAATTTATTAGTGTGTAAGGTGTTATTTATTGTTTCTCATTAAGAGAATAGATGATTTGTCTCTCATTAAGAGAATAGATTCCCAACCTAGAGTTTTAATATAAATAAGTAATATCTAGTGCCGTGTGGTATCCGGCAGAGTAGAATATTACCACTCCAAGTCTTACCGTGGATGTCGTAGAAGGCGACTTAGGAATAACAAGCTAAACAAAGCTTATAAAGAGCATTCTTCCATGCTGGTCTGGGAGAAGAGAAAAAAAATAGAATGTACCAGCTGCTTCTCTTCCCGCGCAGATCCTTAAAGCTGATCGAGGAAATGGGCAAGATTTGAATCATGGTAATAGGCGATGCGGCTAGCAACCCATCACTATTTCGATTCCTTTCCATCTTAATGCCCACCATCACGATGAGCGTGGCCTTTGGGTCTTACGGCCCTGGGCTCTGCCTGCCCCGTCAGGGATATAGACGTGAAAATGTATCTGTATCTGTATAAGTAATATCTAAAATAATATGAAAAACCTTTCTTAACATTTGAACACTGGACGGATTTTTTTAGGTTATTGCCCCAAGTTGAATCAGCAAAACTTTGCAGTCTTGTCAAAAAGCTAAACACTGGAGTGAAAGCAGTCATTACAATCTGCAGTGGAATCGCAACATAAGCGTCTGCGTCCAATTTGCCAATTCGACAATTCTAAATTCCCTATTCAACATTTTGCGTTGGATTGCGAATATAATACTCGAATCATATATTTTTGAGGATCATGTGACTCGTCAAACTATTAGCACTCGTTTATTTAGACTTTTTTTACTAAACAAACACGCTAGAATGTTTAGCAGAAAAATTAAACAACATCATGAACAATATGGGTGCAAAAAAAATGTAGCAACTTCAATCTTTGACACTGCAACTGCTGAATACATCATAGCAAAATATAAAAAAAATAACATTTAATGAAATAAACAAGTTTCGTATGTTTATTCTAATCGTTTGAGTACCTAAATTTTTTAATTAAAATATTTGTTAAAATCAAATCGAAATGTAAGGGATATAAGATCAGAATTGATTTTTATTATATAATTATTTATTTTCATTATTTGTATTTTTAATATTTTTTAAAATTAATGCTCTAAATATTATTAGTTTTTTTTTTTATAGAAATAGCACATAAGCATTCTTTTTAATAAACTTAACAACGTATTAATAAAGAATTTTTTTTTTCTATAATGTTAATTATTGAACAGGAGAAATATTTTAAGCTTTTGTTACATATTTGTAAGAGTTAGTACTTACAAATAAATTAACAAAGTATGTTTCTGCCAAAGTATCAAAATAGGTACCGTAGCCGTACGGTGCATTTTATAGAGGAGATCACACTGCATATAATGCCTTATTTACGCGGTCCGTTATCAGGGAACACAGCTGAGTGCGTCCGGAACTTAGTAAAGAGCGCCCAAATTCGTATTTGGGTACCAGTTGGTTCCCTGCAAGGTTTTGATTTACGATTTGATCAGCTATTTATAGCCAGTGCTGAGTTATGTAAGTACTAGTTCTTTTCTTTTGTATTAAACATGAAAATATAACTTAAAGTATAAAAGTATATAAATAATAATACATACTTCTTTTTTACAATCTTGAGTAGTATCTCCTAAGCCTATGGATAAAATATTACTTGTCTTGAAATCTATGGATTTATAGGCGTTGTGAGTACGAACATAAATTATGGTGGCCGGTGCTAAACGAATAATTGATGCTACAAATGGGGCTCTCGGAAGCTAAGCAAATTAATTACCCACGTGCTAGGGATACTACGTCGGATATATACCTATAGATAATAGGGATGTAGGCTACAAAGATATAACGATAATGTTTAAACTGAAAAGGATCTACCGGTTCTGAATTACAGACGGCCAAACTGAGCTGAACAGAGCTAAACATTTTTCGATATACGTAACCATTTGGTCAAACGAAAATCAGAAATATTCTTCTAGGGTAACTTACCTAAAGGATAAAAACGGAACCATATTACTAAGCCTCCACTGTCCGTCCGTTTGCATGTCTGTCTATCCTTCACGTTTTAGCCACCTTAATTATTTTATAAAAAATATTGATAGCAAGAAATATTGCTAGCTAATCATCTATTTAGGAGAAATCCTGAGGCCTTGACTACAACTATATATGCTTAATCAAAAGCTCTCCTTGCTACGCGTCGCTGATAAGGCTAAAGTCATCATCATCATCATCATCATCATCATCATCATCATCACCATCATCATCATCATTCGAGCGTACTCCCTTGCTTCTGTGGCGATAGCGCTTTTTTTTTTTGAGCCCGGAGTGCGTTACCCAATTTGACGAGTTTACAAGTTTTTACGCAGAGCGACTGCCGTCAGACCTCCGCATACCAAAGGGTTAGGCCAGAACCAATCCTTGGAAAGGTTTAAGCAAACGCTTGATGGCGTTCGAAACTCCCAGCTTTACGTGCCTTTCGTTTTAACTTTCTTTTCTGGTTCCGGGTGATTTATGCCTGCAGTATCCTTACCAGACCGGAAAAAACAATTTTTCCCAAAGTATGCTTCCCCATGGGATTCGATCTACGACCTTCGCGTCACAAGACGAATACTTGTCATTATAATATACATTTACAATGTGATTTTGCATTATTATGATAGAAAAACTGATATTAGGAGCGCTATTTGAATCCAAAAAACTCTGACGTCATCTGCCTGTATTTCATACAAATGCCATAGAGAATGTTTGTTTTGACGTTTAAAAAAGTATCTAGTCTTGTTAGAAAATAGCGAAATAGGTAATATTGTTTCGGTCAACCCTACAAAGCAAAGCAAATTAATTAAACACGTGCACCGGGGTGTCTCTGGTCGTGTTTTGTCACAAAAATGCACACAAATTTTGCAGTTTCCTTGTTTTAATTTAAAGTAGTGCCTACCGGGGATCGTGCGCATTTTAAATAGGTTATACACATTTTTAAATAATTCGTGTAGTTTTGAAAATTAGCACAGTTATAATTTGTGGTGTCTAGATGAATATACTAAAAGTTCTTTAGCGTGGGGCTAGCACAGTTATTTGTGGTATTTAGATAGATGAACATACTAAAAATCCTCAAGGGTGGGGTGTGTCCTGGTGTAGGGGGAGAAGGTAACTTTTTCAGATTTTTGCTCATATCGCGAATATCTTTAGGCATAGCGTTTTGATTACTGCTGATATGATTATTTCCTACAAATTTGTTACTATTTATTTTTACCTTACGATCAATACTTTAGGAGCTACAGGGTGTTAAAGTTAACAAGGAGGTAATTATTTGTTGAAACTAAAAACCAACTTCAACAATGAACTGATTTTGATAGAATTTCTAACCACCACCCTGACAGGAATGCCGTTTCAAACAAAAAAGAATTTTCTAAATTAGTTCTGGCATCTTTGAGTCATCAGGGAACATAAATATATAATATTTTTTTTAAACCAGAAACTATTAAATATGCTAATATTTACCAATAACGGTCAATGAAATTACTAGTAGGAAAACAAGATTTATTCTTAAGATAACATAATACCTCTATAATAACATAATAATCTGTTCTGCTCCCCAAAGGTGAAGTAGGAGACAACTCAATGCCATGCATTTCATTAAGTTGTACCTTTTGTACTATACTTTTACTTTTCCGGTTCCGGTCTCCGTACTTTAAACATCACTTTTGTGTCACTCCTAAAAATAATCGTGTTTAAAAATAATAAAAAGCCGTTTAGCAACTATCAATAACACTATTCAAGACAAGAATCCGTCAAGAAGACACAGAGTTATTGGATCCTGTTTATCCCACGAGATTTGCTTCACAATCTACAAGTAAAAATCTACAGCAGAAAGTGAGGTTAGTTCCAATTGTTAAGAAAAAGCAATATCCAAAATAATTTAAAGAACAATAACTTCATCTTTTTGGCGGTACATTCACATTCCAATAAACTGACAGTTGACTTAGACAACTGACAGGTGACAGACCATCACAAAGTTGCCACTGTAAAAATATTTTCTACCAAATAACGTTCCGTTTCATCCAGTCAGAATACGCAGAGGGATATTTTGGTAGAAAATGGAAGACCAACTTCAACTCTTATTCGATAAAATGAAAATAGAGCTTGAAAATCAAACGAAGTCAATAACAGAGTCTATCACAAACACGATTATGAAAAAAATGGAAGAAAAACTGCAGCCCATTATAACAGAAAATAAAAACTTAAAAACAAAAGTAGAAAAGTTAGAAGAAGTACTAGAATATATGAAAAGGGAAAAGAAAAACAACAATATTATCATATTTGGCTTGAAAGAGGAGGAAAAATCTACAGCTCAAATTCTAGACAAAATAAAGAAAGCTTTTATGAACGATTTAGGTATAAACTTAGAGGACTGTGATATAAACAAAGTATACCGTCTTGGAAAAATAAGCAAAGAAGATAAACCTAGGCCAGTTCTCTTGTCCTTCGTTAGTGCATGGAAGAAAAGTGAAATAATGAAAAATAAAAAGAACTTAAAAGACTTGTACTTAAAAGATGATTTCTCAAAAGAAGTTATGGAAAAAAGGAAAGAACTGCTTCCAAAATTAGAAGAGGAAAGAAAGAAGGGAAATATTGCATACCTCAAGTACGATCAACTGGTTATAAAAGAAAAAACAAGCAATGAAAAACGAAAGAGGGAACTGTCTTCATCGCCACAATCTGACATTCAGCCAAGAAAACAAGTTACACGAACTTCGAATGACAACAAGACCAATGCCTTTGATTTAATGAGAAGTAGATCTAATTCTCTTTCTAACTATACAACTAACAAGAAACAATAGCAACCAATAAATGGTAACCGGAAAACTAAACAAAACATAGAAAAAAGCAAAACCGAAAAACAAAATCCTCCCCCAAGTCGACTGGTCATCGAGGGGGAAAATGACCGCGACCCTCTAAGTGGGAAAAACGAAGCAAAAAACACATATAATGTAACAACGTCGAACATATACATAGCGGCCCTGAACACAAGATCATTGCGAACACCTGAAAATCTAACTGAGTTAGAGCTAGCTATGGAGAACGTCAAATGGGACATAATTGGAATTAGTGAAATGAGAAGACTGGGTGAAAGTATTGAAGACCACAATGGCAAGTATATTCTGCACTACATCGGTGAGACACCGGGATTATATGGTGTGGGCTTTCTAGTAAAAAAGGAATTGTCAGATAAAATAGAAGAAATTAGAGGAATCAATGAAAGAATAGCACTCCTTAACATTAAACTGCCTGCTTATAGAAATAAAGAAGAAATGTGGACCATAATCCAAGCATACTCACCAACTGAACCCAGAAAAAAAGAAGATTACATAAAAATAGACAAATTTTATCAAGATCTACAATCAGCGGTACAAGGTTCATATAAAAATCTTATTGTGATGGGAGATTTTAATGGTCAGATAGGAGTCTGTAGAGAAGGAGAGGAATATACATTAGGAAAACATGGGTATGGCAAAAGGAGTAAAAACGGAAAAAGATTAGTCGCATTTGCATTAAAAAACAAGCTGAGTATTTTAAATAGTTTCTTTAAGAAAAAGAACTCGAAAAAATGGACGTGGATATCACCCGACGGCAAGCTCAAGAACGAAATCGATTATATCATGACCAATAACCGAAAACTATTTAATGATGTAAGTGTGATAAACCAGCTTAATTTCAACACAGACCACAGAATGATAAGAACATCCTTGTCAGGTAAACAAGTAAAAAAGAGTAGACACTTCCAACATAATACTCACAAAATCACCCTCGCTGCTTTTGCGAACAAAGACGTTCTCCTTGATAATCTCAGTAGCGCTATCAACGGAAATACAGGACTAAAATATATTCCAACTCAGGAACGATACGACAGCTTAATACGTATACTTAAAACAGAAGTCAAAGAAATAAACAAACAAACTGAAAATACGGTATCCTTAAAAACAAAACAATTGATTAATGAGAGAAAAGAACTCATAGAACAAAGAAAAAACAAAAATAAACAAACACGCCATCAGATATCTGCACTAAGCAAAAAAAATAAACGAACAATTAAGAAAAGACAGAAAGATGAAAAGACACACAACTATAAAAAAGTTTATTGAAAAGAATGGAGCAATAACTAAAGCTTTTAAAGAATTGAACAAAAAGAAAATATGGATGCCAAAAATAAAAACCAAACATGGAAGCTCTACAAGTAAAAGACAAGAGATACTCAAAATTGCCACAGACTACTATAGAACACTATACCAAAAACAAACGAATAGACCAGAAGAAAACCATCAGCCTTCAACAGAATCAGAACCAGTGCCACCAATACTTGAGGTAGAAATTATAAATGCAATAAATACACAAAAACTTGACAAAGCGCCGGGACCAGATAAAATATCTAACGAGCTACTAAAATGTACATTACCGGTCATAGCCCCTACACTAACTAACATATTCAATGACATCTTATCAACTGAAAGTATTCCAAAAGATTGGACTAAATCAACTATAATATTGATCCACAAAAAAGGAGACAAAGGAGATATGAGCAACTACAGACCTATAAGTCTAATGTCAAACATATACAAGACATTTTCAAAAATAATATTATCAAGAATTGCTGTCACGCTAGATGAAAACCAACCTAAAGAACAGGCTGGTTTCCGAAGCAAGTTTTCTACAATCGACCATATCCACGTCTTAAGGCAAGTTCTCCAAAAGTACAAAGAATACAACAAAGTCTACTATATAGGGTTCGTGGATTATAACAAAGCCTTTGATTCGCTACATCACAATAGTATCTGGAGAGCACTTGAAACCCAGGGAGTTGAGACCAAATATATTAATATACTCAAGAATATATACTCAAAGAGCACAGCCCAAGTTAAGTTGGAAAGAATAGGAGAAGAATTTCCTATCGAAAGAGGTGTTAGACAGGGCGATCCCATCTCGCCGAAGCTATTCTCTGCGGTTTTAGAAATGGTATTCAGAAACCTAGATTGGGGAAAATACGGGCTCAATATCGACGGGGAAAAACTTAACCACCTACGTTTCGCAGATGATATTGTCCTCTTCTCCGAGAACCCAGATGTTTTGCAAACCATGTTACAACAACTATCAGATGAAAGTGTCAAGGTCGGCCTCTCAATGAATACATCGAAAACAAAGGTAATGACAAATTCAATAAAAAAAGATATTGAAGTGAATGGTGGACAAATAGAGTATGTCAACGAGTACATATACTTGGGTCAACTAATATCTCCAGAAGATACAATGCAAAAAGAAATAGATAGAAGGATATCAAACACCTGGAAACGATATTGGTCCCTGGGCGAGGTCATGAAGGATAGAGACATGCCCATGAAAGAAAAAAGAAAAGTATACGACACGTGTATCCTCCCATGTTTATCGTACGGAAGTCAAACATGGGCACTTACTCAACAACAACTTAAAAAAATCCAGGTATGTCAAAATGGAATAGAAAGAAGTGTGAGTGGAGTCAAAAGAAGGGACAAGATAAGATTACAAAGTATAAAAAGCAAAACTAAATTTAAAAACATACATACCGTATACAAATGCCTGAAATGGAGATGGACAGGACACATGTTAAGGGAAGAAAAAGAGAAGTGGACGCGACTAGTAACGGAATGGTACCCACGAGACGGTAAAAGAAACAGAGGTAAACAATATAAAAGATGGGAAGACGACATTAAAAAGATAGCTGGTCCAGAATGGACACGCACCGCAAAAGATAGAACAACATGGAAAGTTTTAGAGGAGGCCTTTGTCGAAGGACAAGCTGTAAATGAATAACCGGTTACCAATACATACAATAGTATTGTTCAAAATTTGTAAATTATAAAAATGCATGTAATTACAGTAATAAAGGCTTATTTTATTTATTTGTACTATAACTTTAAGATTTCAATTGTAAGAAATTAAATAAATAAAATAAAATAATAAAGTTTTTTTATCTTATGATCTTTTCAACATGAAACTTTTTTTCTACAATCCCTACATTTTTTAAACACCAGTTTGAGAGTAGAATTCATTAAGTCGATAGCAAGAGACTTTTCTTCCCCAATTAATCTCCTTTAGGGATTCATGCCCACTATGATATTCTGCACGCGTACAGGACTCTAAACAAAAGGTGTGCCCCTCTTTGATTTTTGTCTTTGTCTTCTTAGCTGTTTTACTTTTTTATTAGTCGCGGCTCGACAGCGGATAATTTGAAGACTGAAAACTTTTAGCACGATTAATGTCTCCTTAATTTCTATATTCTTCAGAGGTATTATTTTGTTACAATAAATTTCAATTTAATTTATTATAACTTAATGTGACTTATATAATTTAATAACTTATTTTGGTGTTAAATTGTTTTCGAGACTCACTTAAAATTTTATAGTTGAAAATAATTTTGTAATAGATTACTGGCAAAAAAACAGGATCCAGTGCAAATCGGAACTTCCGGAAAGATCTATAGTACATAAACATTTTAATTTTCCTAATCAGTCCAGGCATCTTCGAATAATCGGTAAACATAATAAAAAAAATGTCGGTTAAAAACAGTAGTCTTAAAACAACAATCTTTCAAAACTTTATAAAGTGACACAAGGAAAGACATGTAATATAAAAGTGGTTCTCTTTTTATTTACCACAGATTCCTAAAAATATACCTACATTGCCTAGGCAATAAAAGTGCGGATAGTGTGAAAGCATCGCATGTAACGTACGTACACTAATTGACAGATTGAGTGAAAACCTTCTTGCAGCGGCGGCTCTGCGAACGAAAATCCGTAATGAGAGATTGCATTGTACGCTCAAACGGAATGGATGTTCTATGTTACCTTCAAATTAATCCATTTAATGCGAGTAGAATGTTTTATTGACTTATTAGCACTATTGTTTATAAAAGAATATTAAATGTGTTGAGTGGGGAAAGGACCCACACTTCACACAAGTCTCTCTATATAACTTTTCAAACGGAATAGATGTTCTATGTTAACTTCAAATTAATCCATTTAATGCGAGTAGACTGTTTTATTGGCGCATTAGCACTATTGTTTAAAAAGAATATTAAATGTTTTCAGTGGGGAAAGGACCTACACTTCACACTGGTCTCTATATAACTCTTCAAACTGAATGCATGTTAGATGTTACCTGCAAATTAATCCATTTAATGCGAGTAGACTGTTTTATTGACGTGTAAGCACTATTGTTTAGAAAAGAATATTCAATGTGTTGAGTGGGGAAAGGACCCACACTTCACACTAGTCTCTCTATATAACTCTTCAAACGGAATGGATGTTCTATGTTACCTTCAAATTAATCCATTTAATGCGAGTAGACTGTTTTATTGACGTGTAAGCACTATTGTTTAGAAAAGAATATTCAATGTGTTGAGTGGGGAAAGGACCCACACTTAGTGTTGTAAAAAACTCGAGTCTGGGAGTCTTAATATTTTGACTCGACTGTAAACCTCAAGACTCGAATCATAAATAGCGACTCTACTGCTCAATATGTTAGTTATACTCAAGCTCCCGTAATAGACTCTAGTTCAGTATAAGTGCTCGACTCTGTTGTGTGCTGGAGTCTGATTATGGACTGAGTCGCGCTCATAAAATCATAATTGTTTTTTTTAAAGTTAATAACAAATATTGTTATTTTTATTAATCATTAATATTAAATAAAGTTTTGAATGGTTGTAATGCTTTGTATAACTTATTGTAACAGTTTTGTGTTAGTTGAAGTTGCTTCGAGTATTGTATTCGAACTCGAGTTGGTTCTGCGACTCTGAGTTCTTATTAGACTTGAGTTTTTATTCGACTCCGAGTCTGGGCTCCAACGACTCGTGCTCGACTTGACTCTAACTTGTTAATGTCTTAGTCTAGCAAGCATGCAAAATTAAGTCAAGTTTGCAAATGTAGACTCTTGGACTCGAGTTTTGTACAACACTACCCACACTTCACACTAGTCTCTCTATATAACTCTTCAAACGGAATGGATGTTCTATGTGACCTTCAAATTAATCTATTTAATGCGAGTTGACTGTTTTATTGACGTGTAAGCACTATTGTTTAGAAAAGAATATTAAATGTGTTGAGTGGGTAAAGGACCCACATTTCACACTAGTCTCTCTATATAACTCTTCAAACGGAATGGATGTTCTATGTTACCTTCAAATTAATCCATTTAATGTGTAGTCTGTTTATTGGCGCACAAGCACTACTGTTTAGAAAAATATATTGAATGTGTTGAGTGGGGAAAAACCCACTCAACACATTCAAATTAGTTTAGTCAATGCAAGTTTCTTGCATGTTGCAAACCATTTTATTAAAGCAATAAATTATTTTAATGACTGACTTTCTCAGGTCATGCAACTTATCTATTAGAGTGTGTTCTTAACTAAAGTATTTATTATTTATTTTCAACTCCATGAAGTATATTTCTCTACACAACTAAAGTACTTACTTATTTTATTAACTACAAAATATTCTGTAATAGTTTTTTCGCAAAATGTATTTAATCTTTTTTGAACACAAATTACGAGTACCATTCAAATTATTCATTTTTGATAAGCAAAATTAAAATTAATATTATAAAGGGAAAATAGAAAGAAGAGAAAGCAAAGGAAGACCTAGAGATAGTTTTAACAACTAAAACATCAAATCAATGTTTCAACCTATAGTATGTAAAAGTGTTGACTTTAGACGGAGAGATACAGAAGGCATTGGTTGCTCAACAAACAAGAGCTTAGCTCTTTAATAATAAGAAGAAAAAGAGCAAAATAAACAGCCGGTCTTCTGTTTTAAGTAAGATGAGGTATACATATCTATATAAATATTAAATGCACTAGACTGCGACTACTTAAAATATTACTGATGGGGACAACCATTCAGTAATAATTTTATCTACTCGTAGGGTTTTACTGTCTTTACAAAAACCAATCATTATAAACTGTCTCAAAATGGCATGTAATAAATTCCTCCCCCGACATCTTTTTAAGGTGGCTCAATGCAATAATTCTGACCCCACCTTACAATAGCCATATGTCAAAAAGAGCCAGGAGCGAGTTGGACTTATACGTACTGCGGTTTCTTTAAGTATACCTGAATATAATTCGAAATAAATAGCATACTACCCACAGTTTTGCATAACTTTTCCATTTTCCTTCCTTTCCTTTCCTAGTCCATGGAAAAATAATACGGGTTTTAGATATATTGTTAGTATAAACTGTTGTATTATGGCGGTACACATGATAAGACACCATAACCATTGTTTATTCAAGATAAGTTGAATGTACTTCATTCATATATTTACTTTTTAAATTTTTCATAAATGGAGTAATTCTGAGACACTGAAGTGTAAACTGTAGGTAAGTACCTAATTATCCCTATTGTACTGTAAGTACCTATTTTACTTTTTTTTGTATAAATATCACTAAATCAGGCTGTTTCATATAAAATATGTTACTAAACGCCTAGTTTTTTGGTTCAAAATAGTTACTTATTAACCGTATTTCGTTAAACTATTCCAATAGAGTACCCTAGAATGTACTTATAAAAACCGATCGTTTCAAATATTATACAGGAGACGCCATATATCTGTGGACGGGGCCGCAAGTTTATTTTCAATTCCGACAACAATACGCTGTTTTTCTCACAAACTACCCACTTAAATATAATGCGGGTGATACCGCGCGAGAGATAGGGTGTTTTTATTCTTAAAGATTGGGGATCACGACATAAGCAGCAGCGATTATTCTTTAGGTGACAAAATTGTACACCTTCTATTTTACAGTTACTGTTATATCTGATCTACCTTTTTGAGATTATGTTACGATAACATGTCTTTAATCTACATAGAAAAGGTTCTATCGACGATATGCCTTTCCAAAATTGCTCAAGGTTATTTAGTATTTATAATGAATATTTCTATTAGAGCAGAGTTATTTATTATTAATTTAAAAAGTGTACAAATGGTGGACAAAGAAGAAATGACAATACATATGTGTATCTGCAATTCCATCATAGTCCCATATTAATTTTAAAAAAATATCCTTTGGTGTCATCAATGTCATACCGGCCGGATACATTTAAATTTTGTGACCTTAATTAAAATGCATAAATTTAGTATTTTATATATTTACAATATAAATTTCATCAATATAATAAAAGGTTTAAACAGAAACGCAAACACAAAAAGAACTCTCCACGAATTTGTCACCTTCTATAAATCTTTGTTTTATTATTCAGGTACGGGTATTCATTTCGAAAATATCGACTAATCTCCCATCGCGTATCTAAATCGAAATCTTTTGACTTGAGCCCCATTCTCAAAATCCCCCGTGGAAGTATTTTATTTAGAAATATTGTTTTGGGACAAACGTGCGAGTTCTATAGACATTTACTAGCGGGTGGAGAGCACAGGTATTGAGTTAAGGGCTACGGCCATTTAAATTCCCCCTCGCACTTTTTCAGATAAGAACATTGTGATAACCTGTCATTAATCAAAAGTGTTTCCTCGATTTTGTCGCAAGTTTTTTCCTTATATCGCGACTGAAACATGTGAGAGTAAATGTACTAGTAAATACTGACATATCACCCATGTTTCTGCGAATTAATGAAATACATTTATATATTTATCAGTTGAAATTTAAGAAACTTTACTAAAAATTTTTATATTTTATCTAGGGTGATTAAATACTAAGAAAGCTTAAGTCAGAACATCATTAGAGGTTGGTAGTTTTTAATGCTTGTTTTTGTTAACTAAACTGTGTATTTTCCGTGAGTACGCGTTGGTTTTAATGAGGCAAGGAACACGAGCGTGCGCCGCACAATATCGTATTTAGTTACACGGTAGCACAACGTACAGGATTTGTGTAGGAACTTAATATAGTGAAATATTGCAGGCTAACGTATACGTTTTACAATGAACTTACTGATATCTTTAATAACGCCCTGTTTTTTTTAGTTCACCACACTTCATGAGAAAAGCTGGTACTTTGTTTCACTTGGCACTTTGCGCCTGTAAATGGTCATATGTGTAAACTGAAATACATAAGCTATTTAATCCCACACAAATGATTATTGAGAAAAAGAAGTAAGGTCTGACGAGCCCGGGCTCCCAGGCTAACTTGTTTTAATAGTGCCAAGCAATATAGCATTTTTGTTAAAAAATCCCACGTATTAATTAACAAACGTAGGCGAAACTTGTTTTAATTTTACCCTTTTTTTTACTCACCACTTAACTAACACAAACTGAAATAAATTTTACAAAAGTTTTTTAATTTTTCATGAATTCATACGAAGGTTGAATGAAGATTTATTTTTAAACACGATCTAGTAAAATTCGATTTGCAAACAATAAACATCTGAACTCCGCACACGGAACCCTGTTTCTTCCACTCGGATTGTTACCTATTCGTATGAATGTGTACCTATCAGTATCAATAGAACACAATCCAAGCAATGGATTTCAAGAATGAAAATCAACATTGGAATATCGCTTTGTTCACGATTTCAATTTGAAGGATTTCATAAAATTACATCTTGCTATAATAATATAAAGTTTAAATCGTGGGTTTGCTTCAATTCTTGGCACGAGGTTTCGTGACATTGTTAACTATGGTAATGACTGTTTTCTTTAGACAAATATTTTTCTAATATACCAAGCCTGCCATATTTTTTATTTTTTGTTTCTTAATACTGGTGCTTTGTAATTCTTATTGTATTAATAGGCTTTTAACTCATATTACTCAATTGTATTAGTCCAAATATTTGATTTATATGTATTTTTTTCCGTGCTGTTAATCCGCTAGGTATATCAGTCACTTTTGTTTTCCTATGAATTTCTCCTGTATTTCATATTGATGCAATCTTACACGGAGTAAGAACCTATCATCTTATCAAGTATATCAAGCTCAAGGCCCGAGAATCCGGCATGTTCTGCTGAATTTATCCAACTAACACAACGCGTTAGAGGGTGAAATTTAGATGTTCCCAACTGTGAAATATTATACTTCAAGTGTTGATAGCGTCTTGAGCGGGATAGAGATTTTGATATTGGGTATAATATATAAACTTTACAAGACGGAACAAATTAATTATTTATTTCCGAATGTATTTCCTCTATTTAATAAAACTTATATGAAATCTTTCTTTGGAAAAAAGATAAAAGTACATCTTTTAAGTATGTATCATATACATCTTATTAGCATTAGTATTTTGACTAAACAAAAATAAATGAGTAAACTATTTTACAAAAGACACTGGAAAATTATTTGTCTGATCATTAAATTGACATCGACAAAATAATACCTTTTTAAATCAGAATCATAATGGGATCCCTACAAGCGATATTCTTTAAATTGCATTGTTTATAGCAAAGAACGCTTCAGTAGTTCCCGCTGAGTATGCCATGGTACTACTGACACTATACGAAATGACGAAAAGCATAATTGCAAATATCCTTATTCCTTAAACGGGTTCAGCTCCCTTTCAGTTCATTAGAGTCACTCCATGCAAGTGTCAGCTGTACCATTGTTCGTTCATTACCGTATAACCAGAATTCACAGCTCTAACGGCTATAAACTGACAGCGACATTCTCTCTCTCTCTCTATTACTGTTGCTATCATTATATCGACATGCAAAATAGTATTAGAACTCATTTTCTACCACTCTCATAACTCGTTTCTTTATTAGATAGAAAATTGTTTCTTTAGCTGGGCGGTTAAAGTAATGATAGATAAGGTATTTTTACAGACTTCAAAAAGTAAAGTTATGTTTTTTTTACTAATAAATTCTTCACTACTACTCCATAAAATTAGTTTTATCCACCTCTTTCATCCTTTTTAATAGTAAATAAATAAAATATAATCGTTTATTTCAGGCTTTACAACCCATAAAGTGTTTAACAAAGGAAACTTATGACTATGTTAGTATATTATCATCTACATTAAAAATTTAGGACGGTTTCGTATCTTTGACTAGGTAAAAACGAAAGAAGAAGAAGCATATGATTTTACACAGAAATATAGTATTATATTTATTAAAACAATGCTATAGATTTCATTTCAACAACAGAAACATAATCATGACACAGGCGGAATAATTACCCCTCAGGGTTCCTAAGGGAATAATTTGCTGGATTCGACCCCTCTTGAAACACAACACCTAGTAGCGATTAGGGGTCTACGGACGGTGATCAGAACCTTTGCGGCCATTGTCATAATTGTTACAAACACAATTGTAGAACTAGATGGCTACGATGATAAAACAAAACAATTTTATCGTGTTAGATAAATCAAATCAGATGGTTCAACAAACTTTTGACCTTGCATTATTTGAATTTTTTGAGAAAGATACCAAAATGATAATTTAAAGTTAATTACCCAAAGGAAAATAAACGTGGAAATGACATACCCGCATTAAATCTAACTTCAGGCTATATTATATCACTATAGTGTAATGATAATAAAAAAACAGTCAAAAAATAAATAAAATTCTCGGAATTCCCATACAAATTGTCCGGGCTGCACACTTTCATATGGAAATGAGGTTTTTTTTTTTTTGTTTTTTCTGTTATTTTGATTTAATTATAAAGATAAAGGTAAAGATAATTTATTTGCCAAACAGGTGAAGTACATTCAATTTCGTCCAATCATGTTTACCAACACCGGTGTGCAAATATGGTCAGAAAGGCTATCATCTATACCTATGCTACCTATATAACTATACTATAATAATATACTTAATCTATGGAACTTATATATAAACCAAAATCAATTTACAATTTATCAGATAAGAAATCCTTAATACTATAATAACTGCCGACATGTTTCGACCTCATCCAGAGGTCTTCATCAGGGCGAATGTGATGAGAGGCCCGTACACCGCACCGGCTCGCGACACACTGACTCTATACGTGAGTAACCCGTCCTCTAAATAAAACAATGACTTTAATTTTTCCTTAAACAAAGTATTATTTAATTCTTTATATTGCTTTGGTATTTTTTTTACATATTATCGGTGCCATACCTAATACACTATCATGTAATAAAGCAGTTTTGGATGGATGTATGCACAATTTGTCTTCACGTCGGTTTCTTTCTACTCTATCAGATAGATAACTTAGGAAACAGGTGAGGATTATTTTTTACAAATATAGCTGTTTCTATTATATATAATGACGGAAATGTTAGAATCTTATGTTTTTTAAATAACGGTTCACAACTATCTGTACTTCGTAGTCCGAACATTGCTCGAATACAGCGCTTTTACATTTTAAATACTATATCTTTATCGGTGGAATTTCCCCAAAAAATTATACCGTATCTAAGGACTGATTCAACAAGACCATAGTATAACATAGTGATATAGTGTAGTCCTTGGTTTGAATTATTACGGGTATGACCCTTCCACGTTGTATGTTTTACAAAATGAGTACTTATAAGTATAAGTTAATTGCCGATTCCAAGTTATGTTCAACTATATGAAAAAACGGAAGGGCTAAAGAGCGGTAACAGATTTATCAAACTGACACCACCACCTTACTAGTGGTACCACTAAATATTTGTTATCATTGCTATATTTTTGTTTTCGAATTTTAGTAAGTTCGTGATTACCTTCAACTGCCGGAATCGCAGACACAATAGATTTTCTATTGTTTAGCGGTTCACATGTGAACCGTCGGGGTTTAATAGATTAACATTCATTCATTCATGATTACATGGATGTAAAGCTTGGGAATATTGTTAGTTATTGAAGAAAAGATCTTTTGAATAGAACTTTTCATAGTCGAATCTAAAATATCATGTTGCCTTGTTTCTTTTTCTGTTTAAGTAGCTTGTATAGCACCTAAATAATGTCGTCGATGATGATAAAAATCCCCTTCTGCTTCTACATAAGTTTGCCAATGCCATCATGTAAGCGTCCAAGTTATCATGTGTCAACCACCTATATGTTGCTTAATACATTTTTTCCGAACGTTTTTAATGAATTAAAAGGCATTTAAATGTATTGCATACCAATTACCTACGTTTATTCGTTAACAAGCTCATATTATTGGAAGACAGATTTATTTAACCAGCCTCTGTTGAAGATCCCAATAGTGATAGTATCCGCAAGCATTTCGTTAACTGCCCACAAATTCCCAAATGGAACGTCATTGCCACATGAGTAAATATTATATATAGAGGCAGAGTAAATATTTGATGTAAAGACGTATACTAAGACAAAAAAAAAAATTTGCCTCGTAATGTAGATCAGTAAAAAAATATTTCGTATTTTTTATTTTCTCTAATTAGCAAATAATTACGAAGATACAGCGCATTTAAATTTCGCATGACGTCACGAGAGCGATTCTTACTATACGTAAATCGCCGCCCCCACTCCGAAACATTTATGCGCTGTATATTTGGAAATTTTTGCTTGCTTATACTGTTAATCGATTTTTATATTGACTTCAATACGACTAAATAAAATAATATTTTTTGGATATTGGTAAGAGGAAACTTACCAGACTCTCCACAATATGTCTACGCAGAATACTTGAGTTCTTCGGACATATCTCCAGGAAAAGTGGAGACAATCTCGAGAAACTTCTTTTCACGGGCAAAATAGAAGGAAAAAGATCCAGAGGACGCAGTCCCATGCGTTGGTCCGACCAGATTCGCTCGACACTCGAGATATTTATAATATCTCTTAATAATCGTCATTGTTTTTTTGCACACTTGTTGACGTCAAATGGTTACTACGAGCTATGTTTACACAACACTTCCTAAGCGCTAGTGCAGAAGAAGCAGTAACAAACTATACTGCAGCATATTCTCTACGGACGTCAACTCACAATTAAATTAATGTTTAAGGACAAAATAAGTTAATAAATGACTGTCTGAAATGTCTTCAATAATTCTCGATTCTGTCCTGCTACAACACAACGTTGTATTCACTCATGCGCCACGGCGTTAGATTTCGCGGGGGACCGACACAAATTATTCCCTTGGGAACCTCCGACATAATTACAGTAATTCGTTGGAGTTCTGTGTACCCGAGTCGGGACTCAGGATTAGGGCAAGGTTCACGATTTATTATTTAATAGCCGCATGATTAAAAAAGTTGGCGCCGTGTTTCACGCTGACCATTTTGTCGGGCCTTTATTGGGTCGAATTAATCTTTGGCACCTATGTTTTTGTGCAGACCTTATATTTGAATAATTTAACAGTAGTTACTCCTTTCACGCAGAATTTCTGAATTGTAAAATGTGTGCTTGATGGCATGATCTGCGCTATATAATACACTGTAAGGAAATAATGTAAAGAAAGGAACAAGGAATACATTGTAAGGAATCAATTAAAGCTATTTTACTGAATAATAATAGTAAAGTAAGTGTAAAAGTGAAACCTATAAAACCAATAGTTAGAATTAATGTGACGTTATTTTTAAATAATAATCTGAAAATGTGTAATCGAATGAATAATTTAAAACACAATGTTGAGCTCTTAAGTATCCATGAGGTATATAAATAATAAATTTGGTCTATCCGGCCGTATACTTAAGCTGGGTAAAGAAAGATATTTATAGTAAAACATTGTCCAAAAAAATCTTATTTATAGTAATTTTCACCAATTTCTTTACGATATGTGTAATCTTTGTTTTATTATAAAAGCAAAATAGAAAAAGAAACTTATAATAGTAAAATTGGTCTAACCGGCCGTATACAAGTTCCGTATAGTAAATTATTTATAGTACAAAATGGACACAAAAAAATCTTATCAATTACTAATTTTCACCAATTTCTTTACTACCTACCGTCATAAAATATTTTCCGTTTTTATAAAACCCAACATTCTGCAAGTTCTGAAATGTTAAATGAAAACGACCACCATTAAAATGTGTTTACGATTCATCGACTAATTATTTTTATGACAAACATAAACGCGATCTAGATTGAACGCAATGACGACATTGCTGCCGTAAAAAAATATGACGTCATTAATGTAATTTTACATTTCTCTTTAATGCGTTCGACCAGCGGGTGTCGGGACCGTAATATAAATTATTTTTATGATAAGTTACTTAGTGAGTGTGCTTTAGTTTAGAAAGGGTGGTGTATGCATCTTATGAGTCCCCTTACCATAGACATTTTCATACAAACGTAGTCTAGCTTTTATTTTGAAATTACATGTCAGATTTTAATAAAATTTTATAATTACTAAGAAATTGAGTACATCTAGGCATATAACTAGCTATTTTCAAATTTTAAATATGAACTGGTAAGAAAAAATATAAGGGTGTAGAAGTTTCCCATGCTAATAATGTAATAATGTAAATAGATTATAATAATGGTCAGATATTATGAAGAAACTGTATTCTCATATTTTTACTGTAAAACCCAGTTATATGCCTACATATGTGCAATTTATTTAAAATCACAAAATTTTAACGAAATCTGACGCGTCGTTTTATAATAAAAGCTGGACTACGTTTGTATAAAAAAGTCTTAACGCTTTATATAGACATTTTGAACACGGGTTTGTATCTAGTAAAACGATTCAAATCCTAACAAATATTTAAACGTGGGATTTAACACGTATTTTAATGAATGATATACTTATTTATATTTTAGGCAGACAGAAACAGCGTCCGCTTTAAGTTTGTCGTATGCTGAATTGCGTTAGAATATTTGGACGTGATGGGCACAATAGTGACTTTTTTCTCTGTAGATTCAAAAAATAAATCCTCCAGATGCGCTCCTGCTTGCAAATACATACTTGTTGGGTCAAACTTTATACACATAATTAACCTAACGGTGAAGTTTGACACAGAACATAGTTAAAATAAATTGCAGTCTAAAATGGTTCCAGCAGAAATTACAGCCCACCCTGTGTTAATAACACGTTGCTGCAAACGTTAATTTATTATTATCGGCCAATCACTGTTCAGTCCACATTAAAGTAATGAAGTCATTTGCTTTTCATTATGTTATGGTGCTTTAATTCGCTTATTATTATATATATTATTTGAATATAATAATAAGTTACGACGGAAGAATGCGGGACTGATTTAGTTTGAAAACCCTTGAATATATTAGCCTGTACAGATTTCACAAATGAAGTGTACTCAGAAGGTACCTTAATTCTAGTACGCAAATTATATTTTATTGAATAAAAATTGAACTTTTGGGTCACCTGTATATGTTTTTTTACGCACACTGTCGGTTACGCGCTCTACGTATTGGGGTTGCCAGATGATCGTTATTTTTCTCCCGACATTTCATTTTTACATTATAATATCTAGTCTCGATTAAATATAATATGACACGGCAAAAATCTTTTTAATTTGTATTTGAGATTTATAGAGACACATTGTATGGCCATTGACTAAATTAAAGTTCAAGGAATAAAACTGATAGATTAAGTAAGGAGTTAATGCCAAGAACATGTGGCATTGTTAAAAAGTAATCAGTATCATCTGTATAAAAACTGGCTTTAATTAAAAGTAATTTAAGTATTATTTTGTTGCCATCATAGGCACTTTTTAAATATTGTCACTGAAAAGTAAAAAAAAAAACTAAAATATATGTAAAAGAAAGAAGATCGTACTTATCACAACATGACTGCTCGTTCTCAGTCAAAATCGTTGGTGACATCCACCTGAAACAAAAGATATTATTGTTAAAAATATAATAATTAAATATTCTAATAAAAAAATGCACACTGCAAGCAAGAAAATTGATTTTAATAAAATAATAATTTTTAATTTAAATTTCTATCTCTCATCATGCTGTATCTCATGAAAATTTTCACAGATCATGTATTTTTATTGCCGCTCAAACAACAAACACTAAAAACCGAATAAATTAAATATAAAAGTGGGACTCCCAATACATGATTTTTTCTAAATAATTAGTAATATTATTAGTGAAGGCCGAATCCTCTGGTTGCTCTGACTAAATATGGCTCTAGTCAGCAGTCGAGACTAAAAAACCTGATAATGATGATGAATAGAAACTTTCGTGCGCGAATCAAACTCGCACTTGACCGGTTATGTTAAAGTAAATAAGTGTCATGTAAAAATGTTCTTCCAATGCTAAACACCAAGAAAAGGCAAAGTCATCGGTTTCCAATAAAATGCACACTGCAAGCACTAAACAAACAAAACCTTGAACAATCAATAACCCTCTAGACGAGGCAATACTTCCCGCAGCGTGGTCGGTAGGGACGCGCAATCGATTCCCGGTTCAGAAATAACAATATAATTCAACTGGCCACTCCCACGCTACCTGGGTCCCTCCCTGATGGGGGTAAGTGCTAAAACGGTCGTAACTCACTATCAGAAAGATTTGTGGGCACATTATAAGAGGTCAGTTTTAAATTCCGCATTAAATTGCACTCGTGTGACATTAAAGTGGTGTTAGAGTAGCTTTATAAAAATAATTTGAGAGTTAGTGTCGTATCTTGCGATATTTGAGAAAAGGGTCATATCTTCGAATAATATAGTCCGGACGTAAAGTCATGCACGATACTTAACCGTTCCTTTACCGCCAATACCAGACACAATAGTAAGACAATAAACGTGGACATTTATTAATGTCGTGCGGGTTAATAATGTGACCGGTTAATCAACTTTTAAGATTACAAATTCATGACATTGTTTTCCGGACAATTAATCAAACCCTAGCTTTTTTTAATACGTTCAAAAGGTCCTCAACCGATTGTCGTGAAGTTTTTTGAGAAGCTTCGAAAATAATAAGGACTTTTTGTCCATTTAGTTTTTATAAGTTAGTCGCTTTTTACATTTTCACGTTTATATTCCTGACGGGGCAGACAGAGCCAAGATATGTAAGACCTTAAGGCCACAATGAGCGTGATTGTGAGCGTTAAGATATAAAAGGAATCAAAATAGTGATGGGTTGCTAGTTGCTTTTTACTCTTTAATTTGTAAACCTGACTTAGCTCTGAAAGTTTTTCTTTTAACTTTTCCTTAAATTTACTAATGCCGTGATTTTTTCAAGTGTCCATATAAAAGTGATAAGTTGATAGGGGGGGAAGGGGTGGAAGGAATACTTGACTCTTAAAACCTATTCATTGATATTCTCAACGATGGGTTAGTTAAAAAAAAATTACTAACACTTTACACGTACGGAAGGTACATGATTTTATTTTAGTACGTCTGTATGATTAATATAACTTTACATTCCTATGACAAACTACAGCTTTCCAGTGCTTATATATGCTGAGTAGAACCGCAGACAGACAGACGGCTATATATAATGGTTCTTTATTTACTACGGAACCCTAAAATGGACAGAAATTGTGACCGAATAGCTAAAAGAAGAGAGGTGGGCAGTCCGAAAGATGTCACGATGATTAAGACGACTGGAGGAAACTTTGGAGGAGAAAAGTCTGAGACAGAAACAATAGAGAATATGCACGTATTTTTTTTATTTGCTTATTAAAATCCTAATTAACCTCAGTAAACAAATATAAAATAATTAATAATATAAAAATAATCTAAATCAGCGATCAACTTGTGATACTTTTAAGTTTCAATTAGAAAGAGAAGTCCGATATGGACTGATGACGTCAAAGTCCATGTCATCTATACATTTGTCATAGAAAATGGCGTTTTGGCGAGTGAGATAGACATATTTTCTTAAAATCGTTTTATCTCGTTCGTTTTTCAACCAATTTTTATTTTGTTTTCACTGTTAGTACTTTACTTTTGAATATTTATGGACAAACTGGTTAGATAACACATTTTTTTTTCATGCATATTCCCTAGTGGAAAATGTTGGAAGAGGCCTGTGTGTCACATGATAGTGTCACATGATACCCTGGACACACAATCCAGCAAGAGGGCTTAATAAAAGGTTAATCCTTTAAAAAAAAGCATTAGCAATTAACTCTCTTTCCCGGCAAACGTAGGTAACCAATCAAACATTTACAGATTCTAAAATTGCCTTTTAAAAAAGTCCGCAAATATGTTCAATCGTTTAAAATCCCTTTAAAAAGTAACAAAAAGTGGAAACCTTTAATTTGGAACTCCTAGCGGTGGTGCCTCGACTCGTAAACCTTCCAAAACGATTACAGTTGCCAGTAAAAATTGGTACGTGTTGAAATAAACTTTTTTTTATTACGAAACGAATTAGGGCCACGACTTAAATTATTACTGTAATTCGTTCGAAAGGGATCGGCAATATTTTTTCCTTCTTTACGGGTTCTTTACGTTAAAATAAAACTATTGTAAAGCTCTAATTATATAAAAGGGATAACTTTAGGTATAAGAAGTGAAATATGTAGTGCGTAAAGTTTTCTTATTGAACTTACAGAAATTCAATGGTCCATTTTTAGTGATCAGGCAACCAAAAACATTATTGGCATATCTTCTTTAGTCCTTTGAAAGGCATGATTAAACATGTATTGCGTGCATTTGTATTTGTATGCGTGTGTGTATGTGTATGCGTGGACAGAGCTTTCACTTGAAGATTTCTAATAATAAATAACCAGTAACGTTAGTAACTTGTTTCAAATAAAAATGAACACAGAAAATTATGGAAAATAAAGTCCTGACGATGTAACGTGTCCCTTGTCATATCGGGAAGGTCACATCGGGAACGGATATAGTCATATCGGGAAGTGGCTATATCAAGAACGGTCAACGGGAGGTGATCATATAAGGAAGTGGTCAAATCAAGAAGTGGTCATCTCTAATCGAAGGGCTTTCTTTTTGAAGTGAAAACTTCTTTAGCGGCGTTGTGCACTTTTTTTGGAATGGGTTAAAAATGTTAAACGCGCGTCAGGACACGTGACCTGATCGAAAATTCGTAAGACGGATGGGGAGTAGACAGCTGGCGCGGCGTAGGAGAGGGAGTATCCCCCTCTCTTTCTACGGCGCGGCGAAAATGTATGCCTGCGCCTGCTGTTTCGTATATCAAAAATGCACAACGTTAATATTCAAGTTTTCACTTCTGCCGGCACTCCCAGAGTGCAACCCGTCGTTTTTTTTTATACTTCTACCTCCAACTTTATCGGAGCCTGTTCTAACTATGTAATCTTTCATACTAGTTTTCGCATTTATTCCTCTCGTACTTCCATACCGCATACGTTCGTTTAATACTTCATCTTTCTTTCCTTAACGGGTGAGGCTCCCGTCTATTCTACACTAAACTATTCCACTCTTTTAGTTTATTTTATCTATTCAACTTCAGGGAAACAACAGGGAAATAACTGTACATTTTTCTCCACAGATTTTTACAATTTTCCTTGCTTTTCCTTAATTATATTACATAAAATTTTCTTATATCTAGGATTTGACAATATATTGTTTTACAGCTGTTACATTTTTCTTATTTCTACTACTTATTTTATACTAGTGTGTTGCTATATGATGTAATTCAATATAGTTACATATTTGAGCATCATATATATTAGTTACTTATTTCTATTATTCACTATTTTTATTAATTTATAACAATAGTTTAAAAACTTAATCTTATGTTTGCTTGTAATAATTATCTTAAGGTTATCTACGGTTACTATTATGTCAATGTCATTTTCTATGTCAAGTCGTTGTAAGTCGAAAACAGGGCATTCCGTCAATCGAAAGGCTTTCGAATAGTTACTCTGAGCGTGGCCTCAGCATATTTGGCCAGTTATTAAAGTGTAAGGCAATAAAAATCTGAACCCTAAAAGGTTAAACAGCTCATAAATCTTGTTCCTTTTTATTTAAAAAGTTTTTAAGACAACCTGTTAGTATGCATAGGGCAATATTTTTTTATTAGCGCCCCCTTTTACACCTAAACAAGGATTTTCGGGATAACGCGGGCAATATGGCCCCTGCAAAAATATGTACGCACTTACCGTTTCAGACGACACTATGTATAGCTACGTCTAAAAGCTGGAATATTGTAACGAAATGAACTTAAACACGTCGAGATAAGGGTCACTTATAAACAAAATCATAAGTAAAGGTACAAACATAGGTAGCTGTAGAGCTTATGTTTTTATACCACACATAAAACTATACGAGAGTTTGCGGGAGTGGATAGCTTAGGATTTTTTTATATTTAACATGTTGATGTACATATTACGAGGGAAGTATCACGCGCTCCGTCTGTACAAAAAAGCTGATGGAGAAAACGTTTGATCTCAACGATATTTTGGTACGTTGTTAACACAACAAAAAACAAGGTTCATAGGTTTTCCTTCTTTATAGCAAATTGTGAAAAAAAGAAAACTTATTCTCTATTTTTATTGTGTAAATAACAAACCAAAATATCATTGAGATCAGATTTTAAGGAGTATAAAAACGTTTTCTCTTTTTGTACGGACAATTGCGTAATATATCATGCTTCTATACAGCAAAAAAGTATATTCATTCGTTTTTCATTCATTTCAAACATAAAAATATATAATTCAATGCATAAAATAAAATTGTTTTTCACAAACGATACTATTAAATGGTTTTCATATGTCACCCAGGCAAGCCGTAAATAGACGGGACGTGTAACTAGTGGGCTTAAAATCTACTAGTTTTCGAGTTAAAAGACACGTTGGTGGAAATGGCATACTCGCGATAGTGACATAGAGACACAGGGAAACTGTTTATTTCCATGTAGCTTTTATGTTTACTTTATTTTTTTATATTTCTTTTCAACACGAGACTATTTAATAAAATATAATGAAATTATTTTCATTTTAACGATGTATTCCATGTCACTGAGTAATTTTTAATGTCAAGGAACAATTACATTGTTCCTTGCTTTAACTTTTACGGTCGGTCAATTTTTTTTGTATTACTTCTTACTTTGAACTTTTTAGTAACAGAACGAATTGGCCTAGTAAAAATTTTGATATATTTGGTTATCTATATCAATATACAAAAATATAACGAAAATAAATAAATCTTAACATATTACATACATATTACATTATAATCGACCGAACTTTTTCATGTCAATGTTTAACCTAAATAACATTGATGTATACACGTAAACTCCCAAGAAAGGAACCGTAACAAAAAATATCTGGCAAATTGAACTGAGAAAAAAATAACAGTTCTCAAGTGGGGCAATATAGACAACTTTTCCGAGACATCCTCCGAGTCCATTTTCTCAGAAGACACTTTTTATTTTGAGCGACTTCTTTTTTTATTATCCCCCGCCCTTATGCCCTTACTTAAAGTCTTAGTGGTGTAGTAAAATAACTTTCGCGAACGAACTAACTTGTGACATCATTTCGGGAGTTTCGAAGTTTGAGAGTGCGTCTCGGCTTAAGGGAGGCCACGATAAATCGATAGATCATAATAAATTGGAGGCTGTATTTAGCCACCTGAAAAAGTATTATAAATAATGGTTTAAGTTTTTTTACGCGAGTCGAGTTTTAATGAGTTATAAAGGTCTTTTTATGCCCAAGTATCGGTATATAACTAGGGTTGAGTTTGGAAAGTCGGGTATTGGGCTATTTTTCTTAACTTTTTTATTGTTCAATAATTTTTGTTAATTTATAGTCTTTGCCTTTAGGGGTTTAACAGTTGAAAATTATGAAAGTACTTAACTGATTCATGAAATGTAGTTTCTTTGTTTTTATCTATTGCTAACAATAAAATTACTAACTATATTATCTTTACTACGACGTTAAAAATATAAATTGCATTTATATTAAGATGGGCTATAATGCAAAATAAATCTAGGAGCAGGAGACTGCCTGTTCTTAGATTTATTTTGCATTTTTTATGTCTTTATATCGTGTATGTATCTGACATTCCACCTAACGAAAAGCTACCCCCGGGTAAGGACCTCCCCTGGGCTGTTTGGAAATCTTTAAACAGACTCCGATCTGGCACAGGGAGATGCCCAGAGAGCAGAGCCAGCTGGTGGGGTTACTCTGGCGACGGTTTGTGTGACTGGGGTCACTCAATCCATGGACCATCTTTTGTCATGTCCCAACTGTCCGACTCCTTGCATTAAGGCAGATCTGAATGTAGCCAATGACAGGGCGGTCGCCGTGGCTAGGTTTTAGTCTAATAACATTTAGTTTAAGCCATTTCGACTCGATAAGAAGAAGATAACGTCTAAATGTGCCTGTAAAGGTTCAATTACTGAATACACATTTGAATTTTGATTTTATAAGGAGGTTAAAAGTATGGGTTGCATTAATATGAAGATAGACTTTAATGCAAAAACCCTAGATATAGGAGTGTGCCTGCTCCTAGATTTATTTCGCATTATCTAAAAATCTAATAGACGTTTTAAGAAATCAATAAACACGTACTATTTTCGACAAAAAATAAGCAATTTGCAAATTATTAACATAATCAAATTAAATACCATTTATCTACGTAGGAAAGTAATCTAAAACGATCAGGTACATAATGTCTACTTTACCAATAAGACTACTGACTTAAATGTCTCCTTTCCTATAATGACTAATTTGTACATAAAGCCTAGGACTTACTGGAGGTAGTGGGTGGGCACCGGCCAGCAATTATATGCATGAACTAACTGGTGGCGGAAACACAAACAAGCAAAGTAGTCTAGGTCAAATAGAATACAGCTTCATAATAACATTACGGTTACAAAGCTGTGCTAACTGGATGTTTATAAACAGGATTCGACAAAATTAATTTCACGGAAGGCAGTAGTCAATAATCTCGTGTCACGGCTGGTGATATTTAAATCCTAACCGACAGTAGCTATTAAACGGGCATTGTTCAATGGGCGGCGGTAAATTACAGTGTTTAGTGGTGGCTGTGGAGAGACTGCTAAAGGGGTTTGACCAAAGTTGTATGGGCTTTTGGCGTAATTATTCTTTTAACGCGACCTCTATTATTAAGTTCTAGAATATGCTTTGTTATCAAGGAGGTCAGTGGTCCGGTAGGGGTGTGAATTACTTGTTCTTTCACAAGTAAAGCGACACCGGGCGTAGTCGGCACTTGGATGGGTAAGCAGTAACCACAACACCACAAAAAATATATTATTATTTAATAACTAGCTGAAGCCCGCGACTTCGTTCGCGTGAACTTTATGTCTCTGGAAAATGCTCATCAGACTGAACAACTTTTACTAAGGCGGCATTTTTATATCTCTTATAGTTTAGCTGGACCATTATGGTTCTGCATCAGGCGTTTCATTTTCCAAAATCATTTATACCCTATATGTTGCCCAGGCTTAATAGCTATATAACAAAAAAAGTTTCATTCGAATCCGTCCAGTATTTCCGGAGATTAGCGTGTACAAACAGACAAACAGACAAACAGACAAACAGACAAACAGACAGACATTTTATTTTAAATTCTTACTCTATTACTAAGTCTCCATCGCCCCCAATATTTTTTTTGGAAATATATTTAATGTACAGACACACTTTTTTTACTGTTTTATTATATGTATAGATATGATATAATATGTTTAATAAAATTTAATATTTATATTATGTATTAATAATATAATGTAGTCATGCTACTGTTGATTAACACCTAAGTAGGTAAAATTAAGTATTGTTACAAAAAAGGCTTTATTTAGTTTATACACTTAAAGAATCAAAGAAATAAATAGAAATTGGCAATCCAAAAACATCCAGCAGACAATTCAAAAGAAGGCACGGTATTAGAAGCGACGGAAACCTAAACAAAGTGACGCCGTCACACAACTCGACACCTGGTCTGCTTCATGACAGGAAAAAAGCATAAAACGATAGGGAAAATATGGGGGCAGGTGCAAGTCGAAATGGCATCAAGTAATAAAAAAAGATACTTTGTATTTTTTGGGATTAAATGAAACGGGATGACCGTTGAAAAAATATCTAGGTAATAATTTAAAAAAGATTGAGCGACGGACACAAAAAGATTATATACAAAATGATGCTATCAAAAACTCAACACCTGATCCACTTTAGGACACGGAAATAGCATAAATATGCAGACAGGTGCGAGTCGGAATGAAACCAACTGTTCCAGAGGATAGGAGGAAAAGTTGCTACCAATGTAGAGAAAAAAGGAAAACTTTGTTTCACGTTGGAGATACTTATACCTCAATTCGTTACAACTTGACATCATAGTCCTCTATATAACAGTTAATCTTAGCTTAATGTTTTTTTTTAATAAGCGCCATATAAAAGTCATATCAGGCAAAATTTTTACGTGTTTATAGATTAACGTTCTGCAACCAAACGAATGAACGAAGTAACACGTTTTAAAATATTTTTACCACTTGGCCATCTTTTCACACATTCCGTACTTTAGTTCGACAGATCCCTAAAAAGAAAAAAAAGCGGGACATTAGCTAAACAAAAGGGAGCCCAGAGGGTCATAACTCGAGGCGCATTTTCCTTTGTCACGGTGACGTTGCTAAATCCACTACAGACGTACCTACATTATTTACGGGGGCGGATGCGAGATCGTCCGGAATATTCTGACGTCACTTTGTATGAATATAACGTGTATTTTATACCTGGTGGTAGTGACCTCTAGTTGGCGGAGTGTGAGTAAATTCTGCTGTCAAATATAATGAAAAACAGTAACATACCTACCTCTATACAAAGTCGCAGTCGAAACACGTTATTTGAAATGATCTCAAATGGTCTCAATCCCCCCAAAGAAAGTAAAATATTTGCAATACTTAAACAAAAAAAAACTATCCGTACGGCTGTATGTTTCCGATAGCTGAGATAGCGTGTTTTGGCGTGCCAATCAAACTCTCCCTTGAGCTCTCTATATTCTTTATTGCCTCACATTACACCATTAGTCCCCGACTGAAAATATTTGTGAATCAATGCACGTACCGTGTTTATTTCGCTTTTATGGTTTTGACCCCAAGATGGTCTGGCGTTAAACTAGAAATGCGAGAAACACTTTTATGAGCTTACGCAAATGTGAGATTTATTTTTCTCGGCGCAGAGGTCGAGTTGGCGATAAATCCAAATACAAAATAGAATTCTTGAGTAGGTTGCTACTTTTATTGACTAGATCGCTATAAGTTTGTTTAATACCAGAATCTAATTTAAAACCACTAATTAAATCTCTGTACCTTTGTATCTGTCTATATCGGACCTGCCAGATGGACGTTTAGGTACTCCCTGAGTCTAGTGACCAGGTTTTAAAGTAGTCCAAAGTAAGAAAAGACCAAATTTGCCAAATGACCTATCTATAGTTTAAAATTGACCAAAGTAACAAAGAGACCAAAGATGCAAAATTAACTATTTATAGTTCAAAACTGACCAATGTAACAAAAAGTGTGCATACTAGGCCACATAAGTAAAGAAACAGAACAGAGACTGATGACTTTCATACAACCAAAGGAGCTACATTGTAGCCTGTCGGTGCAGTAAATGAACTCGCAGCCCCCGCTCACGAGCGTCCCATACGCACCCATAGTTTTTATGATCCATAGATGACTTGTATATAGTTGATTGAGCAACCCAAGTTTTTCGGATCTACATGAACCATTTGGCTTTCATGTTTAGAACAAAGTATATATCCAGAGACTGCATATTGCACAAAAATTTCTTTTCAATTCCTTTCACTCTATATCCGTTCACTACAGTACAGATTTACCCAAGTACACATACATAAAACATAACTCAGCTACAGCGTTGACTAAATAAAACCTTGTTTCCTTTTCAAAGAGTTATTTCACCGAAATATAATATGCACCCACAGCGAAAACATTTCTACCTGGCCCGGCCTCAACTTCTTTCGGTCCCAAACAAAACGCCTAATGAAACAAAGGAATATTCTTATACTGAATATAAATTTAATTAGGGAGCCGGGAAGTTTATTACGATTTAGAATTTGGCGAAATAATGCGGACCGCTCCAATTTGTGGTGCGGGCAAATTGAGATGGGTTTGACCGTAGTGCAAAAATCTGCCTATGTCGTATTTTGTTTATGTGCGTGCATTTGAACGTACTAATTACGGGTTAGACAGAGCCTATGGCCATAAGAATCAACGGTGGTGGTGGTGGGTGAATGTGTTTTATATTTTGTGCTTTGCCTGATAATTATGTACGCATTGTAAGCATAAAAGTTGATTTTACGATACTACCTAAATTGCTAAAGAAACTTAAATACATATGACATACATAATTTCAAGTTTCTTTATAGAACTTGGCACCTAATTTATATCTCAATCTTTTTGTCGGATATCGAACTTGGCTCCGATTTTCACATTTTTGTTGGTATTCAATTTACATCAATGTGTGTGACCTGGCGAATTTATCTCTGATGCGGCCTTAATCGCCCTTTCCTTTAAATTGAACTTATTTTACAGAAGGCAATATTAAAGCCTAGTAGGGATAAATTACATTAGTAGTTTTGGGTATCTATCGTATATACGGGTAGGTATTGGACCTATGAACCCAGATATCATTATTTATTACGAGCCAAGCCCAACGGTTTCAACCGTCTAAAATAAACTCTGCCGATACTTTGTTTTGCAAAAGTGAAGGTCTAGTTCTGGTGTTAAAATAGAATCGCATTGACATGAACTTTAGGTACAAGCACAACTGTAAAGCTTGATACATTTTGAGATAAATTCTCAAAAACACATGCATGCATGTACACAACATGTACCTCACACACTCGTCTGTGGTGAAAAGTAAGAAAGAAAAGGCTATCTTAGATCAAACCTTTTACGTAACTTATTCTTTAGCAGTGGTCAAGCTATATTAGATTCGTAGCTTACGGCCTTTGGTATCCGCTATTCTTTATTTACATTCTTGTTTTAGTTTTCAATTAATATCTATTCATATTGTATCGATCGAAGGCGCTGGATGCAAGCCGCTGTAGATCGGTCATTATGGAAATCTTTGGGAGAGGCCTATGTCCAGCAGAGGACTTTGTGCGGCTGAAATGATGATGAATTATTATTAATGTATATAAAAACGGGATATCTCGAAACTATTTTGCCTCGTTAACTTTCGAACAGGTGTTACATTACATCTTTCGTAGTCGCAGACAGAGTGGCTGGAGTGGAGCGCTGTTTTCTCGTTGATGGTGAACGCAGATCTTTGACACTTGAGATAATGACACTATCCGCATTTCATAAAGTCACTACCTACATAGTCATTATATTTACGCATTAAGGCTTGGCTCTACGTTTTTATTTTTCAAAATCTGTCAAAATTGATTCAAACGTTGTCCGTTCTTTTCCGCTAGGTTTGTAGTAATGTCTAAACGCAATGCAGATAGAGTTAAAAATATATAGAGGTTACAGTATGAAAGGCATGACGTAATGAAATAAATCTCATATGTTTACATTTTTGTAACATATTATGTTTTTGTAAAGAATTGAATAAGGTCATGTCCGTACAAGGACTTAATGCTAATGCTTTGTTTACCGGTCAGCCTTTAGAAAAATAGAAATAGTTTATTTAAATTTTAAAATAAAGACAGTAACTTTTTATTGTTTTTGAAGCTAAGGGCCGCTTTATAAGGGTCGTTAGTAAAACTAATTAGCTAGTCGAAATAAAAATTCAAAAACAAAGTTAAATCGTGAGATCAATTAGTAGTATCACCAGGCAACGCCTCCGTCCGGCCGGCCGGAGTTCATCAAGGTCATGCGGTAGTTTTGATCGAGCGTAACTACGTGGTCTCGATTTTTTTATCTTATGTCATACACAAATTTAAATTAAGTATATGGATAGAGGAATTTATTTACAATAGATTTTTTTCCAAAACCAATGAAAAGTCAGCATGTATGTACTAAATTACTAAGGGGTAAATAAGTAACTATATAAAAAGAGCTGCATTATTCAATTATTGACGTGATAACGTCTTTAAAATCGTTTTAGTCGGGTGACATAACGAGAGAGAGACGGACCGATCTCCCGTCTCATCTCGAGCGCTGCCAGTCATTCCGTGAAACGACGTTATCACGTAAACATCTCGATCGTAAACCTACTTTACAAACAACCAATTTTTTTTTATTAAAGTAAGTAATATTTTTAAAATTGCAAAATAGTTGTACATTATGATATAAGTTTTGTGTGTGATGATTTTCCAGCCCGAGCCGTAAGCGAGGGCGTAATAGAGCTGAAAGTGTTTTAACCAATATACGCACGTATATCGCACGACGTTTTTCAATACACTTATATCTAAACTGATTTTTATTTTAAGGCTGCTACCAGCGCTAGCGACCTTGGAAATACAGAAAAAATAATTTATCTTTCTGTAAATGAGATTATCAAAAATCCTCGCACAACTTATAAGCCTAATCCTTAAGTTACATTAGAACCCCAAAAGTCATTGAAATACTATCAGCTTTAGAAACCTTTACAAAAAGTGTGAAAAGTGGCCGTTTTTAGTAATTTTTAATATGGAAACTACAGCGGATTGTATTTCAATGACTTTCGAGGACTAGCGCTGGTAGCAGCCATAAATAAACTCAACCATAAAACTGTGATGTACTCGTACACTGTACACGGCTGCTTTTCCGCCGTTACACTTATTAAAATCAGCGCGGCACGCGGACTTACTAGCTGGTGCCACCAAGCAGTGGGTTAGTTCTGAATTTAAAAAAAAATTAAAATATTGCGGTTGCATAATATAACTTCACTATTTGCGTTTATAACGCAAGCGTGTTTTATGAACTACTTCATATAGGTATCTAAAACCGATGAAATTAGAGCCACTTTACGAGCAAGTGTGTTGAAAAAATAATTAATTTAGTATACAGCATGGAAGGGATATACCCGTTATAAATCGAACCTCAGGCTATACTAGATCACTATATTATAATTATAAAATAACAGTAAAAAAACCGTATTTGACATTCTCATACAAATTTTCCAGGCGGCTGCACACTTTTGTATGGAAATGCCAATTTTTGTAGTTTTTGGTTGTTATTTTTATTGATTATAGTTAGTGGTCTAGTGTAGCCTGTGGTTCGATTTATTACGTGTATATCCCTTCCACGTTGTATATTGGCACTATTGTGGGCACTACATTTATTTGAAACTGACGTTGAATTTGCGGAGCGTCTATGTAGTGTAAATGCTAGGAGAACAATCATAAGTATTCATTTGTCCACAGTACAGTTGTGCTACTGTAAACGATGGGCAAAATTTTAAACAAGTGTCAAGAAAGGGTGATTCAGTCCTTTATTTTTACCCAATTTTTGAAAGTTAAACGAGATCTTTTTAGGGTTCCGTACCCAAATGGTAAAATCGTCTGGCCAAGCCCAGTCTACGCGACCAAAAACATCTAAAAACTTATTTTATTTTCATTTTATGATTTTTTAAAATTCGTAACCCTAATTAGGTTTGATAGTTTTATTTTAACTTTTATTAAATAAAAATATTCTAGAAACGGATTCTTAAATGAAAAATGGTGTTAACAAGCTCAAAATATTTTGAAAGACCTATTTATCGATACCCTACACGATGGGTTAGTCGAAAAAAAAACTTGTATGGGACACAACAACTTGTATACTACAATATTATATTTTCCCTATATTACTTCACAGATTTTATGGCATGATTAATATACCCATGCCAAATTATAGCTTTTTTAGTACTTATAGTCTCTGAGTAAAACGTCGGATGACGAACTACGGAAAAAAATCAATTACCTTCGAGGGCGCACAGTGTTATAACAAACTACCGTCTGACATAAAAAATATAAACCCATTTAATACATTTAGGGTTAAACTTGCACATTACGTTATGGAACATTATTAGCTTAAAAGAAATTAATTAAGTAGTAATTTTAGTTACGTACGTAGGTACGTATTGTGGCTGAGATAAAAAATTGTAAACTGTGAGTGTATTACTTGAGTGTAGTGTAGTGTGTATGCAAACGAGGCAAATGTAAATTTTTTTACTTTTTTGCGTTCTCATGTAAGTGATTTTTGTCTTTTTTTGAGAATACATATCTTTAAACCGATGACAGACAAACAGACAGACATGATGAATCTATAAGGATTCCTTGTTTAAAACGGAACCCTAAAAACTGTCGATAGTTTTACTTGTCATCGATATTATTGTAAACTATCAGTAATCAATATTATCAATAATCCTATCGTATTGTTATGGTTTTTTAAGGCCACAAATACAGTATATAGACTACTTTATTTTATACTTATTTATCGATATTTTATATAAATTTTAGCAAATGTACTAGCTGTTTAGGTGTTGCGCAAGCTGCAAGCAGCCCGCGGTTGAGGTAGGCTAAGATATGTTTCCAGTTAAGAAAACAAGAAAAATGTGTGGGCGGCCATTTTGGATCCAAAATCTGAATCCAGTTTCGAGTTCCGCGGGGTGCTTTACCCCCTCATGCAAAAATCAGCCTCCTACAAAGTCCCAGTGAGACATTACTAACGAAAAAACGAAAAAGTTTAATTTTATAAAGCCCAGACGCCATCCTGGATTCCAAAAAAATGCTATCGGCGGCCATCTTGAATTGTAAAAAAAAAGAACGACGAAGCACGTGGTGGGAGTAGCTTGGCCTACGGCCTCGTAGGTGGCCTCTGCCTTAGGCCTCAAGCTTCACTTGGTTGCTTGTTTAGAGGGATAAGCAGAAAGCCCCCCCCCCCCCCCTCTGCTCCCCCACCAAGCAAGTGAGCTTCACTCCTTACGGCTATCTGCACGGCGCAGGTCAAACAACCATATCAATCAGTCAGCCAGTCAGTCAGTGGTACAGTATGTACGCGTATATTTCTCGAAATCTAAAAGTAAATAAATCCGACTATAGATAAGTTTCTTTGGCTATTATAAAATTAATTTATTGCCACAAAACTGGTAATTAAATAAAACTAAAATATTATAAATAGATATTGTATGTGCGGTACTTGTATGAAAAAAAATCTATGCCGACCATGTCTGTCAGGTAATCAATCTATGCCACGCTATACTTTGACACTTCCTTTGACATTATGACAAGTGACACAGTGTAAGAAAGTTACTCGCACGTTTGTTTACAGACTGTGCGACCCATATATATTCGTGATATTATTTTACACTGTGACAATAATTTTACGAAATTAAATGTCATTTTTTTTGTGAAGAGCGACGCGTCCTTTCTCCGCGAGTCCCATCGGCCATCTGACAATTTGATGTATAACTGTCAAAAATCTGTGCAACAAGAACAGTTTATTTAAATACACTCGCGAAAAAGCGAGACGGCAATTACAATAATTTTCAGGAAGGTAAAAGGGCTTATATGACTGAAATCTAAAGCCACGCAAAACTGATCAATTATAGAAAAATAGCTCTAAAATTAAAACTAAAGCAACAAAAAAAAATTTGGACCACAATTTTGAAGGTTACAGAATTACTGATCTGCATAAAAAGTTTCAAAGCTGAAGTCCCTCTCGTTTGTGAGAAATTAGACCATATATGTTTTGGTACAGGTGTTTTTGACGAGTAAGTTTGTGTTACAAAAATTAACTAATCATGTATCCACAACCACAATTATGCTAGAAAAGCGTTCTAGTATGCTATTAGCAAGTATCAGTTCTAAATTTCTGATATTCGCTGAGAAATAAGAAATAGAAAATGCTCATTTTCACGGTGCGTCCCCTTAACCGTTATATTTACGGTACATACTACATTAACTGTTATCTAACTATTTATATACATAATAATATGTGCAAAGCGATAGTTTTAAAACCAATATTATGATTTTTAAATGGTTTTGATTTATTTTTCAATTATATAAAAAAAGCGATTAAAGTTTTGTTATTATATTGTAATTATGTAAAAATCTAGTTTCAAATTGAAAAGCCTTATTCTTTATAAGTACCCACAAAAAATTGCAACAGAAAGCGTTCTAAGCTGTGGTTCTAAGTATCTATAAGAAATATTCAAATTCATTAAATCACCCAACAAACGCCAAGAAATTAATAAACTTAATCTGTGTAAATATATTGCGGAATAATTTTACCATTTCCAATATTAGACTTTAGAGATTATCCCAAAATGCAAATTGTTGTCTAAGTTACCCAACTAGGGTCGATGGCGAACTCCGAATATTGCATTAAGATATCTTTTGACAACTTTTCTTCAAAGCACCTGTTACGCTGTTTAAACGAGCTTTTGCCAAGTTTTCGGTTTAAATTAAATGTTTAGATGTGGGTAATTGAGATAAATAAATAAGGCTGGATTATATTCACTGTAGGTTTACTTAGGTTAGGTTAGAAAGTCGTAAAACTGCGACTTTTTAGTACTAACCAGGTGGATATATTTTTCGCTAGTTAGGAGCTCCAAACGCCTACAAAATCTAGGATTTTACAAAGGAGTTTTATTAACTGTAGATTTATTTAGGTTAGGTTAGAAAGGCGAAGTGAGACTGCGTGACTTTTTAGTACGTACCAGGTGTATATATTTTACGCTGGTTATGAGCTCCAAACGCCTACAAAATCTAGGAATTTACAAAGGAGAATAAGTGCCGGAGTTTCCACGAAAAGTTTATGAATACAATTTAATTATGGCCCTAAGCCGGAACGCTAATAAATTTATAATTCAAACGTTCCAGACATCGCAGTTTCGGTTTCCTGACTGGTTTAGAACAAATGGCAATTCGTGTTTGCATGTAACTCGGCAGGCACATTAGGAGAGCAATTTGCATCAGAGTGACTTTAATAAATTTGCGTGACCGCGACGCGTGGTGCAAAATGTAGGCAGTGTGACTCCGTATCCATAAGAGAGAGTTGTGTGACTATAGTTAAATAGGTACATACATACATACATAATATCACGTCTGTTTCCCACAGAGGTAGGCATAGACTATGGACCTCCACTTGCTACGATCCTGACAAACCTCCTTTGCTTTATCCAAACTCATCAATCTCTTCATACATGCCCTTCGGTTACGGGTTAGATAGGTATTCGTAATAATTAATCAAAATTAAAAAGCGACTTCACCCTAACCTATTTTAATAAAATGTCTATAGGACCACCACTTGACAAGTAGGTATGCTCTTTTAAACAAAAAATAAATAAATTCCAAATTGGTACAAGCGTCTTCGAATAATCGGTGAACATACATAAAAAAAGATTCCAAATAACAACCTTCTTTTTGCAAGTCGGCAAAAAAATATTTATAGTACGAAAACTTAGCTGTAGTCGGTCTAGACAAAAAGTAAATAATTAATTTAATCCTAATAGAAATATTACGAGTTCTCCCTATAATATTCTACTATTTATATGGTTTATTTTAGCTCGCGTCAGAATTCGGCTCCTTTTCGTTTAGATACCTAAAAGTGCAAGCCAATTTCATTATTTTAATTAATAGATACGATTTATGTCACTAAATTTACCACTCCGGAGTGGTTGCCGCGCACATAGTATGATATATAAAGTCGGTATATTTTCAATACCTAAACGAGGAGTGAGACAGACCTGCTTTGGGCTAGCTCAGTCAACCTAATTAGCCCTTATCTATTTATTTATTATTCCATCAGCCAAATTTGACAACGATAAAATTAAATTTGCATACAGCCCGCAACAATAGAAGAGCAGTTTGTATCGGTGTGACTTCAATAAATTTGCGTGACCATAACACGCGGTCGCGCTGCGTCGGAGCCCGGGCTTTCACTTGACGCTGCTCAATTTATGTTTGTAGTCAAAGTGACGTACAAAATGTATGCAGTAAGCTATATATATTTTTATTTTTATATAAGTATGATCAGAATTTAATGAATATTAAAAAAACAAAAAATATACCCAAGATTTAATCCGGTGACTTCGTTTGCAAGTGTGTGGTCGAGTTAACTATTATTTATTTATTTAGAGCCCGCTAGATCCCATTGTTGGGCAAAGGCCTCCCTCTCGGCTCTCCGGTCGAGTTAATAAAACAACAAAATTTGGTTGTTTCGAATACGGCACGATGATATTCTTTTGGCGTGATTGGGAAAAATGATTAGAGTGAATTTTTACCATGCGCGCGCACACCGACAGAAAAAAGCAACAGTATGAAGTTAGCCCACGATCTGGCTGTACTGTATCTATATTCACGCCAAAGAAGTATAACTTCTAACGCGTGTACATAAGAACACACATTTTTTTTTTAAATATTTTCAATGTACACCCACATTTTTTACTGTTTCATTATATGTATAGATAGATAAGCTTAATCTTTAAGGTATACATTTTATTGTGCTTTATGGCAATCAAAGTAGACAAACGCTAAATTCTTACCCAGTTAACATATAGCATGTCCACTCATTTAGATAGACGGTGTCCATTTCTATATTTACAAGTTCTGAAGTATTATTAAAAAGATTTTGCGATAGGTCCGTTCATGGGTAGGGACTAAACAAAACGGTACTGTAACGGATACAATAAGAAAAGCAATTAACAATGATGAATCGAATGTTGTAACCCCGCATCAATGTAACATACCGACACCCTCAATTTTACATTTAAAATGTCGTCGAACATTCTCGTTAACATACAAAACGTATCGACACCGTGACCCACGGAAACCTATTCAATTACGCTTGTAACGCCTTAGTAATAAGATCGAGAATCGCTTAAGACGTATTAGATACGCCTTTCTATAAATTGCAGGCTGTACGACAACGATAAATCTCACCATTCACTAATACACCGCATTCAAATGTAGCAAACGCTTCGGCAAATCCCGTATGCCATTCGAGATTTCGACCTAGGTGTGCCTCAAAAGCGGTGCGTAACATATGAGCGCATTTATCTCACTCACGTGGTACTCACGTTATACTCGTATATGTTGCAAGGTGGGAAGTGTCAGGCGAACAGAGTAACGAGAGGTTGAGCATTCATCAGCAAATGAAAGGTAAAGAAAGTTTTTTCTTTTCTATTTTGCGAAGATCTGAAGATCTTATTTTGTACCATTCAATAAATAAAATTCGTTTATAGAAATATTTAATTAAAGATGTTTGACTTTCTTGTAAATAAGTCTTGTAGACTTATTTTCTTCCCGTCTTGAATGTCATTTTGTAATTCTACTGGTATTGACATTTTTAACCGAACATAGATTCGATTTTCATCAAACAAAGCTAAGAACCATCTCAAGAAAACTTGCTTTTACGTAAAAAAACCACATCGAAATCGGTCTATCTGTTCGAAAGATACGATGCCTCAAACAGACACACAGCACAGGCAGACAGGCGTATTATATAGCATCAAACTCATAACACGCCTCTTTTTTGTGGGAGGTTTAAAAAACGCCTCAAACAGCTTGGAAACAGCGATGCTTGACAGATTTGAATAGAAAAATGTGCTCACTACTACGCTATTGAGTTCCAACGCCTAAAGTCATAACTTAAGTAAGACCTGACACGAACACAAGTGCTACTTACATAAGTAGGTAGGTATCTGACAAAAACAATCACAAAAGTTCCATTCCCGATAACAATTTTCTCTAAGAAAAATTATTCCTCCCATAACTCGACGTCTAGAACAAAAAAGATGGAAAGGTGAAATATTGATCTGAACTTGGATTTAAACCTCATTTATTCACCTCGAAAGCGGTGACATATGACCACATTTATTTGGAGCCGTATTTGGCGCGAGCCGTATTCGAGTCGTATTTGAAATGATAGGTATTTCAAGCACCTTTTTTAGAATTCTTCCTTCATTCTGCCAAAATCATTCGTATATTTTGCTTTCAAGCTTCCGGAAATTATGGAAATATCGCTGGTGAAAATAAAATCCTAAATTAATCGTATGAAATATATACGGGAACGGTGAAAGAGTAACGGGAACGGGAACGGCTGAAGGAGACCGGGAATGGGACCGGGACCGAGAGCGGGAGTGGGAATGAGAACGGGAACGGGTGAAACAAACTTTGCGGGGTCAGCTGGTAAATGATAAATAAAAAACTTATCTTATCATCACACTAATATTATAAAGGCAAAAGTTTGTGAGTGCGTGTGTGTGTGTATGTTTGTTACTTCTTAATCTACACGCGCAAACGGCTAGACCAATGATTAACACATACACACTGCCCTGGATTAACATATAGGCTACTTTAATAAACTACTACTACTATTATAATATATTAAGCTACTTTAATAAATAACAGATAGGCTACTTTAATAAACAACGTGAATGGGACATACCCGTTATAAATCAAACCACGGGCATGCCTACCCATCGTCATATAAACATTATTATTTCTTTTCCTTGTAACTAGATGGCGCTTTAAGGTAAAAATAAAAACATAAAAATCTTTTATTACTATTATTTAAATAAAGTAGTACTCTAATTAGTTGAATAAGACCTTTATGAAGTGCAATATATTTTTTAAAAGTATATTCAACACTTTCTTCGTCACCTTTTTGGCTAGTTGTGTGTGCTGCCATCTCTGAGAGGCCGCCCTGCAACTCCCGTTTTGCGTGCTTACGGGCTCTCCAATCGTTTCTATGGCGTTGGGTATTTGTTACGTTAGTAATTATATTATCTTTGCCACGGGCTATACTAGATCACTATCATCATTATCAATAAATTTAAGATTTAGGTTCTCTTCTAGGTCGGTGGAGTGTTTTCCATGTCTCCCTATATTCCGCTAAATGTTTGACCTCCCTATACAACACAACTTTTGCCTTTTCTTTTACTTCTTCCATGAACGACCTTCTTGGTCTTCCTTTTCCTCTCTTGGCTTCCACTTTCCCTTCCATTATGTTTTTTATGAAGTTGTCATGCCGCACAAGGTGGCCAAACATTATTCCTCGTCTTATCTCTATTGTATGCATAATCTTTCTGTTCTCATTGACCATTTCCAGCACTTCTTTTCACTAGATCACTATAGTATAATGAAATCAAAATAATAGTCAAAACTTTATAATAATAATTTATGATCTAGTACAGCCTGTGGTTCGATTTATTACGGGTATGTTCCTTCCACGTTGTACATAAACAATAAAACACATATTATGGTACTTACAGAGAGTATCTTAAAAAAGGTAAACAACAAAAGAACCCAAACGGCGCGCAGCACCAAATGACACGCGAACACATTTACATTAGTTGCCGTAATGCCCCACATTAGGGGCATAGGGGCCTGAAATGAGATAATATAAGGGACGCCGGAATATGCCCACTAAACTACTGCACGGTTCTTGAGAGTTATATTGCAACATGTCATGCATCATGCTGTTTTATTAAGAATTACGTCACCTTAGGAAATATGGACGACTTTCTTAAAATGTTATATGGTATTGTATTGTTATATATCTATTTTCAAGAATCAAAAATAATTTATTTGTATAATTGAGTATAATAATTAATAGAGGTAAAATTTCAAAAATTAACGTGGGTATCGTAATCGCCTGGACTATGGTAACTGTAATTTATTGGAAGACGACTATTCCTAGCAATACGGTCAAAACATGATGATAATGAGGTAATATCCACCCAGTAGGAAGATTTTAACATTTTTGTCTTTGAAAACTGCAATCGAACTGTTTCTATAGATCTGGTCAGTTATAATAAATATGTACGTCATTCATAAAACTACAATTGTGAATTAATGTTTTAATAGAATTTTGACTCCCACTACCCAGATTTATGTAACTTATGTTAGTAATAATAAGACATACTACAGTTGTTTCATAGCTAAATTTAGCAAAACAATAGTGACAGCCCTCAACTTGAGATATTGAGGCTCATATTGCGAACTATTTGCAGAAACTTAGATGTTTTGGTCAAAGGATTTATAACAATCTAAAGTCTGTTCACGGAGAGTTAATAAATTGAGGTCTTCTTGACTCATTACAAATTGTGGCCCGCTAACTATTCAAAAGCTTTTACAATTTAGTTTTATTTTAAACAATTATAAACTGTGTAAAACAAAAAAAAGACGTGTGGCACTCGGGGACTGCCGCGGTAAAGCTATTGCATTACGGTGGTTCCGTTCGGTCGGTGCATTTTTACAAGGAAGGACGGCAACGTCGCAAGACGAAGCGGCAACCTACATGGTAGGCGGAGTGTGGAGCGTGAGGTTTTTTCGTTACGGAATTTCTGGATTCGGTCCCCGCGCTCAAGGCCCGCGATAGAAGCTATGCAATAGCTTAAAAACAACAATCAAACATCCAAACGATCGCATTTCTGAACGGAAGGGCATTATATGGCCGTCGCGTCCACTTGCCCGTTCGGGCCGCGGTTGTCATCAACTGCGTTCCTTGTCTACACAAACGACGAAAGCGGGATACTAGTGACGAACGCCGCACTGTTTTCAATAATTAAGCAACATTCGCTAGTCTGAAACGAATATTTATCAACTCTTGGCGAGCAGACTTTATAGTAGTTATAGTATTAATCGCCTTATGATAGGGATTGTCAATCACGTGACACACATCATGGAATGCTTATAATCTCCCCCCCGCATGGACTCTCAGCCGGACATAGGGGAGCAAATATGAACAACATGTGAGATATACTTACTTAGAGTTTGCTTACCACACGCTACCCAAATTCGTCTTTCCGTTGATTTATTGTTAAGAAACAGTCTTAAGAGTTATACAACGTGGAAGGGACATAAGTATAATAAATCTAACCAAAGGTTACGCTAGATTAATATAGCATAATAAAATTAAAATAACAGTCAAAAACCCAAACAAAACTAGACATTCCCATACAAATTGCCTAGGAGACTGCGCACTTTAGTATGGAAAAGCCAATTTCTTTTCTGTTTTTTACTCTTATTTTTACTCTTGGTTTATTAATATCACTATACCAAAGTGATCTATTATAGCCCGTGGTTCGTTTTATTACGATTCTGTCCCTTCCACGTTGTATTGTTAAGATTCAACATTATAACAACGTAACTCCATTTGACTATTAATACGACTTACGAGTCTAATTCCGAAAGGCAATAAAATGGAAAGTTTACGGCCGGAGATATTTATTTACCTGAAACAGAAAACAAAGTCGTTAAGCTTTGCGGCTGAAAGAAAATCCATACAATAAAATTGAAAAAAGCGTGTAATAAAATGAAAAAAAAATTGACATGCGCGAGGGTGTTATGTCACACGAGCCACTTTTGGACCCTTTCACAACTCCACATTCAACCAAGATCATGATTTTTATGTTCTTAATAGTCCCCTTACCCTAGACCTAACTACACTTTTCCGTAAATATGTAGTCTACGTTTTATTTCGAAACGACATGCCCGATTTCGTCAAAATTTTGTAATTTCAAAGATATTGCAATCATCTAAGGTTATTATTGGTTTCCGACAGTGAAAATATAAACTTGAAATAGAATATGGTGTGTTATATCATTTTTGACCACCAGTATGGAAAACATCTTCATCCTTATATTTTCTTTCCAATTCATAATTTTAATGTCGGAAACCATACCGTAAATAATTGCAATTTCTTTAAAACTAATTTTTTTACCGAAATTTTACATGTGGTCTCAAAATACATCGTAGACTAGGTTTGTATGGTAAAGTGTAGAGTAAGGGGATTCTTGTACTCTACACAGAGTACTTTCTTATTATACAGAAATCGTTTAGATCCGACAATATCATTTCAACTCACGAAAAAACCGTTCCCGGGAAATTCTCTCCGGGCGCGGGGTTTTCCTTAATTTTTTTAATGGCGTCTTTTTGTTAAATTGTTACCTTCCAGCTTTGCGGTTATTTCGGAGCTGCTTTTAACGATGCCTTTTACAAAATTTGTCTGAATGCACAATCGTGAGATTGTACTCGTACGTACAACTCTGCGTGTTGTGTTGTAGATCATAAAATCCAATTTATATTCACTTGTAGATTGTACATACTGTTTAAATTTTTATTGCGAGTCAAATTAACTCTTTGAACAATTTTTATACGACAAATAATTTTTTTGACCATCTACTAGCCAGGGAACATTAGATAATAAGTCGAGTATGTTAAATAATTGGTTTGAAAAATATTTTTAGATAAGCACAAAAACTCATAATAGAGTTGGGGGCGAAAACACATTGTATGTATGTATGTTTGTACCGCGATAACTGGCGAACCGATGATCTGATTTTGATGAAATTTAGTAGGCATGTAGGAAATATCAATAGAATTTTCATGATCGTTGGGCATCAAAATCGGTGTAATTGTTTTTGAAATATTAATAAAACTGTCCGCTATTATGTAGCCAACGAAAGCATAGCGCTTTCTAACTTTGGATAGCGCCATCTAGGTGTTACTTATGAATGATTTTATGTTAGAATAATAATCGTGAGGTATAAGTTCGCGGCGAACTATTATTTAAAAATTTTTTTTTTTTTTTAATACAAAGATATGTCCTACTGATGGGCAAACCCCTACCCTTTTTGTCAACTGATCCCTGTCTATAGTTGCCTGCTCTCATTCCTTTATCGCTATAATTATCATCAACATAATAACGTTTTTCCGAATGTATCATCAGCGGTAACGCTTCAGAGCCCCTGGTCCACTACCTTTTTTTTTTTTATACGGAGGAAAGATCCCTGTTACGGATACCCATCAGCCTGCGGGGGAGGCTGACGGATTATGTGGGACTCCACGCCAGAGTGACGTGCCTACCCACTAAAAAACCTCCGGAGTTCCACCTTAACCGCCTTTGCCGGGGACACGGGAAAGGAAATACAACCGCGAACCCCGGTGCGGCTGGCCGCCGAAGCAGCCCCTCCTTGGGGGCGTCTGAGCGCCCCCCCACTCACCAAGTAGGCGCGTCCGGAACTCACGGACGCGCCGTACCTCCTCGGCCCAGTTGAGAGGCGGCGAACTCCCACGCAGTCCACCGCCTGTGGGCCCATGGGAGCCAGATAAACCGGCTCCCAGCGGCGGAGAAGATGTGAGGCTCCGCCGCTTACCTCTCGCCGCAAACGCGGTGCGGCACCACTCGGCCGTGGAGGACAGGGAGAGCGGCAACGTAGCACCGACACTCCCTGACCTCCGCGACCGATCATCAACCACAGACACGGCGGTGTGGCCCCGCCTGAAGCGCCGGGAGAGCAATGAAACATTCCCCTCCCGGCAGCCCCACCCCGGGTGGGGGGAGAACTTCCCACTCCCCCGCCGCCCCATTGGGCGCATCCCAGCAGGCTCAAGGCCGAAGCCGAGCCCGCGGGAGCGCCCCTCCCCGGGTGGGGGGAGATCTTCCCACTCCCCTGCCGCCCCAATGTGGGCGCTCACTGCTGGCGCAAACCGCAGGAGCGCCCCCTCGCGGGTTCCTCTTGGCTTCCCCGTGGCTCCACGGCACCACGGGTACTGAGCCCCCCCGGTACGACAAACCGGGAACCCATCGGGGGGGCCCTGGTCTACTACCTAACCTAGGTGATTTGACTAGGTTACAGGTTTTCACACAGAGCGACTGCTGTCACATCTTCGCAACCAACCCTTGGATAGGTTTGAGCAAACGCTTGGTGGGGTTAGAGACCCAGTTTATACTTGCCTTCCTATACACGGAATCAATCATCTTTCGTTTCGGACAAGACTGCAAAATCCTAACCAGACTGTAAACAAAGTATGCTTCCCAGTGGGATTCAAATTTCGAACCCATGACCTCCAGATCATAAGACGATCTCCTTGACCACTGAATCACGGAGGCACTTCTGCCATTTTTTATGCCATGTTAAAAAAATGACATTTCAAAGAAAAACAGCTTATGGACGCTCGCAACTGTACAGCGAAATTCAAGAGTAGATGGTAAATGCAAATCTTCTAAGTAGCTTATCTCATAAAGTAAATCCTATTTAATGCCGTACGCACAGCAACTTAAGCAACACCTACCATTGATATCTCAGCTCTAATTAAACCGCTAAATTTGCGGGCTGAGCGTCGACGTGCTAATATAATAAAGCCAGTATAAACCTGTTGAAACCAGTTTTAACCAGTTTGAGAGTATGATATCTGTGGAGCACTCAGTTTAATGAACGATCTATTTATCTCATAGAAGTGAGCTTTGATTTTCACAATTTTTTTTATATTCTATTAGATACTAGTAATTTATATTACTTTAAAGCAAAGAATTAACATAGATGTAACATGTGCTTATCCTCCAGGATCCGGTCAAAGGAATTACTACCAACTTAGGAATCTGCCGAAATTGGCGAAGCCTAGATTTTAAGCCTAACCTTGCTAAGCTTGACATATCATCATCAGGTCTTTTTGTCTCCAATGCAGGAACATGACCCTCTCTGTACTACCCGAGCCAAACTTGGCCAGAGCTGCCAGAGGTCTTGGCCTACACTCTCCACGCTGGCCAGATGGGTTGGAGAGGTCTCATTGATGTTTATAAGCTTTGTTTTGTTTGTATTCTCTAAGTCGCCTTCTACGACATCCACGGGTGGTCTTGGAGTGGCCCTATTCTACTCTGCCGGAATCCACACGGCAAGCTTGACATATAAGATTCATCTTTCTCATTTCAGCATGGCGCTTACATGCTCAGCTTATTGTGAGATTGTTGGTTGTATATAATGTTTTAAAATTTTCGGCTACATTATCTAATTTTTATGTAAAAAAGTCTATTAATTCAAAAACGACGAAGTACATTTTATACAAAGTAAACAAAATTTTAAAACCGAGTGCTTAACTGCTAAATAAATTAAAGAATTTAACTTAATCGCGATACTGCCTGCGAAGATTCTAGAATCTTCGCAGGCAGTGTCATTAAGTCAGGTGTGACACCCCTGAGTATTAAGAGGGCGCTCGGATGAGTCAAGTTTTAGCGCGGTTGGAGCATTACAACTTACAAGCGTTGGATTAGCTACGTTTACTTAGCGACGAGTTTCGTGTGTTGCTTGAGTTTGTACATACAGGGAAAGAAGAAATGGTGCTTTGTGACAACTCATCTTATGAATACTTATTTTGTTTTGGTAAAGTAGAAAAATTCAATGATTTTCATCAACTGTTTTAGTTTTTTCATTTAAACTAACTTGAGACACAGATGTTATTAGAATGAGTTAACGGGTTATTCAAATATAGAGGTAGAGTCAGCTACTGGCCGACATGTTTCGATCTCATCCGGAGGGCTTTATCAAGGCCTTCATTATTTTTTGTTAGCCAAATTCGCCCTGATGAAGACCTCTGGATGAAGTCAAAAAACGTCGGCCAGTAGCTGACTCTACCTCTATATGAGAGTAACATATCAAATTATTTTAATAAAACTGTTTTAGGTGACTAAAACAGTTGGTTTGACTCCAAGAAACTTTGACGTCATTAGTCTACATTTCATACAAATCACATAGAAAATGTTTGACGCTAAAAAAGCATTGGTTTTGTGTTGTTGGAAAGTAGTGAATTATACACACTTGATAATAGAGAAATGCAGCGGCCGTGGACAGAACGGGATGGCGCAAACCAAGGGAGGCTAATGCCAAGCAGAGGGTTTTTGAAAAATCATGATAATGATGATGATGATAATAGAGAAAGATAGATAATCAACTTTCAAATGTGATACAACAACTACTCACTTTGCCTTTTAGAACATTATGTAAGTGTTGAGATGTTCATCATAAATAACAATATCAAAATGGAACTACTTCAAAACTTTGGAGCAAATGATCTTAGTCTGTGAAGTTTTAAAATTTATAATTTTTAAAGTATAAAAGGATTTTGTTTTCTAACTTTTAAGCCAAGATGAAAATTTTCAAGATGTTGCCGTCAAAAAGCAGTTAAATATTTAGTGACAGATAATGTTCCAAGTTTCATTTTATGAGGTTCAGAAGATGTCAAGACTGGACTTGTAGTTTTTGATGGAGTTTAGGTTTCCATATAAACCTGGTGTGGTTTATGGAAGTTTATGAAAACTAAAAACGACTTCACCCCCAAACTACACAATCGATTTTGATAAAATTTCTATCACCTGACAAGTATATCTAGTAAAAAAAAGAAGTTTTCAAATCAGTCCAGGAGTCTTCGAATAATCGGTAAACATAATAAAAAAGATTGAGACGAATTGATAACCTCCTCCATTTTTAGAAGTCGGTTAAAAATACATAAATTCATTATTATTGGTTCATACAATACAATTACACACATGTATAACACTTATATGAAGACATACTGTACATGTGAAAATTCAGGTGACATAATATCACCAATCACAAATCAAGTTTACATAATATCTCCGATCACAAATTAAGTTTACATAATATCACCGATCACAAATTAAGTTTACATAATATCACCGATCACAAATTAAGTTTACAAGTCGGTTAAAAATACATAAATTCATTATTATTGGTTCATACAATACAATTACACACATGTATAACACTTATATAAAGACATACTGTACATGTGAAAATTCAAGTGACATAATATCACAAATCAAGTTTACATAATATCACCGATCATAAATCAAGTTTACATAATATCGACGATCACAAATCAAGTTTACATAATATCAACGATCACAAATCAAGTTTACCCTAATCAAACGTTTATACCAATCTAACCTTCGCAGTGCCGATGCCGGGACAATAAGACCGGCCTAGAAAAAGGGCAGAAATGACTATTTCCCTTCAACAATTGCGAGCCGCGGGGCCCGAAATGGCGATAAACCGGGCACCTTTATTGGGTGTCGATGCGGGTCGCAAGTTCGAGTCCGTTTCAATTTGTCTGCAGCATTTTATTTCGGGTCGACGTGATATACGATAGGTATAATTAAATTAGTTTTTGGAGACTTTTGTGCACTTTTTTACTGTAGGTTACTACGTAGGCACGTTACTTTTTTACTGTGAATGTATTTTTATAATATTTTGAAGTAGAAATAGGTGGGAAATTTATAGATTTAATTTTTTGGTCTTTTATGAACATAATGAGTACTTAGATGAAGCAAATGTATGAACATGAAAGACGTATTTTAGAATGCTTTACTTAAATATTATTTGTTCTATATTAGTTTTTTAACTCTATCGTAAAAAAGAAACTACCGATGGCAATCTCGACATTACTTAATAATTCAATTATATCAATGTTATTAACTTTATACATTGCAGTATGCGTCAAATCCGGTAGTTCTGATTTTGTGCAGACTTGTTTATGATGTTGGCCTAATGAATAATCTAAGTTTGTGACCTTGAGCGCCGAACGCAACTTTGTAAAAAATAAAAGTACGGAAAAAAAAATTTTTCTTCAAATTTTGGCGATTATAATCCTAATGCAATATTAAAACTTTATTCTTAAAACGTTTTTAAAGTAGACTAAATTTGCTACAATATGATACTAGAATTGTCTCTGTAGACTCAATAGTTTCCGTGATAAAGCCTTTCAAAGTTTATATTTTTTTTTATATAATTGCAATACAACTACTGTTACTACTACAACTACTAAGTACTGTTTTTAGAAAATAAATAAGACTTATTTGTACCAAACATCCAAAAAGAAAAAAATCATTTTTTGGCGAAACAAACCGTGGACAATAAAAAAAAGTGTGTTTGTAGCGAGTGAACTTTTGATTCGACTCACCCAACCAACCCAATCAACACCGTTGATCCCTCGTGTCGAATACGTACGATATGGTTTCACGTGGGTATTAGGTGCGTCTAAACGAAACGTGTCACCGTCGAGTATTGCGCTGGTTAATTGGTGGTTCACTATTTTTGAAAATCGCACTATTTTTGTATCTTTTTAACGGGTATATTATTCATTGATGTCAGATTTTTCGTACGGCATATAACGTAGCTCAATGACTGCCATCTAGTAACAAAAGTTATTACTACATACCAGTAAACTAGTATGATTATCGGTAAAGGAAAACCTCACGACGTTTTCCTTTATCGAAAAATGGTGGGTGGTGTTCTCAATATAAATAAATCTTAACTCATATTAAGTTATCAATTAGTATAACTAATTGATAATTTACCATTATGTTATTAATTATAATCATGCTAAAAGCGGCCTTCGGGTCTTTTGGCCCTAGGCTCAGTCTATTTAGTGCCACAAGACTCCAACGCTCTGTCTGCTCCATTAGAAATATATACGTGATATGATAGTGTATGTAATTATGTATAACCAGTTTGCATTATTTTATTTCAGGTCAGAATTGACTTACATAAAACGCAGACTTAAGTTATGTAACTTAAGTATGCCTATTTCATTTCAAATAAGATCATTATTAACCTTTTTATTATTTTATAAATACATATAAGTAAAAACAATCTTTAAAAAGCTGTTAAATAACTTATTGCCGTAAAATAACGATATCAAATCCTACCAATTTTTCGCTCCAACGCATCGCTTTGTGTCGCTGGAATGACACCTCGGATGAAACCGTCTCGGTTGTTACATCGAAATAAATCAAAACAAAATCAATTATGTCACTGTCAAGTTTAGATCCACAATTACGGAACTTAAATCCGTTTTGATGCGAACATGACATGATATTACTCGTATTGTTACACGTACAATGAAATAGGAACAAAATATAAAGTAATTATTTAAAAAAAAAAAAACATTTAAAAAACATATTTTTATCTGAAACAATGAACTGAAATGTTTAAAGTGGAGCACTGTAAACATTTCATGGCCATGGCCCCCTTTCGGCTTTATTATAAGATCAGGCATTGTCACCCAACATACATAAGGTTTAAAGCTCAATCGAATATTGGAAAGTGGGATTAATTTAGCTTGCAAGATTTTATATTGATTAATGAAAAAAACTGATATTAAGACTTAAATCGCTACCGATCGGTCGTTTTGGAAATCCTTAGGGGAGGCTTATGTCCACCATTTGACTTCCTGTGGCTGATATGATGATGATGATTTGATTCAAAGAAACTATGACGTCACAGTTCGGTATTTCATACAATTCCTACAGAAAACAAAACGTTTGCTTTGTCGTTAAAAAAAGTATCTGGTATGGCTTGTTGGAAACGTTGGATTGGGGTAGGGCCACTTAATCCCCTCTCCGATCAGATCTCACCACGGGCGACACTTGTTCGTTATTAACCCGACTCGCACGTGACAAATCCGTCGCCTCATATGAAACTCGACCGTCCTCTATTACATCGCAGTTTAACTGTCGCGAGGTACAATACTACTACTAATTAACATAAATATATACTCTTAGGGATGGAACACGTTTAGGTAGAGTCAATTATACCATCAATTGGTTCAGTTTTATGTTTAATTTCAAGTTTGCGCAAATGTAAATAATAAGTAAATAATTACGGACTATTATACGGATAATTAGCCCCAAAGTAAGTCCGAGACTTGTGTTATAGGATACTAACTCAACGATACTAACTTTTATAACAAATACTTATGTAGATAAACATCCAAGACCCAGGACGATTTAAAAAAGGCCATTTTCCAACTTGCCCCGACCGGGGATTGAACCCGGGACCTCTGGGTGGCGGACTAGCATGGTGACTACTACGCCTAGGAGATCTTCTTAAATAAATTTCAATGTGATTACACTGAAAAGATAAAACGAATAAAAAGAACTTGCATGTCATTAGACATCAACTCTTTGAGAGGACTGTTATTCATATGAGGTTTGACGTAAAATTAGAATCCACCATTGAAGGAAGGCGAAAGGCGAATCCGCAAAAATGAATAAACAATGACCTAAATAGAAAAGTGTCACTTTGATTGAGATAAAAAGATAAAAAACGAGAGAAGTACTTTGTTCTAAAAATAACTTCACGCGCCATAACAAAATCTAGCTGCGCACCCGGACGCCCACACTCTGTCTGCTCAACGCCCCTTGCATGAGTAATTTAAGGTGTTAAGAAACAACGCATTAAATAATTTTTTTGGTAGATTTTTATTTACACAAAAAAATTATATTTAAGAGATGTAGAGCTCTTAAACCAACAGAAATGTCAACAGACTTCAATTTGTCACATTCCCATTATTACATATAAGGATACACAAAGAGCATAAAATTAACTAACCAAGTGCGTGACGGGACACGCACGCATATTGTAGGGTTCCCAAGTCACCTGTGTCCTGTGTTACGTCATAAGATTTTAAATTAGCTGGCACTTTGAAGTGTTCTAAATAGGTAATTTTCCAACGGTACTATACACTACACTATGGGGGTATACTAGAAAAAATATGGATATATTGATCAAAATATATCTTTGAACTGTAAAATACTTTACATTGTACAGTTTTGTACAGTTTGTATGTACAGTGTTCATGGTCCCAAAAAACTAAAAATGTCTTTAGATAGAGAACATGTAAGTATAATTTTTACTTCCTTTATTTTTGTAGATACATACGCACACAAGTTAGATACTACCTGTGTCTAATAAACGTTTACATATAACTTGTCTAACTAACTTTGATGTTGACTGTCGACAGGTTATCGCTAGGTAATCTAACGCTTCAAAGCTGAGCTGTCAGCACCACTCCGTCTCGACAGCTTTGTGACGTCGACGTGGTGACGTTTCGTCGACGTGTTTCATCAGCAATCAATGACTACATTATTGATATTAGTACAAATTATTAGAGGGAGATCTAACACGCTGTAAACAGATAATAGCACTCGTGAGCTCGATGGCCCGGCGGACGTGCACATTACTAGCTCTTTCGCAAGTAAAGCGACACCGGGCATGGTCTGCACTTTGATGGGTGACCACAAGTGGCATATACAGTTTCTCGACCTCCTCCTTGCTTCGGAAGGCACGTATAAGCCATTGGTACCGGCTTTCATCATTATATGGCAGTCGTCAAGCTATGTCAGATGCCTTTAGGCAGCCTGAAAAATCTGACACCAATGTTGACCACTTGCACACATGAAAAACGAACAAAAAAATAGCACTCTTGAGGAAGGTGGGGAAGCCAAGTGTAAAGCTTCCCCGCTGCCAGCGAGCGGCTGGCTTAGATTTTTGCCTGACTACTGCAAGGCTAAGAGGCAGGGTAATGATTTTAGCAGTCTGTATGTATATAAGTATGTATGTGGATATCTATGTGTTTTCCATCGTAGCAATTTAACCGCTTATTCAATCTTGACAAATTAGGCTTCAATCGATTCATCATTATTGTGCGGGTGACATAAGCTACAATTTGTATACAAAAAATGTGAATAACGTATTCTAGGCACAATAAAGTAAGTGTCGAAAATTTTGTTTTGTTTTGATGTCGAGTGAGGTATTAGATGAAAGGACTTGAACTTGATTAGCACGTTTTACAAAAATACCAATATATTCATTGTTAATTGTATATGGCTTGCCGTATTGTTATAGTTTTTTTACTTTGTTCTGTGCCCGCGGGGTTCGCTTTTTGGATAAAAACTATGTCCTTTCCAGGACTTTAACGATATCCATACCAAATTTAATTTAAATTGGTTCACTCGTTCACACGTGATGGCGTGACCAAGGGAAATAGAGATTAATTTTTATATATATAGATTTTATAAAAATCTAACCTATGATATTAAGTAAACAAGGAGATAATTAATAGACAGATACCAATCACACAGATTAAACTAGTCACAAGTGGACTTAAAACTTGTATTATTGGATAGCAATTATACTATACTTTTGATAATAAAGCATAGCTGCATGTCCGAAAACACAGGGGCGTCGCGACGTGACGTAGGGGTCGGTCTAATAACGCTCGTGGGCACATGTGTCGCCTCCAAGCATGTGGACATTTGCTATATTTAGTCACGGTGCTATTGATTTTATTATGACTGCTGCTATGCAATATGAATTTAGAGAATATTGCAGTATGAAAATCCTACCTACATTAACTAGTAGTAAGTTACATTAATTTATAAACATGCATGGCAATTAAACATTAACAATATGAAAATACACATTATTCGTATGTTGGCGTGCCGACAAAGATGGATATCCTATCCTACTATCCTACTAATAAATAATATAAATAATATAAATGCGAAAGTGATATTTGTTTGTTTGCTTGTTTGCTTGTTTGCATGTTTGTTACGCTTCAATTACTGAACCGATTTGGATGAATTTTGGTATGGATATAGTTTGAGACTCGGAGAAGGACATTTTATCCCTAAATTCCCACGGGAAGTGAAGCCTGGGGGTACAGCTAGTAATGTAATAAATATTTGTGTAGTCAGTCAGTTCTAGCCAATCTTAAATATACCTATAAGATTTCATATCACTAAATCATTCATTTCACAACCGAAATATAAGTTAAATAAAAATTATGCGTACGTGTATTTTATACATGTAACAGTTCCAGGAGTTGTGATATGTGATTGTTAATCCCCGACGCATAAAGGGGGTTTTACAAACTTGTGTGTTTGTGTGTATTATTATAGTTCCCTACAAACGTATGAATCTCTTAATTAAAAAAAAAGTTAATCGAGAGTGTTCTAATTCAAGAAAATGCTTAGATCTTACGTATATAGTTTTATTTAGTTTATATTTAAATAAGTGTTCAAAAGTATATTTTATTTATTTTACAATATTCACTACACGTTATGTCAGTTATAATTTAATACATTTTGAACCCGCCCTGTATCGTTTCTGTTGCAAAAGTGCTTAACGCTGCATTACCACGCTGTATTTGCAATAGCCATCCTTTGCCCAAAAACGAGCCAGAGCCAGAGTAATCATTTCTATCAGCGATTTTGTGCCCTAATTCCATAAAAAGACGCTTTGCGTCCGTGCCCCAACAGTCCATGGTTTCTACAGCTATGGGCACGAAACAATAACAAGTGTTCAACTACACTGTAAACAATATAGCATTAAAATTATTAAAACGAACATTTTCAGTATTAAACTACGCTCCTGACACTTAATCCTTGAATTTTGAAACATCAATTGTATAATCAAATTCACCATCCCAAGAACTTAATTGCGTTACATTTGAAATTCACTTTGTTGAGCTCAATAGATATCAAAGTTTCGCAGGTCAGACTGTGACTATTAGTGTTGTTTGAAGCTCGAGCCCGGGGATCGTAATTTTAGGCAGTATTTGCAGCGCGACCTGTTGTTCTACATGACGCTCAACATGTTGCTCTACATGTGGCTCAACATGTTGCTCAACATATTACTCTACATGTTGTTCAACATGTTGCTCTACATGATGCCCAACATGTCGCCCTACATGTTGCTCCACATGTTGCTCACTATGTCACTTTACATGTTACTCTACATGTTGCTCACCATGTCGCTCAACATGTTGCTCAACATATTGCCCTACCTGTTGCTCTACATGAGTCTAAACATGTCGCTCTATATGTTGCTTAACATGTCGCTTTACATGTTGCAAAACATGTTGCCCTACATGTTACAAGTTGCCCAACTTGTGTTTAGCAACGTATTTGTGTAAGCATGATCAGTCGTCGACCACATGTCGCCATATTCATTATGTGTTGATTTTTTAGCGGCAATGGTTACAAAAAGAAAAAAAAATTAATTCACTTACAAAATATGAAAATGTTTTTAGTGTTCTAAAAATTCTGCGTGCCAAGTTTTGCCTTGTGGATACGAGACTTTAGACTCTCAGAGTCAACTAACAAAAAAAAACCATAATTGTTTGACGTATTACTAGCTACTACGGAGTTCTTTTAAGACTCGCTCGACATTTGCACATGACATTGCGTGGTTGAATCTGCAATAACGAGTAGCACTCCATTTTAAATCGAGTAAGTCCTCCTTGGCGGTGTGGTTTATATGTACTCGTAGGTAGGTTTATTCAGTGTTGTTAGTGGTTAGGTTCTTAAAATTTCAAAATTAATACGAAAGGGTTAAACGATGTTTTATTTTGGACTTATATAATTTTACTTTCTAGACTCAACTATCTTTAGAAGAAAAAGAGAGAAGACACACCTTGGGCTCCAAAGCAACACAGCTGAGGATGCAACTAGGTAAGCGCTTAGACTTTAGGTAAGGGAAATCCTATCCTACTAATATTATAAATGCGAAAGTGAGTTTGTATATTTATTTGTTTGTAACCTCATAACGCTTAAACTACTCTACCGATTTGGATGAAATTTGGTATGGATATAGTTTAAGACTCGGGGAAGGATATAGGATACTCTTTATCCCGGAATTCCCACGAGGAGCGAAGTCCACGGGTACAGCTTGTATTATATAAGGGAAGGACCAAACTAGACCAAAACATAATTTTAATTTTATATAATTTATTGGGTTATAGACGAGCAGCTTAAAGCTGATGTGTTTTATTAGTCACTTCAAATATTCATAAAATGTTTAATTGTCTACTATAATTGTTTTATTACGATATTTTTGGTATTAATTATGATATGATGTGGGGAAAATTAACGATAGAATTTGTGTTAACTTTTATTTGTTACAAATAAAAAACAAACTACTTAACAACTTATAACAAAATGCTACAATTAAGTGTTAAATGTAATAAGTATAACGATTTAATTTCTTATTCGACACGAGTCAATGCTTCGATGACTCGTGCTCCGCTCGATTCTGAACTCGTTAATGTCAAAGTCCAGTGTACGCAAAAAAAAGTCTATAAATGTAAATTCGTAGAATCGAGTACAACACTATTTATAGACACAACCGAGCAGTATTGGTCGAACTTTAGAACAATGGGCACAATAGATCAAAAGATAAATGAATCGGAAAGTTTTTCGGTGCAATTTGGTGAGATTTATGATTGCGTTGTAGCAAATTTCTAATAGTTCCAGTTTTTAACTATTGTGATTCAATTGCCGGCTTCAGTTTTAACTGCACCATAAAAAAGACGTAAAATAATAGATTTAGAATTATAATGCAATGACTTAAAATCTACTTATTCTGTTAAATATAAAAAGAAATTACTGCAAAACGAAAACTAATAAAATTGTGAAAAGCAAAATTAATTTTTCTTTCAATAAAACAGTAATAAAATTGACTTGTGCACTGTGAAATTGTAGTGCATAATGAAAAAACTTATATTAACTAATTTCTTTTCATTTGATTTAATTAGACTTTTTTTTCGTTTGTGTTCTTTTTGATAATTAAATTAGGCTTATTGTTATGCGCCGTTACTTTACTTACGTAGCTAGAAATATATTTATTTTTATTTTTCCTTTATTGTAGGCTTCTCCCAAAGATTTTCAAAATGAACGATCTAGAGGCCTATATCCAGCAGTGGACGTTATGCGGCTGAAATGATGAATCTTTATTGTCCAACAAATACAAATTGTACAGAACAATAGGCGAACTTAACTTAAACCGATGTTTACCAGTCTAAATATACAATTGTAAACCCGTGTTCCGTTTCACTAAACCTAGCATGAACACTTAATAAAAATCAAACAGTTTAAGAAGAAAATGAAGAGATTGAACTTGTAACAACTATCCATGAGCTATAAACAACAGCATAAAGTATGTATCATAAAATGTTGTCCTATCTGTCTTAAACGTGGATCAAATTCCTAATAAAAACTTAACGTAACTTGTGTGGGTTACAAGTTAGATCGACGTTAAGGCCCACTACACAGAAACCATTTCCATAAAAACTACACTTCTGAGTCTGTTAGCTACAGACCACGCGATTACAAAGCTCCAGCATTAAAAAAAAAAACAAAATCTGAATTGTCAACAAAATTCTAAAAAAATAGGTTAATTATGTTATATACAATTTTGCAAGAATAGGTCGAGAAATGTGACAACTGGAGAGCCACCGACATGTGCAAGTAAGAATGTACAATGGTACACACTTCCTACTTAGTAAAAAAATAATGAATAAAAAAGATGCACTCCGAACAATAAGCATATAAAAAAAGAAATTTCCTTATTTGAAAATCACATGAGGTCAAACATTGATCTGATTACCAAAATCAACTCGGAATTCATGCGAAACGCCAATTGCCCGTATGCAGAACTTAGTTACGATGCGATGCGATAGATAGTTCAAAAGTAGTTATGGCAACGTTCGATAGATAGACTTACAACAGAGTCGTCAAAGTAACAAAACGAGCGGCCATACTGTTTGCGAACCGCCTTACCCGGATCACAAGTTAGATTGACATGAAAATTGCTCGCTCGAAACTAGACAAAACTTATTACGGCGGTACTGGGTCGTAACACAACCATATCTAATTAGTATCACAGCAGCCCGAGTTTCGTGGTGCGCGACACGTGACATAACTATGTGGTGAAAACAGCACCCATCTATAGACTTCACTTCGGATTTTTCCCAACACATGGCAAAAACTGCAATTATAAATTTCACTTCGAATTTTTTCGAACACATTGCTGAAGATCAGTTCTCATAGAGCAAAATTGAACGAGCACGCAGAACACTATCTGTATCTTAGGTAAAGACATTTTTTATCCAAACATGTGTTACAAGATGTTACATTCAGTTTCATCTAATCATTTTTACGATCAAAAGTTTTATTAATATTATTTGACTGCCTCCGTAGTGTAGCGGGTTCGATTCCCGGCGGGGGCAATGACTTTGTGTTGTTGTCCTAGTTTGGTCAGGACATGTAGGCTAATCACCTGATTGTCTAATAAGTAAGATAAGCCGTCGGTCCCGGTCACTGTCTTTGACATTGGTCGTTACCTAAAACCATTTCAGAGGCCTTTAAGGCGGTTTAAAAACTCTGACACTAGTGTTAGTGACTAATACACACGATAAGAAGAAGATTATATAAATATCTTTCATAATTACATACGGAAATTAATTAGAGTTCGGAATCTGGGCGCTTGTACTCATTAAGCAATAGCTAAGTAACGATATGAAATACAATTATAATTTAGACAATAATTTGTTGTAATCTAAAGTAAATCTAGTAAATCTGTTACAATTTTCACTGAGTAAAGTATCAATGCAACAAAAAAACCTACATATGGTTATTTTCGCAAACGGAGCTCTGGTTGCTAATCTGTATTATACCTCGAAATCTAAAATAATAGGTTAAGAATCATGAAAATTATTTAGATTTGAGCTACCAACTTGACTTCAACCCTCTTTGGAAAAGTATATGTTTGAAATAAAATTCACGTAGCTAGCCGTCTACCAAACGAAGCCTATTTCTTGGAATACCTACAGACAAAAGCAAGAACTTCCTAAGAAAATGGTGAGCCACTTACAGTCTATTGTTCGTGAAGATTAATTTGTACCTCTCATTTTACCAAACGACGGTAGAAAGAAACGGGCAGGCCGTCATTTCTACAAGAACAATTATCGAAATGGAGTTCTATTTTATAAATTGTTTACCTTTCCTTTCGGTTGATGTAAACTACGGGTGGTGAAAATAGAAACACTCAAGGTGAATACCGAGCAGAAATAGCAAACTTTAAGGGGACGCACCGTGAAAATGGGCATTATCTATTTCTTATTTCTCAGCGAATATCAGAAATTTAAAACTGATACTTGCTAATAGCATACTAGAACGCTTTTCTAGCATAATTGTGGTTGTGGATACACGATTAGCTAATTTTTGTAACACAAACTTGCTCGTCAAAAACACCTCTACCAAAACATATACGGTCTAATTTCTCACAAACGAGAGGGACTTCAGCTTTCAAACTTTTTATGCAGATTAGTAATTATGTAATCTTTAAAATTGTGGTCCAAATTTTTTTTTGTTGCTTTAGTTTTAATTTTAGAGCCATTTTTCTATAACTGATCAGTTATGCGTGGCTTTAGATTTCAGTCATATAAGCCCTTTTGCCTTCCTGAAAAATATTGTACTTGCCGTCTCGCTTTTTCGTAAGTGTATTTAAATAAACTGTTCTTGTTGCACAGATTTTTGACAGTTATTCATCAAATTGTCAGATGGCCGATGGGCCTCACGAAGCAAGGACGCGTCGCTCTTCACAAAAAAAATGACATTTGATTTCGTAAAATTATTGTCACAGTGTAGAATAATATCACGATTATATATGGGTCGAACAGTCTGTAAACAAACGTGCGAGTAACTTTCTTACACTGTGTCACTTGTCATAATGTCAAAGGAAGTGTCAAACCATAGCGTGGCATAGATTGATTACCTGACAGACATGGTCGGCATAGATTTTTTTTTATACAAGTAATGTACATACAATATCGATTAATAATATTTTATTTTTATTTAAATACCAGTTTTGTGGCAATAAATCTTATACCTTTAAACGAGCAATTCTTGTATGTATTCTGTGATCTCGAAAACGGCTCTAACGATTTCGCTGAAAATTTGTATATGGGGGTTTTCGGGGGTAAATAATCGATCTAGATTAGTTTTATGTTTGGGAAAACGCGTGTTTTCGAGTTTTCATGCGTTTTTCTTTCCACGCAGAATATGGCCGCTAATTTCGGCGCGCCGACGGCCTTGATTTTAGCTCAGTGGTTAAGGATATCGACTTCTAGAAAAAGTGTTATGGGTTCGAATCCCACTCGGTGACTTACTTTTTTTTATTTTATGTTTAAGTTTATATATAATTTTTTATTTTGCATTATTTTTAGACAAGTTTAAAAAAAATAGTTAATGTTTGAGATGTAACCGAGCAAAGCTCGGTCGCCCAGGTACTGATTTTATAATAGCCAAATAAACTTATCTTTAAATAATACTCTTCGGATTTATTTACTTATAGATTTCGAGAAATATACACGTACATACTTTACCACTGACTGACTGGCTGACTGTTTGATATGGTTGTTTAATCTGCACTATTAATCATGCCAAAAAAATAGTAAAGGAAAATAGGGAAAAAATATTGTAGCTCCCATACAAGATTTTTTTTCTCGACTAACCCATCGTGTAGGTTATCGTTAAATAGGTCTTTCAAAATATTTTGAGCTTGTGAACAACATTTTTCGATTTAGGGATCCGTTTCTGATATATTTGGTTTTATTAAAAGTTAAAAGAAAACTATCAATCCTAATGAGGGTACACGAATTAATTAGATTTTAGACTTTCTTATCGATATGGATAGTTGTAACGATATTGTAAAGGTTTTTCGAGATCAATTATTGATAGTCAAATTAAAGATAGAGTAATACTATACAACACTTGTAGAAATATTTTTAATAGACACATCTTCCTAGGAAATGTATAGATTTCAACTGTCTGTCTATCACAGTTCTCGAGAAAAAGCCTGGTGACGCAGGTAGACAGTGAAATCTTAGTAATAGGGTATCGATTTTACCATTTGGGTACGGAACCCTAAAATGATAAAAGATCTAGTTTAACTTTCAAAGAGTGGGTAAAAATAAAGGACCGAATTACCCTTTCTTGGCACTTGTTTTAAATTTTGTCCATTGTTTACTGTAGCATAACAGCCAAATAAACGTGTATTAAGCGACAAATCTGAATATATAATATTGCTCTCCTAGCATTTACAGTACATAGACGCTCCGCAAATTCGACATCAGTTTAGAATGAATGTAGTGCCCACAGTAGTGCCAATATACAACGTGGAAGGGGCATACACGTAATAAATCGAACCACTGGCTACACTAGACCACTTGATTATAATATAATGACAGTCAAAAACTTTAAAAAAAATATTCGGCACTTCCATACAAAAGTGTGCAGCCGCCCGGCCGATTTGTATAGGAATATCGAATTTATTTTTGTTTTTTGAATGTTATTTTAATATCATTATAATATAGTGATCTAGTATAGCCTGTGGTTCGATTTATTACGGGTATGTCCCTTCCATGTTGTATATTAATTTCATTCTCATTGAATTTCATCGGCTTTAGACATATATAAAGTAGCTCATAAAACACGCTTGCGTTATAAACGCAAATAGTGAAGTTATATTATGCAACAGCAATATTTTTTTTTTTTCAAATTCCGAACACACCCACTACCTTGTGGCTCCAGATAGTAATGGTTGGCCAGCCGCGCTGATTTTAATAAGTATTACGGTGGGAAAGCAGCCGTGTGCTTCACAGTTTTATGGTTGAGTTTATTTAACCGTTCCTTTACCGCTAATACCAGACACAATAGTAAGACAATGAACGTGGACATTTATAAATATGGTGCGGGTCTTTACCGGTTAAAATAAAAATTAGTTTAGATATACGTGTGTTGAAATACGTGCGATATGCGTGCGTATATTGGTTAAACACTCTCGGCTCTATCACGCCCTCGCTTTCAGCTCGGGCACGAAAATTCCGCCTCCTGTGGTATAACCACTATAACGCACATATGGTAATATACACAACTATTTTTCAATTTCTTAAAAATTACTTATTTTAATATAAAGAATTGAATAATGTAATTCTTTTTTATATAGTTACGTATTTACCCCTTACTTATTTTGTACAACATGCTGACTTTTCATTGGTTTTCGAAAAAAATTCGTATTGTGAATAAATTCCTCGATCCATATACGTAATCCAAATTGGTGTATGACATAAGATAAACAAATCGAGACCACGTAGTTATGTCCGACCAAAACTACCGCATACATACATACGTACTTACTATCACGTCTTTATCCCTAATGGGGCAAACAGAGCATTTTGGGTCTTGCGGTTCTATGCAGAGCCCAGGGCCGCGAGACCCAAAAGCCACTTTTAGCGTCATGGTGGGCGAGAAGATGGAAAAGCAATCAATACAGTGATGGGTTGCTAGCCGCATCGCCTGTTAACATGATTTGAATTTTTGCCCTTTCCCTCGATCAGCTTTTACGATCTGCGTGGGAAGAGAAGCAGCTGGTACATTCTAAGTTTTTTTTTTCTCCCAGACCAGCATGGGAGCTGGTCATTTAAGATTTAATAAATAAATAAATTTTCCCATTGCGATCTTTTTCTCCACGTGTCGTTGGCTCAAACTAATAAATATTGATCTTTCATTATGAATTTCGAACATTCTAGACTTCCCTCCAGAATGTTAGTCATTGTTCAGATTTCTTATTGAAAGCCAATACCTCTTGTTCATTGATCTAGTAGACTTGATAAGTCTCAGTTTCAAAAATATAACGTAACTATTAGATTACGTGACATGACCTTTTTCAATTCTTTACAAAAAAATAACATGTTACAAAAAAAGTAAACATACTAGAGATACTTTTCATTACGTCATGTTTTTCATACTGTGACCTATATATATTTTTAACTCTATTTGCATTGCGTTTAGACATTACTACAAACCTAGCGGAAAAGAACGGGCAACTTTTGAATCAATTTTGACAGATTTTGAAAAATAAAAACGTAGAGACAAGCCTTAACAGAAATCACAAAAGTGTCATTGGAAGTTTATTTTAGATTTAAAACGCGTTTTGAAGCTTGACGAACTTCTAATGACGCTTTCAACGGTTATTAATGGAATAATTTATAGGTCTATGTAATGCCCGACAATTAGCAAAATGTTAATTTTCACCATATTTATGAATCTCTTCTTTGATTTTCTTGTAATTTTTGAGCTGTATTGTAAAACAAGACAAAATGCGGACAGACATTACAAGTATGGAAGGGGCAATATTTTTTTATACTGTTATATCTCAATGAAACCAACTAATTAATTAATAATGTGGAATTTATTGCGAGACGCGTACGACGCCATTACAGAGCACACACAGAGAGAGAGAGGGACGGATCAAGTGCGAGGGAGATGACACTAAGCATAAGTTATAATAAAAATTGCCTTTTTCTTACTGTAACCGCCATAAACTATTTGTCATATAACATTTTCATATGATTTAAAGACTGCGCGTTATAAATAATTGATCCCAGGATGATGTAACATTCATTATCGTATTCATCATACAATTTTAGAAGTATGGATTACTTCTTTCTTAACGTTGACCATAATTACCATAATTGGAAGATATCCCTTCATGCAATAAATCTTTGTATATTTATTGTTAAATCAAAACAGTAGCACTAAATGTAATGGTTAGGGAGGCGAATAGGGGAATTTTCTGCAATACTCGAGCGTGGCAGTTTAAGATATGAGAGATACCTTAGACCTAATAGAACAACCTTGTAAAGTATTTAGCTCTATATGTAGTGACGCGCGCCTAGGATTGACGATCAGATTAGTAAAAAAAAAATGATAGTCTGAAATACTCGAGCGCATCAGATTAAGATATTGGGGGTTGATTTTAGTGTTTAAAGACTAAATTTAACTAATCTGACGATAAGTCCTTGACGCGGGCGAGTTATAGGGTCGCGAACTTGTAAAAAAAACGCTAATCCGGCATTCTCGAGCGCGATTTTTTTATTATTTATTTTGAAGAATATAATCTAAAACTTACTAAAAATACAAAATCTGCCGGTTTCCGCATGACCGGAAGTGTGGAGGAGCTATTTCGTGTTCCTAAGAACGCGTTGCGGCATATAAGTCGCGAACGATACATTTTACAAAAAAAAAGTTTAAATAATCATTTATGTTGGTTGTATCTATCGCTTTATTGTCATTCTTAAATTCCCCGTTTTATCAAGGAGAAAGAAAGGAAAAAAAAGAAACCAAAAAACCTTTTTCGGTCAGATTAAGAGAATCCACCAACTTTTTTGTCAGATTAAAAAAATATGCTTTCAGAATACCGAGATAAACCTCCCCTATGAAAATCTGACGCGCTCGAGTATTTCAAAAAAACTTTTTTTTTTGCATTTTCAAAAATTCTTCGTAACTTATCGTCACGCCGAAATCGTCAGTTTTTTTAAAGGGAGCTTCCTTGGGACCTACTTAACACCCCTTCCGAAAATCTGACGCGCTCGAGTAAATTTTTTTTTTTGCATTTTTGACTACTTTATGTGCCTACCCCCACCACGCAAACCGGCAGATTAGTATACCGTTGTTATCAGAGGCACTTGGGGCATACGTAGTATGAATATCTGACGCGCTCGAGAATGCCCAAGTAACTGTTTTTTTTAACATTTTTGAAAAACCGTACACGCCAAACCCACCGCTAAAATGGTTTTTACCATACGAGCTTTTCTTTTCGAAATTATTTTATCTTTCGATTTTGATAGGTCTCGACGGCGCCGTTGAATTACGCCATTTAGCTACCTCGCCTCCCTAACTATAATTATCTGTTAAATTGTAACACGTAGGTCATAACATTCTTAAGTTACATAATATTTGTAATTACCAAAAATATATTTTTTAATAAAAGCACTTTCTTTTATTTATTTATTGAATTTGAATAGTGCGTAAGATCTTGTAACGGAGCTGATGGAAGCTGCTTTTGAACGCGCAGACTCCATTTTAGCTCTTAGCTTCTTGTAAAAGTTGTAGAATTGCTCAGTTATTGAGCGCACTGAAGGCACAAAAGATCTTATTTCGTATTGCGGTTAGTAGTACTTTTATTCTTTCTACTATGTGAATGCGGCAAATTATTGTTTTCAATACAAGGAAATCTAGCGAAACCGCGAATTAAATAGTTTACGAGCTTTTTTTGGTGTTCATGTCACATTTTAATTTGTTTTTATTAAAAATCAAGGATCCACGGGGCATCAAGCCACATACATTGTTACTCATATGACGACTCACTCATAATATCGCTTTTGTATGTAAGGACTGTTTCTACTGTTAGAAAATATTGTATAAAATAAGAAACTTGCTAACGGAGAAGGCACGAATCAGGTTATGCTAATCTTTTATCTTGCCAAGGCTTAACTATTTTTTTTTTTCATTTATTCGGAAGATCAACAGCCTCAACAGAAATATTACAATAAATTTTAATATCTACTAGCCGATAACAAATCTTCACATATTACTATCTAAGCAGAAACAACACAAGTATAGCTAACAATAGAGAATATGCATGAAAAAAAAAATGTGTTATCTAACCAGTTTATTCGTCATATATGGATATATAACTATACTATGGAGATATAATTTATGGTTTTCAACTTTTAGAACGGATACGTCTGATCCAACATGTCCAAAACGCGTGTTGTAAATTTTAATATAATATCCCGCCGCGATGGCATATCACGCCGTAACTTAATGACGACGGTTCGATGCTCAATATGGTCCCCCATAGACAGATACATTTCGAAATTCTGTTTTTTGTAGTGATAAAACACAACGCTGGAATACCTTCTGATCTAGATACTGCTACACCGCGTAGCAGTGCTGCATTGCCATGTTGTAGACATTGCTACGTCGCGTAGCTATACCGTAGATACTGCTACACCGCGTAGTATTGTTGCGGTGCCATGTTGTAGACATTGCTACGACGAGATACTGCTACACAGCGTAGCATTGCTGTGTTGCCATGTTGTAGACATTGCTACGACGCGTAACTATGCCATAGATACTGCTACACCGCGTAGCAAAGCTGCATTGCCATGTTATAGACATTACTACGACGCGTAGCTATGCCGTAAATATTGTTACACCGCGTGGCATAGCTGCGTTGTCATGTTGTAGACATTGCTACGATGCGCAGCTATGCCGTAGATACTGCTAAACCGTGTAGCATTTGCTAGATGCCAAGTTGTAGACTTTGATACGTCGCGTATCCATGCCATAGACATTGCTGCACACTTTGGTATGAAAGGTGATAGAGGAATGCGTCAGAAAGATAAAGTAGGAATGTGTGAGAAACATGCAAAATGGAGTTTGATTGAAACATTATTACACCCTTAATCGCTTCTTACGACATTTACAGAAAGCGATAGAGAGTATTCGTATTCGTACAAAAAGATTTTAATTTAATAATGATACTTAGGATTTTTTTAGCTTTAACGTCAACAAGGATGTTCGCAAACTTACGATGCATTGTAAGAACATTTTCGACATCTCTTACCTGCAAAAAAAAAAAACTTATTAGTTTAGTAGCGAAGGTTAGTGCTACTCTTTTTTTAAATGCGATTGGGCACTTTCCTTTTCCATAAATAAATAAAATAAAGTTATAATGATTTTATTTTAAAATGATTTTATTTGAAAAATGTAATAATGTAACTGTATCTATGTAAGTAATGTAACATGGCCAAATCCATTTTTAAATTGATTTAAAAATAATGCAGAAAAACTGATATTAAGAGCTCATTTGACTCCATGAAACTAAGAAGTTATTAGTCTATATTTCATACAAATTCCATAGAGTATGTTTTGACATAGAGAAAAAAGTATCTGATTTAAGTCATTGTAAAGTAGCAAATTATTAAATTTCTTCGACGACAGTCTGAGTGAAAAGAAAAATACTTTACATATACTAGTTGTTTCTATTCCCACGCAGATCGTAAAAACCAATTATAGGTGAAAATGTGAATCATGTCAATAGGCGATTTTGCTAGCAACCCATCACTATTTTGAATTATTTTTCAATCTTCTCACTTACACACTCTAAGAGTAAGCCTTTGTGTCTTGCAGCTCTGGTTGTCTACTTAAGACCGTAAGACCCAAAATGTTCTGTCTGCCCCATTAGAGATAAAGGGACAGTTTAAAGTCATCATCTTCCTCACCATTTCCATATTGTCTTTCTATGTTCCTCTATTCCCCGTCATAGTTCCATTCATATAGTGATAATATAAAGCAATTATTATTTAGTGAAATAGTTGTTCGGTACTTGTCTATCCCTGTTATTCATAAAGTAAACAGCAGCTTGCTAAACTCATTTTAGTTATAACATGTTTTGGTCCTTTCCCTCTTTTCATTATTTAATAAAGAAAGAAGAAGACAATCACACATTTTAACTAAAATAGGTTTAGCAAACTTTTGTATTTTTATGAATAAGAAGGATAGCTTTACTTGAGAGAACGAGTTGTAAGTGTGTAAAGTCAAGTAACGTCACTCTAGCCAATACCAGGCTCTAGTCTGTGATTAATTGATAACAGTAAGGGATCCTGCATTCGACAGCTCGTATCGAAAATCGAATATCCGGCGCTCCGTGCCTCTCGACTTGTAAGCACAGCCACTAGTGGTAAAACTCAAGTTTCATTCGAGTTATTTTTTAATTATTCCAAAAAACTTCTGAGATAAAATAAAAGAGGATTTAGTTCCAAAATTTTATAATATTAGTTTATTTTACTTAGTTATACGTGAGTAACCCGTTCGGGTTACTCACGTATACACAACACTTTCGTATGTACTCTCTCACGTATGTACAAATTTAATTTTTTTTGAATAAATGTTGTACAAAAGCTCTGCTTATCACAAACGAGATCAATCTCATTTTAAGTACAGGGAGCTACACCGAAAAAAAATATTTTCAACAATTTATTTTCCCACTTCTAGTATTATTTCGGAAAAGATTTCGGAACTCTAAAACAAAAAAAGAGTAAGATTAATTATCACTAAAACGTATAAATTACCATTTTATTCTACCGTTTGAACCAAACCCTGTCAAAAGTTATATTAACAGCAGTTTTAAATAAAGTCACTACGAAAAGTGAGAAACCATTTAAGTGGAATATAAACTCTTAGTTCTGTGACATCGGTACAAAGGATTAATTAGTTTTAAATTGCTCCTCGGTTGGCATCCAGGAGACTGAGTTTCTGTATTAATGAGTTTGAAATATGAACAACAGGGTTAATTTTAAAAAAATGTAAATTAAAACGTCATAGTAAGTATACAAATCAACCAAGCTCCGTTTAATTGTATTTTAACACCGATACTAATGCAAAAAATAAAAAAGTGGCACTCCAGGAAGGCCGGTAGAAGAGAAAATTTGATGAAAGAGTTGGTAACAGTGTCGCGAATTCAATGAGTTTTTCTAAATCAAAGAATGCTTTCCATGCATGCCCAACGCGCCTTAAGAGTTTTCACTTCAAAACTTCAGAAAGTAAGGTTACACAAAATGCGGAACACTCTCTACGCAAGTTGAATTCATACTTGACCGTTTTTTTTTAAGGCAGTTAAAAAAGAAACGACAGTAAAGACTTCATCTTTCTACGTAATTTAAAATTATTCTTTATAAGATCATTTTTTTTATAAACTAAAAACCGACTTCACCTCAAGCTACATAATCAATTTGGAATAAAAAAGAATTTTAAAAATCGGTCCAGAAATCGGTGAACATACATAAAAAAATATACAGTCGAACATAAAACCTTCTCCTTTTTTGAGTTCAGTTATAAAGCAATAGTCTTCTTCGCGATGAAATTGCAAAAATCACCCCCAGTCGAAGAGCACATCGTATATGAACATATTTTGAAATTTTAATTCGGAAGTTAAGAATGTAAATTAATAAGTCCCCAATATGACAACGTTCGCAGACGATGGGGGAAAATCTAAGACATTCCAGTACTGTGCCCGGGCTACGAAATAATATTTTTTATACAACGTGTAAGGGACATAACCGTAATAAATTGAAGCACAGGCTATACCAGATCACTTTAGTATAATGAAATTTAAATAAAAGTCGAAAACAATCAAAAAAAATCAACATTCCCATACATATTGCCTGGGCAGCTGTACACTTTTGAATGGAAATGCCGATTTTTTTTTTAGTTTTTTACTAATAATAATTGTATTTGTTTTTTACTCTTATTTTAATTTGGTTATACTATAAAGATCTAGTAAAGCTCTTGGTTCGATTTATTACGAGAATGACCCTTCCACGTTTTATAATGATGGCAAAAAATGTACTTATCACAGTTATTACTCCTTGTCGTGTCGAAAGCTCAAAATTAAATCATAATTGTTTACCTAAAGAAGGTTGCCACTTTGACAGCGTTGTCTGAGGCCTCACATAGATCACGCTTATTGCAGATGATGGAGCGCGATAGTTATATTACTTACTAGAAACAGTTTGTTTGTTCGAAAGGCACAATGTTTCGTGCTTTGGAAGGTATATATAAGCTGTTAGCCCGGCTATTATCATTATACGTATATTTTCCTCCACCATTATCATTGTATGGCAGTCGTGAAGCTATGTCAGATGACTAACACTAGTGTCAGATTTTTAAGGTGCTTAAAATATCTGACAAAGCTTGATAACTGCCACCAAATAATAAGAGGCGGGACTAAGGGCTGATTGTGCCTTCCGAAACGAGGGATAGCTCATGTTTGTGCCACGTATGGTCACCTATCTAAGCGTGGACACTACGCCCCTCTGTCCTGGGTGGCTTAACTTGCAAAAGCTTTACTAACGAGCACTACCAAAGGGCCACCGAAAAACTCTTGGTAATTTAGATAGGTAAGTAACTTTGTAACAATTTTTAAAGACTATTTCCCGAGGTTTGATAAATATTACGATTTGTTTCAGAATAGCGACTGTCGCTTAATTATCGTAAACTGTATGGCGGCCATCGTATCTGTATCTCTCGCTTTCGTTTGCGTGATACGGGGCATGCATTTGATGACAAGCGCGACCCAAACCGGCGCGCAGACGCAGAGGCCGTGTATTGCCATTCTATTTTGAATTGCACTTCGAATCAGTCGTTTGGGTGTTTGCGCGTTGTTTTCTGGCTTTCTGGCTGGTCTTTTACACTTAATAATTGTTTAAAATTATAAAAAAAAAATTAAGTTTTTAAAATTAGTAGGCCGCAATTTGTCATGAGTTAATAAGCACTGAATTTTATCAACTCTCCGCAAACAGCGGCTTTAGCTTGTACTAAAACTGAAGAGACACAACAATAAAGTTTTTTTTATTTATTTTTTATTTAACGAGTTATGCTTAGAAAATTACTTATAAAATCACTGTGTAGACATGCAATATTCTAGATTTAACGAACTCTTAGATTGTATAATATAGTACAGGTACAACGAAAATGCTGAGTTCAGGTTGTACAATACGGCTGGATGCTTGCCAGGCATTATCGAGTTGATGCAAAAGATGGGAATTGAGGTGAGAAACGACCGCCATTTGCCTCACTGTGCAAGGACCTGAGAGTTGTCTCCGAGCCAACATTTCGGTTAGATGGATGACGTAAAACAGAATATTGTGTATTCGTTCTCCCATGTTGGTCTGGGAGAAATAAAAAAAAAACGTAGAATGTACCAGCTGCTTCTCTTCCCACGCAGATCGTAAAAGCCGATCGAGGGAATGGGTTAAAATGCAAATCATGTTAACAGGCGATGCGGCTAGCAACCCATCACTGTATTGATTGCTTTTCCATCTTCTCGCCCACCATGACGCTAAAAGTGGCTTTTGGGTCTTGGGGCCCTGGACCCTGCATGGAACCGCAAGACCCAAAATGCTCTGTCTGCCCCATTAGGGATAAAGACGTGATAGTATGTATGTTTTCACAAAAAAAAGGTCAGTAGTGGCGGTATTAGCTGAAAAAAACATTATCAAGATTTGTCATAATTCATGTCCGATAGTTAATTCGTTGGTCGCTTCTGCTAAAATAACTGTAACTATTGGTATCTGATTGTTATTTGCTGTATTATTTCAACCATATAACTCTTTTCTGCTCAATCGCTTCCTAGATAGAAATATTTATTCTCACTGATTTATTCGTCGGTTAGAATTTTGGATCATAGAAAAGGAGATATGAAATAAGTACGTCGTAAAAGAATGTAACTTCCAATTTTCGAATATATTTTTTTGATTTCAGGATCCGTTTTATGTCGGTCCCAATTTTTGTTACGAATCAAGTGTCCCCTTCTCTATCTTCTAAACGGTTAGGCATATACAGACACATAGAAAAAAAAATTACAGTAGTAGTATATACAACAAAGTTCGCTTTGCTATCAAATCGTTTGAGAATGATATGACTAAAAACGTATTTTTGAACTTTGAATCTTTACATATCAACAAAGGGTGAGTTTAGATATTTTTTGATTAATGTGTTTGTCAAATTCGTACCAAACTTGAAATTATTTTAATTTTAACATTTAACTAATTGCTAAAATACACGTATACAGAATACATAATATCACCACCTTTTCCTTTCTCACGAGTCGTAAGAGGCGACCAAGAGCCTTACGTTCAAGAGGCTCAAAAAGTAGTCTGGTAGCAAAATTTACCACAGAACCAGGTGAACAGCAAACGGGCAAAACTATATTTTTTCTACCTTTCACTGCGATTGCTAACCCGCCTGCCCAGCGTGGTGATCGTGAGAAAATCCTTTTTTTTCTTTAGGCCTTTAGTCTTTAACAAACTGTCTATCTACGCTATGTTTTACAGGTAAAAGCGTGCGTAATCAGATAACTAAAATCATATCTCCCCCTTTTCCAGATCTATGGGTAGAATAAATATATAGATGTTTTTGTTCAGCCGCCAGCTTCTATCTATTGTATTTTGTAATATATACGTCACAATGTATTACGTGAAACGTGGAAATATTTATGTTTGCAAAGCGAAATGGAACTAAAATGACAGTCGTATTTCACGGTATGCCAAAAATCACAATTGTTTTTGTGCTCTAATAATTCTTTGCAATATGATATTTATTGGGGAAATGTCGGACAAATGTTTGCCTATCTGATGTCAAATGACTGTGATATTCTTATTTTTACGGTATAGATAAAAGATATTAAGGCCATACCCAAATTTTCCGGGGTCCAGTGGCGCCGCCATTTAAAATAAATAATTTAAAAGGAAACGGAGATATCATTTAAAATTGTGTCTTGGTCAAGTTCTAGATACCCATTCAAAGTATTTTTTAAACTACTTTTTGTAGTTTAAAGTGAGAACGTGAAGCTTTTCGACGCACATTTGCGAAAAACGGCCACTTTTGGCTAATGTGCGTAGAAATGCTTCACGTTCTCACTTTAAACTATAAACAGTAGTTCATAAAATAGTTTTAAGGGTTATCTAGGGCTTAATCAAGACACAATTTTAAATGATATCTCCGTTTCCTTTCAAATGATTTATTTCAAATGCCGGCGCCACTGGATCCCGGAAAATTTGGGTATGGTCTTAATGTTTTATCTATTAGTTATTGCCTGCGACTACATTCTATCAAAAAAGTAACAAAAGTAATACAGTGGGAAAAAAAAAATTGTGGACCTATCAATTTGTTAAGCATGGCATTAAAATCTTGATCCTGTGGTCTCTCTATCCTGAAAAGATGTAAAATCAAACTTTCGTATGCATAGTATCAAGAGGTAGCAGTTTTTGTTTACAAAAGGACAATGCTTTGATTAGGTACTTTAACACGGTTTTACTCACATTGTGTAGTCAGAAAGGACCGAATAGTTTCGATCGGTTTAGGTGATCATTCTCAGAGTGAGCGTTGGGAGGAGCGGCGACCTGACGGTTCACTGTCCTCAACTGTTTGTCTGTCTAGATACGTCATCTCATGTTCCTTTTATTAGTAATAATGTGACTGCACTATAATTATCATTTCATCATCATCAGGTATTTTTGTCTCCACTGCAGGAGCACGACTCTATCTGTACTACCAGAACCATACTTGGCCAGAGAAGCCAGAGGACATGACCTAAAGACGCCTCATAATTCCCAACACTTCATTATATTTTGAAGGTAAATGCATATTTCTCTTTTAAACTCTGTTTTCATGACCACAAACTTAATAACTCAAACTTTTAAACCGCTGGAACGTTTTAAAAGATCCATATTCATGAAGTACAGCGTTTTGCGAGCCTTCATTCTATATTCAATGCATTTTATTCAATTAATTTGCGATATCCGTATCGGCAGGACGTCTAGGAACTACTCAAGGCTTTTAAAAGGATAGTAGACTATGAATATTCCACAAAGTACTTAAGCTAACAAGTCGGAGGGATGTTCGAAGGGAAAATATAGACTTGAAACTTCAATGTTACGAGGTAAGTGCGAGTAAGTTCTCCTTTTTTGCATACTAGAATGATTTTTCACAATGTTTTAAACTAACCAATAAAGCTCTTGTAATAAATAGATTGTTATTTTTTAAATATTTTCTTTATAAATTAATGAGAGACGTCGGTTCAAGTCTCACCCATGGCGAAATTTTTCATCACATATTTTAATTAAGCAGCATTGTAATGCTGTTCAAATCAGAAAGTATTAGTAGCAACCATAGTAAAAAAAAACTATGTCTATGGTAGGAACAACTTCTTTGACATTATTCTTTCCATGCGTTTTACATTCTGGTATTATACATATTTATATATTATAACTATGTAACAAAAACAAAACAAATATTGTCATTATCATCATCAGTTTTCAATGGCCGTCTGCTGCATATATGTATAAACATAATATTTTTTAGAACACATGTATAAAATAACAAACAAGTTATTATAAATACAATAAATAAATAGATAGAATAAAGGTAAACATTGTATTAGCTCTCTTAATATTATCGGATCGGAATCTAATAAAATATCCATGTTGCTACTAGAATTGTCCAAACAAATATATCGTTCTATGAAAATAGAAGCGAATGGACCGTATAAATATTTGTAAGGCTACAATCTCGGTTATGGACATTCCCTGTAATATCTTTTGGAGGTAAAAGTTTATTACTTATTGAAGATATATAAAATAACATATATTTTTAGTAGATGCCTGAACTTTTAAGATACGTCAGAGGCTTATTCAGGCAGTTTAAAGATCTAATACTCGTGTTGGCCACTTAGATACACAAAAAGAAACCGTAAGGTTTTTATATACAGGACTAGCAGTAGGTTGCGGCTTTACCTGCGTAACATTCTTGTATTAAAAAACAGCTTTCTTGTACATACAGTCTCTGAGTTAACCGTGGACGGACAGACAGACAGATATGGCTGGCAAAACTATAATGGTTCCTTGTATAAAACGGAACCCTAAAAAAGTTTAACATTGAAAAGCCTCAAAGGTCAATGGCTAATTGAATTTTACTAAACTTTCGTTTACAGTTAAAATGAGCTGGAATTTTTGAGCCGCAGGTTAAAAAATAATATCCAATATAATTTTAATTAAACAACGTAATAAAAAGAAAATTAATTTCGTTATGAATCTAACAAGGCCAACTTATTAAGCTTGGCTTAGCCGTGTAAAAACCATCCAAAAACAAATAAGAAACAGGACTTAACTTCGGCTTTAATCACCGTGAAAGCAGAGTAAATTATATCAGGCAACAAAACATACAGATATATTTTGTATGTCTCCCTATTTTCCGCTAAATGCTTGACTTTCTTATACTACACGACTTTTGTCTTTTCTTCTACTTCATCCGTGAACGACCTTCTTGATCTTCCCTTACCTTTCTTGTCTTCCACTTTTTCTTCTATGGTGTTTTTAATAAAGTTGTCATGTCGTATAAGGTGGCCAAATATTCCTCTCAAGTACACTTAGAACTTCACAGTCGAATGCAAAACTGTAATGTCGTCATATATCATCATCATCAACAGGTCTTTTTCTCCACTGCAGGAGTACGACCCTCTCTGTACTACCAGAGCCATTCTTGGTAAGAGCAGTCAGAGGATTTGGCCTACACTCTCCATGCTGGCCAGACAGGTTGGAGAGGTCTCATGATGTTAATAAGCTTTGTTTAGCTTGTATATATATATAAGGCTAAATATAATCAAGTCTTGCATTGCTATTGCAAAGTAATTAATTATTCATTTGAAAAGAAAAAATGGGTAATATACATACAATTAAAACAATGAATTCAACTAAAACTAAATTAAAAGAAATTAAATTAAAATGCAAATAATTAGTGAGAAATAAGTAAGGTCGTGCACCACTACGGCGCTTGTTCCATTATTCTTTGCGACGAGGTTAATTTAGATACGAAAAAAAATCTGTAAATCATGTCTAGTGGGCAGATACCCTCGGGGAGTGTCCGTGAACTCGCAAAGAGGGCTTTATTTTAATGAATTTATTGTTTCGAGTTATCTCTGGTCTTGTCCGCAATCTCTGGAGTAGGAAGTTGTCGTGTTTTTTATTGGGGTGGAGTAAATAAGGTAATTCACAGACCTACTCTGTTAGCTTTTACTTGGTTGGGTGTACTTTTACTTTTTAGAGTTTTATCATCTTCAGTTTTGTATAAAAATATATTTCCGATTAAAAGTAAATTTCGATCTCTTGAAAACATCTATGGAATCAATTGATTTATTAATTGGGAGGAAAGCCGTAAGGAACTTAAACAGTTTGACTCCCAATTAGATTGAAATTGAGTCAGTTTGTATTTTGAGTGGGTGGTCTTTTTGTTTTGTTCCTAGGTAATTTTGTCGCTAATTAGATTAATTTGTTAGTCGTAAAATACACTTATTATATCGATAGATCACAAACTATTTATTGTTTACAAAATTCATAAACAACATATGGGTATTTCGTTATCAGCTGCCATAATGTGGTTTTAAACTTTGAGTTCTTTACATATCTTCCCTTGTAAAAATGTGTATGAAATACAAAATTAATGAAACGTAGTAAAATGAGTCGATAAACGCAGGCAGTTTTTAAACAGTTTCTAACGTCTGCTAAGAAAATATAAACATATTTGATTTAGACTTATATAAAGACTTAATTATGAATTACATTAATACGTAAAAAAAATTGCAACCAAAGAGTATTAAAAATTAAGTGATATGTTATTAAAATAAACCTAAAATGTGCAACGGAACGTTTACACTCATGTCGTACAGCTAACATAAAGAAAAAACTCTGTAGTCGCGTTGGTATGCACTTACCGCCACCGAAGTGATTGTTTAGTAGGATTCATCAAAGGATATAGTTTCGTAAATAAATATTTGTTTGATTCTATACAGATACATTTTCACGTCTATATCCTTGATGAGGCAGACAGAGCCAAGAGCCGTAAGACCCACAGGCCACGCTTAGCCTGATGTTGGGCGTAAAGATGGAAAAGGAATCAAAATAGTGATGGGTTGCTAGCCGCATCACCTATTACCATGATTCAAATCTCGCCTATTCCCTCGATCGGCTATTACGATCTGCGCGGGAAGAGAAGCAGTTGGTAAATTTTAAGTTTTTTCTTTTCTCCCAGAACAGCATGGAAGCATTGATTCTATAAACTTCAATAATACATTGGTTAAAGATGTCTGTCTACATATTCAATTTAATATTAATTCAATGAAACAGCTGTTTAAAATTCGATTAAACATTGTTAACCGCGTCTTATGTGGGTTTAGCAAATCGAAATGTCTACTTTGACCCGTCAAAATTATGCTCACACAGGAGTTAGGCAAGCATGAGATAAAATACGGTTTATGATAGAAAGTTATTTGTCGCTCGATTTCATTTATGTTTGTTGCGGTAAATTATGCCAAATGCGACAAATTACAAGGGTAAAAATTTGTCGCCGTCGGCGTACTAGCCACGCAAGTGATAGAAATAACTGGAAAATCGGTCGACAAAAAAAAATTATATATATAGATGGTTGTAACTTGTTGAAGTTGTGGCTTAAATTCAAATATATTTTTATTATCATAGGATATTTATAATATCTCTTAATAATCGTCATTGTTTTGTTGTACAATTGTTGACGTCAAAAGGTTACTTACAGCTAAGTTTACTACCGCTTCCAAAGCGCTAGTGCAGAAGAAGCGGTAACAAACTGCACTGCAGCATTTTCTCCAAGGCCGTCAACTCACGTACTCATGACAGATGTAGCAACTGCTAGACTAGTGTACTTTAGTTACTTTCATAGTGTAATGTCTTACGGCATACTCCTGTGGGGGAATGCAGCCGATATTCAGACTATTTTCATTTTACAAAAACGGGCAATTTGTGCTATTTACAGGTTAGGATCTAGAGACTTATTCAGAGAATTATTCAAGAAAATAGATATACTTACCTTAGCATCACAGTATATATTTGAAAACATAATGTATGTAAGGAAAAATATTTCCTTGTACAATAAAGTAAGCGATTTGACCGATAAAAACTAACGTAATAAGAATGACTTAGTTGCCCCGTTTTATAGGCTTAAAACAATTAATAGGACGTTTATGGGGAACTGTATACTATTTTATAATAAATTGCCAAAATCGATCCTTGATATAACAGACAAAAAATTCAAAACTTATGTAAAGAAAGTACTTTGTGAGAAGGCTTATTATAGGACCGATGACTACCTTAAAGACAAAAAAGTCTGGCTTGAGCTGGACCTAAAAGTTTGTAATATAGGTACTCGCAAATGTCATAATTTAGTACATTTTGAGCAAACTGAATCTACAACTTGACATTATTTTACAATTTTGTCATTCTAAAAATAAAATTTAAATTATGATATGACATAACAAACAATGTATTCTCTGTCCACATTAACTTTAAGTATTAATTTATTTGTGAGTTGACGTCCTTGGAGAAAATCCTGCAGTGCAGTTTGTTACCGCTTCTTCTGTACTACCGCTTTGGAAGCGGTAGTAAACTTAGCTGTAAGTAACCATTTGACGTCAACAATTGTGCAACAAAATAATGACGATTATTATGAGATATTATAAATATCCTATGATAATAAAGATATATTTGAATTGAATTGAATTGAATCACAATTAATATTCCAAGTTAATGTGGACAGAGAATACATTGTTTGTTATGTCATATCATAATTTTGATTGAATTTTTAGTATGTCAAAATTTTCAAATAATGTCAAGTTGTAGATTTAATTTGTACAAAATGTACCAAATAATAAAATTTGCGAGTACCTATATTACAAACTTTAAGAGGGCTTGTAGTTAATATATTACTATATAATATACACAACTTTAAGATAGGCATTGTTTTCTAAGGCTTTTATGTAACGTGTTACAGAATGAAAAAACTATCAATAACTATATATAGATTAGACGTAAAAAAAACTGTTAACAGTTTTTAAAACCTCTTTTACGTTAGTATTTTTATAGTCCTTCATGTCCTACTGCTTGGCAAAAGTATGCCCTCTTTCCTTCTGTAACTCTCTATCCCTGGTATTAACTTTCCAATCCTATTTGAATGCTTTCCGTTCGTAAGTAAAATGAAAAATAATTCGGAACATTGACATCATTAAATACAATTTTATAAATACCAAGATCTCCATATTAATTTAAAATCAGCTGCGAGGCTGCTACTCTTACCCTCGATGCCTGCCACTGCGTTACACATTAACGAAAACCAGATACGATACATCCTATTATAAACAGGGAAGTATATGACTATTGGGTTTTTCAAATAAATTTACATTATCATAGAATAAAAGCAATAGAATGAACCTATCGTACAAGTGTTTAATTTGATATTACTATAATTGAATTTTTGGAATTTCAAGATGTCTGACCGGTACGATTCAGAGGGACCGGCTCGCACCGGGTCTCTGACGGCATTTTACAATGTAACCAAGAATTTATTTAAGTTCATATTTGCGTGCAACTGACGTTTCTGTACAGCTCCGTATGGCCTCGAGACATGCCACGATAGTCGCAGGCGTGCCGTGGCAGTCGTAGGGGTTTAATCTCATCTGTCAACACGAAACGGAACTTTCGCACACTGCTATCCTTCTTGTCATACAACACTGGCCATGCTAAAGCATTTCGTCGCTTTCTATCGCTCTTGCAAATGACGGTCATACAACACTGACCATGCTAAAGCGTTTCTTCGCTCTCTATCGCTCTAGCAAATGATAGTTCTAAGCGACAAAAATGGATAGCAGTATAGAAAAGTGCTGTTCCTTGTTGCCAATGAGTCTCAACCCTAAGCATCCGTTTCGATGCGGCGCGATGCGAGCCGGTCAGTCTAAGCCGTTATCACATCTTGAATTTCTTAGAATTAAATCAGAATTAATAGGAATGGCTTGGGTTTTGTCCGCGCTCCGTAGGTATCTCGTCCTTTAGGCTCGCATCAATCGGTCTACGGCCTTGTGAAAATTACTTGGTACTTGGCTGGTAACCGGCAATGACTCGACCTTCAGCCTCGCAGCACAGTCTGCGATTCGAAGGCGGCCTGCGGCCTTAAGTGGCCATATGTCAATCAGTGAGTCAGTGCATATAATATAAAATACTTCAATATTTTTGATAGGATGCATGTATTTATCTCATGTGTAATGTATACTCTATCGTATTCCTCTAAAGATTTTAATAACTAATACTCAAAAGGTAAGTACAACAGCAGGTCGTATTGCTTTATTTAATATGTTAGTAACATGCACAATGCTCTGAGCCCAAACAGTAAGTGTAATAAAAACGGGTTGACGTATCGATAAATGACGTAGCCTGATATCCACTTCTGTTGTTATGTATATTTTGAATTTATGCGAAGTAAAACGCTTAATTTGCATAGAAATTATATCGGCTCTTGTTCATAGGAAATTTTCCTAATTAAAAAGCTTTCGAAGCAGGATTTTGCTCCAATTAAAAGTTTTGTAGTGCAGTCAGGTAGACGTAGATATAAAAACGATTAATTAATAATTAACGTGAAATGGATAGCCCCATATGTCAAGTTTATCAGTAATTATAACTTTGTTAATTAACATCATAATAAAAGTAAAAACAATATGTCATTTATTTTATTTCGTGTTACTATAAATCCCAACAAAGTTATAAAAATATCTCGTGATACTTTTTAGATTCTGTTTGCAAGATTATGTTCCTGATGGTACAAAAACTATTTGGAAACCTTAAAAACATTCAAAGGCAAAACGAACTTGTCATTTATTTAGCCCGGACATCAATAAATTACCAACCTTTTTTTAATTTGATTAAAAAAATAATTTTTATCGCAGGAATGTAAATAAAAATTTTCCTAAAACAGAAAAAGATAACTAGCTGTTTATTTCATACTTTAACATAGATGTACTTTTGTGCTTCCATGTGGGCCTATATACAAACCAGCTAGGTATTGAAACAGACTTCGTAGCAAAGAAGACACTGCTATAGGTAAAAGAATATATTTATACCGGTTATCTAACTTTACAAAAGTTAAATCGATTTCAAGACAATTGTTATTGAAACTATTTCAATTCTACCTTTAAAGAAATTAAGAACAATATCAAACTGTCGCTACAGAAAGTTCTCTAAATTTGCTCACACAATTTTGGACTCTATTACAAGAGTAAAAGAAGCTATAATCGATAAATTTGCTCAAGAATAAGATACGAGATTGCAGCTTTGTGCGGTCGCAGACTATGTCGCAGGTAATAATGTGTCGTCTGGAAAGTTGCGAAGTTGCCTAATAGATATTGATACGCACTGCGGCATGGAGGCCAGTAACGAGTTTTCGCATTTAACTTATTGGTGATCCAAAAAGGTAAAGCAATATTGAGTCGTATTTAACCTCTTTTGAAATCAACCTACAATATTGCAAACAATTTTATATGCCAGGCAAATTATAAAAACCCCGATTGTCAAGGTTCAAGCAATAATAATTAAAAGACCGATATCTTATTCAACCAAAAACTATTTTTACTTAATACCCCACTTAGGCATATTTCTACGCTTTGAGTTTTTCACTACCACTTTCATCCCCCATAATTTTGAAACCACTGAACCGCTTCTCTTTACACAAAATAGCTAAGGACCATCTCGATCAAGTCAGCTTTCAAACGAACTAAATACTGCATCAAAGTCGGCCTATTTATTTAGGCGCTACGATGATAATGACAGACACACAGCTATACAGATACAAAGCAAAACAGACACACAGGCACGTAAAACTAAAAACACGCCTCTTTTTATCGGGGCTTAAAGTAGGTATTATGGAATTAATAGTGACATAAACCTTCCAATTAAAACGGGAAGTGACCCTTAGGGCCAGACTCGACCACCTACGTTGAGTGGAGCTAATCAGACTTTAAGCATCTATTAAGATCTTATTAAAACACATATTTATCAGTGATATTGTCAAAATCCACAAAGCTTGTGTGAAACTCCTCCTTTAGTCCAGTCTGCTTATTTCTGTATTATTGCTCAACGTCAGAAGTCGGAAAGGGTCGGCCTTGGTCAACATTCTGCGATCAAATTGCAGATATTCTAATAAAAGGAGAATTAAAAAGTACCCGTAACCGAAGGGCATGTAAAAGGAGATTGATGAGTTTGGATGAAGCAAACGAGGTTTGTCAGGATCGTAGCAAGTGGGGGTCCATAGTCTCTGCCTACCCCTGTGGGAAACAGGCGTGATATTATGTATGCATGTATGCCCAACCTTGTACACGGAGGAATGTTAAGATTACTGACTGTTTTATCGCAGTTCGAGCAAAGTATCTCTAAATCCTTAAATATATCAACAGCAAGGATTATTATATTTGTAAAATCCACAGAGCTTCTGTGAAACCACACCTATATAGCAATGAATACAGAAATAAGCAGACGTCGCAGTCTGCTTATTTCTGTATTCATTGGTGAATCTCGCACTCGGAGCAGTGTTACACTAAGTGACTGTTCCAACGCTTTTTGGGCAGAGTGTTATCTATATCTTTAGATATGTCAACAGCGATACGTACCTTATTTTTAAAATCCACAGTGTTTCTGTAAGACCTCACCTTTAGTCCGGTCTGCTTATTTCTGTATTCATTGCTGAACCTCGCACTCGGAGCAGTGTAAAGCTAAGTGACTGTTCCGGCGCTGTTCGGGCTGAGACGTCTGTTTTACGGTTTCGGTACGTGAGCGCGCTTTTCTAAAGTCGAGTTAAGTTCGGTGGTTAAAATTTCTTAGTATAAATGCACTTTTGCAATAATAAAATATGCTTTTTTTCTTTAATTGCTAACTTGTTATCGTTGTGTTGCGCGCTTGATGAAAAGATCTTTATAAATAACCTAAAGGAACCTTATTGGGTAAAAAGTACAGTTTGTGCACCCCGAGTATTTATGTAAAAAAAAAGTCTGTTTCTAAATACAAATGTATACAATCATCATCTTCACATCATATATATTAAGACATAGAAAATATTTCATGAAAGAGCAGCCCGTGAGAAAGAGAGAGCCTCATAAGCTGTTCAACTTTTCAAAACACCACTAACGAGCCACTTCATCTGGTCTCTCAGAATTTTTTTTATGAACGAGTTAAATTTACTTATTTAGGCCATTTTTTTTGGACGTTCTATTACTTTTATTAAAAATTATAGCAATATTATATTTTCACGTAAATTTACTACGGTTTTGTAACCAAAGTTTTTTCTAAAATTTTTATAGAAGAAAGAAAATCTTATCGGATCGGGTTTAGCAGTAAAAAACATCTTAACTTGTGTAGTTCATTTTTGTACAATAAAGAATTTGCATAACACACATTTTGTGTTTTTTTAGCAGAATTAATAAATAACCGAATCATAATAAGCCAAGCATAATACGATCGTCGGCCATATTGAATACCCTCTGCTTTGTTGTCACACAAAGGCAATTACCTATAGCAGTTCGTAGAATTCAGTTGAAAAATTTATAGTGAGGACTCCAGCTGGTGTAACATATTTTCCGTGAAAAGAATAGGTTTAAAAATGAAATAAAAATGTCACTAAAAATATTTTGGTTTACAAAAAGATAGCTAGTACAAAATTCTACTTTAAATAGCAGTCCAACTATGCTTTGTGCTTCGAAATAGGTCGCAGTGAGTCGCCGTTTATTTCGGTCTTTTCTTCTGGACTTTACAGCATAGTCCCACTATTTCGGAAATTCTAGCTAAATGTAAAGGAGGTAAATTAAGACGGTATTTTTGGGTTCGTATTCTAGAACCATTTATCTGAAACTATAATAAATAACAAAACATGTTCGTTCACAAGATTTTAGGGCTTTCAAAAAAAAACTAGTAACAAAAACCAGCGAAAGAGGTCTATCCGGATCGTAGCAAATTCAGGACCATAGGGTCTGCCTACCCCTCATAATAATATGTATGTTTTAACAAAAATAGCTGAAATATACGAGTATCATAACATCCCTCATAAGATTGATTATGAGAAACTTGTATTTTTATGAAGCCACTCAACACCATTACGCCTAACTTGACTTTACACCATCTTTTGGCAAGAATTACTTATTTACAGGACCATTTGACTATATATGTGATGCATAAGAAAAGGAACTAACGGGACCAAACCCTTATTTTGTATGTATGAAACGGAAGTTTGCGGCGGGCGTATTTAAAACGGGACGTTTGACTGACCGCGCGTCCGTGGAATACTAAAGGAGAACTTACGACCTCTTAACAAACGCTCAAATCAGCCAACTGCTTCTCACATTCATTTTCATGTTTACACATACATATTTTCTCTCTTGTTTCCCATGGGGGTAGGCAGAGACTATGGATTTCCAGTTACTACGATCCTTGCAAACCTCTTTCATGTTTCTGAATGTGAGCTAGCTTTTTAGGGTGACGTAGGAAACAAGGAATTCTTATTGTTTCGCCATGTCGGTCTGTCTGTCCACAGTTTTACTCAAAAACTATAAGTACTAGAAATTTGGTATGGGTATGTATAAATAAAATTATAAAGTGGTAAAATAAAATAATGAATTTTTTATGTTAGTTTCCGTACAGGTAGAGGCATTTTTTTGACTAATCCATCGTGTGGGATAATAAAGTCTTACTATAAAAAGATTGTCTTTTGAAAAATTATCAACTGCCGTGACGTGACGAATCCTGCACCACATAAATAAAATATCCAATACTTATATATTAATTATGTGCCTGCACACTAGTTTATTAGTGTTATAATGACTATTGTTACTAGATAACAGTTATTCACACAAAAGTAAGCTATTAACGCACTCAATAAGAGAGTGACAATGACGAGCCAGCTGTTATCCTTGGGAAATAAAACAAAAACTTTTCTGGTGCTCCGCTTACTAAGTGAGCAAGTATACTGTATACAAGAGGTATACTGGAATATTGTACATCAATTTTATTAAAAATAATCTAGTGCGGTAGTACTTACTACCATCTTTCATTATTTTTTATTTCTTACGAACATAATTTTAAATTTATGGTTAAATAAAAATAATTAAAAAGATGTGAATTAAAAAGAGTCTTTTTTTCGTATTTTTTTTAGTTTATTGCATTCTTCTTGCGAAAATTTCTCTACCAGCCATTTTTTGGCTTTCATTGGTCGATATGTTGTCTAGCAAACAAGTAATTAGGCAATGAATAATAAAATTGAGCAATAATGCTTCTCAGATTATAAAATATTAACACGCCATTAAAGTTGTAAAAATTTTGCCATTCTTATTTGTTACATTGGCTTTTTAAATCAATTACTCATAATTAAAAAATAAAACATTTGTCAACATTAATGTGAATGATATTATCTACCAAATCTGCTCAGGCATTGGAAGGTATGGCGGAATACAGTTCATCCTAGTAGTTCACCTCAAACTGTAAACTCACGAAGCCCATAATTTCGGCAAACCTTTCACCGATTTGGCTCATGTCCAAACTTAAAATTTCTGTTGGCCAAGTGGCCAGTGGAACTTTATGAAATTTTGCTCCGATCAAAACTACTCGAGTTATCTTCGAACAAACATACATACAAACACCGGATTGTTCTAGTAGACTCAGAAAACTTCGCTCGCTTTGCTCGCTCGTTCAATAATACACATACCTACCTATACATATGAGCGCAAAAACATTACTTTCCTTTTTTAGGGACGGTCGTGTAAAAACCGCATGTGTCAAAGGGCAATGTCGTAAATTATTTGCACATAATCCCATGGGCCATTAGAGGTACGATCAGGAGGATGAGCTAACTTTTTTCGGTTCTTGTTATGTAGGTATTGTAAAACAGCCACAAAGTATATTTTTAATTCTTCTTCTTCTTATTGCGTGTGTGTTAGTGACTAACAATAGTGTCAAAGTTTCTTAAACCGCCTTAATAGTGTTGTAAAAAATTCGAGTCTGGGAGTCCTAATATACTGACTCGACTGTAAATCACAAGACTTGACTCATAAATAGCGACTCCACTGCTCGATGAGTCAGTTATACTCAAGCTCCCGTACTAGACTCGAGTTCAGTCTATGTGCTCGTCTCTGTTATGTGCTGGAGTCTGATTATGGACTGAGTCGCGCTCATAAAATCATAATTGTTTTTTTTTTTAAGGTTAATAACAAATAATGTTATTTGTAGTAGTTGTAATGCTTTGTATAACTTGTTGTAACAGTTATTGTATTCGAACTCGAGTTGGTTCTGCAACTCGGAGTTCTTATCAGACTTCAGTTTTTATTCGACTCCGAGTCTGGGCTCCGACGTCTCGTGCTCGACATAACTGACTAGTTAATGCCTTAGTCTAGCAAACATGCAAAATTAAGTCAAGTTTGCAAATGTAGATTCTTGGACTCGAGTTTTGTACAACACTACCTCTGACTTGGTTTGAGGTAACGACCAATGTCAAAGACAATAACCGGATGAATTTTTAATTTACTGTTTATGTAGCCTACGTATTGTTTCATAAACTTTACTAACTAATATTATGTATTCGTTACGCTTTGCCTGTTAGCTATTCCTAAGTTTATTATTAGATAATACTTAAACATTTTCAAATTTTCACAGTCATGTCTAAATATAAACTCTGTAATCTTCAACCCAAAATACGTCTTTGTACTAAAATAATTTATTATTCCATAAACGGTCTATACTGTCTGAAATCCAACATAACGAAGGTCTCGGTAATTTTAGCTTAGCTCCTCAAGTTACGCCCTTTCATTATAAAATGCTTTTCCTTCATACACGTACCTTACGGATTCCGTCTCGGCGGAGATCAAAGAATACTCGACCTTTTATAAAGAAAACGCTGACGACTGTACGCAAATGTCGGTCCTTGAATGTTTGCCTTACCTATAGCGTATATCCTGTATTGTATGAATACTATGAAGGCATGAGGAAATTAATGAATGAAAAACTCTTTATTGTACTAATACAAAATTTCACAATAGAAAAAATAGTTTCATCATTGAAAAAAAATGTGTACATAGGTTCAATGGGTAGTTCAGTAGATGTAAATGAATATTTAGGAACGTCACTATACACTTTATTACAATACTAGATATAGTACTAGAAGATGTACTATAAATATTAGGTTGTGCTGTCTAGCGGAACAGTCACGTTTCTAAGGCGAGGGCGCTGTAGATTAATATTGTATATCTTTCTAAATACAGAGCTTAATTAGAGTACCACTCTCTAGAACAACTTAACAATTTGGGCCTATCAGTTTTTGTTAGACGTGTTGATGACGATAAATATCAGGTAAAAAAGAGGCATAAGGTCATAGACACACAAAAAAATGTAAAATTACGCAGTTTTCTAAAACCACTTTTTAAGAATAGATGACTTAAGTCATAATAAGGTATGATGTGTGAAAATATTAAAACCATCAAAGAAAAAAAAAACACTTCAAACAGTTGAAAGTATTGCAATGTCGAAAAGGAAACGGGGCTATACCTGCAGGAACTGAATCCGTCAAAAAACCTGCCCAGTCGTAAGCTGAAAACCGCTCTGTAGGTATAATGAGACGGAGCAATCATCACAATGAATGGGGGAGTGCTGTTGAATGCGGCGTCCTTCGGCTCGACGACTCGCCGCGACCGTCCATGAGTTTCGTAGGAACGTGGGACTTTGCTATGATTTTACACGAGAATACTAAATAAAGTATGTTAAGATAAAACCGCTCTGTAGGTATAATGAGACGGAGCAATCATCACAACGAATGGGGGAGTGCTGTTGAATGCGGCGTCCTTCGGCTCGACGACTCGCTGCGACCGTCCATAAGTTTCGTAGGATCGTGGGACTTTGCTAGGATTTTACACGACATTATTAAAGTTGCTATGATTTTACACGACATTACTAAAGTAAGTCGACTAATAGTAAGATAAAAACTGCTCTGTAGCTATAATGATACGAAGCAATCATCACAACGAATGGGGGAGTGCTGTTGAATGCGGCGTCCTTCGGCTTGACGACTCGCTGCGACCGTCCATGAGTTTCGTAGGAACATCGGACTTTGCTATGATTTTACACGGTTAAGAACTACTCTAAGTATAATGAGACCAAAATCATCAAAATAAATAGCTGGAAAGAGGTTTTATTGTGTAAGATCAATTTACTTTATATAAGAAAAAGCTGGAAAGCAAATTGAAGTAAATGGCATCATTTTTACAGAGGACGCTGCTACCAGTCTTGTTACTCCGTTAATTGCTTCTTATGCCACTAATCTTAAAGGAAAGGGGTGGTGACATAATTATAGTACTTCGCTGTAACCACACTCAACTGAATACTATTGACGTTTAAAAGCTTTAGCCATCAAAATTATTTATTTGCTCGAATTATTTAGGATACTCTAGAGAGTCAGCTACTGGCTGACATGTTTCGACCTCCGGAGATTGTTATCAGGGCAAATGTGACCAGAGGACGCACGCACACGATGTCGAGACACACTAAAGACCTCGACGGATGAGATCGAATAATATCCGCCAGAAGCTGACTCTACGTGAATAACCCGTTTAATTCATGCTATAATGTCTGTGTCTCTCTTTAGTTTAAATCATCAATACTAATCCCACACTTCTCTGCAAATATGGCTACCCTGCCAAAGGACTTCTCTTTAATTTGTCTCGCACTCGCCAGACGCTGAAAAGATATGACCCGACTCTGTTTCATATACACAAACGTTGAAAGCGTCCGCTTTTTACATTTCTAATGCTGTATACGAAGGAGGAAAACCGTTTCTATTTGCATGTAAACCAAGTGCTTTTTGTTTACGTTTCAACAAAAAAAAAGTTATTTTTCTTCCGTGATCATGTCCTAGTTTATATAAGGATTGTGTCATATTTTTTTTAATTTACGAATTAAGTATCTACATGTCATCATCATCAGGTTTTTTTGTCTCCACTGCAGGAGACAAGAAATAAAATGTAATGAAATGAAATTTATTTGACTCCTTAAGAAGCATGGATGTAATTAATACTAACATGTAAATGTCTAGTAGTACAGAGAGGGTCGTGCGTCTGCAGTGGAGACCTAAAGGACCTGATGATGATGATGATGATGATGATGAACGTGTAAATGTGCCTTTTGTCGTATCGTGCAAAGGCCTTATTACTGAATAAATATTTATTTCTAAGCTTCACATGTTTCATTATGAAGTATTATTCGGTTTCACAAAAAAAGGGTGTGCGTATTTGCAAAGTTTAAACCGAATTCGTGTTAAATCTAAAAAGGCGCGAGGCTTCGCTTATTACCTTCATTTTCCGACCGCACGGGTAGCCCCGGGCGTCTTCTCCCCATACAATTTATTTCGCCTCATCAAAACGTCAACACTCCGATGTATATTTTGGGAACTTTACAGTGACTTTAATTTTATAGAAGCGACTTCAATCAGACCACGTCTTACTTGCGTAAAAAAGAAAAATAGACATGAATAAAGAACCTGAGAACTTTTTAAAAATATACACTAGCTGTGCCTCGCGGTGTTACCCGCGCCTTAAGTAACCTTAAGTAAGTATGTGCTAATCTTCCTGCATACCAAATTTTATCAAAATTGATCCAGCCCTGCGCGTGTAGAAATAACAAACACACACACACACACACACACATTAACTCACAAACTTTCGCCTTTATAATATTAGTGTAATATGTAAATAGCTTAGCTAATGTTTGTTCAAACCTATCCAAGGGTTGGTTCTGTTCTAACATTTGGTTTACGGAAATCAAACGACAGTCGCTCTGTGTAAAAACCTGTAACCTCATCAAATCACTTAGAATAGGTAGCGGACCTCGGCCTCTGATGATAATTTAAGTAAAATAGACTAGGACATACCTCCATACCATGCACCCATCTAACTTTTTAGATAAAATCGTACTAAAAATCCTCAAGGCATACGCTCTCACAACTGAGATATCTACGAGATAGACAAGCTTTTAAAATTATCCTTCACTTAGTTTTTATGGCGGAAAAAAATTACGGAAAAATCTTACACCTTTTTTCGCCCAAGTCCGTAGCGCCCAAAAAGGAACTTCATTTCAAAACAAACTTTGAATTGATGAATGAATTCATAAACAGATGAAAAGGAGTTTTATGTCAATTCCTGACATGTGTATTCAAGTTTTGTTATCGGGTCCCGCTCAGAGCGAACCCCTCTATGCAAATGGCGGACCGTTTGTGCCCCAGTAATTGTTTTCGGCGCGAATTGACACGTACCAACTTTTAGTTTTGACAAGCTTCGTTGTGTAATTTTGTTTCATTTTTTAAGGTCCGCTAGGTGCCGACGGTGCCTTTTGCTTGGAAAATATGTTTTAATGTTTTCGATGGTCAGGTTTGATATATTTGAATGTATGAATTCTATCAGCATTGTTCAAAGCTATTTCTATGCTTTTTAGATTAGAGGAAGTCTTTGTCAAATTGATCTATTGCAAGGAAGAATATTTTAATATTTGTTTAGTTTTCATTTAATCAAATTATATTACAACTATATAATGCTAAATGTGGCTTCGTTCGGGCAACACTCATTGAAGTGCAAAATAAACTATTACATAAGCGGATTTGGGGCTAAAAGCAATAGTGAAGAAATACTGTAAATGAATTTATAAAGTCCTAAACTAGTGTGTAAAAATTGCAATATTTTAATGTTTGCACTTTATTCTACAAGAAAAAACAAAATAACATAACTAAACTTATATAGGTATCTAAACTTTTGCCTCAAACAAAATAAGAAAAGAAAATACTGTCGCAAAGTTCCGCAGTAACGTAACCAAACAAATCTAGGTTTCCTTTAACCCTAAAAAACCACAAAGATAATTCGCCGTCATGTTTTAGGAAATAAATACTTTATCCGTCATCAAACCACAAGACTGACATTTCCATAGTGGAGCCGCACGCAATACTTACTAGAATTTACTAGGTAGGTGTATCAAGATTTGGCAAACTGAAAAAATCACGCAAAAAGGTTTACGATCATGGCATTGCAGTCGTTTCGTCGTCATAAAACGACAAGGCAGAGACGGGATTGTTATGTAAAGAGGTTTAGTACTATTCTCTTGGTAAAAATTCCATTGTATATTTGGAAAAGTTCCGCACCGATTCCATAACTTAGCTGTGATTTGTGTTAAGGTAGAGTATACCTCTATACTAATATCGTATTTATTGGTGGCCTAAAAACAGGTTTAACATCTGACGGCCTGGATATGCCTTCCCCAAGGAATTCTAAGCGGAATACTGCTGTATTCCGACGTCCATAGACTTCATATGATGCTATTTCTACCTATCATTATGTACGTACATTAACTATTGGTGCTTTTGATGCACTCTAAAAAGTATAGTACTCGTCGAGTCTTAGACAAAGAGCCTGATGTTACGGTCTAATATTATTGCACTACAAATTTTCGATAAATTTTATGAATATTTTTATGTAGCTGTGTTTTTTTATTATAATTTTATAAATAAAACAAAGCTTAACAAAAACCGGATTGGGTCTCTTGGAACCGCTAAAGAAAACTTAAGAGCCTAAAACAGAAAAGACTATACATATATCGATCTGAAAGCTAACCTTTACAATTTGGAGAAGCAATTAAGATAGAAAACCCATATAAGACTAGCAGTCACTACGTGAACCTCTCACTATCCTGAGATTTACAAAATCATATCGTATTGAATGAACAAACGATTAGACTTCATACAACATCCTCAGACCAAATAAAAAACACAACATCAGCCACAGTGCCACATGGTGTTTAAACTACATATGAAACATGCCGCCTGGACACAAGAGTTTAAATGAAAACGTTCGAGTATAATGGAAATGTCAGTCTAGGCGACACCTCGTCAACAGCTAAAGGGTGACCATTTTAAGCTGCATCCTCTCTCAAAGGAGGTAGCGGATTTGGTAAGCTGTGTCTGCAAGGTTGATTTTTAAACTTTTGTGGTTTACGACTACGAGTTTAAAAAGGTTTACAGCATAAAACTTTTTATTTGCAATTGTTCAGCCTATTCGTAATCGAAAGCAAGTGCGTGTAACTTATTTCAAACTTCACAAAAATTCCATAATGTGAAAAAAGACTATGAATCCCGCGTAATAAAAAACCTTTTTGTACAACCATAGGGACTAGTTAAGGCCATACCCAAATTTTCCGGGGTCCAGTGGCGCCGCCATTTAAAATAAATCTATTTTATGAACTACTGTTTATAGTTTAAAGTGAGAACGTAAAGCTTTTCTACGCACATTACCCAAAAGTGGCCGTTTTTCGCAAATGTGCGTCGAAAAGCTTCACGTTCGCACTTTAAACTACAAAAAGTAGTTTCAAAAATAATTTGAATGGGTATCTAGAACTTGACCAAGACACAATTTTAAATGATATCTCCGTTTCCTTTTGAATGATTTATTTTAAATGGCGGCGCCACTGGACCCCGGAAAATTTGGGTATGGCCTTAATCATATAGTATAAATTTAACTTACAAATATACTGCTGATTGTCATATTTGAACGGCTCGCTCGTTCGAAGCAAGCGAAATTCTCTGAGTCTTCTTGAACAATCCGGTGTATATAAATGTATGTTTGTTCGACAATAACTTGAGTATCTTTGATCGGAATTTCATGCAATTTCGTGGAATAGAATTTTTAAGTTCGAACATGAGCCAAATCGGTCAAGGGGTTACCGAGATATGGGGTTTTCGAGTTGACAGTTCGAGGAAAACTACTTGTTTAGATAGATTAATAACCTTAAAGATTTTCTGATATAGGTACTTAAACGTATGAAATACATTTTTTTTTTATTTTTTTGCACTTAGCCAGCTTATTGAAAATGTCGTCTTGTATTTCAGAAAGTGTTAATAAACGTAGCATTTATAAATCGCTTTGTCACTCGCTCTGTTAAGACCGAGGCCTGAATGTTTTGAGCGAGACTTGGCGGTTAATAAAATTAAAGGTACACGATGTTTCTGCGGCTTTTGAGTGGCTAATGTTGGCTGCATTAGTTTTGTTTTAATGTGTCATAGTGCCCCTTAGTGTGATTGTAGTTTCATGTTGGCGAACGCGTGTTTAAGTTGTTTTATTCATGTTATGTTCATTTCATCTGATTACTGTTAAGGTTATCATTCATCATTATCATTATTAAATCTTTTTTAGTCTCCATTGCAGATCACGGCCCGCTCTGTACTTATAGAGCCATATTTGACCGAGCAGCCAGAGGACTGGGCCTACAATCTCCTTGCTAGCTAGACGGGTTGGAAAGGCCTGATTGATGTTTATAAGCTTTGTTTAGCTTGTATTTCCTAAGTCGCCTTCTACGATATCTACGGAAGGGCTTGGAGTAGCCCTGTTCTACTCTGCCGGAAACCACACGGCAAAAGGTTTTCATTAACACGATTTTTTAAAGTAAATTGTTAATTATGAGAAGTATTGTTAATTTGTGCCCGTAATAATGACTTTTTTTTAACTTTATTGACCATAATGGTACAAAAGATGGATTATGTTAATGCATTCTCTACCAGCCAGTCTTAAGGAAAAACAGAAATAAATTTATTAGCTTTAATTAGTAATTATCTAGTAGTCAGTTTGATAAACTGATTTCGGAGAGGTTTTAGGTTCAAAAATAAAACCAGCAACTTATTTTTTTAAAACCAACTTATAAGAAATATTAATGGTAATTATTATATATAAAATGAATAGAATGAAATCGACAGTTTCATGAGCGAATGGCAGAAGGCTGCAACAGACGGGAAAGAGTGACAAAAAAGGCCTTTGCTAAGCAGTGGAACACAAGTACAGGCTAATAGAACAGACATATAGCACCTTAGACCAATATTTAGATTGAGTAAAGCACTTTTTTCAAATAGTTTCTACATATCTAGAAAATAAAAAATGACATTGTGTCTTCTTATTGTAAGAAATAAAAAAAAACTGAGTTTTCGTATGAAGTAATTATAACACATCAACATGGACTCATTCGTCAGTAAATCAGAAGCTTTACATACATTTTCAAACTGTGACGGGTAAATACAAAAGCAATTTAAGTTTAAACAATAGCTGGGTTCCGGGGAAACTCTCTCAAACTGAAAACTCAATTTGAAACTCATGTCGCAAGTAATAGAGTTCATAATGATAAAAATATGAAATAACTCGACGCGCAGTTGACCGAATAAACTGTCACCCCATGGTCTTATGGTGTAAGGAATAGGGTTCAGAATTAAATAAGATTTTTCGTATAAGAATGTGAAAATGATAGAGATGGATGAGTCGGATTTAGTTGAGAGTAGTGATAAATCATGGTGCGTTCGTGGAATTTGAGACTGAAATCTTTTGGTACTAAATGTAGGGTAATTGCAGTTGAATACGTTTTTCTACGAGTTCCAGTCGAGAATTCTGCGAATCGTAGCGAAGCAAAAACATATAAGTGATAAATTGTAAGTGTTGACGTTGTTGTATGTCATCATATCCATTAAGAGATATCGTAAAAAACAAAAAATTTAAAGTTTTGGTAAGTTATATTAAAATTGAAAAACTAAATGTTTAGTTTATTTTATGAAAAAAACATTGTGTTTTTGCAGGACAGTTAGGTAACTGTTTAGTTAAAAAGTGGAAATGCAGGAGTATTCATTTCATTCTTGACTTTCTGTTACATTCAAAATCGATTTTGAATGTAACAGTTTTTTTGACCCTGAATTTTTATAGTAGGCTGTAAAATCACTTCGGCCACGTATGAATCTGAAGGTTCGTAACTAGTTATAGAGAAAAAAATACATAGTCACAATTATGAAACTAGTTACTAAACAGTACAGTATGCACAATTAATATATCAAACTAATAACGATGCATGCAAATTGATACTAAATGTATGCGCAAATGTCAAAAATACGCGTTAGGGAGCGTGGTGACGCATAACGAGTTAGGGTTGATACCGCAGAGGGACGCTTGTAAGGGTAGTAGGTGGGACCAATACCATAATTATTAATAATTGGGCAATTAAATTGGGCAGTAAAGCAAATTGCAGTTCTACAGTTTATTTTATTTTCGTGTGTGTACACTTACAGACTCCCATGCTGGTCTGGGAGAAATAAAAAAACTTAGAATGTACCAGCTTCTCTTCCCACGCAGATCGTAAAAGCCGATCGAGGGAATGGGCAAAAATGCAAATCATGTTAACAGGCGATGCGGCTAGCAACCCATCACTGTATGATAATGATTGCTTTTCCATCTTCTCGCCCACCATGACGCTAAAAGTGGCTTTTGGGTCTTGCGGCCCTGGGCTCTGCATGGAACGTAAATAGATAGTATGTATGTATGTATGTATGTATGTATGTATGTATGTATGTATGTATGTATGTATGTATGTATGTATGTATGTATGTATGTACACTTACACATTGCCAACATTGGTGTCAGAATTTTCAGTCTGCCTAAATGCATCTGACATAGCTTGATATAATGATCACAGCCGGGACCAACGGCTTATATACGTGTCACCCGAAGCACAGAGGAGCTCGAGAAAATTTTTATCACTTGTTATCACCCATCCAAGTATAGACCACGCTCGGTGTCGCTTTGCTTGCCAAAGTACTAGTATGCACTCTCGCCGGGCCCCCGAGCTCCTCAACATTATGCGATAAGGATAAATAGAAATATCTTTACAAAAATAAGGTAGAAAATAGATAAATATTTTCAAAAAACTGATTTTTGATACAGTTGAACTAGGACCATATGATTTCGTCCGTAGATATTACAGTCGACGTGATCCTATACGATTTTCGAGACAACATTTATAGAATAGTAAAATAAAAGTGTATACAAAAATCCAGATATCCCCGTTAAATTCCGAGGCTGCCCTGTATGTTTTTGCTTAAACTACTGGACTAGTTCCCTGTGCGATATTGAACGAATGCTAAGCCACGTATGCAAACCAATACGGGAACGAGCTCGACTAGAATCCTGCGCGATTGAAAACTGTTTTATTTTACAGACGCTATAAAAGCCATAAAGGAGGCTATGAAAACCCGATTGGTATATCAAGGGTTAAGTTCTATTATTGATTTTCTACGAGCTTTTAGGAACCTATCTACTGCTACCTTCTTGATGCACCTATCCCGATTGATAGATAGATAATGCTATACCTCTTAAGATTTTTTTCCACTTTGTACCTCTATTTTTAGTGACCCAGACGTTTTGATTTGAAAGATGGTCAAAGTTACTTATTAAAATCGTTATATATCCACCGATAAGAACCCAGCTCTTAAATGTAAGAAGATATATTACTTTTAGATTTAGAAATATCAACAAAATGAAACTGATTCACTTAAAATAACAGGCATAAGTGCAAGACTATTTAAGTAAGTACCTACTTTTATTATCTATGTCTAATACATACATACATACTATCACGTCTTTATCCCTAATGGGGCAGACAGAGCATTTTGGGTCTTGCGGCTCTATGCAGAGCCCAGGGCCGCAAGACTCAAAAGCCACTTTTAGCGTCATGGTGGGCGAGAAGATGTAAAAGCAATCAATACAGTGACGGGTTGCTAGCCACATCGCCTGTTAAAATGATTCGCATTTTTGCCCATTCCCTCGATCGGCTTTTACGATCTGCGCGGGAAGAGAAGCAGCTGGTACATTCTTAGTTTTTTCGTTTCTCCCAGACCAGCATGGGAGGAAACATTATCTAAATGTACCCGAGTGTTGTGAATAATTTGTTTATTTATTAGTACAGTATCTTATTCCATAAACATTTCTCCCTACAAATTATTGTAGCCATAATCATAATGGCTGGCTGTATTACGCGGTTGCAATTACCATCCCGCTGGGGGGAAAGAAAGAAATAGACGATAGTCTGTCCCTCACGTAATGTAAAAAAAGAAGAAAATTCCCCACGGTTTCTGATTTCAATATATTTGTTGGCAGAATTGCTCACTTTACCCACACAGCGGTGACTTTTACGGGCGTAGACACACAGACATATCAGCCGGCGATCGAGACGAAAAAGGTCCCCTTACTACATGAGCGATACAGGAAACAATTATTTTCACTCGATATTCGCAAGGGGAAAACTAAGTACGCCATATTTATTTTTAATAAAGGACCGTGAAATGTAATAAATCTACGAAAGTGACTACAGGTGTTGTGATTCATGCCGGGCGTAACCACACCTTGGCTAATGTGTTTACCCCATTACATGTAAAGGTTTTACGACCGTTCCACCTGACCTACCTTGCCCTTGTTTGTTTGATATAAAACAGATGATGGCGGGGTGCGTTTTGGGGGTTGCAAGGGGTCAAGCTGTCTGGTCGCGTTTAACTGCTTTGGCTTGGATTTCGACAAACACAGTGAAGTAGACGCGTTTGCATTAAGTTTTATTACTTCCTACTTGTAAATTATAGGTATAATATACGAATGAGGCGTTTCGAATACGAGATATTTTCCTCGTAGCGATAAAAATGTAACGGCGACGCTCTCGAAGGATTTCCAATGTTTTCGTGTTGGTTCGCGGGTATGTATTATTTATATGGGTGTTTGAGGTTTAATACGGTTTGTTTTGTTTAAGGCCCATCTCGGATCCGAGGTAACGTAGGTAGCGGAATATAAATCGACGACAGGCCTTGAGAAAACTTACGTGTATGTTCGATGGGTATAATATAGTTACTTTTAGTAATGTTTGTTTGTGAGTTGCGTTGCTAATGTATTTAAGTATTTATAATATATATTTATTTTAAACAAGTCTAGATACATATATTTTTAAGATGATAGTTTAATTTTAGTTTAAGATTTTAGTTTAAGATGATGTAGACGAAATAAATGCACGTTCAAAAGCTATCTAATAAGTAACAGTCATTAATGATCAATACGTACTATTAAATTTATACTAATGATGACAAAACAAAATGCCTTTAAGGGAAGCCGAAACTGTGACCACCTAAATCCTGAATGAATATGAATGTATTGTATATCTGTATAAATTGAAAAATCTACATAATTATGTTTAATGTTGTATCTATGCATATGTAAAGTCTTGTATTGTTTACTTAGTATACCATAACACATGTCTCGAACATACTTTTGGGGCTAGTTTAATGTGTATATCTATGTATGTATGTTTAAAAATTCTTTGTTGTACAAAAAGGAAACAAGACACAACAAAAATACAAAAGAAAACAATACAAAGGCTTGTCCATTTAAGAGATCCCTTTTAGTCAACCCAACACCAGAGGAAAAAAATCCTTTTATTTGTTAATAAATTAATTAATTATACATTACATAATATCTTTTAATTCGTCGTGTATTGGCGGACGACAGTAGACGTAAATGCAAGCTTTATTCACTAGTACCAATTCAAATTCGTACTGTTCATCAGTAACAAGCTATTCAAGTCTAGGCAGCTGTGTGGCGCATACTAATTACTATCAGTCCAGTTTCATGCCGCTGGTAGGCAAGGAACATTTTACTATTTAATTTTGAATAACATGTAGGTCACCCCGCAACTAATAGTCTATTTTTCAACAACTTCATCTATGAGAGACAATGAGACAATGTCATCATCATAAGATATATATTTATTATTTATTTACTATCACATTATTCTGAAAGGCGTCGTCCAGAAGGTTGTAAAAGAACAATTATAATCAACCAACCTATAGTAACTTTATAATGTTTTATTTAGGTCCAAACTAATCCAAGCTAAACGTAGACCATAAAAAAACATTAAATCAATAGGTGACTACAGTGATACCTACTCGTATATATCTTAATTTAAATATTATACAATTCGCAAGTAACTTGCACTGTATAAATAAGCTTAAGATATTATATCACCGTCTTATTATATGCAGATAATTTTTCAAAATTAAAGACCGACATCTACAACCTAAACAGTAAGCCCTTTAAAAAAAAGAATTTTCTAAATAGATCCTGGAGGCGTCTTTAAACAATCCGTGAACATATTTATCTACATAAAAATCCTCCTCCTTTTTTTGGAACTCAGTTAAAAATAAATTGGGTAATTAATTCAAAAGAAGATATACTACTATAAAAAATAAAATCCTTGTTTAAACTGCAATAATAATAAAGAATCCATTTCATAAAAAATAAATACCAATAAAGATAAACAACGTTCGAATAAGGACGTGTTAATAAAAATAAAATCACCATAGAACGTAAAGCTGGCACGTAAAATCTAAGAGTATCGTTCACAATAGGTCATTGAGAGAGACGGGTAGTACGCTCTCACAAAGCGGGTAACGAGGACGACCGGAAAGGGGCGCTGGCGCAGCATCCGCTTTACTAGGGTTGCCAACACATTCAAACTTACATCTTTGGTCACTTTATTTACTGAATAAAGAATATTTGCTACACTTATTTTTGTTATTTCAATTAATAAAAAGTGTTTTCGATTTTATTTTATACATAGTACATAAAATCTAATAGTATCAATCACAATGGCCCATTGGGAGAGACGGGTAGTACGCTCTCACAAAGCGGGTAACGAGGACGACCGGAAATAGGGGCTGGCGCAGCATCCGCGTCACTAGGTGGCAACCCTAGTGACGCGGATGCTGCGCCACGCATTCACACTTAGATCTTTGTTCATTTTATTTACTAAATTAGGAAAAAAGTTCAATATAAATTTGAAAGTTTTATATAATATATTATGCATAGGACATAATATCCATAGTATCGTTCACGATAGGCCATTCAAAAACACGATTAAATAAAGTAATCTGTAAAAAAATAACGGTTTTCGTCAGAAAAACATTGCAATAAATTATACAAGTTTTTTTTTACCAATTTGTCGGCGTGATTGATATACATACCCATGATAAATTACATTTATGTAGTACTAATAGATTTTGAGTAAAAACGCGGACGGACAGACAGACTTGGTGAAATTATAAGTCTTTCTTGTTTACTACGGAACCCTGAAAACGTAGTAAAACAAGCTATTGAAGCAAACAAAGTTGTAAAATTTGGGACGTATGTAGATAAGAGATCAATAATATTTTAGATTCCAGAATAAACCAAATCCATCGAGGTTGTAGAAACATGACGTTGCAAAAGAATCGCGAGTTCAAAGTTTCAGGCAAACTACTAGTAATGCTTTACGACTTACTTTTAACTTTTACGATTTGGGGCGAACTACTCTTAAAACTTGTGAGACAATATTTTTTTCTTAAAGAAAATATCACATTCTCACTTACAAATCTAAACTAGTGTGTAATTATAATTACAGTTATTCTAATACATAATATTATTGCACAAAATATAAATGATATAACTAAAAACTAAATAACCTACCTAAATTATAAAACTATAAACTAAAATAATCTAATTAAAAATAAAACGTTATATTAAATAAAAAATAGACCCCGGAATTCTAATTACATATAGCATTCAAACAAAAATAAAAATAATAAAAGCAATGTAGGTAGATCACTAACAATCATGTTGCGCTTTACGAAGTAGAAGACGCAATTTGAAACATCTGTTAACTTTACATCGCCAACCCTAGCATCGGGCGACAGTCGCGCGGTGTTCCGCCGACGATATTTCCGCCGCCGCCCGACACGTGAACAGAACAGTCACCGTCCCATGTTATGCGAGACGTGAAATGACGGATGTAGCCGTACTGTTTTGATATATGTCATATTGCTACTGAAAGTAGCCTTATGCCTTAAGTGAGGTCACAGGTTGTTTGTACACTTTTAGGCTTGAAAGATTTTGTTTCTTTCTAAGACTAAGCAGATTGTCCACTTTAACAAATTTTATTTTAACTGTAATATCTGGTTGACTGCGCTACGCTGGATGAAAACATCATCATAGTAGTTTATAATACAATATTAGTGTATTAAATTGTTCATTATAGTCGAGGCGGGTTGAAAAACAAGCGGGCAAAGCTCGCGCGTTTTTCTATGCAGCCGAGACATGCGATGAACAATACACAAGTGTGCCATACTACGTTTTTGAACACGATAGTGAAGAGAAGAAGCTACTGAGCTTATATTTATTGAACCATTCTTGAAAATAGGCTAATTAAACTTTTTCGGAAAACGATATCGCCTCTTTGTTTATCTTCCATGATATAAAGGTTTTAGGCACGTAGCTAATACCTTTCTTTTTATTTTTGCGGTAATAAGTTGCTATTTGCATTTTGTGCTGCTGTAATTCTAGCAGATTCGAGTCGATAAACATGTCATCTTCATTACTCGAAGACATTTTAAGTAAAATTTATATAAACTTACAATAAATTTCGCTAAAGAAAATCAGAAATATGGAGCGCTTAGTTTTTGTAGTTATACGAGAGCTAAACAATTATTTAAAAAAAAAAGATTTAATTTTTTAAACGGGGCAGATTTATAAATTCATTTTAGTGTTGTTAAAAGAATTTTACTATTTATAATGGAATAATTCAAGGTATCTGCATGAGTCTAAGCTGGACGCATATTCGAATTCGAATTTGAATATTCGATATTTTGTATTTATAGAATCGTAATCCTGAAACATTAAAAAAACACTTTACCGCACTCATTTGGTAAGTAATATTTACCGCACAATTTCGACTGTGTGCATAATGAATGGCATTAAATAAGTAAAATCAGTGTAATAAATAGGAGTTTCCGAAGCAAATGTGTTGAAAAATAAGATTTTCTAAAAATGTAAAGTTGCTAGATCGATTTTGTGTAATTTATGTTAAGTATGAAAAACGATAAAAAATCCTAATAAAAATTTCATCAAATTATTATAGTTTTCATAAATTGTTTCTATGCTAATAAAATCTTATATGATATAATTTAGGTACGAAACAAGACCTATAACGAAACGAGTATAGATGTGCATAATATAACTAATGACGTCACGTCTATTCAATACATCGATAGTCCTACATAGGTGATACACCGGCGCTATTTCCGTTTTCAGACAGCGTGTGATGTGTCAGGCGGGATTTCAACGTGAAACAAAACTACTAAGGCTTGTTCACACGTCTGATTTTATATATGTAATTAAGTTAAACAAAATACTTATATATTTAATTGTTTTTATTTATACATATATACAAGGTTTTTGTTTGTATTTTAGCTTGTAAGCATTGTACAGTGTTCCACCCTACTTAATGGCATTCTTTCCTCTGGCGCTGAGTTGACTGGAAGAATTCCCTTTAAGGGAAAAGTCCGCCTTTGTATTGTTATCTACTGTATTTTTGTGGCGTCCTTTTCGTACAATAAAGAATTTACATACATAAGTACGAGACATGCAATGCACACATTGCCTGGTTCACATAAATTTAAGATTGGTAATTAAAAAGCAAGTAAGAAATGCATATTAAATGACGATCTAAATTCATATCAGTGCAAGGCCAGCCTAAAGGTTAATTGGTTTATAAGTAGACAAGCATGAACTTTAGATATCTGCAAGGAATAAGTAGATAAAGATTTGAACTGTATCTATTATAATAAGTTGTACTTACGGGTCTAATTCGGTCGTTCGAATGTTCAATCACAAAGTTTAATCGTGAATTAATACCTTATACAGAAATGACTTCCCAAATGAGTCCTTCATTTTAGTTCACACTACGTATTCGCCCGAAAGTCTATAAAACCTATATTTTTAGCTCTGAACCCATTTCCACTCCGGCAGTCCATTCTATTTCCGTTCACAGACATTGACATAAATTTCTGTAACAGAATTTCAGACGTATGTCATGCAATATTAAATTTGCACCTTTGCGAATGACGTGAAACGTTTTGAAATATTAATTACTAGCACAAAACGTTAGTTCAATTTATTACATGTTGTTTTAAAATTATGATTGAAATAAAATTTGATTAGTAATTAAATTCAAGGTTGATTTGGACAGCGTGACAATTTCTTTTCCCTTTTTTTATCTGATTATATTAAAGGTTTTACGCAAAACGTGACACAACTTTGTGGTCAAGTAATTCTGTTTTGAATAGTGATGGGTCGAACGGGCGTATTGAGAAAAAGACATTACGTCCAAATAAATGCCCGGTCACTGGACAGAAACACATTATTTAAATTTTGGAAAAAATCAGGAACTTGTCGGTATTGTAAATCATAACTTTACTATTTTGGTCATTAAATAATCACAGTCACATTAAATCACAATAAATTCTAGCTTCCCCGAAACAACTTTCGCTCGCGCTCGCGCTATGTCGCCTCGAGTGGAGAGCCAAATGAGTGATATTTTGATCTAATTAACTTCTTGTTTTTCATTATTTATTTGTCGTTATCTAATTATGTTTTGTGCATACTCAAATGAAACTATCTAAATGAAAAATTAAGTAAAAGCTTTGTTAATGTTTTTGTCCTGGCAATGGACATTTAATATGCATATACTGATATTTATTCGGCATTTATGCAATGCGTCTAACGTGTATGCCGGGGCGTAAACCTATTTCTGGTTTAGGCTCTTAGGGACAACTTATTTGAGAGTGGGCTATAAAATGTCAGCAGATTTCAGATAGTAAATAAGCTATGAAATTTCAGCTCTGCGGCAATTTTTACAATTACTACAAGCCGCGATCTTGATACCGACATCAAAAACTTTAGTAGAACTCTTCTTACTCCTAGTATGCTGCATTCCATTCCATGGCTCGCTGACATACTTTAGAAAGGATTTTTGACTTTCAGTCAAAGACCAGATCTCTGCACCATAGGTAAGAATGGGTAGGATACAAATGTCGAGGAGTTTGCGCTTAAAACACAATGGAAGATTGGCTTTCATTACCACTATCATGGCCCAGAAGATAGTCCAGGCGTTTTGAGATAGATTTCTTTGTCCTGCCTGTTCTGGAAGCTTGCTACCTGGCCTAAGTATATGTGTTTCTCAACATATTGTACCCCTCAACCTGCCTGTCCACCTCGATCCACCATGTTTGGTGCTTTTTCATCAATTTGGCCTTTGACTCAAGGCTTGCCGAGCTTATATTCTTACAGCATTATTTGTGATTCATACGCTGAATGGGAGAAGAGGCCAATATCATCGGCGTGAAGGAGATTTGTCAACCTAATGCCATCCACGTCATCCACAAATCTAATGAAGCAGCTTCTCAATTCAAGGTAGCTATTGAATGAACAGTGAATCTTCCTGTGTGACCTTAAAAGTAGCACCTGTTTTATGAAGTATCAAAATAAATTAAATTGCTTATATTCTCTGTATTTTCAAAACCATTAGGTAACTACATCATTTTAACACATATAGGTAGCTGTAAACCGTTATCTATGTAAACGTGCAATCTAAACGGTTTTAGTTTTAACTACAACAGTTGGAGCAATTTGAGTGCTTTATCATGTTTGCATCGCCCCTTCAGGGAAGACAAAATTAATAGTTTCGACGATCGTGCTTCGGGATAATGAGATATCAGTGTTTCAAGGTAAAATAAAGGCGTTCCGTGTTAGGAGAGATCTGTTTTTTTTCCACATAACTCAGAAGCAAGACAGTTAGCTGTCTGTAGATACACAATTTTTAATAGCAGACGTCATTCTACAACAATTTTACCCAATGAGGTCCTATAAGTTACAGTTTTTATTAATTATTATTTATTAAGTAATTAATTATATTTATTAAGTAATTAATAAAGTGGACAAAACACTTTTTTAATTGATGGTATTCTCACGGTTTTTCTTAGAAACTAGATCATGAGTTACTACAGAAGCGTGTAAATTATAGCTTCAAAGTAAAAATTACACGTGCAATAAAGCAGTCTTATAAAGCACTCTTACATATTTTACCACTAGGTAGGCTCTAATTTATTTTTGAATAATTTTCTAAATTGTTGGCAAATGACACTCCTAACCCTTGCCACAAAACTTATAATTAGTATTACCGTTTAAACTCTCTAAACTCTAAAGTTGGATACTTTAAAGTGTTTACACAGAAGGCTGCCGTTGTAGCAGATTTCGTTTCGCCCTAGGACATTTTATTAATATTACTTTTTACTGACTCTTACACAAGCCGCGCAAACAAAATAAATGCGCGCGGCGCCTCAGCGGCAGCGGCACGCGGCGTCGTATGTAAAAGCTTCATATGCCAGGTAATAAGATAGATACGTTACCTGAAACAAATACAAAAAAATAACATTATAATTGCTTCGAAATATTTAGTCATTCATGTCACAATAATTTTCCCAGTATTCATTTACTTAGGGTCAGATCAGATCGAGACCTGACGCGACGCGACGTTGCGCGCACTTTTGAAGACATATAGAACTTGTTTACGTTACACCTAAATTTGTATCTTTTTGATTAGAAAACAAGTTTTATATTTCTTCAAAAGTGCGCGCCACGTCGTCGTCTCGCCTCGCGTCTCGGTCTGAACTGACCCTAATGTATAAATATAAACTATTTAAAAGAACCAAAATATTGTTTCTATTTTCAACACAACTTTACATCAGGGTTAGAATCCCTGAGAATACCAATATAATCTTTTATTCTGGGCAAACTAAAATAACTGGAAGATCATGCCAGACTCGATATTGCAAGTTGAATTCGGTTCACCGACTAGATCGAAATGATATTTCGCGAACAGCGGAGCTAAAGCCAATGTTGTATTTATTTCGTCTTCAACAGGATTAGGCTTGCCGACGACGGGCAACAGGTGCCGACACCCCACACCCCGCGTCGTGAAACAAGAACATGACAAAATATAGCTTTACTTACAGAATATGTCTTAGCATATTCTTTAGAATGCATTGAAAAGTTCAGTACATGTGGTATAATAATATACTTCGCCTGGTATTCTCTTCCCATGAAAGCTGGTCACGTGATTGGCCTAAGAATTCGTCATCAGTTGGGAGTGTTGCCACTAAGACTAAGTGTGATTGAATTACCCGAGCAAAATGCATTTTTTATCTTAATAAATCAATAATGAACTAATAATTCAAAAAGTACCTATATGAATTTATTCTAAATTAAAAAAAAACTTTATTTTATTTTTCATCATTTATTGTTTATGTTCTACTGCTGGCCTTTTCAAAACAACATATCTTTTTTTGTTAACTAATTAAGAAAGTCCCTAAATTTACCAAAAAAACAATCAATGGTAACACTTAACGTACGGTAACACGTAACGACGTATAGACTTAGGCCATCTCAGAAAGAGAATTAAGTACCTTATTTTATAAAAGACGAAGAAAATATGCATAAAAACATTTGTTATAATTTCCCATACGTACTTAAGTATTTTTTTTGGCACTAACAAAGTACAATTGAGTAAGAGCTCAAGCGGGCAAGCGACAGTTCGAGACTCCTGACGGCGACCTGTATCGTGTGACCGTCAGCGACGACAGTCGGCAACAGCCAGGGACCGTCGGTTGCAGGTATCGCCAACTGTCAAGGGTATACTATCTCTCGTCGGTTAGATTTTAACCCATGCAATCAGATCGAAGGACAAGCCTTTGAAGCGTTTCTACGATGACATCAATCATTAACCCCGACAAAAAACAGGGGTGTTATAAGTTTGACGCTGATGTCTGTCTGTCTGCTTGCCTGTCTCTGTCTGTTTATCTGTGTGTGAGTCTGTCGGTAGCATCATGGTGCTGGAATGGATGGATCAATTTTGACTTGTTTTAAATATGTTTTATAATAATTAATAATATAATAATAAAAAAAACGCATTTTGCCCTGAATATAAAAGGATGGCAAGATGATATATTTGGTGATGCTTGGAAAATGTGGAGCCGTCAATTTTGTACATATTTATTTTATTTTCAACAGGATAAGATAGGCCTACCAATTACGAAGCACGATACTATTCTACACTCTGTATCATAAAGTAAGCAAAAAGTGGCAGAATGTAAGCACAGAGAATAAAAATTTAAGAAAAATTATATTAAGTAAAAGTGAAAACAACATTTTATTGCACCAACACACATGAAAATAGCATTTCGATATAAAACTAGATGTACAATTTATATCCTTATTTTAATGTAAAACTATGTTTAGTTGATATTGATTTTATATAAAAAATAACATAGTTTAGGTGAGTATTTTTATTAGCATTGACCGTCTAAGCACGTAATTCGCAAGAAAGCTTCAAAGCGGTTAAATATACGCCAAATTGGGCAAAACAAATATTGTTTTAACCTGTAAGCGAGGTAGACTCTTTTATTCCGGATCAGCTAATTCTTTGAGCAAATATGTCCCAAGTTAGTTGACCGTGAAAGGATGAGTACGTGCGGCAACACTGATGATTTTAAACGAGAGGGCTTCACCTAGGAAACGAGGTTGGCCCTCTCCTCTGCGGTAGCGTAACTCAATTTTCTTAGTGGAAGGATAATGCTAAAAGATTTTTCTTCCCGCTATGAGTGTGATAAAGCTTTATGGTACGGTATAGTATGGTATTTCCTTTGCTTCTAATCTTTTATTATACAAAAGATTCATTTTTAACGCAGGATATCAATATAAAGAAATACGGTCAAATGAGTTGTATAAGAGCCCTACTCAAATATTTATTTTATTCTGTTTTTAAAAATGATATAGCGGCTACAGAGATCTGTAAAAATTTCAACTGTCTAGCCATTACGGTTCATGCGATACAGCCTGATGACAGACGGACAGACAGATGGCGGAGTCTTATTAATAGGTTACCGATTTTATTCTACGTTTTTCCGGAACCTTAAAAAACATACAATACTGAAATTTTGCCATGCAGAAATCTTTTTTGGGGTTTCCTAGTAAACAAGAAACTCTTACAGTTCACCATGTCTGTCTTTTTTTTTCTCGACTAACTCATAGTGTGAGCAAAAAATTTGGCAAATGTGTGAAAAAAGCTTCGCGTTCTCACTTTAACCTGAACACAGTAGTTTATAAAATAGTTTGAAGGGTTATCTAGGACTTGGTTGAAACAAAATTTAAAATGATATCTCCGTTTCCTTTCAAATAATTTATTCCAAATAGGGGCAGCACTGGACCCTGGGAAATTCAGTATCCCCTTATGTTTCATTTAAAGTAAAATGATCAATTACGAAAACTCTATTAATATAAATATCAAAAGAAAAACAACAACAAAAAACTAACATTCCCGTTAGCTATATATTTCCTCTTTCCACTCGCTTAAAGAAACATTCTCTCTAGATATATTATGTTGTTAAACAAAGTTGTGCGCCATTGTAAACATTAGCTGTAGAGAGCTTGTTTGTCTTTGGTTGTTTTAGAATTTACGTGCACATATTTTACGCATACTCTATGTTTTTACACAAACACGCTACGAGTATAATATAGATTTAGTGTCAGTTTTTGAACTAATAAAATGTGGTAATTTTGGAACGATCCTCGAACTACAAGGAACACTGTTATAGTGTGAATTCCAAAGTCAACTCACACCTCACAAGTTGCCTAGCTCTGTGTTACTTAGGGCGCAAATACGCTTGCCCAGTTTGCGTGCGTTCTGCTCACGCCCACCTAGCTCTGTGTTACTCAGCGAACAAATACGCTTGCTCAGTCTGATTGCGTTCTGCTCACGCCACCTAGCTCTGTGTTACTCGGCGAGCAAATACGCTTGCTCAGTCTGGGCGCGTTCTATTCACGTCACCTAGCTCTGAGTTACTCAGCGAGCAAATACGCTTGCTCAGTCTGGGCGCATTCTATTCACGCCACCTAGCTCTGTGTTACTCAGCGAGCAAATACGCTTGCTCAGTCTGAGCGGGTTCTATTCACGCCACCTAGCTCTGTGTTACTCAGCGAGCAAATACGCTTGCTCAGTCTGAGCGGGTTCTATTCACGCCACCTAGCTCTGTGTTACTCAGCGAGCAAATACGCTTGCTCAGTCTGAGCGGGTTCTATTCACGCCACCTAGCTCTGTGTTACTCAGCGAGCAAATACGCTTGCTCTGTCTGGGCGCGTTTTGCTCACGCCAAAATGTGGCAGTCAATGTCTTCAGTCATACTGTCACCGATATCATAGAGCCCTTGTTCTCTACACCCTAGCTGGAATAGTTCAAAGTAGTTTACAAAAATGTAGCTCTTGCTGTGTAGAAACATAGGCAGACTTACGATGGAGACATCCAACATTGGCCATGAACTATCACTATCCACGTGACACGACTGAGCAGCCGCAATACCTTTCTTAGATAACCTTCCATTGATGTTAAAGCAGGCACTAAATACAGAGTAGAGCAATAAGACCATATATATCCGGACTTACCCTCTGAAGGATAAAATTTTATTCGAATGACTTATTACAATTATCATACAACAATAAGTAATTTATTCCTAAAAATAGTCCAAATCATCTCAACTAGAACCTCGACATTGTATTCAATAGTCTTTGGTAATGACTAGTAAAAAGATTCTGTTGTTATTTACTAACATATTCGAAAGCAAGCATTACCAATTTAAATACATTTTTTTTTGTTTATCAAATTAATGTACCTACAATTTTGTAATACAGGCGCGAATCAACAAAAGCTACGGCTTCAAATTGAAATAGATACTCATCAAAAGGCACGCCAACGCCATTCAATCCCATCGCATACGAGCATTCTGCATTGTAAACAGTTATTTTGTCCCACTAATTAGGAGTCGATTTGAAAGGGACCGAAACTACATATTGTATTCTTTGAGAAGGGTTTCCACACTCGACCAACTTCAATCGACCTCTGAAATACAGGTGGTGCGTACTATCCTGTATGCAGATTGTATAGCGAGTGAGCGTCGAGGGGTGTCAAGCTTTACTGGACAGGTCTTATTGCTGTGGGGTTGCCATTTCGTTATAATTGATTTCCCTTTTTTACGGTTCGGCGGCTGTACCTCGTCACGCGTGCCCCGTTTCCCCTATATAAAATTGGGGATGGGTAAAGGCCAGTGGCAATAATATTGTTTTGTGCCCCGGAATTTAGGATCCTTGTTAATATGGACAAAAAATTGCAGTCACCCTCGTTATTAGAGATGGCCGGCGTCATGGTGTATTGTGCTGGAAAATGTAATAGAATGTCAAGCATATTGAACGAAAATATTTTCATTTACTTAATTAATTTTTAAAAATAGAAATTTTCTGCTGTTTTTCTTTTTTGTAGAAATTTTGTTTATTTACATAGTATAGGTGCACTTACGACAATTTGACAAATATTAAACAGATATTTATAGAAAAAATGTAAACGACATGCTGAAAGAAAAAATGGAAATCACATTCTAACCCAGTCCCACGTAGTAAGTTAGAAGAAGTAAGCAATTTAGTTTTACAATTTATATACACACGCTTGCTTCCATATTGATGAAGCTAGTCACGAGGTCGGAAAATTACAAAAGCGTAGAAGTGTTTAATATTATTAAAGCGAATAAACATACCAATGTTTGATAAATTTATCTAATAAATTTATGAAACATTGGTTTGCGACAGAGGCCATCAGCTTTCTTATCACCTGTTTTTTTTTATCATCATCATCAGCTATCATAACCCACTGGTTTTTATTTTAACAATTCCTATAGAATGTGTCAAGGTGTGACCACAAGCTTTAATAACGAAAATCCTTCTGTGAGAACGTATGAGGCGATATTTCAGAAAGCATGCAGTTATTCCCGCACCCATAGCTAATGAGCACGAGCATTTATCAAACGGACACGAAACATTTACGTTCCTGCAATTATGACACTAATTAATAAGGTAACATGTACTGTTTTCAATTAACAAGTTTCTGATTTCGATGAGTAATACTATAATTTTTTTTGCGAATTTCCCGAATAGTCCATTGTTTTGAGTTTGTATGCATGTTTTTAATAAGGAAAAGAAGTTTTTCTTACACTGGAAAGATGGTATAATATTACCGATACCTAGAGGCTTCTCCAAAAGCGGTATGCAAGACGGACATTGCTGCGTATCTGTCTTTCAATATCAAGCAACATTGAGCACTAACGTATGACCATAAAGTCTAATTCGGTTTGAGATAGAATTAGGGCGATACTATCGTACGACTAACGTATTATTTTATGGAGTAACCCCTAGTTCGTGTAGTAGGTACATATGTAACCTTTTTAAAGTCACACAAAAATATTTCGTTTCTGGTCACATTTTACACTACGCTTTATATATCCAACTTGCGCCTTCTAAATTGAGAAGCTTGGTGGTCAGGCGGGCATTACTAGCGCTTTCGCAAGTAAAGCGACACTGAGCATGGTCCACACTTGGATGGGTGACCACAAGTGGCATAAAATTTTCTCGAGCTTCTCCGTGCTTCATTATTGCTGTCATCATTGTAAGGCAGTCGTCAAGCTATGTCGGATACCTTTAGGCAGCCTGTAAAATCTAACATCAGTGCTGGCCACTTACACACACGAAAAACAAACCTTAATCTATGTTCGTTCAGGGCGAAATTCTTATGTAAATGTAAATTATTAAATTATTCTGTACATATGCGACCGCTTAAAAGATGTATCCAACGTACGCACATCTGATCTATATTTATACACTGATTGATCATGAACTTAAAACGCTTCCGAAAATACTGCCACCGACCTACTTTTTTAAATATTTTATTTTGACAAGCAAACGTATCATAATTTTAACCAACGAGCCGCGAACATTCGCTTTGAGATTCGGCAGAATTTAATAAACCGGCGTTTTGCGTGTGTCGCGCATTTACATTTAAAGTGCCAATTATTTGACGTCATTAGCACCCCGCACCCCGCACCGCACACCCCCTACCCTGACGCCATAAAACGCAGCACGCGATTCACCCTATTGCGATTGTAAATTAGAAATAAAATGGCGATTTTTAATCTCAGTGTTGTCATCATTGCCCCGAAATTGAGTTTTTTGGGCAGTTTGCATTAATTTATAGGATTTTTTTATTAATATTTTCTTTGAATTCAAACGTTGTGTTTATGCAAATGTATATGTATCTTTATGAATGTATGCACAGTTAGGTAAATATTTAAAAAAATTGTATACACTTAAACTGGCCGGGCAGCCTGAAAGAGCTAAATATAAGGAGTAAGGATTTTCCAACAAAGCTTTACCGTTTTAATGCTAGGCAAAAATCCCTTTCCATCTCCGTTTTACCAACTATAAGAGTATCAATGATTTGGCTGTGTTTTATGATCGGCCACTTGCCGATACTATGAACACTACTTGAGAAATCACGTGCTGTATCACATACCCCACAAAAGGGATCCAATTAGCGATATAATTTACCATCTTAACCGCTTCGTTTGGCACAATCTATGAACAATTGCATACACCTCAACGGTTATTCAAAGGTAATTAGCAAAGCACTATATAGACCCTTAGCATAGGCTGTACGCACATACTAAACTAATTACTTACATGGATGAGACAATAGTTATATGGCTGATTGAAGCATGTCAGATCCTGTATTGTTTCAGGATTAGCTACCAGATACCTGGTGTCCTGGTATTCCATTACGTTGATAATTAGGTACGTACAAATTAGATGGTATTGAACACATTTAGCGTGATGGTGGGAGGGAAGACGTGGAAAAAGGAATCAAAATACGATGAGCAGCTAATGAAAAAATAACTTATGTTATTTTTTTAATAACAATTTAACAATTAACCCTGTATTTTTAAAGCACAACGATAAAACGACTTGCGACACAATTACCCAGCTGACTGTCACTCAATCCGCACGCAAATGAGCAATCAAACTAAAAGCGCCTCCAATTCAGACCTAGCAAATAGATTGCACTCTGAAAATCCAAACAGTTCTAGTTCCATTAAAACAATACGTATTTAAATTACATTCAAATTTTCGCACTTCGATTAAAAGCTCGAAGAGCAACGAGCCTAAGTGCTAAGCAAACACACTACGAGCCAACTTCAACCTAAACCGGACAAACCAATTCAACTTGACCCCCTATGTCCTAAATGTTGATCGTAGCCTCTTTTCGGGGGTAGCAGTCCAATTTAGAGTGGTCACATTCATGTGATCCCAATTACTATGTGTATAGAAGCAAGCCGCTTATGCAAATGACGATTTCCCGCGGAAGCGTCTAATGGGCCGTAAGGGGTGAGGATGGGTGGGCATGTTGCACTTTTAGCTGACCCCCTTACACTTCACAGCGCTGAATCACGAGGGAGTGGACACAGATTCACATTGTTATATTGAGACGGATGAGATCACATAATATGCAGTGCAAACACGTGATTTTATTGCAATACAAAAAATGACTTTCTTGTACTATCTATCTATTTTGCGCGAATACAGACATTTTGAATCCTCGACAAAAAAGTGTTATAAGTTTGACGCTAATGTTTGATTGTCTGTCTGTCTGTCTGTGGCGTCGTAGCGCTCAAATGGATAGACCAATTGCGATGGAGAAGACTGAGCGTTAACGCTTGAAATTCGGAGTTTTTGTAGTTTGCCTGATAAGTAATATAGATGGCACTACGGATATTAATTAGTATCGTATTGGTACCAACGACTATTGCTATTGAAATCAATGGAAGAGTAAAGCTGAGATGTATATCATCACCTAATGTTTACTCAGAGCCTATAATAACTGAAGCTCTACATAACATTGATGGCGACGTAAAGGATAATGGTTGAAATGTAAATAATCTTCGCTATACCGATGACACAGACCTGACAGCATCTAAAGCGGCGAACATGCAACTAATTGTAAAGAGATTGGAGAACTGCAGTCACAGATCACAGAACTGGTCTTAAAATGAACAACAACCAAATTAATAGAAAAGTTGACGTTGGTTCTGTCAGTCTTAACATAACAGTATAAAGTCAAAATCTAGAAAGAGTTTAAAAGTACGATTACTTGGTTGTGGTACATGGTTAAACAAAGAGTGTTACAGCGAGTCAGAGATAAAGTCTTGCATAGAAGTTGCTCGCAGTGGTCACCATTAGAAAGATTCTTTGTAACATTAAAACACTAAGTACACACTCGTTTACTACATTGTAGTTCATAGTATTGTACGGATGTGAGGCTTGGACTAACAAGGAGGACCCTAAAAAAAGTTTAAAAGCATTTGAGGTGTGGACTTAAAGATGTATACTCTCCATTAGACGCATTGGTCACAGAAGACTTCTAACGTGATAGATTGGCAAGAAATTGGCCAAAATCGCAATGTATGCTTACGGCAAAAAGGCGTAAAATTCCATACCTTGGCCATGTTCTACGACATCAGCGATACGATCTCCTTCAGCTTATAATGATGGGCAAAGACGCAGGAAAAATAAAGGTTGGAAAGAGAAATAAATCCTGATTACGAAACATCTGAGAGTGGACCGGGATAGCGAGCGCTGCTGAGCTATTTCGCCAAGCTAAGAACAAAGAAGACTACACCAACCTGATTGCTAACCTTCACTAGTTGGAAAGGCACTTAAGGAAGGAGAGTGTTTCAAGAACATCTCTTCAGATAGGACATTATAACCGTACTGCATTACCTAAGTACTTCTAGCTAAAACCAAGATAGTTACACATTAATAGTACAATGCAGTACAAAGGTAACCGGCGCCGGCATACCAATCGCAGACGCATTGGCTCCGTTCCCACAAATTGATCAATTTATAACTCCAACTCGACTTTTATTGGCGCTTATCCCGTTTAATTGCTATCGGACGAATTAAATCACGGCCCCGGTGTCTATTACACGTAATAATGTCGGTGGCACATGTACGTTGCATGTTATTGATGGTCAATTATACTGATTTAATTGCGATGTAAGCGGTCTCCAATTACATGAGTTCAGATGTTGTAACGATATTGAATTAAAGTTTAGCTCAATCTATTTCTGGGTGGCTCTTGATGTTCGTATCTAAAATGGATGTGAAGTGTTTTATTTTTTAGTTTCAATATATAAATATGAGAAATTTAGTTAAATAATTAATTGGTGGTGAAGACGAAGAGAGGCCTATGCTCCGCCAGTGGGCGGAAAGGGGGCTGACATGATGATGATGATGGTAATGAAGTCATTATTTTAAATTCAACATTTTGGAATTCAACATTATGGTAACTCAACATTTCGTAAATTCTACTTTTTGAAAATTCTACTTTTCGGACCTGAAGGATTTATTATAACACCAAATGTTTGTTTTACAAAATAAGAAGTCTTTCACGTGATGCTCCTCCACAAAACAACGTATACAGATTAGAAAATTGATCAGTGTTCACTTAATTTTTTCACCATTCACGGCTATACACGTCAAATCATTCGCCCTCGAAAGTTCACATGATACTTTGACACCCAATCGCTCAGACCCGTATTCAACTTTTTTATTTGCATGTTGTACGGGCATTTCAACTTTTTTAATTTTGCGCAGACTGGCGAGGCGGGCTGTACCAATACAAACATAGGATTCAAACTATTCCGACATATTGTAATATAATCGAATCAGTTTGGTTTTTTACTCTGCGTTTCGGATAAAAAGCTGTCTTTTTCTCAAATTAATAAAGCTATTTCGAAATTGTTACGTACTTAGGAGAAAATTAAAGATCCCATCAAAAGTCAAAGGTTTGACTTGTTACTTTAAGCCGATTGATTTGAGAAAATGTTGTCAAATTAATGTAAAAAAAATGCTAGGTACCGCTGACTCCCAAGTGTCATAAAAATTTAAATATTTGACATCAAAAAATACTAAGTTAATGTTAACTTAGAGACGTCTGGTTTTTTGCAAAATTATTCCTCTTTTGGTCACAACATATGTTAATTACAAAAAAAAGCGAATTAGTACTTTTTGCAATATTTTAAAAAGTAAAACAAAAATCTTTGAATGTCATTTCAAGAAAACTGTCAATAATTCCGAGATAAAACTTGGCAGATTTAAAACTAGCATTATGACCAATACACAGGATATATTCCAGTCCTTTAGCCGGCTAAAGCCTTTCGTAAAAAAAAACTGTTGCTTGACAAACTTATTTAAATCTCAAATTATTATTTTTAGCTGAAATTTATCGTATCCAAGGAGAGTAATTCACTGAAATATATTCAAATCTGATTGCTGTTTTCTACGCAAAGTAAAACAAGATTAACTAAGTACACTGCATATTGATAAACAGAAAAGACACATCTTCACATCTCATTAGTATTGATCACTACAGAATCAGTAAAGGATTAGTGCTCTGTCATGAATAATTTAAAGGGTTCGCCTACATCCAGCGTAATGCAACGTGATTTGGAACTAATACCCTTAATTAGCCAGATTTCACCGGAAAACACTAGATTTGTTTTGTCTGACTCATGATTTGGTGACTAGTATTTTTATTTTACTGAACTATGTCAGGTTATGTTACTTTTGCTCATAAATAACTATTCATTTAACATACATAGGTATATAAGCTGTATAATACAAATAGTTTAGCACATCTTTAGTTTAGAATTTTGATTACGGTTTGAAATAGATTAAACTTGATGAGAAAAATTACTTTCACAATATGCATTTAAAAGCGGTGGCTTTATAAAATGTAAAACAGCGAATTTTTATTTGCGTGGTTCCGGACTTCTTTCCCTTAGTAATAAATTTTTAAATTGATGATAACCTATAAGACTGTAAAAATAATTACAAAAAAAAAATTATCTTAATGATGTTAATTAATACCACACAAGTGTTACTAGCACGGTACAAGTCCCACATGGTCTTGTTCTCTCACAGTAAATCCCTTTTGCTTTAATATACCTACGTGTATATCTCTTCAGAACTATTGGAAATACATACTTGTAACTTGTTTATCTATAAACTGGATAATTAGTTTAATATCACATACAATAATACATGTCACATGGTTTCGTTCTCACACAGTAATGTACGTGCTCCATCGAAGCTAAAAACATAAATAAATAGGTACCTAAAAGATTAAATTACATATTTAAAATAGATCATACAACAATTTGTATTCATAAATGTATCTATAAGCATAAACGTAAATCTTCCTATCAAACAGATACGTATTAATTGTCAAATTTTAATTTAATATAAAAGAATCGAATGTCCAAAAATATTGAATATAATGTTAAAATATAATATAATTTTAAAAATATATGACAATATTATACTAACCTTACTAACGTTTGAGTGCAACCTCTTCTTATCTAACCAAATCGCTGTGACCTACAGGGTCCATAAATGATCTTAAATTGTATTGTTAACATCTTATGTACTTTATGGTTCGCAATAAACTATTGAGTATTGAGTATCGAACAACAGAAAACAGAAGAAAGGGCAGGAATAAAAACAATATTACATTTGTACTCTTTACACACTTTCCTAATTTAAGATATCAATTAATTTTATGTAGGTATCTCCTATTTATCTACACATACATTATTTTTTCAATTTAAATCTATTACAACAGAAGTAGGCTTCAAAGAATATTTTTAGTTCGGAACTTTAGAAATAGAACAAAACGTTAATAAAGGGTTGCTTTAATTTATTTGATACAAATTATACTTTTGTTGATAGTCTCAAAGCAATTTAAATTAGACATACATTTGAAATACAGAAACGCCCTAAGTATTATCTAAACTACCATAAGCATAAATAAGTGATAATGTGATATAAGTGATATCAAAAATAACAAAACTACGTTTTCTTGTCTATCACTACAGTGTACCAAATTGATATACCTTTCTAAATGAATATATAAGTGTATACTCGTGGAGCAGTAGCAACTTTTTCGAGTTATCGAAAGTAAAGCTAAAATCTGTACGATATATTTCATTAATAGTTTGAGATCGTAACTCGGCGACAGTGGAACAACAGCTTTACAGCGTAAGTTTGAGAAATTGTGTGAGAACTATCAGTTGGTCGCGAGAAGGCTTCAGTATGCGCATATTTTATTATGTTGGATCGATAAGGGAGGGCAATTGTGGTCTTCAATTGAGCAAAGAGATATAAACGTTATTTAGACGTGTGAAGATCCCTCAGATGTCATCGACTAAGAGTTCTAGAGAACAGAAAGCAGTGACATGTATAATCTGCAGACCATCAATTAACTGTGACTACCAACACACGCTTGGTCATTATAGACAAATCCTCCCTTTCGAAGAGAGGCTTTATTTCAGCAGTGGACTGAAATTGGATATGTAAAAGTGTAGAAAAGCGAGAAGATCAATGATGCGGTCTTACGGTATAAAATCATACTTACGGTATAAAGCTTGGATTGGCTAGCAAAATTGCCAAAAATGTCTCAAGATCCATTAGAAGTCTAGTGATTACAGATACAATGATGATGACGATACAGATTATATCAGTCAGATTATTTAACTGACATCAATACTACAACTACGTCTAACAGGGGACATTATTAATCTCAATCATCATCAGCTTCTTCTTATCGTGTGTGTTAGTGACTAACACTAGGGTCAGAGTTTTTAAACCGCCTTAAAGGCCTCTGACATGGTTTTAGGTAACGACCAATGTCAAAGACAGTGACCGGGACCGAAGGCTTAACGTGCCCTCCGAAGCACGGATCATCTTACTTATCAGATTATCAGGTAATCAGCCTACAATGTCCTAACCAAACTAGGACAACAACAAAGTCGTTGCACCCGCCGGGAATCGAACCCGCGACCTCCGGGTATGAGCCGAACGGTCTAACCACTACACCACGGAGGCAGTCACATCATCATCAGCCACAGATAATGATGGTGATGATAATGAATACTACAACTAATCAGATTGAGCCAGCCCCAAAATAAGTTCGTGATTTATGTCACTGGAGACAATACAATACAATACAATACAAATTCTTTTTATTGCACCATAAACACAACGAAAATACAAAAAACAGAAAAAAAATAAGACAGAATTAAGTATGATACAAAGGCGGACTTATCGCATAGCAATTTTTTTATTTATTTAACTTTATTACATGAATTGTAATCCAGTCAACCTACAGGTGGTATTGACATGCGAACTTTTCGGAAATATGTGCCAGCCAATCTCTTTCAGTCAACTTTTGGGTAGAGTGAAAAGAGAATTTTTAAGATATTAGACTCAACGATACATTTTTATATACCAAATACATATACGAGTATAGATAAACACACCCAACACCACCACCAAAGTCAATCTAAAAAAGACTATTCCATCCTGACCTGATCGGGGAGCGAACCAGAGACCTCCCGTGAGACCGCCTGGTAAGATGACCACTAGGCCAAAGAAGTCGTCATTATTGATCGAACCATATAAACAAATACATACATACATTGTCACGTCTATATCCCTGACGGGGCAGACAGAGCTCAGGGCCGTAAGACCCAAAGGCCACGCTTAGCGTGATGGTGGGCGTTAAGATGGAAAAGGAATCAAAACAGCGATGGGTTGCTAGCCACATCGCCTATTATCATGATTCAAATCTCGCCCATTCCCTCGATCGGCTTATACGATCTGCCCGGGAAGAGAAGCAGCTGGTACATTCTAAGTTTTTTCTTTTCTCCTAGACCAAATAATATAAACAAAATGAGATTAAAATATGATATTACAGCTGTAATATCACGTAATTTTCTTAAAACTACCGGGTGGTGTAAGGGCGTGCTGACATGTTATTATTTCGTAATATTCCGTCGCTGGCTAGCCGCTAGCCACATGCACGTCTTTCATTAGGGTTGCCGGCCAATTTAGTTTTATTTAGTTGATGAAAATGGAAAATTTATTAACTGGCTAAGCAGTTAGGTTTATGGAGTATTTTTAAATGCAGACGGTGAAACATCAAATTCCTTATTGTGTGTTCGTTACTCAACTATATTTTGAAGAGTGTTGTTATGTATATAATTTCATTGTTTTTAAAAAAAGATAGAATAATTATGAGAATTGAAAAAATGTAGCATTTGATTCTTTTTAAGATATTTCTATTTTAGTTTTATTAGTGTAAGTACCTAAGTTTTGTTTATTTTATTCCGATAATAAATTTAACAGTGGCCTTTGGGTCTTATGGGTTACGTACCTCATAACAGTCTTAATCATATTTATTCTTAATAAATATTGTCATTTAATAATAATGCAATAGAAAAGGAAAAAAAACGAATAATAATTACTTTTAATTGGACATGATATTAAACATGATATTCAATTATATTTAAAGACTTGATTGTAAAGCTATACCCACTATGCAAATGTATGTTTACAAATATGTTCTCGCACGTTATACGTTACAATTTTCGATTAGTAATTGCCATTCATGGCGCCGCCGCCGCCGCCGCCGCCATGTCAAACACCATAAACGTCGGCTGCCACAAGTGTAGTTTGAATGACGAGTTGGCTTCTCTTACCAGTATAGTCGTACGTTGCCCTGTTTATTGCACCCGAAAGCTGTCTAATAGAGATTTTTCATCTATCAATATTAAATGGAGAAATTATGTTATTTCAATAGATTTTGCTATATGAAACACTAATATAATATTTATTTGTTATAAAAACGTATGATTTATATTAAATTTTAAAATGAAAATCCTAGTTTTATTATCTGTATTGCACGTGATGTCAAATTCCGACCAACATTTTGTGTTTCTAAATGACGTCCTTTTAATAGTAACACAACACGCTCCAGCTACCTACGATTCCTGTTCCTGTAGGAAACCGCTAAGCGTTGACCGTCACAAACAAGATTTTACGGCTGCATCTCTAGGGGTCACGCACGTTTGACAATTCTTTGTATTTGCTAGTATGACGTCATCATAATGGCGGCTGTCGTTTTGGCGCTTATTTTGAATGAATAATTTTCAAATATTATTTTTTCCCATTAAGCATGACTTTTCGAAGAAAATAAAAATACCAGATGAATTACCGATACGATAAAATTTAGAAAAAAAATATATAAAAAATATGAAAAAATAGCCTATTGTCTATCAGAATTCGCTTAATTCTAATAAGTCATATCAAATACTTTATCTTAAATTTAATAATATTTTCTATGGGATTTGCTTGAATTAAAATTTAAATGAACATTTTAAACAATTTTAAGTCTCTTTTTTTTATTCACGCTCACTATCGCGCAGACAATGGCCTTTGGGTCTTTCGGCTTATCAACCTCATAATAATCATAGTCGTATTTATTCATAAAAATATTGATATATTATAAATAATAGTACAATCCAAAGGGAAAAATAATTACTTTAAATTAAATATTTAGTTAAATTAGCTGTACCCATTATACAAATGTATGTACCATACAATTGTATGTTTAAAAATATGTATTGTAAATGCTTATGGGTATAACCCTTTAGTTCTCGCACGTTATACGTTACAATTTTCGATTAGTAATTGCCATTCGTGGCGCCGCCGCCGCCGCCGCCATGTCAAACACCATAAACGTCGGCTGCCATAAGTGTAGTTTAAATGACGAGTTGGCTATACTTGTTTAACAGTATATTCGTACGTTGCCCTGTTTATTGCATCCCAAAGCTGTCCAATTGTCTATCAGAATTTGCTAAATTCTAATGAGTCATATCAAATACTTTTTCTTAAATTTAAAAATATTTTCTATGGGATTTGCTTGAATAAAAAAATTTTTTAATGAACATTTTAAACAATTTTAAGTCTCTTTTTTTTATTCACGCTCACTATCGCGCAGACAATGGCCTTTGAGTCTTTCGGCCTATCAACCTCATAATAATCACAGTCGTATTTATTCATAAAAATATTGATATATTATTATAAATAATAGTACAATCCAAAGGGAAAAATAATTACTTTAAATTAAATATTTAGTTAAATTAGCTGTACCCACTATACAAATGTATGTACCATACAATTGTATGTTTAAAAATATGTATTGTGAATGCTTATGGGTATAACCCTTTAGTTCTCGCACGTTATACGTTACAATTTTCGATTAGTAATTGCCATTCGTGGCGCCGCCGCCGCCGCCGCCATGTCAAACACCATAAACGTCGGCTGCCATTAGTGTAGTTTAAATGACGAGTTGGCTATACTTGTTTAACAGTATATTCGTACGTTGCCCTGTTTATTGCATCCCAAAGCTGTCTAATTGTCTATCAGAATTTGCTAAATTCTAATAAGTCATATCAAATACTTTTCCTTAAATTTAAAAATATTTTCTACGGGATTTGCTTGAATTAAAATTTTAATGAACATTTTGAACAATTTTAAGTCACTTTTTTTTTATTCACGCTCACTATTGCGCAGACAATGGCCTTTGGGTCTTGCGGCTTATCAACCTCATAATAATCATAGTTTGATTTATTCATAAAAATAATGACATATTATAAATAATAGTACAATCCAAAGGGAAAAATAATTACTTTAAATTAAATATTTAGTTAAATTAGCTGTACCCACTATACAAATGTATGTACCATACGATTGTATGTTTAAAAATATGTATTGTAAATGCTTATGGGTATAACCCTTTAGTTCTCGCACGTTATACGTTACAATTTTCGATTAGTAATTGCCGTTGGTGGCGCCGCCGCCGCCGCCGCCATGTCAAACACCATAAACGTCGGCTGCCATAAGTGTAGTTTGAATGACGAGTTGGCTTTACTTGTTTACGAGTATATTCGTAAGTTGTTTACATTCATCATCAGGTCTTCTGGTCTCCACTGCAGGAGCACGACCCTCTCTGTACTACCAGAGCCATACTTGGCCAGAGCAGCCAGAGGATTTGGCCTACACTCTCCACGCTGGCCAGACGTGTTGGAGAGGTACTATTGATGTTTATAAGCTCTGTTTTACTTGTATTTCCTAAGTCGCCTTTTACTACATCCACAGGAAGACTTGGAGTGGTCCTATTCTACTCTGCCAGAAACCACAAGGCTCAATGTAACACTGTTTACATTATTCCAGCCTAAAGATGTCTAATCGTTAATCAGGATTCGCTAAATTATAATAAGTCATATCAAATACTTTTTCCCAACTAATGTATAGGATTTGCTTGAAATACCGGACTCATAGTTTTTTAGAAGTAAAATAACGCTCACTATCTACCAGATGTGTCAAATCATCATATTAGTTATACAAATTAGGCGGACTTATCAGTAAGTATAAAAACCGTAATATTGTAATATCTTTTGAAGAATGATTAAAAAAACCTCAGACCACATTTTTCTTCGGCTCATTTTTGTGATATGAGTTTAAAAAAAAAAGTTGACAAGGAAGTAAGGGAGTTTATTTCAGTTGGCAATACAAGAAAGTTGTCTCAAACATAAGCCATATTTGTCAAAATGTCATAGTTCAAGAAAATTCAAAATCTTGCTGAGAATTTAAACGTTCTGGCAGTAGCCCAATATTTCAGATAGAGAATGGATTACAGATTGTGAAATACAAATCTAAGCAAAATTTGACTTGAAATACTTTTAGTTTTTAAACAATTGCTTCATAGTCCTTGAATTGGTTTTAATAATGTAGATCATGAGATCAGAATAAATAAAATAAATTAAATTTGAATCCTGCTTATATATATTCATTATAGAATACATAGAGCTGATGTTATGCGTACCCCATAAATTTATAGAGAAATACGTTAGGCCACCTAGGTAGTGTGAGCCCACCTAATACATTTCCGACAATGCGGTTGTTTGTCATTTAAAAACTATTAACTTGCATAAGAAGGATTTTATGAATTTACGACGACAAGAAAATAAGAAGTAGTAGGTTTTCTTCCAGACACCAAACTTTTTCTTCACTTCATTGTTTATTATGTTTCTATGGCTTGCCCTAGTCTATCACATGACCATTATAAAAATAACATTTCAGCTCATTTGGTTTAAGTATTCGGTTGTCATATTTGCACCGAACAATAGTTTGATTATTTGTAATCTTTTTATTGTACCAAAAAACTTTTTTATTAGTTTAAAAATCATAAATTTACAAGTGCGGGCTTATCCAAGGCAGGGATGTCTTCCAGTCAAGAAATCCTTAGCGACTTATGTCTAGCAGTCGACTTTTTGCTGCTAATATGAAATTAATGAAACATACTTCCATACAAACATCTCAACTTGAATACTTTACTGTCATTTTGAACTTATCATATACGTAGTTTTCAAATCAGCCCTCGCTCATAATCATAAAGTCTGGATTAAATGAATAAAGAAGTACTGTTTATCAATGAGACGCGCCCTAAGCACAATCTGTAAACACACACAATTTGAGACAAATAGCAGCATACATATTCATTGGATTCCAATACGACTTCGAACCCCTACCCCAATTATTTGGATGACACTTATGCTTTTTCTAGTACCTCCTCAGCCCTCGTTTGTTGTATTTACTGCAAGTATAGGTACTACTTTTAGGTATAACACTGTCTACGTCTAGGGTTCTGTATCCAAATGGTAAAAACAGGACCATTACGCTATGACTGCGCTGTTTGTCCGTCTGGCTGCCACCGGATTGTATCTCATAACCTTGATAGCTAGACAGTTGAAATGTTCACAGATAATGTATTTCTGTTGCCGCAAATAATTATTTAAATGGGTTACCGGTTATTTAACACACCATTGAATATACAAAGCAAGAAGTCGTTTTCAAAAATTATATGTATCTGCCGACACGGAGTTCATTTTTATAGAACACAGCTTCATCATCAGATCAGGTCGATATTGTACTACAAGGGAAATGTTGGATTTATTTACTCAACTTTACATGATCGGAAAAATTGTAATTTTGTTGTATAAAGCTTCAAAAATTTCGCAGCGCATTTTAGTTTAATATGTAAACATTTAATTATATCCATAAAAATTAAGAAACGTTTGCTAAAGCTATTTTAGTTAAAATATGTATTGCCCCGTTCGTTCAATGAAAAATATTGATTGTGTCTTGGTCAAGTTCTAGATACCCATTCAAAGTATTTTTTAAACTACTTTTTGTAGTTTAAAGTGAGAACGTGTAGCTTTTCTACGCACATTTGCGAAAAACGGCCACTTTTAGCTAATGTGCGTAGAAAAGCTTCACGTTCGCACTTTAACCCTTAACCGCCTACCATACGTCTCACAGATCCGGTTGATATAATAATTGTGAATATTTTTGCGCCGGAGTTTTGTATCGACTTGTTCGATCCTGTACCTTTTCCCTACGCCCCTCTGTACCACACAACAGCTCCTCGAGTTTAGACGTGCGCGCGTTTGCCTCATGTGGAAAAATAAATACCAGCGCGAGTCTGAGAGACCCCTGTTAGGAGGTTACGTAATTTTTTTTTAGTTGTGTATTTTTATTGTTTTAGTTATAATGGTAATTAATAAAGCTGTAATTGAGCGTTGGGAACAAATATCATATGTGCCAAAACGAGACCGCATATGACACGTCGTAAAAGCAATGTGACATTGCAATGTGATATACGTACGTATTAGTTAGTATACAACGCATCTTTCAAATCAATGGGACCCCTCTAGCAGCTGTTCCATGCAGGAGCACTGGTGAAGAGCGATTAGTGGATCGTTAAACTGTTCCGCTTGCGAATATTAAAAAAAAATCAAAACGCAATACATTTTTCGAATGCGAAGCGACAATTTTCCTCGAATGCACGAACAAGATGCACTGCCGTAAAAAGCTCGAAGTTTAGAGCCTGAAATTTTGTTGAATTAATTATTATAGTGAGGGTTATAAATTTTTTTAAAGTTCCTTGTTGATTGATTGATATAAAAAATTTAAGGATTATTTCCTATTTCTTAAAATATATTTTTTAGATCCCATTTTCGATAAGCGTTTGTAAGTAACCAAAAAACAGTGGATTATGCCAATTATTCGAAGTTATTAAAAAAAGTATTACTGATTTTCATGTTCCTTTTTTTTTAAATAAAGAGTATAATAATGTTCAAAACTGAATTTTAATTAAAATCTGTACCCACCCTTAATATTTATAGTAATTGTTTTTTTTTATTCTGGGGTCCCACAGACTTATGATAGGTGGTTGTGTGACAAAAATGTGTGGTAGGTAGTTAAGGGTTAAATTATAAACAGTAGTTCATAAAATAGTTTTAAGGGTTATCTAGGGCTTGACCAAGACACAATTTTAAATGATATCTCCGTTTCCCTTTAAATGATTTATTTTAAATGGCGGCGCCACTGGACCCCGGAAAATTTGAATATAAGGGTTAGACACCATGTAGTGATGAGTAGCACAACATATTTCGTGGAACTGATATTCGTAGTGTCATTTATTATTTGACAGGCAAATCAAAACAAACCAAACTTTCAAGCGTTAACCTCCAACAACTTTTAAACGGCTGAGCCGATTTTCAACAAATATAGCTAAGAACCATTGCAAAAGCTTTCACGTAAAATAGTCGTATCTAAATCATTCCTTCCATTCAAGCACTATCACGCCACAGACAGACAGACATTGGCATCAAATTACAACACCCCTCTTTTTTGTCAGGGGTTAAAAAATTAACTCATAATTGTACTATGTTTCTATTTGTGAAGACCTGTTATTGGCTTTTTGTTTACTACTGTGTATCTTATCTCATTCATGGACACTAAGCCAGACACAATAGAAAAAAACACTTCGATGACTTCTATAGAAGTCCTACTGTCCATTAACGTGTTATATTGTAAGTAAAGCTGTTGGTCATCCGAATGTATAAAATAAAATTGCCAAGTCGACCCGTTCAAGAGCTAAGATGGCACAAACAGACAAACTAACAAGATGACATTAGCGTCAAACTTATAAAACTTTCTATTCTATCAAACTTATTCCTCTTTTTTTGTCAGGAGGCACGTCGATGACGCTAATAAAAGTGAATACGTTCTGCTATAAAGCTCATAACTATGGAAATAGTCATAAATAACATGAATAATGTAAGTAACTACATATAATAAAACTATTTTGAGCACTCATATCGTGATCTAGTGTGCTAGGGAAAAGAATCGACGCACTATCGAATAAATTGTCAATAAGTAGAATGGTTGAGTAATGGCGGCTATCTTCATACTTTATCATGTCGAAAAAGTCGCATGGGATTTAGGAAAAATATTACAAGTACTAAAAGGCTAGATTTAGTAGACGGCTGAAGTAAAGCCTATCCTCCACTGAACTATTACGGAAAAGTGTTTTTGTATACTAGGTGTTTCAGTAAAAAGTAAATAGTAAGATTTATCTTATAGCGACACCTTTTTAGAACCTATGTGAGACCTTTTTAATTTCACAAAAAAAAACAAAACAATGTAATAAAGTTGGTGGTTGTATCTCTGTTTTTAAAGTCTAAGCATTTACCAATACTTAATTTTCACGAATTACATATCTATAGCTTTTATTGTCACAAAATTTTAGTCATCATGTTTTTGCCTCTTTTTAAATTTAGCGTATTATAAATTGCCTATTATAAAATGAATTCACCATCATCTAAGTGTATCGGTCGCTTTCTTAGCGGTAACGCTTCGGGGTCTGCACTCAGAGCGACTGCCGTCTGACATCGGCAATCTAAGGGGTACACCAGAAATAACCCTTGGATAGGTTTGAGCAAACGCTAGATGGCATTCGGGACCCACAATTTATACGTTTGTCATCGATAATCATGCCTGCATTATCCTGTTCAGACTTGAAGTAACTTTTCTCAGAGTGTGCTTCCCAGTTGGATACGAATCCACGACCTCCGACCTCCGAATCACAAGGCAAATGCCTTGACCACTGGGTCACGGAGACAGTTACTATCTTATTATTAAACGCAGACTAACTTTGTTACTAGGTTTAAACCATTATCCAACAACAAATAAATTCAGAAATAAATTAAGTTAGTATGCTTTTTATAATAAACTCCGTGAAAGTCTATTTTAAAATGAATTATCTAAATGTAATTTCTATCAAACACACAATATATGAGAAAATAGAACCATAGTCAACAGCCAAAGATAGTCATAAAGACTTATGTAATAGCGGCCGGATTCTACCGCTAAGCGCTATCCATGTGCGACAATTCGTAGGCTAGAAATAGTAAGAATCCTATTAATAATGTTTCCCTTAAGAGTAGCTTCATGGACAATAGACCTAAAGTAGTCACGGACGATAACATCGAGCCACATATTCGGTTTCGTTTGCTCAATCAGTCTTAAAGGGCAGACAAAGTTACTGGTCTTAGGATAATATTATAATACCTATATACTTTCGAAACGAACTGGAACGGCAGCGGCCGGCATATTCACAGTCTAACGACATTCAACTTTATTTGAAGCCACGAAATGCAAAGAATAGATTAAATATACCATGGAACAAAGTAGAATATAAAAAGATTTTCGGAAAAATATGTAGGTATTTGTAAAGTTATTTATTTGTACCCCAATATTGGCCTTCTATCAATTTAGACCAGGACAAGACGCGACACAACTTGGCGCGCACTTTTAAATAAATTTCAGTGTAATATAACTGACTACTAATACTAAACAGGCTGTTGTTATAGGTAGTGTAGGTAAAGTGGCAGTAGGCGGAACACACAGCGCAACGAACCGATAGCCTTTGGGGCAAAAAGGTTCTCGAATGGCGACCACGTACTAGCAAGCAAAGCGTAGGACACCCACCGAAAAGGTGGTCAGACAACCTGACCAAGATCGCTGGAAAGCGCTGTATGTAGGCCTTGGAAATCCTTGGGGGAGGCTTAAAAATATGGCCAGCAGTGGAAGTTATGCGTCTGAAATGATTATGACGATGATAATTGATTATAATAGAAGAAATTAATCATAGCATCAGATCCCCTTGTCCCTGGAATACTGGCAAGTTTCCCCATAGATTATGATTTTGCGCCACCTGCACCCATAAACTGCGGAATGCACCCTCTAATGGGGGAGGAGATCGCCATCGGTTCCTATTCTACCCTCATTTTCTTTTGCGTTATTCAACTCTCTAATAATAATAATTATGTATGTACTACTGTTTGTTTTTATATTTTTAAACACAGATATTATACCTATATCTATCAAAGATAACATTTTCAGTAAACCCCATTGAAAAAGGAAAGTGACATTATATATGTAAGTATATATAGCTTATTATATCTTTTTGAAGTGATTTATCGAAATTTTTAATCAATTCGATGACTTCAAACAAATTCAAATCACGCGAATAGTTAAATTAGGTACTGATATATTTTGTTGTTACTATAACCTACAATTAGCAATAAAATATTTATATTGGTCTACAATTACAAGTCGATTATCAAACACTATCTTGTAACGTACAGACTTTCCGTACGTACAAACTTTGAAAAGAACAAAAATTAATTGATTCATATAACTTTTTAATTTATTTAGGGAAATATTTAATGTACTCTTCTTAAAGTCAGAGTAAGCCAATATATGTTTAATGTAAGTATTGTCATGAAGATGGAAAAAATGGAATCACAACATTGTAAGAAATTTTTTTTTCCTCTTATTAAAAACACTCGTGGAACTTTTATTACAGAATACATTAGACAATAATTTAAAACCAAAAATAATTACGATATACATTTTAATCGTTTTATACAAATTAAAATGCAATAAAGCATAATTATTTCGCACAAGCGAAATATATTTCGACGTAAAACTGTTGAAAAGTTTAACGTCGAAATATATTTCGCCTTTGTAATCAATTTCTCCTCAATGAATTTACAAGGGCTCAAATAAAAATTCCTCGTAAGCGGAGGGGGTTCAACCAATTAAGACATTCGGTTCCAATTAATCCGGGCTTTGCTCCTTTCCGATAGATTTCTTTGATGTGCCTGGCGCCGCGGATTAGTGGTTTGGTAAGGATTCCGCGGTAACGCGAAACAATATAACAACATTTAAAATATTGCAATGTTATTTGACGAATCGGGGACTTAATTAAATTTTTGGATTTAGAGATTATCCAACAAGTAATGCAAAAATATAAAATTTCCAAAATGCCAGTTGTTTTAGTATCGCCTCCACGTATAGGAATATTTCTATATTCTTAAGATTTGTCGTATCATTTCAACCTGTCTAAAGCTTGCTGACAAGCTGCTTGACCGTTTTGAAGGCCCTTAATGCCGCTTTTGTCTGTTTTTTTAACAACATTTACGACATGCGCATCGGCCAAGCCGCTAGATGCAAAAATACCTTCTGCCGTCGTGGACGCTGGCAGACTGAGGAACTGCAATTGATGTCAAGCTATCAAGGGCAACCATATCGGTCTAATATCCGTTTCTCTTTCAGTCTTCTTTATCCTACCCTCAAAAATGAAGTGTTCCCAAATTGGCACGATGATCAAGAACGAGATACACGGTAAACTAAAAACAGTTATTGTGACCTCGAAACTTTAAAATCATATATACTTATATACAACGTAACTTCCATAACCTTTCAAAGCTTAGCATAATCATCTGCTTGCGTGACAAAATCCCAAAACTTAACCCCATTTCGACAAAATAGCGTAGTTTCAAAAAAAGCGCCCACAAAACAGGCAATCAGATGTCCTGCAGTCCAGACGTTAACTGGCCCCACTGGGATTCGAACCCGCTGCCTCAACTTTACCGTAGCGAATTCGATTTCGTAGGGATAAGAAGGGACGGAATATTTTCATATTTCATGGGGCCCGTGGTCTGTAATGAGATTATCACGGGTTCGTACCATTGCAACCGGAATGGCGAATGCTGGCGAAATAATAAGATATTAAGAGTGCAAATTGAATGTAATATCTTTGTACATGTCTTTCAGTCAATAATTTTTTAACAAATTAAATAATATTTTATAATCCTTCGTATTTATAAAATAACAATAACATTACCTTTTATTGTTATTTTATAAATACGAAGGATTATAATACGAGGATAAAAATATAAACTAAGTATTTCAGTAGAGTGCAACTAAAACAAAATAATTAATATTATTTCCAGTAATATTGTAAGTTATGTGAATTTACAATTAATTAATGAATTGGTTTATTAATTATTTTTTTGCTATTTATAGTAAAACTGTAAGTATATAAGTTTTTATATCAAAATTATTTTCTGTTTTTCTCGTTATAATTAAAAAGTAAATAAAGTCGACAGCCTCCTGAACAAACCCGAATGTGCGTGTGACAACACAAGGGTAAATTCACTATCTATTTTTTTTTTTGGGTTTAAATCAATAAAATTTTTAATTTACTTTTATATAAATTATAAAACAGTATTTTTTTTTTACTCTCAATAACGGAGACATGAGTCAGACTAGGTTTAGGTATACGCGATATACCACAAACCCACGAGTAAAATCAAGCTAACCTCCAATATAATAATTGTAAGGGAGCAAACCCGAAGTTTTCCGTTATGACTCGCAGACATCTTCCCAAACTCGACTTTTTGTTTATCTTGTTCCTATCTGACTTTCATTAGTATCATGATTATGCTTCGTTAATAGCTAGAATTAATTTATTTTTGCTGTTTCACCGAATTTTCTTATCAAACGTTTCTTCGCAGACTGTCTCAAGGTACTAATTACTTCACCTTGGCACGTGTAATCTCTATTTTTATTATTTAATTATGTCTAAATTATTGTGTTGTATAATTTTCTTTGCAGTTTTCACTTTCATATCACATTGATAAGTCATCATCATCATTTAAGGCGCATAACCTAATTGACGAATTCTGTAGCCAAGTGGTCGCCTTGCCAGGCTGCCACTCCGAAGGTCCCAGGTCAGGTCAATGTGGAAAATGATCTTTTTCAGATAGACCTTGGTCTTAGATGATCTATATATGTATTTGTTAAAAAATATACTATTGTTGATTTATTATCCTATAACACAAATTTCGAATTGACGTTGGAACTAGCTCAAATTGTGTGATTTGTCTACTGCTGGACATAGGCCTCTCACAAGGATTTTCAAAATGACTGATCTAGAGCGGCCTGCATTCAGCGTTTTCCGGCTACCTTGGTCAAGTCGTCTAATCACCTTAAGGGTTGGTGTCTTGAGCTTCGCTTGTCAGTGGATAATCAAGTTTTCAGATTTATTGACTTTATCATAATTTCAGATGCATAACGTCCACTGCTGGACATAGGCCTTTCCCAAGGATTTCCAAAATGACCGAACTAGAGCGGTTCGCATCAAGTCGTTCGATCACCTAAAAATAGTGTCCTACGGTGCGCTTGCTGGTAAGTGGCCGCCATTCGAGAACTATTCCGCCCCATTGATTGCCACTTAAATGAGCTAATCCGCTGTTACTTATTGTTATGGGTAAATAGAAATGCATTGTCAGATATTGATATTACCGTGTGGTTTCTAGCAGAATAGAATACGACCATTTCAAGTCTTTCCGTGGATGTCGTAGAAGGCGACTTAGGAATTACAAGCTAAACTTATAAACATCATGAGACCTTTCCAACCAGTCTGGCCAGCGTGGAAAGTGTACGCCAAAACCTCCGGCTGCTCTTGCCAAGTATGGCTCTAGAAGCACATGGAGAGTGTAGGCTAAATCCTCTGGCTGGTCTGATTAAGTATGGCTCTAGTAGTACAGAGAGGATCGTGCTCCTGCAGTGGCGACAAAAATACCTGATGATGATGATGTCAGATATTCCACAATCCAAAGGCTAAAGGCAATAAAGCTCAGATGGTTAGTGATATATATCAATGTGACACTAACAATTTATAAAGACTATGTTGCAGCTACAGCCAACAATAGCCGACCGGTATAAAGTTATTTATCTCCAGGTAGGAATGGCTCGCCGAGCTGCTCTTATCTTTTGCCATTCGATACGAATTCTTGTGTTACAGTGTAGTTTATAGATCGGGATTGCTGTTCTAGAGAAAGGCAGAAGATGCTTTAGTCTTACGATATAGCTAGAAGCAATAAGGAAGTTGCTTGAGTCAAAAATAAATTCTTTGGTACTGTTAATAAAATAAAATGTCACAAAAAATGACACTTGTTCCATTTTCAACATGATTTTAGATTTAATGATGCGGAAAAACTAATATTAGGTAATAGCGCTATTTGACTCGTGCAATTTGTGCAATAGAAGATGTTGTATTGTATATCAATGCATATTTCAAATATTACCTTTTTCAACTCTGATGACCAGTATCTAACAGACCTGTTTGCAGAAGATGTCCATCAGACATCAAAGGCTAAGAAGGCAGCTCTAGTGCTTGTACTTTCCAGCTCAGCCATAGCATTTAAACAAAAACCGTGAACAACCTGTGCTCAAATAATATTCACACAAACGTGCTATTAAAGCTTTAACTTAAACTAGAAAAGTTTTCATATTATTTTTATAATAACAGCCATCTTTTGTCGCTCTTCTTTCATGTCCCGTCTATTCGATGTATGTCTTAGAGATATACTCGTAGCTACCAGCGATAAAACCCATTGTTCTGATTGTGTTTAATTTAAAAGCTTTATTTTTTAGTACCTACATATAGGTACTATATTTAATTTTTAAGGTGCAGTATGAACTGTTAGATTTAATTATCAAAATATGAGGTAAAATATTTAAACGAAATAAGTTGGTAAAATATAGTAAAAAAATATTGAGAAACCTGTTAGTAGCGGTGCTCTCACGAGTATATTAATCTGAGCTACTCTTAAACCTTTATTTACATTGCTTTATGAGGGAAAGATAGTAGACTAGATAAGATATAGATGGTTGAAAAAATATGGTTGTTACTCATTAATGTGAAAAGGACAAACAACTTGGTTTCGTGGCACACTCGGTTGGAACGAAGGAGTTGAAACCCCTAAAAAGTCCATATTGACCCAAAAAGAACTTCATTCCAAAAACACTTCGATGTGACAGAAAAAAACGATGAGACGGGAAGTGATATATCATTGACTAAAAAGCTAAATAGTAATAGCACGAACGCGCCGTCACCGTAAAGCATCATCGTAGATTGGAAAATTATTAAGGCTGCTCACAGCTATGCCGGTCATTCGTACGGGTTGCCCGTACGGGCTTCCGGAGCGTAGACACGTGAAGCGCTAAAATTTCATTTTACAGCAAATCAGATCGTTCCGTACGTAACACGCTTCGGGTAGAGCCCGTACGTACATCGCCACCCGCTGAATCGTACCGAACTCTCGTTTCTTATCACTGCTGGCGTTTCCTGTACAGGTTACCCGTTTTACGGCCGAACTGTACGGGTCTCCCGCAAAGCTATGACATCAGCTTTAAATCAAGTTTTATAGACTTTGCAAATACCTTTTTAACGCTACGCGAAAAGGCAATACACACCTCGGGCCCTAAGGGCCTGTGTCCACGAGACAATTTCTACCCGGCAAGGCGACGAGCCAGCGCCGACGATCTATTCAAACCGTGCGCTCGTCAAAACCGGCCTTTTAACCGGTCAAGACCCGCACGACATTAATATATGTCCATGTTCATTGTCTCTTTATTGTGTCTGGTATTGGCGGTAAAGGAACGGTTAAATATTGTGTTTTCGATTTGACTAGAGAAATAAGACAGAAATACTTTAGGGTAGGAACCTAACTAAAAACAACTTACTATGACAACACCAGACGTTCATGTTTATTAATGAATGATAATGACACTTATCATCAGAGCCCATCTTACGATAAAGATAATATTCAAAAATGCATATACTTGAAGACACTAGTCTCGTTATTCTAAGACACTTAACCGATAACTTATTGACCTACAAACCAGAATACAGCAAGTTTTTGTTGAAGTGAGCATATTTTTAAGAAAAAACATTGCATTTTAAATTGTACTTGCTCAATAACTTGCTGTTATCCGCAGCGTTCTCCGTGTGGTAAAAGAGAAAGATATTTGAAAAATCCTAAGTGAACGTTATGTACATTTTTCCGGGATAAATCTTCTTCTTCTGCCCATTATAATTTAATTTAATTTTTTTTAAATTTTTTTTTCAGTGTAATTTGTCCCTATATATTTATTGATTCATTTATTATAATCCAATGCTGAGTGTGAGCCTTTAGTAATGCACATCACTTCTGTCGATCTTGGGCTTTCCTAATCCACGTCATTCCGGCGACTTAGACCAGATCGTCAGTCTATCTAGTAACTGGTCTACCAACACCTCTGCGGCCAGGGGGGTCACTTCATAAAATAATACGTTAGTCGTACGATAGTGACGTAATATTTTTATGTCAAACTAAATTAGACTTAGTCATCGTACGTGAGTGCTCAATGTGGCTTGACACTGTAACGCGGATACGCAGTAACGTCCGCCTTGCGTACCGCTTTTGGAGTAGGTGACCAGGTCTTCACTGCAGCACTTATTTTTCTCGGGATAAATATCCTGTGTTAATTTAAAGATTTAGCTTATCTATATGTCAAATATATTGTCATTATCGCCATACAAATATATCAATTTGTCTTTTTTAATTTGTTTTTCTTACTGTACTACTAGAGCCATACTTGGCCAGAGCAGCTAGAGCGCCAGAGGATTTCGGCTACACTTTCTGCGCTGGCCTGACGGATTGGAGAGGTCTCATTGATATTTAGTTTGTACGACCCTCTCTGTACTGCTAAAGCCATACTTGGTTAATGGTTGTTTGAAACGACAAGTTGAAGAGGTCTCATTGATGTTTATAAGCTTTGTTCAGCTTGTTTTCCTAAGTCGCCTTCTACGATATCCACGGGAAGACTTGGAATGGTCCTATTCTACTCTGCCGAAATAATACAAGTATTTTTAAACGCTAAAAGCAAGGTCTTCGTTTTAAAGCCCTATAAAGCCCGGCGTCGCAGTTGAAAATTTGTGCCCTCACCCGCGTTGAATTAAAATCAATACGCAACGTAAATATAAACAATAACATCGCCCACGAGCCGAACGAAAACAAAACGTAATCGAGTGAATTTTATTATGGATGACACAAAAATATTCCGTAGAAAATTTACATTCACTTTGCGTTGTCACGCGAAAAATCGGCAATTTTATTATTAAGCTAACCATACCGGCATTTTTGTGTGATCACAAATGTACCTATGCTAATATTTATAAATTTCGCATGTCCATTAAACATTCTTTATGTTATATATAGTTTAGGTACATTATATTTTTCAAAAATTGTTAAACCATTAGAAAAAAAAAACATCTTTTAGTGAATGCTAACTAAAATCTGTCGACTGTAAACTACAAAATAATGAAAAATTTGCCCAGTTTTCGCCGAGTTACGTTAAAAATAAAATTAAATCATTCATAAATAACCTGAAAAATCAAGAAAACAGACTTACCATTGAAAACTGTACCACCAGCCATATTTACGTAGTACTTGCAATCACGTTACAAGAATATCGCAAAGGCCATCACACAAACAATATTTTTTAGATTATTACTTACAAAGAATTTTATGTTATTATTTATTAAAAATATCACTGTCACTGTAATACGTATCACGCGGATCGCGAATTGTGCCAAAAGGGTGCACGTCTAGCTCTCCAGGGCTCGAAAGCCGTACTGAAGCTCGTAGCATTGCCACCCCCGCCCGCCTTAGCAGTTCTTTGTTTCGCATCCCCACTACCGTGTAAAACAAATCTCGGATGCTGTGATCTCTTATCAATTGACTCAGCTTGAGCCGAATGTGATAATTTCTTTGGGCGACTTTAGGGCGCAGTTTGAGTAGATAAAAACCCCTTAGACATTTTGTGTTTTGAGGCTTATTATGATCTGAGTGAACGAGAGGTACTATTTAATAAACTACTTTTTATAGTTTAAGGTAAGAACGTAGAGCTTTTTTACGCATATTAACCAAAAGTGGCCGTTTTTCGTAAATGTGCGTAAAAAAGCTTCACGTTCTTAGTAGTTTAAAAAATACTTTGGAGGGGTATCTAGAGCTTGGTCAAAACACATTTCAAATAATATCTCCGTTTCCTTATGATTTATTTTAAATGGGAGCAGTACTGGACCCCGGAAAATTCAGGTATGGTCTTACGATATGGCCCCAAACGGTAAACTCGCAGACCGCATAACTCTTGACTGATTTTTCTCGTGTTTGAACTTAAAAATTCTATATATTACATTTACATCGATTATATTTAATTTCGATCGAAGCTTCTTGAAATTGCATAGATTTCATGAAGTTTCGATTAAAATTTCTTAATTTATCGTCGAATAAACAAGCACACATACGTAAAAACGAATTGTTAAAGTAGACAATGAGAATTTCGCTCGCTCTTTCACTGATTCGACGAAATTAGCGTTGTAACCATCCACGCGTGTTTATAATTAGCTTAATTTTATCATCACCGCCGGAGCGAAATATCGCGTTAATTTATTAAATTCACTTAATTGATTAACGATGACATCGTAACGTTATTTCGCCTTTCGGATAACGTTAACAGTTATTACGGAATAACGTAATTTGGTTATGGCTGCTGTGGTTAATAAGTTTATAGCTTCGATAGAGATCGATATTTGGGAGCATGGGAGCGCTCCCGCTAAGTCAAGCAAAACGCAACAAAGGCAGTAGCATACTTTTCCCGAAGGCATTCGAGGCACTTTTGACACTCCTGTAATGGAAAGACCTAGACGTCTAAATTCAGTGGCGAAGAAAACGTACTAGCTGCTTGTTCTAAAAATATACAAGTTTTGTACCTCAGCTTCATACCTATAGTTTGCAAACAATTGCTAGTCAAAGTTCCTCAATTTAAAATTATCCCATAACTTTTTAAGGTGGTAAAAAGAGCAACACGTTATTCTAACACAACGCAAATATGCGATCATCATTAGTTCGCGTGAATTTAACTCGTACGAACGCGCAATCGAATATATTGATCTCGTATATGTGTCTTCAATATTCGCGCGATTGCATAATTTTTCAAAACTAAAAACCGACTTCCACACCAAACTACTGAACCTATTTAAATAAAATGTCTAAGGCCTGCCGAACAAAAAAGAATTTGCTAAACTTGTCCAGGCGTTTTTAATTAATTGGTAAAGATACATTTTAAAAGCAATTAATTAGAATGTAGGTATATAAGATTCAAATTCATAACCTCTTCCATTTTTGAAGTCGGTTAAAATATTAGTTAGGAGTCCTAATTAATATATCAACCGACTTCACTTAGGACCTTCGACATTGTGCGTGGTCCTAACTTAGGACCACGCGATGTTTATTTTTCGCGTGATAATCGCGTAGTCGCCTTATATTAGGACAACACCTTACAGGTAGTTTTAAAATGGATTGTATTATTTTATAGACGTCTTTGAAAAATTTGTTTAAGATCGGATGATGAAGATTAAAAAACTTCGTAAAAATATATGACTTGACTTTTATTTTGTAAAAAAACGTAAAAATCGGTTTTTTATTTAGTCTGTTATTTGAAAATACTAAATAATTTTGGTTATTAGCTTCACTGTTTCATGGTATATTTACTCATAACATCAACATGTCAGCATTTTTCTGGACTTAAACTGTCTCTATTATATTTTAATTATACAATTCTATTAATACAATAATATAAGTAAAGAGATATAAAAACAATTCTTTTGTAAACACATTTAATACTTGTAGAAAATATTTGTCAAGCAGAATATATTTAAAAAATGGTCCGGATGTCTGAATGCATTTGTACCTTTTGTTTAGCTTCATCACGTGACGGTATTGTTTTATATGGATTTTGTATATAATTCAGTGTCGTTTAATTATAATTGATAAAATACTCAAAAAAACATAGTGGCATCCTGTAAATCACTAGTCTTTTGTATATCTATACATGTATTTATGCATATATAATAAGCGTTTTGAAGCGTGACCTTTTGGATTTTCGAAACTTTTTAGTCTCTGGTTTTTATAAAAACAATATTTTATGTCTGATACAATATTTTTACATAAAATTAATCTTAGAAAACAGAGTATATTTTTATCTATGATTGTTTATTTAATATTTAATATTTTGATAGCTTCTTGATTCTGAAAACTGTCAGGCGGGTTATTGATACTGACAGGCGGGGGACGGTATTACGATACAAATTCAATGCAATACTTTTTTTTCGTTTAGAGCCGGAGATCATTATTAAATTGAAACTAAGTGTATTGAAATAATTTACACCGTTTATTTTATATTCTTAACACTTTGACGAACTAAATTATAAAATATTTAAAACCCTGAGATAAATTAAAATACTGTGAAAATAAACATTAATGAATGACTGAAATCAGTTAAGCCATTTACATACGCACCGTTACACTAATCCCGATTTCAGCTATTAAAGATCCTTTTACATTCATTAAATACTTAATTTAAAACGTATATTATATTAAGCAGGATTTAAATGTAATATAATGTTTAAGCATACAAACAAATACAAATTAACTTTATTTATTAGCATACAGCTGACACTTAAAATAACAAACGGATAGACGTACAGTCGAAAGTATCCGTCAATATAAAATTAAGACTCATGATTTTAGAACTATCTATATAGTTAATAAGGTGTTATTTAATTAAATGAATTATTACATTTATTTCATTAAATTAAATTTAAATTATTAATAACTGAGATAACGTGAAATAAATGATATTTTAATTGGATTTTTTTAGAACACTTCAAACAAAACAGTGATTTATGGTCATATATTATTTAAGGCTATAGGTTATCCTCTCCCTGCAGACTGACAAGCTTGAGACCGATGTCAAACAGCCGTTACTCTGCTCTGACGTTGGTAACAATTTACTGGTGTCTCACAAAGATGTTTACTGCAAGATGTCGCTTTTTAATATAAATAAACTTCACATACTCATAGATTCAATATGTGTATGGCTTGTGGCTATCTTCACCCTGTGCAGAGTGACAAGCTTCAGACCGATATCAAATAGCGATTATTTCGCTTCCATCTGGCTGGTAACCATTCAATGGTATCTCACAAAGATATGTATAGCTAGATGTCGCATTTTATTAAAACTAAACTTTGCATATTCATACATTACATAGTGTGGCTTGTCGCTATTTTAGACTGCCAAATCGATACAAAACCGATAAAAGTCTTTATGTCATATTAAATTAAACCAAATTATTAGCTCATCCAGTAATTTATCGACATTGTCGTCCGCTTTAATCGAGCGTGCCTACACTGATAAAGCCGGTGTTACACTATTGTGACGGGACCCCTTTGGCAGCAGATGCATTTCGACCGAGACTGGTCTAGCCGAGACATAGTCTCTTAGACATATAATCGAAACGGACTCTGAAAGGGGAGAACGCCTGAGAATAGATTTATTTGACGGAACATGGCGGAAACAGGGAAGTTAACTTAATAAGTATTATATTTAGCCGTTTTGAAGGTTTTCAAAAATTTCATAAACCTTTTTTGTTACCTTTATTAAGCAACCTTTTTGTCTGAACAAATTATATAGGTAGGCCAAATTTATATCGAGCAGTAGTAGCATGCCGATCAAAAGCATGTTGAGCAATAGAAGGTCATCGGATTGAGCTTAAATTGTACAAGTCGGATGACATTACAAAGTTCTAGAGTCAAAGAGGTGTTCTGATGATGGAGCTGGAAGGCATAGGAAACCTAAAATAAAATGACGGAACCCCATACAGTTTCAGCTTATAGTGTTTGTCTTAATAAGAACTTAGACCTGACAATAAATGCTTGTAAAAACAATGTTTTTTTTTTTTTCAAAAAACTTATTAACTTCGATCCGGCCACACTTATATCTTTTAAAGACTCTTGCAGGTATCGCAATTTTTGGTTGAAAAACACAAAGTATCTTTTTCATGGTATGCTAGGCAAAAAAATGTTAAAGTGAAAGATTTTAAAATTTTAAAAGTATGAGATTACGCAAATTAAATACAGCGCCATCTATTACCTACAGTTAGCTTCTACACATAAATACTAATGCTCTTAGATTGCATTTAGTTCCTGGTTAAACCGGTAGATGGCGCAAACTCTAAACTGACCCTTCATTGATGTAAGGTGTGAAAATATAGATCGAGATTCGGACAGGCGATATTCGGCTTTTACCTTCACTCCAAGCGAGTATTCCACGATACTCACGTATTTTTTTATTTACCTTATGTGTAAATAACTTCCATAAAATTACCTTTTAACGCATTTTTTTTCTTTGTTTCTTATTTAATATAGGTAGGTATGCAGTTAAGTCATGTCAAGTGCATTATCGTATTCGTAGCTTGCTATGCGCTTTACCTGTAACCTAAACATCTTATAATAATAATTACATTCTGTAGTGTGCGACGAATCACCGTAGATTGCTACGCCAAGGTGACTACGGTAGTTTTCTTCTAAACATGAAAGTTATCTTACCCAAAGTGCTTTATATTTAAAGTAATTTCACATTGTTTTGATGACTAGTTTATTTAGCTCAACAAGTTTATTTAGCTACGTTTAATGATTAATTTAATTCATTGAATTGCGACATTCAAATGTTTATTTACTGATAAGATCTTTACAGGCAATTGTACACGTCAATAAGTATAAATTACATTACGTGTAGTGTATATAAATTTTTTTTCTAAAGAAAAGCTACCCATGTGTTATCGGTAGCTTTCGTAACGACCACTACTGAAAAGCTTTCAGGCTAGTTTACATGTATAACACTGTAATATGCCGCTAGTTTATAAAAATGATTGGTGCTAAAATGCATAATTCATATCATAAAGCTTCAAAGAGAAAGCAGCAAAAAAGTAAATCAAAAACCAATATCAATTTGCACTGCCTCCCATGATGCTTCCCAGCGGGTGCATTTACCCTCGAGCGCCTGGGGTAATCCCATTACTAACCCGCAGGTGTCAAGCAGAGTCCTGCATTTTATGATTGACTGTTACATGTGTTGCTTCCAAAAAAGGAGGTGTTCAATTCGACGCAACCTTTTATGTATATTCGACGATTATTCGAAGACGCCGGGACCGATTTAAAAAATTGTTTTTTCGTTTGTAGGGTATACTTGCAAGGTCATTCGATAGAGTAGGAAAATCGGTTTTTAGTTTTGAAGAAATATTGGTTACATACACTATCACGTCTTTATCTTTAACGAGGCAGACACGACACTTAAAAGTAGTTAATACATTTTGGTCTTCCGTCTCTACGCAGAAAGAGCTCAGGATTACAAGACCCAAAAGCCACTTCGTGCAAGATCACAGCACACACCAGCACAAAGCATAATCGTGGCCCAGAAGGTGAAGTAAGAAAACTAAATAGAGGTGGTTGGCTTGACTCATCGCCATTAGTTTTCTAAATCGAATCGTAACTATTTTATTATATTGGAGGTCAGAAACTAATTCGAATGTTCCTTGGGGAACGTTGCTCAGTCTTCTTCTTCTTCTAACCGTATTCAGCATCAAACTACACAACCTAACGTTGCTCAGTCTTCTTCTTCTTCTAACCGTATTCAGCATCAAACTACACAACCAGTTTTGATAAAATTTATATGGGACCAACGAAACATTAACATACCAACATTCAAATTGCTAGGTAACCTCCGCCTTTTTTAAGTCGGTTAAAAATAAAAGACCATTGAAGACAATACCAAGACCTTGGTAGACAGCCGGCGCACTTCAAAGCATTCGTTGCTAGGCAACGAAACACACAGATGTCACGTGTCGAAACGGAGAAAATTAATTAGACGTAAGCTGTAGACCTCGGGAGTCTCTCTGTGCATAGTTAAAAACTAAATGAACGTTCGTTGTGCACCCTAAATCCCCTATGTCTCCGCTATTTTAATAAAAATTCAAAACCAATATAATCATTGAGACTTGTAATATTTTTTTTCGAGAATCAGGTTTTTATACACATTGAGAACTGCCAGACAGGCAGACATCCAGACAGCAGGATAGCCGGACACTCGAAAAAAAATTGCTCGAACTAAAACGGAGACGCTTTGCCGCTCTCTTGTAAGTCTAATTCATTTTATAAAAAATCAAATATAGATTAATAAATACATTGGATTTACCGATTTCCCATCTTAACCTGGCTGGGGATCGAACCCACAAGCTCGCGAGTATCGGACCAGTGTGTTAATAAGTTCAAACTTTTTCCTTGCAGTTTTAACGTCTAGAACTAAGATTTTAAATATATCTTGGTATTGCAGAATGAATCTGTTAAATAACAGGTACTTATAGTTGCACACAATGGCAGCCCCTGCCTTTAAATACCAGCACCCAGCGCTATGTCAGGTGACTGCCGAGGCCGACTGACTTCAAAGCGTTTGTTGCTAGGCAACGAAGCACGCAGATGTCACGTGGTGGTCACTAACTTATATTTAACTGTTCATATTATGTAATATTATATATTTTTAAATAGGGTAGATGACTGGGTAGGTCTACACTAAAGTACGGTTCCTTCACAAAATAGTGTCACTTTACATTGCTCATATTATCTATTTTCAACATGATTTTGGATTTATTAATGAAGAAAAACTAATATTAAGAGCGCTGTTTGACTTAAAAAAAAGCTTCTGTATTTCATAGAAAATCTTATAGAAAATATGTTGTTTTGACGTTTTGCAAAAAAGTGTCTGATTTTACTTGTTGTCATCTACCGGATTTTTTAAATTGCAATCGTCTTATTATTTAAGACGGTTAATTTATCATTGCATTATCATTTCAACTACATGACGTCTACTTTGTTTTCGGTATGTAAGTAGCCAATACTGGTGTAAAATTTTTCAAGCGGTTTAAAGGTATCTGCCCTAACTTGAAGCCTGCGATACAATGATGACAGCTGAGACTAACAGCTTTTACGTGACATCTACTGCTCTTCTATGAAATCTACTTTGTTTTTTTTTGTGTGTGTGTGTGTGTAAGTAGCAGTACTAGTGTAAGATTTTTCAAGCGGCCTAAAGGCATCTGAAGACTGCCATACGATGATGACAGCCGAGACTAACATCTTTTACGTGATGTCTACTGCTCTCCTAAGGATTTCCAAACAGATACATACAAAACGGCCTGTAAAGACAGTTCATTATTATAACCTATGTGTGAGTATATATAATTATTGACGTAGCACACAATCGCAGCCCTGCCTTTAATGAGCAACGCTCTGCCGGGTGACGGGCGGCATACTTCAAAGAGTCCGTTGCTAGGCAACGCCACACGCAGATGTCACGTGTCGATCCCCAAACTTAATTAGGTTTATTTCGCTATAATCTAAAATAACCTTACTTTTTATAAAACAAAAGCTATTACATCTTTGCGTATTTTTTTTAAAATCTGGCCGAATTCGTGCCTCGTTCACTTGGACTTCATAACTCCGGAAAATGCCCATCAGTCTGAACAACCTTTGCTAAAAGTTGGAGCTAAAACTCGATCTAGCTAGGTTATTATATTTTATGAAGTCACTTAAATGTAAGTTATTTAATCTACACTAATATTATAAAGAGGAAAGATTTGTTTGTTTGTTTGTTTGTTTGTTTAATTGTATTGAATAGGCTCCGAAACTACTAGATCGATTTTAAAAATTCTTTCACTGTTGGATAGGTATGTTATCCCTGAGTGACATAGGCTATGTATGTACCACGGGCGAAGCCGGGATGGACTGCTAGTATACAATATATATACTCTTTTTAAATAATAGTATGGACTTCAAGTTTTTATGTTAGGCATCTACAAATTAAAAAAATATCTGTATTTTTCCAATAATTTAGGATTACTGGTTTCGGAGATAAAGAGGACGGAATGGTTTTTTATGTCTCCTTATATAACTTAAAAAATATCGATCTAAAAACTATTAGAAAATGTATTTAAAATTTTCATAAAAAGCCTTTTCAATTTATATGTCACACAATATAGATCACTAAATTTCAATCTAAATCATTCCAGTAGTTTCGTAATGGCTGTGAAAGGGCGACAGACAGACAAGTGAGTGATCCTATAATGGGTCCACTTTTACCTTTTGAGGTACGGAACCCTTAAAATAGAATAGTGAGGTCAAATCTAATAAATATTTAATGAAAACGCTATATCCCTATTTAGAACGCCCATGTATGTCAATAAAAATGTCAGCATCAACTTTGTAAAACCAACATTTTGCTTTAATAAAACCGCTTCATACTATTTTTTTCCGTAACTAAATGAGATCCTACGAGCTTGGCAGTTTAATTTATATTGCATTACTGCAAGATCCTGATTGAAGCAGACTTACGAGAGACTCACTGGAAAATTAAAATAATATGTACCTATTTACTAGAGTAAAAAATATAAAGTTAACTCAAGTTTAGAAAAGGAGTTTTGGTAAAGGAGGTAACTTTGGACAGAAAGAGACCAAAGACTTTGCTGCACAGACAAGAGCTTAGCTCTTTTTAAATAATAGAAAGTAAACTAAAATATTAGATGGAGATCGAAACCTATCAAAAGCGTTACATTTTCAGCGTTACCTCATGGTAATACTGTCAAAGATTGGATATACTCCGATAAAATTACTAGGTAAATAATGGATCTGGTCAATGAGTCTACTAAGAGGGATTATAAGTTAGAATCTAAATTATACTATTAATGGCGACTGTAAAAGACGGCAGCCAATTATGTAGATTGGTCAAAAATAAATTATTCGGTAGAGTTCGAAAAATAAAATTCACAAAAAAGTTTTACTTTACATTGATCATATCGATTTTTAACATGATTTTATATTTATAAACACAGAATAAATGATATTAAGTGCGCTATTTGACTTCAAAAAAGCATGATGTCACACTTTAGTCATCATCATCATCATTTCAGCCGCATAACGTCCACTGCTGGACATAGGCCTCTCCCAAAGATTTCCAAAATGACCGATCAAGAGCGGCCTGCATCCAGCGCTTTCCAGCGACCCTGGTCAGGTCATTTGACCACCTTGTAGGTGGGTGCCCTACGCTTCGCCTGCCAGTACGCGGTCGCCATTCAAGAACCTTTTTGCCTCATCGGCCATCGGTTCGTCGCGCTATGTGTCCCGCCCACTGCCACTTCAACGAGCTAATCCGCTGGACTATGTCAGTGACTTTTGTTCTCCTACGGATTTCCTCATTTCTGATTCGATCACGTAGGGAAACACCGAGCATAGCCCTCTCCATAGCGCGTTGAGAGACCTTGAGCTTTCTTATGAGACCCATAGTAACAATTTAGTGATTCATACAAATCCCAAAAATTTTTGTTTTGACATTTTGAAATAAGTGTCTCATTTGACTTGTTGTCATTTAGCGCTAGCGGCTAGTAAAAGGATCATTTAATTTTAATATCATTATCATTTATCATCATCACACCTCTCTTTTTTATTATCATCACACCTCTCTTTCCGCCATCTACTGAGCGTAGGCCTCTCTTTATTTAATTATACAAAGTTTTAATTTGTATAGCCTTTTTGTCGACTTCCCCAACAAAAGGTGACACGTGGTGCGCGTGAGAGTTGGCACGTGATTTTTAAAATAAAATGATGTGGAAATTTCTTGAACATTAAGTGTTTACTTTCTTTTCAAGACATGTTTTCTTTGTTATGAACTGAATAACCTCAGATTATAATAGAGATTTTCAAAAATCTGAATCGTCTGACTCACTCCCGAGAGTTGAAAAGCAATAGTTTCTAAACGCTAATAAAACTACATTAATTTTTATTAATGCACTAACCAATAACATCACGCAAAAATGTTTCATGAAACAACAAAAAAACTGTAGTTCAGGATGCAACTACAACTGCATTTAATTTTAACAATGTTTTTGTTATATTCTTAATAATAATATGATTGTTAAATTCCAACCATTAGATGTTTCTAGACAACATAATTGGGTTCTTTCCTAAGTCAAAAATAAATTATTTTGTAGTAATAAAAAAAATAAAGCGTCGCAAAATAATGTCACTTGTCTTTGAAATTATCCATTTTAACGTTATTTTAAATTTATTATTGTAGAAAAACTGATAATAAGAGCGCTATTTGACTCCAAAAATCTATGACGTCATCTGCCTGTATTTCATACAAAATCCCATAGAAACTGTGTGTTTTGACGTTTAGAAAAAAGTTGCTGATTTGACTTGTTGGAAAATAGCGTAATATCTGAATAACAATTTTTGTTTCACTCTCTCAAGATTCAAGCTTTCCTTAGGCCTGCAAAACTGTAAATTGTAGTGGTCGACATGCGTATTAGCATAGACGTGGTCCAGAGCTTATTAATATACCTAATTTCAACTAATGGTGAAAATTTAATCAATCGAAATAAAGAGCTAGGTTTTTGTTGCTGGAGTATTTCTTATGTCTTCTATTTTCGGCTAAATGCATGAACTCCCTATATGACACGACTTTTGCTTTTTCTTTTCCTTCAACCATGAACGACCTCCTTGGTCTTTCTTTTTATCTCTTGGCTTCTACTTTTTAGTAGTTTGAGATATTTTGTGTTTCCATAACAGAAAATAATAAACTTACTTATTTTAGAAGTTGAATATCTTACCTGAAACAAAAAATGAGAGTTATTAAATAAATGATCTATTTAAATAGCTGAATGATTTTAAATTCATACTCGCAACTTTACAATTTTAATCTTTTTTTAGTAGATTCTTTTATATGTCCAAAGTTCTTATCATGTTTTCACCAAATGAATATGGAACCAATTTGGTAGTAAAGGCTTTAAAATAAAAAAAGAATCATCAAAATAAGTTCACGGTTTACGAAAACATCGCGTAACATACATAAAAAAAATACAATCGAATTGATAACCTCCTCCTTTTTTGAAGTCGGTTAAAAAGTGTTGGTAGCCACATCGCCTATTAAAACGATTAGCATTTTCGCCCAGTCCCTTAATCAGCTTTTACGATCTACGGAAGAAGAGAAGAGCTGGTACATTCTAAGTATTTTCTTTTCTATCTTTCCTCGAGACCAGCATGGAAGACTAAATTGGATAGGTTTTAAAAGTGAACCACTCCTATTTTTAATTAACATACATACATACATACTATCACTTCTTTATCCCTAATGGGGCAGACAGAGCATGTCTTGCGGTTCTATGCAGAGCCCAGGGCCTCAAGACCCAAAAGCCACTTTTAGCGTCATGGTGGGCGAGAAGATGGAAAAGCAATCAATACAGTGATGGGTTGCTAGCCGCATCGCCTGTTAACATGATTTGCATTTTTGCCCATTCCCTCGATCGGCTTTTACGATCTGCGTGGGAAGAGAAGCAGCTGGTACATTCTAAGTATTTTTTTATTTCTCCCAGACCAGCATGGGAGATTTTAATTAACGCTTGTACTATTTATCTTTAATGTTTAGGTATTATAGGGACACTCCAGTGTCCATAGCAATACGCGTTGACAACTAACAAGGGTGATTGATGAGTGAGAGGGTTGCAATTTACGCTACAAGGGAAACCACCCGGCTTCGCATGGAATTCAAGTTTGTAACCAGATGCATAGAGAGGGATCTTGTGCAGCTCTATTTATTAGCCTTATTAAACTAGCATTTTTCTCTATGGACAAAGAAATATATTCTATAGCTTCTCTTTAGGGTCCCGTAGTGAACAACCCTTAAAATATTGTGAACACCATTTTTCGATTTAGGGATCAGTTTCAGAAATATTTGGTTATATAGTACCAATTTTTGTTAGTCTGGTCTCCCCCCTTCCCCGTCTTGTGATTACAGCAGTTTATTATATGGATATAACAAAGTTTAAAGGAAAACTATCAACACATTTGTCAGATGTCAGTCGCATTCGTCAGATAAGAGCAATTAATTAATTGCATTTTTAAATATGTACATACATATACAGATATTGAATAAAATAAAATAAATATAAAGGGACAAATTACACTGACTGAGCTAGCCTCAAAGTAAGTTCAAGACTTGTGTTATAGGATACTAACTCAACGATACTATAATTTATAACAAATACATGTATATGTGGGAGAGTTTATAATTAATTCCCTTTTTTATTATTTTAAACGTGCAAAGAGAAAGTTGTTTACTAAAAGATGCGACGGTAGAATTTTTAAATAGCGAGACGTTAGCAACGAGATATAAAACCGGTTGCCCTAGCAACTGAGAGGGCAGTCTTGTTCGAGCGGCCGTACTGTGCACAACTCGTTTGTGTAGTTTGCTGTGGCTTGGCCATGACTCATTTAATTGTGATTATTGTAATAGATTTGGATTGGTAAACCGATTTATTACAATGGTGGTCTATTCCAGCTAGACGATAAGCCCTGTTGAACACAGATTCAATACCTGCGTGGGCCAGGGGTATTCAAACACATGTGGTTGGAATCCATGGTCAACGCGAGGCGGAGCGTTGAATTATCGTCACATTTTTATAATGCCCACGTAAGGTCTCTCTTGCGGCGACATCGATAAGGTGATGTGACTGTAAGTAAGTTTCCATCCTGGCATTAGACTGTTTTCGTATTGTAAGTAACCAAATGACTAGTTCACGTCACCCAAGATGTCAGATGCCGATCTCGCGATCCAGCTCAGGCCTCCTCAGACCCTCGTCTGCGACATCAGAAGTGGGATTCGGATCTACAGCTCACATCAAAGGTAAGATTTGGATCTGGAGTTCACATCGAAAGACGATCCTGTTGAATGCTACTCGAGGTATGGTTTGCTCTTTGTTCAGAAGCCAATACTGTCGTTATTTCTCGAGGTAAGTACTAAAGTAAAGTGTGAGCAAGTGATTTACAATGTGCCAAGTAGCTGGAAACCATGTTTTTGGGCCAGATGGAAGCTAGCGGCAGTGTGCAGCAGGCGCTGGAAAATCCTGGTGAAGTGAAGTGAAGGAGGAGCGAGTGGATCTCATGTGTGTGTTCCCGTGCCGAAACCTTGTCTGCTAAATTGCTACGATAATCTAGTGAGTTTTCATTTTATTAACACATTCACGGACACTTACGGCTGTGGACGTAATTCAATTGCTATTTCTATTGTGTCTGGCTTAGTGTCCGTGAATGTGTTAACAATTTTAGAGCCAAGTGTTAAGAGGAAATCATTCGGCCGTATTTCCATACAAACGCTCTCCACTGATTTCTCGTCGAATAGTGCAAGTAGAGCAATGATTTTTTCCAGAAAAAAACTTTGGTTATATAAGCATGTCCCTATGTTTTCATTTTTTTTATAATTTTATTATTAAAGGAGATACGAACCTCCAAAAACCTAAAAAAATGATAAAATTTTCCACTGTGTTCCAACATCTACCAAACAAATATGACGAGTTTATATTAAAAAAGGAAAACATAGGAACACAGTCAAAGCTTTTCTTTAATTTTAAAAGAAAAAATAAATTAAATCGGTTAAGTTTGGGAGAAGAAATCAGGGGAGGACGAAACGTAGATTTTGTGTATTTTTCTTAGGTATTATCGGTCCGAGCTGCAGTTGTCCCTATCACACCCTACGGGGGAAGGTTTGAGGTTGGGGGGCGGTATAAGGTGTATTACACTTTGTGACGTGACACGCAGTAACTTATTTTATCGATATTCTAGTGTTGTTCATGGATATCGATACTCAAACGCAAACTCAAAAATGTTTATTCAATGTAGGATAAATTTATCTAATAAAGGTAAAAAAAGGTAAACCATCATAGTTTTGCCATGTCTGTCTGTCTGTCTGTGTTTTAAAGGTTAGCTCCCATACATGTAAAGTGGGATTAAATTTTCTTTTCACGAATAACCCATCGTGTGAGTTATCGTTGAATAGGTCTTTTAAAAAAAACTGTCAGAGCTAAGTAGGGTTTACACATTAAAAAGTTATAGATGACCAACTTATGAAATGTCTTTGGAAAAGGAAAATTTCATACAATTTTAATAGAAAATTATTTTATAGACGTATTTAGTAGCGTGAGCTCAAAGTCGGCATTTGCGACTACGAAACTACACTGCGAGTAGCCCGACACGCACTTGGCTAGTTTTATTTAAATATTATTTTAGTGCAAAAAAGCTAAAAACTACTAGTGATTCGGAATGACCACTGCTGGGAAGCCACTTTTAGACCGGGGCCGGATTCCGGATATAAATAAAATACGAAATACAAAGCTTAGGTAATTTAGGTATTTATTTATTTAAACAATGAAACATATATGACGGCGCAACGTCGTTTTACTGTTGCAAACAGCACGTGCAACGGATCGGCCTTGCGTAGCAACGCAGCGTCATCGTACTATTGTAAACAGCACGTGCAACAGACCGGTCGTCCCCACCTCCCCACTACTCGACTTGTTTGTACACGAATATAAAAAAGAGGGACCGAGCGAGTTGGGGGGGCATTCTCGGCTTGACCGCCGTCCGTCGCACATGTTGTAAGAGCACCTTGCGCTGCCTCATTGTGCAGATCTTTGGTGGATTATTAATTACCAATTATTTATGTTCATTGCAATTTTGGCAATAAATTTGATTAAGATAAATCATATCTTTGATTATCATGTCCGGTCCTGAGCTCCCGCGACATCAGAAGTGAGATTCGTATCTGCAGCTCACATCAGAGGTAAGATTTGGATCTGGAATTCACATCGGAAGCAGATCCTGTTGAATGCTATTATTTGTGGCGTGGTTTGCTCTTTGTTCAGTAGCCAATACCGTCGTTATTTCTCGAGGTTATGTACTAAAGTAAAGTGTTAACAAGTGAATTTCAGTGTATCAAGTAGCTGGACAATACGTGTTGCGGCCAGATGGGAGCTAGCGGCAGTGTGCAGCAGGTGCTGGAAATTCCCGGTGAAGTGAAGTGAAGAAGCGAGTGAATCTCGTGTGTGTGTTTCTGTGCCGAAACCTTGTCTGCTGGATTGCTACGATAACATGGTGAGTTTTCATTTTGTTAACGATTTTGAAGCCAAGTGTTAATTAATTAAAAATCCTTCAGGCTTTTAAACTTAGAGCTTTGTGATATAAAAGAGAACTAGTCTTGACCACTATTCAAGCAGTAAATCAGTTTTGAGCACGCTGGTTTTACGAAGAGTGTGTAACGTTAAGTTTAGTGAGATATATATCGATTGGAGCTGGTATATTGGTTGTGACATTTAGAGGCAACATGATGTTATCGTCACTGGAGGTGGCATGAGTCACTGTCGGTTGGGGCTGGCAGTGGCGCACGAAGTTATCGTCACTAACGTGGTACGAGTAAGTCGCTATCGATAGTGAAGCCGGTTACTATTCCTAGCAAATGGAGTCTATTTTAAGTATTGAGAATTATGAATTTGCAATATAGTACTGTAACTAATAATTACTGGTCAAAGATGATAGTTTTTTGGTATTCCATGATTTGTAAAGTCATCGAGATAACTTTTTTCTGCCCTTGCTCAGTATTGGACTTAAGATGGCTGATAATGATGATGATGAAAAGGGGTGATGATGTCGATGATGAAAAATGGATGATGATGGCTTTATCATCATTAATAACGAGGTGATGATGATGATGACGATAAAAATGGTGATAATGTTGATGATGAAAAGGCATTGATGATGACGACGATATTATTATTGATGATGAGGTAATTATGGCAGTGATGACGACTACAACGGCAAGTTCACTCCAATGGTAATCATGGTGGTGACATATTTTAAAAGGATAAAGAGTGTCTAGGTAAAAAAACTTTTAACCATGTTATATTGTTTGATACCAAACTTGTTTACTGTGTTAAATTTTGTTTGAAGTAAAATCCCGTTACTTTAGTCAATTTTAATCTGGATAGTTAAAAGTTGAATAAACAAACAAGCTGATATTGTAGCCGAAATTAAATAGAAAATCTTACAAAATCGTTGTGCTTATGTGATAAGCAATACCTTTTTTTATTATAAGGAAGTCTTTACCAAACAGGTTAACAATATTCTTGCCAATGTAGCTGTAGTACAAAACCACTTTAGTGCCATTGTACAAGTTTATTTTTGTCGTCAATATTAGATACCCATTGGAAATGTAGTTTCTCGTATTTCTCCTTCAGTCATTTGCCTACTGGTGTGGTGAGCGTTATGATGATTAATTTCCATTTATGTCGATTTTCACATGTTCTATTGCTTAAGATATCAGTATACTTTCTAGGTGTTAAACTCAAAGCGAATAAACAGTGTGATAGACTTAGAAGGACGCGGGAGTCAAAAGAGATCGTTGAGGAAACCGATACTGTAGTTTTAAGCTCCTTGCCAGAGGCAGAGATGAATTGCATTATTTTTGTTGCTTTGACCGAAAAGTTAAGATCGTACTAAAGTTGAGACGTAGCCGTAGCTCGAGAGAAATCGGTATCTACCTTGCGTAGTCCACGTGGCGGTAAGTGGTTGGATCTAGCGGAGATCTGGAGACCTGGCGATCGCAGGTGGTGATGCGCGTAAGGACTAACGATGGCAATAAGGATCGTTGGTGATTTTGAGCTGGTTCGATTAAAGTTTTGTTGTTGATACGCTTTAGTGATCCCTTCTTCACTCAATAATTACTGTTTCTTTTTTAGACATAGTGAAAATGACGTAATTTTATTATTTTCATCTAGTTAGTTTAATTAATCAAATGTAAAGTTCAGAAGTACTTACATAAAGCTGGTCGTAAATTTCCTGAAGAATTAAGCGATAAGTTTAATGATGACTGTTAATTTAATTAAATGACGCCTGTTATAATACTGCTGACGACAAGGTGACCGATGGACTGAGTCACCTATGGTTAGGAATGGCCAATAGAATGAGCTTTCGTGGTATCCGATGGACTGGCCAGAGCTGTTGTGTAATTTGAAGTAGACTTGACAGACGAAATTGACATACTATTACGTTATGCCAAATGATTTCCCTATGATAAAGATTACTGATGATATTATTGGAACTGTCTCGAAATAATTATTTCATTTGTGTGTGACGATTTTGTTAAATGTTCTGGTTTATCCGCCGGATTAAGGCGATGATGTTCTTTGTTCACTATTCTGGTATATCCGCTGGATGGAGGCGATGGCTATGAGTATCTGCCGGATAGAGGTAAAGAGAACATGCGATCACAGAACATGGTTATGAACGTAGTTATGAAGTTATTAGTATCCGAAGTGGTTTCGAAGAGTGCTCGATGGTGTCGATGGTTTTTCTTTTGTTTTGAGTTAGTTACATTTTAGATTATTTTAAGCCAAAGTATAAGAATTAAAGAATCTAAGAGAAAATAGAAGTTTAGAGACTTTAATCCTGTTTTAGTCAGATTTGGCCGAACTGTGTACTTTTGTGCTTTGTTTCAATCTTAGATACGACACCCGAGGACGGGTGTATTGTCGGAATGGCCGTGTCGGAAAGGTCAATGTAAAATTCCCTTTTTTATTATTATAAACGTGCAAAGAGAAAGTTGTTTACTAAAAGGTGCGTCGGTTGAATTTTCAAATAGCAAGACGTTAGTGACTTGTTACAAAACCGGTTGCCCTAGCGACAGAGAGGGTAGTCTTGTTCGAGCGGCCGTACCGTGCACAACTCGTTTATGTAGTGTGCAGGCTCGCAGGCTGAGATGTCCAGGATGTAGTTGTATTGTGATTCAAAATTAAAGATAGATAGTACTTTCGATGGTTCGCTATTGACTTCAAGTTTCAACACAGTGCAAGACAGATTATTGAGTACACGCGATCAAACACAGACATTTGGTAGTTGACACGACACGCGACTTGCTCCTTGTGCTTTTGGACGGGAAGTGGTTTGGGATCGCCGATGCCGCTCGATGCCTCGCCCTCCGCGCGGTCCAGCGTAGTTATGTGCGTAGGTCGACTAGTCGCCGTCGCTAGTGTTATGTGGTGTGCCGCGTTAACATGTAGTTTGCTGTGGCTTGGCCATGATTAATTTAATTGTGATTATTGTAATAGATTTGGATTGGTAAACCGGTTTATTACAATCGTAGTCTATTTCAGCTGGACGATAAGCCCTGTTGGACACAGATTCAATCCCTGTGTGGGCCAGGGGATTACTGCAGGTGATTTTGTTTTCATAAAGAGCAAAGAGAGACACCAAACCAAATTAGATCGTAAATATAAAAGCCCTTTTAAAATAATTTCGGTTTTAATGGATCTAACAGGATTTATAAGTATTCTCACGAAAATTTTAGGGCTGTTCCTCGCGGTCAGTCTGGTTTGGTGGAAATCTCTGAAAATGTCAGTAATGAGGACGTGACGGCGAATAACAATTATAATGAATTTTTTGATTACTCTTTCCAAAACGAAATAGCTCCTCTTTTAATAAATAGCGACACAGACTCAGATGGTAATGACACAGTGAGTGTTGATTCTCGTATTTTAACAGCTTACGGAAGTTCTCAATTAAGTAGATCACGAACTTCATCATTGGATAGCCCTGGACCTGAATCAATCAATGTTGTTACTAGTGCTATAATTCACAGAGAAAATTAATTAAGATAATTGTTGTATCCGGACCAGTATTTTATCTGAAGGGATCTATAAATCTGAAGGGTCATCTATGACCGGACCAGATACTTGCAACCCTGAAGGGTCACCTAGACCGGCCCAGGCAGTTGTAATCCTGAAGGGTCACCTAGACCGGACCAGGCAGTTGTAATCCTGAAGGGTCACCTAGACCGGACCAGGCAGTTATAATCCTGAAGGGTCACTAGACCGGACCAGGCACTTATAATCCTGAAGGGCACTAGACCGGGCCAGGCAGTTGTAATCCTGAAGGGTCACCTACGACCGGACCAGGTAGTTTTAATCCTGAAGGGTATTTACCGGACCAGGCAATTTTGTTTCTGAAGGGTCAGTAGACCGGGCCAGACTATTGAAAAAAAGAAATTAATGTCAGAATGATCGAACATTAAGTTTTGTTATTTTCTTCTCAGATAACCTGTGAGGTGTGCGTACGAGGACGTACGCGTGTCAGCATGGCCGTGACGGCGCAACGTCGTTTTACTGTTGCAAACAGCACGTGCAACGGATCGGCCTTGCGTAGCAACGCAGCGTCATCGTACTATTGTAAACAGCACGTGCAACAGACCGGTCGTCCCCACCTCCCCACTACTCGACTTGTTTGTACACGAATATAAAAAAGAGGGACCGAGCGAGTTGGGGGGGCATTCTCGGCTTGACCGCCGTCCGTCGCACATGTTGTAAGAGCACCTTGCGCTGCCTCATTGTGCAGATCTTTGGTGGATTATTAATTACCAATTATTTATGTTCATTGCAATTTTGGCAATAAATTTGATTAAGATAAATCATATCTTTGATTATCATGTCCGGTCCTGAGCTCCCGCGACATATACAGTCAGTGTTTACAAAAGTATTTATTTTACATCAGTACCTATAAAAAAATCTCTGCTAGGGGACTCGTCACAAAATATTTTTTGTTGGCTTGTTGCGTGCACCAAACGGCGATATATATTTATATATATATATATATATATATTTAAATCCCAGTTATGTTTTGGCGTCTTTCTTATTTCCATCAGTATTGCGTCCATGTGTTCCAATAGCTTTTGTCTTCATATCTTTGCGTATATTGCTTTGTAATCGTATACAATATTAGGTTTTGTATTTATAACTACAAAAAACACTATATTTACCAATATTCAATTTATGTTTAGCCTGGCACCCATTAGAACCCACATTCAAATCAACTCTCACTGGGCGTCGCTGTATATTTCAGCCATTCTCCCAAATTCCACGCACATGACGTCCATTATGTTCATACTTTGTTACGTATCGTTTTGAAACGTTGCAAAATGTACTGTATATATATCAATACATATAATAAAATCATAACTGATCGCTCTCTGTACAAAGGCATGATAATGTTTGTGCTGACGAAGTCACGGGCAGACGGCTAGTTTTTTTATACATTAAATATTATTTGTATGAAACTATATCTGATTTTGTGTGCTTTAGCTAAAATACTTTGTAATGATTAGGATTCTGTAATCAGAGGGTTCCGCTGTCTGTCTTTCTTACTTTTTAGGGTTCCGTACCCAAAGGGTAAAAACGGGACCCTATTACTGAGACTTCGCTGTCTGTCCATCTGCCCGTCTGTCTGTCATCAGGCTGTATAAAAGTTTATAAATTAAAAGCGATTTTTTGCCCGTTTTTTTCTCGATAACAATAATGGCAACAGGTAGGCACTTGAAATAATATATCAAAATACTCAGTTGTATTTTTACTTTAATAATATATAATTCTCCAATACAAAAAACTTGATATTTATAGATAATGGTACCGAACCCTTCGTGCGCGAGTCCGACTCGCACTTAGCCGGTTATTTATATAACTTTAACGCAATAGGTTTCTACGTACGTACACCAAATTTTAACAGAAAAACAATACTTTTTGTTACACCAATATTCTTCCCACGCATACAGTGTGATATATACGTAAATATTTCTTTTTCTTATCTTAGTGTATTTCCGGTTGCATTTTCAGCGGTAACGTTTCAGAATCCGGGGTCCGCTAATCCTAAACTAGGTGATTTGACGAGGTTACTTTTTGCAAGCCAAAAGGTAAACTAAAAGCAACCCTAGGTTAGGAAAAATTGGCAAAGGTTGTACGGCGCTATATACCTTGATCGACTTTTACGACCTGCCCGGAAAGATAAGCAGCTGGTACATTCTATGTTTTTATTTCGCTTCCAGAACAGCATGGAAGATTGACATACGTACATACTACCACGTCTTTATGCCTAGCGGGGAAGACAGTGCCCAAGGTTATAGGTAATTCCTAAAGCTATATTTAGCACTTTGGTAGACATATATGCAGAAGACGAAATCAAATTAGTGACGGGTTGCTAAGCGATATCGCCTATTGACATGGTTACTAAGATCGTTTGAACTCTTTGCCAGCTATTACGGCCTGCGCGGGAAAAGAAGCACCTGGTACATTCTGGTGTTGCAAACATTCATAGGCTACGGCAACAGCGGTCCATAAGGTGGACCGTAGGTATGCTTGTTGGCCAACTTACAAGTATGAAAAAACGAAACTTATAAATTAATGGAGTATATAATTTAGTTAAGATTTTCTTTATCCCATTTTTGCCATTTGGCTACGGAACCCTAAAAACGTTAAAAGGAATAACGTTTTTAAGGTTCCGTAGCCAAATGGCAAAAATGGGACCCTTATAGATTCGTCATGTCTGTCTGTCTGTCTGTCTGCCCATCTGTATGTCACAGCCACTTTTTTCCGAAACTATAAGAACTACTGTTGAAACTTAGAATAGAATAGAATGTGCCAGCTGCTTTTCTTCCCGCGCAGTACGTAAAAAATATATGAGAGAACGGGTGAAGAACTAAGGAATATTTTTAATAGGCGATGCGGCTAGCAACCCAAAAACAAGATCAAATAGTGATATTTGATCCCATTTTTTTACCTAAATGCCCACAAACTTGCTGAATGTGGCCTTTGGGTTTTGTACCCCAGGGCTTTGTCTACACTGTAAGGTGTAAATCCGTGATAGTATGTATGTATGTTACTTCGTCACTTTTGGTGTTCCGTACCCAAAGGGTAAAACCAGGACACTATTACTAAAATTTCACTGTCCGTCTTTAAGTCTGTCACCAGACGGTATCTCAAGAGAGTTTGTATGTTTACATATTATGTACTTCTTTTGCTACTATGACAACAAATACAAAAACCAGTATAAAATATTTGGCTACGGAACCCTAAAAACGTTATTCCTTTTAACGTTTTTAGGGTTCCGTAGCCAAATGACAAAAATGGGACCCTTATAGATTCGTCATGTCTGTCTGTCTGTCTGTCTGCCCATCTGTATGTCACAGTCACTTTTTTCCGAAACTATAAGAACTATACTGTTGAAACTTAGTAAGTAGATGCATTCTGTGAACGGCATTAAGATTTTTACACAAAAGTAGAAAAAAAACATACATTTTGGGGGGTTCCCTTTACTTAGAACTGAAACTCAAAATTTTATTTTTCATCAAACCCATACGTGTGGGGTATCTATAGATAGGTCTTCAAAAATGATATTGAGATTTCTTATATCATTTTTTTTCTAAACTGAATAGTTTGCGCGAGAGTCACTTCCAAAGTTGAAAAATGTGTCCCCCCCCCCTGTAATTTCTAAAATAAGAGAATGATAAAACTAAAAAATATATATGATGTTCATTACCATGCAAACTACCAGCAAAAATTGGTTTGAACGAGATCTTGCAAATAACTTTTTTTAATACGTCATAAATCGTAAACCGTAGTTTAATTTTCATTTAATCAACTCAAATATAAAATTATAAAAAAAAACGACGGGTTGCACTCTGGGAGTGCCGGCAGAAGTGAAAACTTGAATATTAACGTTGTGCATTTTTGATATACGAAACAGCAGGCGCAGGCATACATTTTCGCCGCGCCGTAGAAAGAGAGGGGGATACTCCCTCTCCTACGCCGCGCCAGCTGTCTACTCTCCATCCGTCTTACGAATTTTCGATCAGGTCACGTGTCCTGACGCGAGTTTAACATTTTTTACCCATTCCAAAAAAAGTGCACAACGCCGCTAAAGAAGTTTTCACTTCAAAAAACATACTATAAGAATTTTATATTATGTTACTTGCTGTGCGAGTCCGATATGCACTTAGCCGCTTATTTGCTTCTCGAATTATACTTTCTTGTAATAGGTACTTGATTTAAAAATAATAATAAATTAAATGAAAAGTTAATACGATATGTTACTGGAAAGATAACTACACATTAGGCATCGCTGTTTTTAATATTTACAGATTAGAAAAAATATCTGAGACATAACAATAAATACCTAGCTTATTTGATGGCAATATTCGCACTCATCTTTTAGGTAATGGTCATACACTACATAGGTACAGTTACTGCACCAAAACCATGACTGTTTAAGTAAAATTAGTACATAATGATCAAAGTTTACATTAATGACTAAATGTTGTGGTTGTGAAAGTAAGATGTCCCAAGGCCTAAGAAAATTATTACTTAACTACTGTTCATAATCCGATCGCGTTAAAAATTTATCCACGTCTAAATAATTAACCATCCTGGGATCACTTGCAGCTATTATCAATAACCGTATGTAAAGACAGTTGTCGCCTGGCTGTTCAAACGGATAAACTAGAAATAAGACAAAACCTACTTACAAAATGTGTAAGGAACTGAAAAAATGATCAAACTGGATGGACTGATCTTATGCAATGTATCGATCATGTGCGAAGTTTGTAGCAATAAAATATTAAATCGTGCCCAGAAAACTACTAAAAACTATTTTGATAACATTTTATTGGAACTAATCTGTGTCTGTGCTTTTACGTAAGTGTAGAAAAATATTTGAATTTAGCTTTAAATAATTGGCCAAGTGCGTTTCGGGCCACGCGCAGTGTAGGGCTCCGTAGTTTCGAATGCCAACTTTGAGTTTATGCCACTAAAAACGTTTAAAACTAAGTATCTATTAAATTTGTATGAAATTTCTTTTTCCGAGTACATTTTATAAGTTGATCACCTATAACTTTTTAATTTGTATACCCTACTTAGCTCTGATAGTTTTCCTTTAAACTACATTATATATACTATAGCTGTGAATTTTTTCACGTGGCCATATATAACCATTTAGCAGATAGAGGGGTGGATGTTGGAGGCAAGTGTCCCCACTTGCCTCCAACAAAAATTTGCACTTTAAACCCAAATATTTCAAAAACGGATCCCTAAATCGAAAAATGGTGTTGCTCACAATGTTTTTAAAAGACCTATTTAACGAAATTCCACACAATGTGTTTGTCGAAAAAAAAAATATTGACTACCTCTTTACTTGTATGGCAGCTAACCTAAAAAAAATTTTTTTTCATATTTTATTTTACGACTTTTTTGCCATGATTAATATACATATCTATGCCAAATTACAGCTTTCTAGTACTTATAGTTTTTTGAGTAGGACCGCGGACGGACAGACAGACAGACATGGCGAAACTATAAGGGTTCCTTGTTTACTACGGAACCCTAAAAACCGGCTATGAGCAAGTCGAGTTCACGCAGGAAGGGTTCCATGCGATTAACGAGCAAATAACGGCAAAAATATTTTTTCTTGTATGGGAGCCCGCCTTAAATATTTTATACTGGTTTTTGTATTTGTTGTCATAGTAGCAAAAGAAGTACATAATATGTAAACATACAAACTCTCTTGAGATACCGTCTGGTGACAGACTTAAAGACGGACAGTGAAATTTTAGTAATAGTGTCCTGGTTTTACCCTTTGGGTACGGAACACCAAAAGTGACGAAGTAACATACATACATACTATCACGGATTTACACCTTACAGTGTAGACAAAGCCCTGGGGTACAAAACCCAAAGGCCACATTCAGCAAGTTTGTGGGCATTTAGGTAAAAAAATGGGATCAAATATCACTATTTGATCTTGTTTTTGGGTTGCTAGCCGCATCGCCTATTAAAAATATTCCTTAGTTCTTCACCCGTGCTCTCATATATATTTTACGTACTGCGCGGGAAGGAAAGCAGCTGGCACATTCTATGTTTATCTTTTATGGAAACTGAAAATTTTAATTAGCCCCTGATCCATCAATATAAAAAAAGTATAGCTGAGTAAGTGTAGCTTTCAAATATAATTATGCTATCCTAAAGATATAACAATCAACTACTGCAAAACTTATAAACCGGTTTTGATGAAATATTATATAAACTGAATTGAAAGCGTACTTTATCAAATGCAAAAAGATTTTTTAAAATCAATTCATTAATGATGGAGTTGTCACATACATACAAAAAAATACAGTCAAAACAAACACACACGTCAATCTTATAACATACCTCTTTTTTATTGGGGGTTAAAAATAAATACTGCCAAATCAAAAACAAATTAAGAAGTCAAACTTTTTGTCCTTTTTTAGGGTTCCGTAGTAAACAAGGAACCCTTATAGTTTCGCCATGTCTGTCTGTCTGTCTGTCTGTCTGTCTGTCTGTCCATCCGCGGTCCTACTCAGAAACTATAAGTACTAGAAAGCTGTAATTTGGCATGGATATGTATATCAGTTATGGCAAAAAAGTCGTAAAATAAAATATGGAAATTTTTTTTTTTTTAGGGTAGCTGCCTTACAAGTAAAGAGGAAGTCAATATTTTTTTTCTCTACAAACACATTGTGTGGAGTATCGTTAAATAGGTCTTTCAAAAATATTGTGAGCTTGGGAACACCTATTTCGATTTAGGGATCCGTGTCTGAAATATTTAGGTTAAAGTGAATTTTTTTGTTAAAGTCACGTGTCCCCCCATCTATCTGCTAAACGGTTATATATGGACACGTGAAAAAAAACACAGCTATAGTATATATAATGTAGTTTATAGGAAAACTATCAGAGCTAAGTAGGGTTAACAAATTAAAAAGTTATAGGCGATCAACTTATAAAACGTACTCGAAAAGGAAAATTTCGTACCAATTCAATAGATACTTAGACGTTTTAGTGGCATGAACTCAAACTTGGCATTTGCAACTACGGAACCCTACACTGCGCGTGGCCCGACACGCACTTGGCCAATTATTTAAATGTAAAGACCACTGAACACTAATATTCCAAGTTTGTTAACTTTTTATTATTAAATGATAACACGTATTCTTTTCAGCTTATTTTATTTTATTTATTTTATTTAAACTTTATTTACCAAAACAATATGGTACAAAAGGCGGACTTAATGCTAATAGCATTCTCTACCAGTCAACCTTCGGGATAAAAAGAGAAAAAAAACTGGTGGTAGGCGTACAAATAAATAGTTATAGCTATAGTAATAAAAAACACTAGTAGTTACAACATATTAAATACAAATACTTAAATGTTAATACATAGATATAATAGAATATACTATACATATATACAGTAATAATATATATATATACTAATTATATGAATAATACATACCTATATAATTCATTATGTCTAAATACCATATAGGATCCTTGACAACACCTGATAACAGTGTAGATCTTAATTAGTAAGGAATTTAAATTATGTAGAGAGAAGCCGCATGTGAACTTTTTTCTTGAACAGATATCTGTTCGAAATGGTTTTAAGGTCCTCAGGCAGGGCATTCCAGAGTCGTATAACTTGAAGAGTGAAAGACGAGGACATGAAGTTAGAATGAAACAAAGGAATTTCTAAACGAAGTGTATGACTAGAACGGAGCTCTCTGCTGTGAGACTCAGACTGATACTGGAATTTACTATTCAAGTATTCGGGAGAAAAGGGATTTTTCAGAATAGAAAAAAGGGTGCAGAGCATTCTCTGCTGTCTACGTTGACGAATAGGGAGCCACTCAAGCTTAGATCGAAAATATGAGATATGATCATATTTACGAAGGCAAAAGATGAAACGAATGCAGTTATTAATAAGTCGATCAAGCTTATTGAGAAGATCTTCATTAAGATCAGGATAACACACATCTGCATAATCAATAATGGGTAAAATAAGTGACTGGGAAAGAGTTATCTTGGTTTTTACGGGAAGAAAATTTCTCAAACGATTTAAATACTGTAACGAATAGTTGACTTTCCTGCAGACTTCCGTCACTTGGGTCCTCCAGCTCAACGTTGAGTCCAAATAAAGTCCCAGATTCTTTACCGATTCACAGTAAGGAATGGTTGTGTTGTTAAAAACAACAGGGGTAATAGACTCCATATGAAGTTTAGCCAGTTGCCTTGAACTACCTATCAAAATAGCCTGACACTTGGACGGATTGACCTTGATTCCAAAACTGTCTGACCAGGAAGAAATTTCAGATAGAGCCTTGTTCAACTGTACCACTCCACTGTCTATGTTTTCAGCAGTGGTCTGAACGTAAATTTGTAAATCATCCGCGTAGAAATGATAAGAACAGCTAATAGAAACAGATAATAATAGCTTAGTTGTTTTTATGTATCGTGCCCGTGAGTATTATAGAGTAAATCGTCTTGTACAAGATATTACATTTACAGCCTCTTTGGTGTAGTGGTTAGAGCGTTCGGCTCATACTCGGAGGTCGCGGGTTCGATTTCCGGCGGGGGCAACGACTTTGTGTTGTTGTCCTGGTTTGGTTAGGACATTGCAGGCTGATCACCTGATTGTCTGATAAGTAAGATGATCCGTGCTTCGGAGGGCACGTTAAGCCGTCGGTCCCGGTCACTGTCTTTGACATTGGTCGTTACCTAAAACCATGTCAGAGGCCTTTAAGGCGGTTTAAAAACTCTGACACTAGTGTTAGTCACTAACACACTCGATAAGAAGAAGAAGAAGAAGACAAGATATTCCATAATACTGACGGACGTCGAATATTACGTTGAACTGTATGTTCAGAGTGTCGACTATATAAGGTGTAACAAAATATACTGAAACTTTTTTAAGGGCGACTTCAGTCTGTGATAGTAAACAACTTTCTCGAAGAAACATATGTCGAAATATGGAAAATGATTTTTGTCTTTCTTTACACTTGGATCAGCTGATCGGTCAACTTGTATGGTAGGCCAAACATTACTTATCATATTTTGATACGTGTTCCTTGAGGTAAGTTGTTCAGTATCATGCACTGAATTCACCCTTAAAATGGTTTCAGTATATTTTGTTAGACCTTATATATTGAGTTAAAACTTAAAATCAGTGTTAGATGTAAGTAATGCATTTCATTTTGTACTAGGCAAAGGTCACTGTGTAGCCATGCCAGGAAGTAGATAAGCCGAATTCTTATTAGTCATTAGTCATAACAATCTCACTGGTCGTATTCATTCATTACATTGTTGCCAACGGTATATTGCGCAACTACAGCGCTGCTCCATTGAAGTGGAATAATCAAGAACTAATGAAAATACAAGTTTGTGTAGAGTGGTTCCAAAATGGAGTCCAATTTTTTTTTAAATAATTAATCCTTGTGGTACTTTAGGCCACGAGGAGTGGTTTGGCGATTGAAATCGATCTGGCGACCGTATATGGGACGCAAAAAGCAGGTGGACGCTATTTTAAATGCATTTACGTCTGTATGGGACGTCGAAACGGTTACGGGTTATAAATAAAATATATATATATATTGATAAAAAAGTTAAGTCCAACCAGTTATCAAAAACTATATTATGATTAATATACTTATGACAAATGAGATCTCCCGGAGCCGGATTATATATATATATATATATATATATATAATCCGTAACTATATTATGATTAATATACTTATGACAAATGAGATCTCCCGGAGCCGGATTATATATATATATATATACAAAGTCATTATGAGAAACCGTTTTATGAAGAGAAGAAAACAGTTTTATAAACTATGACTACAGAAACTTTATAACAATAAACATTATGTTAAACAATTATTGTGATAAAAAAGTTAAGTCCAACCAGTTATCAAAAACTATATTATGATTAATATACTTATGACAAATGAGATCTCCCGGAGCCGGATTATATATATATATATAATGTTTAATGTTTATTGTTATAAAGTTTCTGTAGTCATAGTTTATAAAACTGTTTTCTTCTCTTCATAAAACGGTTTCTCATAATGACTTTGTCATATCATAACCCTTCTCGTAATAACCATAGTTTAACATAATGTATTTGCTCATAATATTCTTAAAGACATATACATCATCTTCTTTCTTCCTTATCCCATTATAAGTGGGGTAAGCCAAAAGATATTAAATAAAATGTTTACTCTCACAATGTTTTATCCGTTCGAGCATTGTTATAATGCTTATGAATATTAATAATTATTAAATATGTCAGATGCCTTTAAGCAGCCTGAAAAATCTAACACCAGTGTTGGCCACTTACATTTGGTCGGATATCCAGCAATCCGGCCAAATCACTATCGGTCTCATCTTTTATTTTAAGGAAGGGTAAAAAAAACGTGTCGAAATGTGTCAGCTGCTTCTCTCCCGCGCAGATCGTAAAAGCCGATCAAGGGAATGGGCGAGATTTGAATCATGGTAATAGGCGATGCGGCTAGCAACCCATCACTGTTTTGATTCCTTTTCCATCTCAATACCCACTATCACGCTAAGCGTGGCCTTTGGGTGCTCACGTCGAACAGTTAAATTATAAAGGAACCTGCATTGTTCACAATCTTTCCTATATTATCACTCGTTGGATAACTTATAATTTTCGTAAATTAATAAGGTTTCTTGTGAGCAGTAATCTCGCGCGATTGTAAAATATTGGTGTATACAATCATACGGTGATATATACATTTCCTAGGAATTGTACACAATTCCTGAATTTAACACATTTTCAATAACATAAATTTACGTAGATATCTAAGAAAACAACCAACCTAGTGATTGATTGCGGTGCGAAATGGATCTGACGTTTAACAGCAAAGTGCCATTTTTTTCGTTTAGCGGATAAATATAATCGCTTTTTAGTTCCTTTTCTGTTACCCATTGTGTTTAAAAAAATCTGAAAAAAGGATTGGGTACTTATTAGGTGAAGTAGAAAATGGCTAATGAAATTTGTCAAAATAAGTAAGTTACTAAAATACAGTAAAGAAATGAATAAAGTGTAGCTGTTGCTATTACTACAAGTAATATTGTACTAAAATAACGTTTTTTAACCATAAGAAATTCCTGACCAAATCCGGCCGTATTGATGGAAATCCGGTCGGATCCGGCCGGATTGGAAATTAGACTGGATAGCAATCCCTAGATGCGTGCGACCAAGGGCATGACCATGAAGTTAGGGTACCTTAGAGAAGTTAGAGGGTGGCACGACACAGTCTCATTGCGATTTCTATACCAACAGAGCAATTTTATATTTGTCGGGTTAGGTATATGCTACTTACTTAAGTCGCATACAATACACTTGAAGTATGAAAGTATACACCAGGTCACTCCGTGACAAATTTTTAACTTAATCACCTACTTGTATATAGGTACTATATCTTTAGATGCGACGGCGGTGGTCATTGTCTATGGAAATATACGCCCGGTCATTAAAATGTCAAAATATTATTGCAAGATATATCTAGTACAAGTAGTTGCAAGGTAAAATAACTGAGGGGAGGGGATATATTCCTCTACTTCTTGTACTTTAACGTAGATACTGCACCCAAAAATTGATTTTGTAATAAATGAAAATTTACTTACAATTTAGGTAGTTATCCTTATGACGATAAAATCTCAAAATCCAATACACAAGCCGAGTCAAAACAGTGAAGCGAAGTACCTATCAAGTCCAGTTTACAATAGCCAGGGTCTTATAAAGGAATCAGACAAATAATAGAATATGCAAAACAAAACAAACAAGCCGAAATCAATTTGCCGACTAACTACATCGGCGAGCGAGCCCGGCGGCCGGGAGGGTGCGGGGTGCGAGGGCGGCGCGCCACACACACGCACCATTGACAGGTCTCACTCACACATTGATAGCTCCGTATTTCGGGCACAGCGCGACAGCAATAGACTTTACAAATACCTATTTTTCAATTCTCTCCACTTTAATGTTTCCTCTTAATTAATTAAAAATCCTTCAGGCTTTTAAACTTTGTGATATGAAAAATATCTAGTCTTTTGACCACTATTCAAGCGGAAAATCAGTTTTGAGTACGCTAGTTTTACGAAGAGTGTAACATTTGCTAAGCTCAGTGAGATGTGTCGGTTGAAGCCGGCATGTTGGTTGTGTTATTTAGACATGAGGCAACATGAGGTTGTCGTTTCTGGAGGTGGCATGAGTCGCTGTCGGTTGGGGCTGGCAGTGGCGTACGAAGTTATCGTCACTGAAGTGGCACGAGTGAGTCGACAGAGGGAGCTGATAGTGAAGCCGGTTACTATTCCTAGCAAATGTAGTCTATTTTAAATATTGAGAATTATGAACTAGCAATATAGTACTGTGGCGTGTGAATACTGGTAAAAGATGATAGTTGTTAGGTATTCCATGATTGTTAAAGTCGGAGAGATAACTCCTCCATACCTTTGCTTAGTATTGGACTTAAGGTGGCTGATGATTATGAACATAGGGATAGTGATGAAGATGATGAAGAGGGGTAATGATGAAGATGATGAAAAGGGTGATGATGATGAGGGGTGATGTCGATGATGAAGTTTGTGATGATGATAGCTTTTATCATCATTAATATCGAGGTGATGATGACGATAAAAAGGTTTGTAATGTTGATGATGAAAAGGCATTGATGATGATGACAATATCATTATTGATGACGAGGTAATGATGGCAGTGATGACGTCTATGACGGCGAGTTTACTACGATGGTAATCGTGGTGGTGGCATAATTTAAGAGTATCAAGGCTGTTTAGGTAAAAACTTTTAACCATGTGAGTAATATTTGATACCAAACTTGTTTACTGTGTTTAACTTTACTTTAAACAACTTTGACAAAAGTCCCGTTACTCGAGTTAATTTTAATCTGGTTTTTTTTTTATAGCCGAGTAAACAATCTGATATTGTAGCCGAATTTATTATTTTCGAGAAAATCTTAAGAGACGTTGCACTTATGTGATAAGCAATACCTTTTTTTATTGTTAGGAAGTCTATACCAAACAGGTTAGGTTAAAATGCGTTAACTATATTCTTACCACTATAGCTGTAGTACAAAACCACTGTTATGCCATGGTACATGTTTATTTTTGTCTCTTCTATTACTTTAGAGATCAGTATACTTTCCAGGCGTTTTACTTAAAGCGGATAAACAAGTGTGGGTACACTTGTACTGTTGTTGTGTATCATACCCATGATAGACTTAGAAGGATGCGGGAGCCAAAAGAGATCATTGAGGAAACCGATAGTACAGTTTTAAGCTCGTTGCCAGAGGTAGTGATGAGTTGCATTGTTTGTGTTGTTGTGACCGTACTAGAGCTGGGCCGCTGGCTCGGTTCTAGCGGAGGTCAGGTTTCTGGAGGAAACCGTAAGGTCTGGAGGACCTGGCGATCACAGGTGGTGATGCGCGGGGTGGCTAACGATGGCAATTCTGATCGTTGGTGATTTTGAGCTGGTTTGATTAGAGTTGTTGTTGATGCGGTTTGATGATCTCTTCTGACTCAATAATTACTGACCTTTGTAGACATCGTAAAAATGAAGTAATTTTATTATTTTCATTTAATTAATCAAATGTAAAGTTTAGAAGTACTTATACGAAGTTAGTCATAAATTTCCCAAAGAATTAAGCGATAACTTTAATGACGACTGTTAATTTAAATAAACGACACCAATTAGTTGGTTAGGAATGGCCAATAGACTGAGCTTTTGTGATATCCGATGGACTGGCCAGAGCTGTTATGTAATTTGAAGTAGACTTGACAGACGAACTTGACAGATAAATGATTTCCCCATGATCGTATTAGGAAGATGCCTGAGGGCCAAGTACCTATTGAGATTGTAGAGATGATATTGATGACGTGGAAACATCTGATTGAATTGCTCGATCTGGGTATCGATTCGGGGGCCGGAGACTGTACCAGTATATCGTAGCCGTAGCCTGATAGAAATCGGTGTCTTCTCCTTGAGAAGTCCGTGGGTAAGCGGTAGGCGGTAGTACTGGGTAGTACAGTCGGATCTTGCCTAGTAGCATAGATCATAGAGTCACAGTCTGACTCGGGATTCCCGAGGGGAAGTCCACAAAATAAAAGGTTTTGGAGCTATTATGATAGCTAGAGGGCCACGGATGCGATACCAGGTGTGCGTCTGTAGTAAATTCAAATCGATTAAAATTATTCCCTTTTGAGAGTATTTATTGTAGCTTAATGGTACATGGTCTCAGTAATCTTCGGTATTTTTGAGTACAACGAAACTTTACGAAATAGGATGGCCGAACAGAAACTGTGGTGTGCTTTCGATCCCAGATACAACACCCGAGGACGGGTGTATTGTCAGAATGGCCGTGTGGGAGAGTTTATAATTAATTCCCTTTTTTATTATTTTAAACGTGCAAAGAGAAAGTTGTTTACTAAAAGATGCGACGGTTGAATTTTTAAATAGCGAGACGTTAGCAACGAGATATAAAACCGGTTGCCCTAGCGACTGAGAGGGCAGTCTTGTTTGAGCGGCCGTACTGTGCACAACTCGTTTGTGTAGTTTGCTGTGGCTTGGCCATGACTCATTTAATTGTGATTATTGTAATAGATTTGGATTGGTAAACCTATTTATTACAATGGTAGTCTATTCCAGCTAGACGATAAGCCCTGTTGAACACAGATTCCATACCTGTGTGGGCCAGGGGTATTCAAACACATGTGGTTGGAATCCATGGTCAACGCGAGGCGGAGCGTTGAATTATCGTCACATTTTTATAATGCCCACGTAAGGTCTCTCTTGCGGCGACATCGATAAGGTGATGTGACTGTAAGTAAGTTTCCATCCTGGCATTAGTCTGTTTTCGTATTGTAAGTAACCAAATGGCTAGTTCACGTCACCCAAGATGTCAGATGCCGATCTCGCGATCCCGCTCAGGCCTCCTCAGACCCTCGTCTGCGACATATAGATAAACATCCCAGACCCAGGACAATTTAAAAAAGGCCATTTTCCTACTTGCCCAGACCGGGGATCGAACCCGGGACCTCTGAGTGGCGAACTAGCATGTTGAATGAATGATGGATCTTAGAAACCTTTTAAATGATTTCAATGTTTAATACATGGGGGTTTACTCCAAAAGCGGTACGTAATACAGACGTTACTGCTTATCCGCGTTTCAGTGTCAAGTAATATTGAGCATTAACGGACGATAATAAAGTCTAATTTGGTTTGAAATAAAAATAGGATGTCACTATCGGACGATAATCGTATTATTTTATAGAATAACCCCTCCCATAAATGGGGGATTTCGGAACTGAAAAATCGATATAGCTAGACAACAAATAACATCATTATTTAAGAAATAATAAAAAATGACCATGTATGAAGAAATATTTTTTATACTACAAAATCGATTGGCACCTAAGTAATCTCTGGCAACGCTTATTAGCATTTCTTAAGTCTATCACATTAGAAATTTCCTATCAAAGTAAATAGACCAGCATGCTACCAACATTTTCCAATTCCATCGCGATTGAAGCAGTGATTGATGGGTTGAGATTAATTACAAAAGCGTCAATGGACATGCGGTGTCGGCCTTTGTTCTGTTAATGGTAGATATAGTTAAAAGTAAGGGAGCTTTTACGCGTCATGAATTTTTGAAAAGGGCGTAAAATCATTTTTTACTAGGAGGGTTAAAGTTGGACAGGAAGTGTAACTATTCCAAAAAAGTATTATGGCTGAAGCTTTTAGTTGTCTTAGTTTGGATTGTCTTTTTAAGTGACCAAAGGTATGCATATCTTTTTAAATTGCAGTACGCTTCCATCTGGCCGATCACTTGACGTTGCGTAAAGCATCCGTTTTTTTACGCAGAGTATTATGTGAGCCCGTACGTTATCGATTATGTATTTTTATGTCCTTCAGGGGAAAAAGATAATTATTAAAAATATGTTTGGGCCACCCAAAGTTATGTATATCTCTTAATCCCTGGACTGAGGGGCCACTCGACAAAAAAAAAAGAAAATTTTGCCTGGGCAATCCGCGAATTACACCTGGGCCCCAAAACATCACTAAGGTAAGGATGAAAAAAAAAAGAACAATCAATATTTCACTGAGAACCTACGATTCATTTTAGCAATAAACCTTTGTTTATTTCACTGTATTTGCATGTTATGTTGTGTTTCTATCAACTACCAAAAATATTGATACTAAAAGCCCAGTACTTTTTTAAAAATCTGTTGTTGTATTCCACTGCTGGGCAAAGGCCTCCCCCTGTTCTTTCCACAAGTCCCTATTTTAAATCGTCTGCCGCCATCCATTCATTAAAGTGTCTATGTCGTCCCGCCATCTTAACTTACATAAAATAATAGAAAAAAAGTAAGTACCAAGTACTAGTTAAAAAAAGAGTAAGTACTAAGTACAAGTTACCACTTTGTTTTAGAATATTTAATTAAATGTTTGAAAGATTATGTATACTGCAAAATCATATTAACTTCAGTTGACTCTTTAATTTTAGCACACCAATCAATTTTCCCCCGTTGCGGATTCGTAAACAAGTTAAATGCATAGTCATCAAAACTACGGGGATCCAAGCAGAGGGTGTCTCAAGAGCTATAAAGTGCGATTTAGAGTTATATTTTATCACACAATAAAGTCACTGACTTTTTTTTTTATTTGACTTAAGTAAGTCGATGAAGACACTTGTGTTTTTATTTGAGGCCCAGCAGTGTCACATGTCAAGCAAACCAAGGCATAGCCGCACTCATTTTAATCAAAGACATTTGACTGCTCTGTATCTACCTCGTAGAGAAAGCTTGAAGCCTTAATTGTTGTGACTTAGAAAACGTATATGTACACAAAAGATAGCTAGAATATTATATGGTTTACGAACAATCACAAGCAAAAACGATGATGCTGCTTGGATATGGATAATGAGTGACAAGATTGAGAAACTTTGGCTGCCTTAAAGGAAGGAGAAATGTTGATATGAATAAAAAACTAAATTTTAACGTCTTATAATTATTAATATATAACCCAGATACAGCTTTATAAAGCAAATAAAGGAGTAAGTAGGAGTGGTGTCATACCAAGATGTCAAAAGGCTGGCATAGGACAGATGAGAATAGAAGGAACCCCACCGACAACAGCGTTGCTCTTAAATTTACAAGAAAATCCAAAACAATAATAGTAACTAATATATTGCCTCAGGTATAACCAATAACACTATGTCAAAGCAGATGGGTGAAAATCAGTGCTTTATTAAATCAAATGAGTATGGTTATTGAAAATTACAGTCACGTTTATTTTAAATAGCAGCCTTTGATGTATTGCATTGCTTAATTAATTGAATATAAACGCTCCAATGGCAAATTGCAAACTTCAATTAAGTTACGTATTGCTGAGTATTGATATCCTTACCGAGTAAATTACTTATAGTTCTTATTATATTTCATTCTCCGGATGTAATAACACGATCTACACGTTATATTCAGCTGATGTCTGTTCTACAAATAATACCTAATACTTAATCGAAATCTACAATATTTTGTTCAAATAAAATATGCTTCTCTAAGATTGTTTTTAATTTATTGATAACTCTTTCAATAAGAAATTTATATTTCGGATACAATTTACCACTTTCTCCACGCTCTTTGGCTTTGTTTATCTGGAAATCTGAAATAGTATAGTCGGTGAAGTTCTTTATCGAGATCCTAGACCAAAAGTGTTTTACGAATGTTAAAAAAAGCAGACTACTATTAATGTCTACTTATGAACTACGAAAACCGTGTTTTTGTTCGTCTTATAGCACATATACATTAGTTAAGAAGAATTTAGTTTAGATATAATTTAGTTTGATTTTTATATATAATCATTTACATTTAGTCATATGTATATTTATATATTAATATAGTTTAATTTAGTATATATTAATTTGTAAAATCAACTGTATATATATATTTAACATGAATAAAGTATAAAAGTATGTTAAGAAGTTAATTTGATAAGTCAAGAAGTAATAACTGCATCTTCTTATATGTTCAAAAATGTGTGTCTGTTTTATTTAATTTTACTACAGAAACGATTCCTCTTCTTCAAGTTCCTGAATTAAGTTGATTCGCATAGAGTCATACGCACTACTTTTCGCGTTTTGCCGCAGAAATAAAGAGCCGAACTTTACCTGTCTATGCTAATATATAGATATAAACGCAATATGTTAAAACCATAAAACTAAATAAAACATTGTTTCGGAAGGCTGAAGACACAATAATAACGGGTATATCGCACGTAAGCATACTTCACAAACTCATATTGACAAAACTCAACGTCGGTCATCACATCAATCCTGCGGGGGATTTGATCCCTTAAAAATTCATTTAATAAATAATAATAATTATTATTATTATTTAACTTAAGAGAAAGTAACTTCGGAGAAAGCGCAGCACACCTCTCAACACCCCTGAGTCGCTCGCACCGGTGTTGCTCCTTTGCCGGCAACTACTGTCGGTGCGTTTGAGGGGCCCATCTAGTGGGCGGCAAGCCACCACCTGCCTATAATAGTCAGTAATCATGATTATGGCAGGTGACGTTTCTGTTGCAATAACCCAGTATCAGTCCATCCCAAATTCATTCCATAACCCTTAAACCTTTTCCTTTTACATGCAATAGATTTTTCTTCTGCCAAAACCTATTCAACGTTACACCTTTCATAGGTATATCCAGGAATAGGTTTTGGCGGGAGCGCCACATGACAACAACTTCTCCAAAGGGCCTCTACGTGTTGGATCTGTATCCCCACGCAAGCCTCTCAAAGGACCGGGGTGAAAAGACCCGTGATTCTCAAAGGAGATACAAAATAATAATTAATTAATAAAGGCTAATTATAAGCTTACTAAAATACAAATTACTTTAAATAAATAATGTTTTGTAGTAAGATACCCTCATGTCAAGACGTTCAGTGGTCGCCACGCGCATAGTAATAATAAGTAGGTATATTTTTGACACATGCCTAATAATGGCGCCACTCATAACATAAAATATAAAGTTAGAATAAGTTAACATACCAAATACAAAAATAAAAATATAAAAAAGTGCTATAATATTCACAACCGCAGAACGTAAAACAAGATCATAAAGTGCGAACACTAACTAATTCATAACTTTAATCATCGGTACAAAAATGGGTTGGTCATAAAAGTTGTACGCTTTCATTAGCCGGCACACAAAACAACCAAAACTTGATTAAGGGACTCATTTCCGGTTTACAGGCGAAACAGAGAGCTTCAGAGTTATTCAAATTTGTATACGAGACGACGAGATCATTTGTGGTTTTCAAAGTTTACGTTTATACAGAATTACTGGCAAGTCGACCTGAAACCGTTACGATGTGATAGATGAGTTAAAATAAAATACAAAATAATTCGTTTTCTTAGCGAAATTTTAATTTATTTCATCATCCTCATCATTTTTATTCACTTCCTCGTTATTTATTTGAAAAATCTTTTCCTTTAGGACTTTTCCCTTATTTCGCTTGACATCCTTTTTCGAAGAATCCTCAACCTAAATATCGTAGTATGATTTTGCAGAGCTGAAAACACAGACGTTTTTCTTTTTACTTATTTTGCGCACCCTAGTATCATATATTTTTTTCAAGAGACAGGTCTAAAGTTGTTGTGTTGGTTATTAGGGTGTATCATCTATTTTACTGTAGAAATTTATGGTTTTTATAGCTGCAAGTAAAAATATGTGACTGAGTGCGATTGACCTAACCCAAATAACCATCCAATGCGATAGAAGAGGGATGGTTGGTTGGGACCAGCAATATTTCCATTTTCAAAGTTCGACAACCGGTATTCGGGACTGATTTTTCGCAGGCAACCCTATACCACCGTGTTTGTAATAAAATAAACTTTATTTTCAATAATTAATCATATCCTGGACTGAAATTTGCTAGGCAACCCATATGCAATATCTTTATTGACATATTAAATTAAACATAAAATAAGTTTCATGAAATAAGCATGACAGTGAAGGTCGTTCTATATCGGGATCCTATACTATAACAAAATATTAAAGTACTTGGTACTTTACATAGAACTCTGATTTCGTGGCCATTCTTTAGCAATTCGTGTTCAATTTCCTCATTTTTTATTGAAGACCAGATGGATTAGATTTTGAATATTATAAAAGTAATTCATTGACGTCATCATCATCATCGTCACCTATTCACGCCTAACGTCAGCATCAATGCAGACCATAGTAATTTTGCCATGTGGTTTCCGGCCTAAGGTTTATATATTTCTCGGTCTTGTCCTTTAGATTTACTTACCGGTACCGCTAGTTTGTCTTTGTGTCGTGTGTTTATTGTGTGTTTTTTACTTGTTAACCAAATCTGTTAAACTGTTCCGGTGATTTATTTTCAATTTAGCTTCGTCTTCGGACCCTTGGATGATTGGATGACTATTGAAATGATTGCCTCAGTGCAGAATATCAGCCACAAAGTAAAACAATGCATGTCGACCGGATTCCGGTCTATGAACAGACGACAGGTTATATTTGGAAAAGAAAAGATACCATTTGGAGAAATAAAGCGAGGAGAAGCGCACCCGGGCTCCGAAGCAGCATAGTAATTAAAGATTCATCTGGGAATGCGCAAGACGAAGAAGAATGTAGTAATTACTTTACATAATATCACTTCTTTATACCTAATAGGACAGGCAGAGCATTTTGGGCCTTGCTGCTCTAGGTAGATAGAGCTTAGGGCTGCAAGACTCAAATGCCACTTTCATCTTGATGTGGACAAGAAGATGGATGAAGGAATCAAAATAGTGATGGGTTATTAGCCGCATCAGCTATTAACATGATTCAGATTTTCGCCCATTCTCTCGATCGGCTCCAGTAGTAACTATAACTGTTTATATTGGTTATAGTGGTATATGCGTTCAAAAGCCGGATCATCCAAGTAAACTGTGAAAATTCTCTCTTTGCTCACTCATATTTATGTAAGTAAATAAAAAAAATACTTTGACATTTTTGTTTATGTTCACATCAAAGTGTATTTGTTTTCACTTGTTTTTGTTTAAGCCTTTTGATTCTACGATTCGTTTCATATCAAAGCGATGTGTTTTTTTATGTTTATTTTGTTCCTACTGACTTCAAAAAAGCTCTCGATAAGGAAATGTCCAAGATAATATTGTATCAATACTTGTTTACGGATAAGCATTTGTTTTGCTAAGTAGCCATCGTCTAGCCTGAAAATGAACGCTTCTTTACTTAATATTTCAATTAATTTTGCTAATCTTAATAAATCAAATCTATAATCACGTGATCAATCCTCTTAAGAGAGTTGTGCGTCTATTCTATGTGGCAACATATCAGTTTCAAATAGTTGATCTAAATATCTATCCGTCCGCGTCCCTCGTCCCTGCACCTCTCACCGTTCTCGCCTTGTCGAGGCGACCAAACGCTCGTAGCCGACCACTCAACAACATCCCCCACATGGGGACCGACTCCGAGAACGGGAGAGAGGTTTGTTTGTAATAACTTTATTGTACTATGAAAAAACACAATTACATACAAAAACAATAGAATAAATTGACAACGGCGGACTTATCCCATAATGGAATCTCTTCCAGTCAACCGGCGAATAAGAAGATAGGACAATGACTCACAAGAAGGGTATAGAAGCTCGTACTTACACAGGATAAATGAAACTAACTTTATATCTAACTAAATACCTACACATGCATACTTGCTACAAGATATACTTACAAAAACATTCATAAATATACATAAACCTACGTTAATACACATAAATGTACATAAACATACATAAAATATATAAAATATAAAAAATAATAAATAAATATGTTAAAATAATATAAATTGTACTTACTTAACAATAACGAAATGTAAAGCTTAAATGTCAGAAGTAACAATAGAAGATTTGAGGAGTTTGGATTTAAAAGAATTAAACGACGTAGCCACTTTCACATCATCAGGAAGAGAATTCCAAAGCCTTGCCGCCATGACTGAAAAAGACTTGGCGTATGTGTTTGTGTGGCGTAGAGGTGTGAGAACGAGGAACGCATATTGCGCGGGACCCTAGCAGATTCAGTTCTGCATGTAATGCTCTTTTTAACTCTGTGCCAACAGGGTGAGTGTACGGTTAACATAATTTTTATCATGATTAACTAGAATTTTATGTTTAATAACAATTATACTAATAACTTGCCTATAATAGTCAGTAATCATGATTATGGCAGGTGACGTTTCTGTTGCAATAACCCAGTATCAGTCCATCCCAAATTCATTCCATAACCCTTAAGCCTTTTCCTTTTAAATGCAATAGATTTTTCTTCTGCCAAAACCTATTCAAGGGTACACCTTTCATAGGTATATCCAGGAATAGGTTTTGGCGGGAGCGCCACATGACAACAACTTCTCCAAAGGGCCTCTACGTGTTGGATCTGTATCCCCACGCAAACCTCTCAAAGGACCGGGGTGAAAAGACCCGTGATTCTCAAAGGAGATACTAATAAAATAGTACTGAATAGCCATTTATGTTTAAAAAATATGAATCAGTAAACTAAAACTTGAAGCTAGCACAAGCTTTTAAGCCTCGTTACACACAACGGGACATCTGAAACTGTGTCATTGTTCAGCTTTGAGCGCAGGTTTCAAGGTTCAGCGTTCAAAGGGCGGCGGCTATTGCCCATTGTACTGCTTTGTTCTGCTTCTCGTGCATTTTGTACGAGTTAACAAGACATCTTGCAAATCTAGAGAGATAAAGTAATGGCTGCTGCAGTTGAAAAGATTTAATGTATGTATACAATATATAAGGTCTCACATAATATACCTACTGAAACTATTTTAAGGGTGAATTAAGTCTGTGATACTGAACAACTTTCTCCAAGGAACATATGTCGAAATATGAATAATTTTTAGCTTTCCATACCAACTCGAATCAGCTGATCGGTCAACTTGTATGGGAGGCCAAAAATTACTTTTCATATTTTGATACGGGTTCTTTGAGGAAAGTTGTTCAGTATCATGGACTGAATTCACCCTTATAATAGTTTCAGTATATTTCGTTAGACCTTATATTGTACAATACAGTCGAAAATATTTTATATATTTTTTAATATAAGTTAGTTATTTCTTTAATATGTTAACTATCTAGTTATCAAACTAACTCATTGTATATTTAAATTATTTCACGTCGCGACGCGGTAATTTGTCTATGAACCGATCATGATGTGGCTATCACTTATAAGAAACCGTTTTTTTTTTTCGTGAAGACTTGCATGCACTTAGTATTTAATATAAAAATATAGCGCTCACTGTCAACTATCTAATATTAGTCTTTTCTTTCCTATTAAATATTATAAACGCAAAAGTTTGTAAGTATGGATGGATGGATGTTTGTTACTCTTTCACGCGCAAACGGCTGGACCAATATTGATAAATTTGGTACGCAGGAAGCTGACTCCTGGATTAACACATTGGCTACTTTAGGCGCGGGTAACACCGCGGGGCGCAGCTAGTATTTATATAAATTAACCATAGTTATATAAAAAAAATACTTAAGCACATTCTTTTCGATTTAGAAGTCTTTAAATAATTACGTCTGAATTACCTACTCATGGGTATTTTTCCGAAACTTTTCATATAATGGAAATTTTTCAATTTATTTCATAGAAAAATAAGAAATTGGTATACTAAATTTAAAAACTATCGGAAACATGAATTCTTTTCCGAATCTATTTTTCCATCAGTAGAATTACCTCAAAATTTCCTTAAGCATTTATTAAATCATGAAAATTAATAGTAGAAAAAAAAAATTCTTTTCTATGAGTTATCACAGCACACTCAAAATTTCAAAGCACTATCTTTATTTGCAAGCAGTGTCGACCCAGTATGCATTTCGTCAACAATATTCAGAGTGGCCGGCGAAAATAAAAACTCAAAGACTGGCCCGTTGTACGGTCAAACCAATTATTTCCTGCTGTCCTACGAGCCAAACTGGAATTTTATCTACAACGTACTTGTACACTCTATGTTTTGTCAAATTTATGCATATACATCATACAGCAATCTCGTAATTATGCTTTTATCAGCACCTTAAGTAGTTTTACTAGTAGAAAAGACTTTGGACCTTAAGTCAGCCTATAACAGGCAGACTTAAGGTCCAAGGTCTTTTCTACCGATCCGTCCAAGGTCGATCTACTTCTATATATTATTATTTTTTGTAATAATATTTAATAAATAAATTGATGAAACACGCAAGAGTAATGATAGGACAGTCAATAATATTGTATTTATGAGATGAAAAATTCATAGAGTTAATTAAATTATACAGTTGAATTATTTTCATCAACAATATAATATCGTGAATCTGCATCTATGAAGTTAAAACGTTCTTAATTTTTAACTCTATTATCATCTATATTAGGGAAAACTATGAATAAAGATAACCCTAAGAGATACGCAACTCAATATCAAACAAGCGTCTACCCAGGTCCCATCAACATTACATTTTGTTAAAAATTTCCTGGGTGGCCGGCAAAAATAAAAACCTTCAGACAGCCCGCCGCTTCTGCGCCGTACGGTCAAACCAATCATTGCCTAGGCTGCCACCACACGAATAACAGGATTTTTTTGACTTTGTGCATATTGCAAGCGTTTTTAGGGTTCCGTAGCCAAATGGCAAAAACGGAACCCTTATAGATTCGTCATGTCTGTCTGTCTGTCTGTCCGTCTGTATGTCACAGCCACTTTTTTCCGAAACTATAAGAACTATACTGTTGAAACTTGGTAAGTAGATGTATTCTGTAAACCGCATTAAGATTTTCACACAAAAATAGAAAAAAAAAACAAATTTTGGGGGGTCCCCATACTTAGAACTGAAACTCAAAAAATTTTTTTTCATTAAACCCATACGTGCCTTCAAAAATGTTATTGAGGTTTCTTAAATAATTTTTTTCTAAACTTAATAGTTTGCGCGAGAGCCACTTCCAAAGTGGAAAAATGTGTGTGTGTGTGTGTGTGTCCCTGTAATTTCTAAAATAAGAGAATGTTAAAACTAAAACAATATATGATGTTCATTACTATGCAAACTTCCAGCGAAAATTGGTTTAAACGAGATCTAGTTTTTTTTTTAATACGTCATAAATCGTAAACCGCAATTTAATTTTCATTTAATCAACTCAAATATAAAGAAATAAAAAAACATACTATAAGACTTTTATATTGTCACGAGAGTGGGTTGGGGATAGGAAAGGAAACACCAATCCTATAGAATAGTGCCTTTATTTGCAACTCTAGGGTACTCACAGTTGTCACAGGTACGTACGCGGCGACGTCACTGTACTATCACTCGCACGGAAACGTCACTGCACTGTCTTGCGCGTGGAAACGTCACTGCACTGTCACGCGCGGAAATGTCACTGCACTGTCACACGCGTAAACGTCACTGTACTGTCACGCGCGGAAACGTCACTTGCGCGTATTTACTGCACTGAACACTTTACTTCACTCACTATTACCCTTCACTTTTTACTCACTACTTCCACTTTTACTTTTCTTCCTTTTCTTCTTCCTTCTTCCTTCTTCGGATTTTACTTCCAAACTAAACTGGCGTAGTCCGCGCCTTGTTCCGCTTATATACCCCCCGGGTGCGAACAATATCGCATCAAAGTTCTAAACTCAAGTCATAAATTTTCTTTTGTCTTCTTTTATATCTGGCCCGTATTTTCATTCCAATTTAATCTAGAGTTATCTAGAAACTTCTAACAAAACTTCAAAAACACTATACGTGACTGTGATTTGAACCTGGGGTCTATGGATTCACAGTCCAACACCAAGACCGCTAGGCCAATCGTGTGCTGACGTGAGTGATGAAATTTCCCTTTAGATGAATTCTCCTATTTTGAATTTGTGACGTTGACATTGTCATTATCACTTATCATTCTACGCGACAATATTATGTTACTTGCTGCTACGGAACCCTTCGTGGGCGAGTCCGACTCGCACTTGGCCGTTTATTCATATATTGGTCTTAGCAGAGATATTTCTATTCTTTTTTATTCCTATATACTCTCCGATGACGCTCAATACGTCGTCATAGTTACAATTTAAGTTATTTAATGTGTATTTAGGCCTAGATGTTAATTTTGTTAACTCTTTTGATTGCTTGAAATAAATAAATAATAATTATTTTTATATTTCTTACTGCAAGTAGGGAGACAGTGTTGGAGTTCAAGAGATTTAAATTGACAATATTAGCACTGTAAATGTCTGAAACTATAGGAAATAAATTTAAAATGGATATCGTTAACTATCTGGGTATTTTCTCCACTTTATTACGGCTATCTTTCTTGTCACTTCATGGCGCTTTATAATAATAATTAAAACATTAAAATCTTTTTTCCTATTGTTTAAATAAAGTAGTACTCTAATTAATAAATGTGACTTAAATTATATGCAATAAATATTTTTAAAGCATATTCAACACTTCCTTTGTCACTTTTATTTTTAATTGACACGCGTATCATCCTTGGAGAAGATTAACTACCAACATTGCAGATTTTAGGCTTCAAAGCATCTTAGGATACAAATATGAAAAAAAAAAATAGATAAGTGTGAATGATACGAAAAAAAAAACATACGATGTAAAAATCTGAAAACAATACTCCAAGTTGCAAATTTATTGATATTAACAATTTGCAACAAGGCGAATATTTTCATCTTAACTTTGAAAGGAACCCTAGGAAAAGGTTCTTTGGTTACTAGAAAACTATTGAATAAAGAAACACTTGGAGCTTCAACTATTGTAAATACGAGTAACAACTTTTCAACTGCGCTAACTTCAAGATTTCATAGTTAGTTTATTTATTAAGTTTCTTGTTTCAATTTAAAAAAATTCATTTAGTATTATTTCCTAGTGTTGTTTCACATATATTTATGCCTTGTTGATTAGTTTTAAACCTAATTAATATTAACATGAGTATTTTTGAGTATCAATTAGAGCACAACTTGAGTATAAGTACTCGTACCTATAAAAGTTAAATCATCATCATCATCATCAGGTCTTTTTAGTCTCCACTGCAGGAGCACGACCCTCTCTGTACCATCAGAGCCAGTGTATACTTAATTACTTAGCCAGAGCAGCAAGTGGACTTGGCCTACACTCTCCTCGCTGGCTAGACGGGTTGGAGAGGTCTCATTGATGTGTATAAGCTTTGTTCAGCTTGTATTTCTTAAGTCGCCTTTTACGATATCCACGGGAAGACTTGGAGTGGTCCTATTCTACTCTGCCGGAAACCACACGGCTTAATTAAATATCATACTTAAATTAAACAACACTTACACTAGTGTTAAGATATTTGTAGATGCAAACATAGCGTATTAAATTGTAAAAATGGCCGAACTACCTCCATTACGCTACAAAAGCGTCGTTTCAAGAATGTACAAACTTCATTAGTGGTCTTTGTGCCATTGTAATTGCATTCTGCGCACAGAACAAGTGACCCCCAGGTGCAGGCTCATTCAGCTTTTTGTTTTTCTTTTTAATAGATTTCAGAGGACTCCTTATGCTGACATTGACTTTCGCATTAATGTTTGCAGTAAACAAGGGAGGTGATAGATTCAGTCTCAGTTTTTTTTATATTACAAATATATTTGTTCGAAACCTACACAGCTTTCTTTTTCGAATTAAATTTATGTTTCAACTTAATTTCAACAAATAGGTTTTTAGCTTAATTTTTATCGTTTCTTTTTCTATATTTTAAACGCAAAATGGTACGAGGATCAATTCTTTTTTTTTTAATATTAAACATTTTATTGGGAAATTATTAAAGTATAAATAAACGAAATTATGTTAAACTAAAAGCTATTCTATAAATTAAAAATTAAAAATATTACTAAAAATAAAAACATTAATTTATATAAAAAATCGTTCCCAGATCGCCACCGTCAACAGGCAGAGTCCCCAAGAGGCTGGCGGCATTTCCGCGTTGTATTGCAAGGCTAAGCCTTTGGCCGAAATGCGCACCAGCTCTTGGGTCCCCAGAGACGTCGATCAAACGTGTGGAGACCTCTCTAAATAGTTGACGGGCTTCTACACCCCAGGGCCCTAAGGTCTCCACGGCGAAGGGCACAAATATATAAGGCTCGCCTAGACCCGCGTATTTGCGCTTTTTATTCGCCTCTGCTCCCGCTGCGGCCGCGCCCGCTCTTCGGGCGGTCGCTTGGAGGTGGGATGGGGCCACAGTGTCTACACAGGTGGCATCCCAAACCAAAGACCGCCCGTTTTTCCACGGAATTAGCGTCATCCCGTCTGGCCTCTTGCCATCGTCTCGGGAAATATCAGCAGGCTCTAGAACCGCTGGTACACCGGCGCTAGCAAGAGCCCGACGGATGACATCATTCAAAGCAGCGCGGCGCGGGATGCGGCCAGCACTGCGGCGGCAAGCCAGGCCATGGTGTCCTAGGTGATCGACGTCTCCCCCGCAACGGCAGCGATGGGGCTCATTTGTCCTGGCCCCTAAACGGAGACTCACCGCTAAACTGAACGTGGTTCTTTCCAGAAGGGTACCTACCGCTGCTGATGGGTGGGCATTTACTTAGGCAGAATATATATCCAGATTCGCTTCCGTTTTACTTATCAGATATTTTTTTATTAAATGACATATTTCAGGCAGGTAATCCTATCCTATCCTACTAAATGCATAAAGTAATAAATATACGGACCAACCTCTTCAAGAAGGTGCCATTGACGCGTGCGCTTCACGACAACATGGCCAGTCTTAGAACCTATTCGATTGTTCTCTGAATGATTTCATAAGGATGGCTTATTTTGTTATATGTTATCAAAGCTAAGAAACAAATTTCCTGTAAAAATATAAGTTTGTGTAATGAATTGATGAATGATTCGGTAATGCATGTCTATACAAATATATGGTGCAGTGTCTTCCAACGGTTCTACCAAAGAGAAAAACTGGAATTATTATTTCCAGCCTTAAAATCTCTAGACATTTTCTTTAAAATAATCCCTGGAAACTTGTTGCTGGCCAATCAATCAATGGGAATCTTTACCTTGGCCCTCTTCGCTAATATTTGCATGGGTTGCTATCAATCACGGCAAAACTGACACATTAATTCGACAACCTTTGTTTATGCATTCAAAACAGGTATAAACATAGCAAAAATAAAACTATTTTTGTAGATATATTAACATTTATGTGGCAGCTTTACTGGCTTATTCATAGGTCCGTGTGTGCACTTTAAGTCTTAGTTTTACTTATGAAAAGAATAGATTCTTTAAAGAAAAATATTACTGGGTGTGTAAAAAGTACAATGATAAACAATATACGTGTGTAAGCAATCATGCAGCATGCAAGCAAGCATGCAGCATGCAAGCAATCATGCAGCATGCAGCATGCAAGCAATCATGCAGCATGCAGCATGCAAGCAAGCATGCAGCATGCAACAAGCATCCTTTCTGTCACGGCTACGGCGCTGCGGGGCTCCGGCGGTCCCAGGCGTGCTAATCGTCGCAGATGGCTTTCACTCGCCGCCGGAGCTGAGGCTGGCCGGCGAAGCCGGCCAGCAAGCTGAAGCTTTTGCTCGTTCCAAGCCACCTGCTCCTCAACCCGCTGGCCGCCTCGCCCCTCGGCGCCTACGCGGGTAGGAATTACACTTTAGGGGTAGGGCAGACAAGACTACGTGGAGTCGGTTTTACAGCAATTCCTTTCTGTGCCTAAAACCTAATTTTAACCTAGTGTTTTAAGCTAATAATCTTATTACAAATTAACATTCGGACTAACATATATTATAGAAACAACACTGAGGACATGTGACTTTATAGCATCCAAAATTAGAAAATTCAATAATTATAGCAATTCATATTATGGCAAAAAAGTGTTATGATTCAAGATAATTAAGTAAATCAAAATTACGGATATTTGAACATTATGGATTCTGAAGATTATAGCAAACTTGTTATGGATCTTGACATTCGGACATAAAATTTTAGGATAAGAAATGGAGTACCGTTTGAGATTGGTAAATATCCGTAACCAACCTTAAAGAAATCATATAAAAATCACCAAACTAGAAAATGAAAACCGCCCCAATATAAGAAGGCCCGATCACGCGGTAAAACTTATTTGAAGCGCATTGCTGGTAAATATTTATGGGTAAAGGTATTCGATTCACGCATATGCCTGATCCCAACCGGATCCATGGCTCCCGAAGGAGTTTCGGAATTTACTTGCGTATATGTAAATAGGTACCGCTGACCGCAAGGGTACTATCGACCACGATATTGGCAGGAGATTGAATTAATTGGGGAGAGAGAGCGCAATGTTAAGGGGTTAAGAATGATAGAGAATACCTATAATTTTAAATGTTTAATAGGCGTATAACTTTTTAGCCAGTATTTTGTATTATTTACGAATTTTTCGTGACTACTACTCATTGATAATAAGTTGTATGTACCTAATATTTTTCTATTACATTCAATATATTTACTGCCATTGTAGTTTTTGATTTTTCATTGTAGTTTTTGTTGAGGGATTTTAGAGGACGCCTAACTAAGATAAATAACTATTATTCGCAACTAAGAAATCCTTCCCGTAGTTGCGAATGCTGACTTTTGAGTTTACGTCACACGCTTTAACGACTAGAAACGCCATAAAAACGAGCTACCTTGAAGTTTTTATTTTACCACTTTTTTCCGAGGTTTTTGTAAAACCTAGAAGTATCTCTATGGATTGAACAAGAAAAGAATATCATCCCTACTTTAAGTAGGTGTAGGAGAGGTATTTAAATATATTTTCACACATCTCTACGCTAAGCCGAAGACGGAAAGACAGAAGGACACGGCATATAAAATGACATTCGAATTGAGAAGCTCCTTCCATATTTAAAATCAAAGTATTTAGAGCAAGAACCCAACTTATAACCAAAATGAATTATCGGAAAAACATGGATAGGCCAGGTCCTTTGGGATACAAAAACTTTTACGGACTTAACGGTGAGTAATCCTCATAAATTATAAATCTGTTTCCATCAAATGGTACTTTAGTTTCCGTAACAAAGCAAAAAGGTTTTCAGCACGACGTTATTCGTTAATTTTGCTTAAATTCACACAATCTGCCGAATGGTAGCAAGCGAAAATTTATATAATAAAAGACGAAAGCTCGCTTAAGTGTCTCTTGAGGATTTTTGTTCCATTTTCGATGATAAATGATTTATATCAGACGAAGCAAAACTCGAGTGACTTCGTTATTAGCTAATGAAGATTACACAAGTATTGTAATTATATAATGAAATTTGAAGTTTGTGACTCCGTAATTTGGAATTTATCACGATAAACGTCAAGGGAGATGGGAGAAAACAATTTCGCGCTCATTTTGGTTGAAGTGATTGCTAAAGTTTGTGTCGCAAGTGTGCCCGGTCTAAATTTATTCTTTACACGAAGATGATAACAAGTATTATTTTATTTAAGTGTAAAAAGAAATAACTTATCCTATTAGGTATTACATAAAGTATTTAAGGCCATACATGAATTTTCCGGGGTCCAGTGCTGCCCCCATGTTTAATGAACCGCTTAAAAGAAAACGGAGATATCATTTAAAATTTTGTCTTGACCAAGCCTTAGATAACCCTTCAAACTGTTCTACGAACTACTGCTTACAGTTTCAGGTGAGAACGAGAAGCTTTTCTATGCACATTTGCGAAACATCGGCTAATGTGCGAAGAAAAACTGCCAAGTGCACTAATTAAAACAACAAATAATTTACATACAAGTATCTTCTTTCATAAATAGGGATCTGTCTTGTATTCCTAGTAAGTAAAATTTTAACTTGCTATTATGGGATTCACCGTCGAAAGGAAGTTCAAGACGTACTTTCTAGAATTACAGCTCTTAAGTGGAACTGGGTGGGTGACCTGGCTTGAAGGAACGATAGTAGGTGGAGTAAGGCCGCCCCGAGTGATGGTATCCCAGAAATGGTAAGCGCAGTGTGGGACGTCCGGCGGCAACGATGGGACGATATCAAGTCGCTGGTAAGAACTGGATAGCAGCGGTCCCGGACAGAACGGGATGGCGCGGACAAAGGAAGGCTTATGCCCAGCAGTGGGTTTTTGAAAGCTGATAATGATGATTATTATAGTATACTATCTCAACCATATGCCTATATGTTGTTATTAATAAAGGTTTAAAAAATTGTAAAAATACATTAAGTATTTCGAGCGTACTCATGTCCAAACAAACATCCGGACATCTACAAACAATTTTATTTCATCATTTTTTTATATGTCATGTTTGACAAATATTTTCCACAAGTATTAATTGCGTTTATAAAAAGGTTTGTTCTTCATATCTCTGACATTAGTGCAATATAAATAAGTAAATAATAAAGTTTAAGTCCAAAAAAATGCTTGACCCTGACATGTTGAGAGAAGTCCACTATCAACGCTCTGCTTATGAGGCGTGCCAAAAATATTTTTAAATTAATTAAGGCTACTTTTTTCACCTGTTCTGACTGCCATCGCATCCATCTGGAGACATCTTTTATTACTTAACGCTATTAGCTATGCAAATCAAAAATAATTTCACATACACACCTACGCAAATCAAGGCACAGCCGTACCATATTGTTCTCAAAGCTGTTAGTACTTTTTATCACAGAAAAATATAACCCAAAATAAACTATTCATCCTTGCAGTTAGTGTGATTACGTGCAGCCTAGATTCCAGCGCATCTCGTATTCGCCAGTACTTCTGCAGCGACTGACTCAATTTGATCACTATAACTGCGTTCCGACTGTCGCCCAGACCGCGGGCCGTTCGCCATCCAAGTCACGGACAAGGGTTGACCGTCTTTGTCAGCGGATTAAAACTATTGAAAATATTTTCTACAGAATTTTGCCGATGTTAATATTTATTTTGATTAAAATTAACGTGAGCCTCAGACATTATTAAAAATCAACTGGTTACTCGCATATAGAGTTTTCTAACGGATCAAAACTATCCTATCCTACTAATATTACAATAGTAGTTTATTTGTTTGTTTGTTACCACTTGACGCTTCAACCACTGAACCCATGATATAAATGTAGTTTGATACCCAGGGCAGGACATACGATAGTTTTTATCCCGAAATTCTCACGGGGAGCGCAGCCCACGGGTACAGCTAGTTGAAAATATTTTCTACAGTATTTTGGCGATGTTACCTCTACTCACTAATAATATAAAAGCGAAAGTTTGTAAGTGTGTATGTTTGCTACTTCTTCACGCGCAAATGGCTGGACCAGTTTTAATAAAATTTGGTGCCTATGTAGGAAGCTGACATCCTCGATTAAAACATAGGCTACTTCAACCGCGGGTATCACCGTGGGGCGCAGCTAGAAGTACCTTTAACTACATTTTTTTTAACCTTTGGAACCTTTAACAACGAAAGGACCGACTCAAGGATGGCTTAATGAGTGGTCAGTCATGTCCTAATCCCTATCTAATCCCGCACCGTAAAACAAAAAGACCCCTAAGTCAAAATCCGAACTACAAATAATAAATATGAGCGAAATTTATATCAAAGCTATCAAACATACGTACATAATTGAACGCATGTGATAAATAACATGTGTTCGATTATGTAAGCTACTATAATCATCATTATCATCATCAGGTCTTTATGTCTCCACTGCAGGAATACGACCTTCTCTGTTCTACCAGAGCCAAACTTGACAACAAACAACAAATACAAGCTAAACAAAGCATATAAACATCAATGAAACCTCTCCAACCTGTCTGGCTAGCATGGAGAGTGTAGGTCAAAGCCTCTGGCTGCTTTGGCCAGGTATATCTATGGTAGTGCAGGGAGGATTGTGCTCCTGCAGTGAAGACTAAAAAGACCTGATGATGATGAATATAAAAATCAGGCAGCCACTGCACTATTCATAAAAAAATGAACAATTAAATAATTATGAAATGGCTATTATTACATACACGCTTACAGTTACACCACACACTTGTTAGACTGCGGACCGAGTTCACTAAGAGGTGTTTGTATTGAAATTGATTTATGGAAATTTTGCGGTGAAGACGCGTCGTCTACCGGGTCTGGCGTGGCGCTCGTTAAAATGGATATTTATGTGCAAAAAGGTTTAAATTTTATTTATTACTGACCGAAGCCTGCGACTTCGTTTGCGTGGACTTTATGACTCTGGAAAATGCTCATCAGGCTGAACAACATTTTCTGAGGCCTCATTTTTATATTTCTTATAATTTAGCTGGACTATTATGGTTTTGCATCAGGTGTTCCTTTTTCTAAAATCAATTATTCCATATTTTGCCCAGTATTAACAGCAAATAAAAAAGTTTCATTTGAATCCGTCCAGTATTTCCGGAGATTTGCGTATACAGACAGTAATTTTTGAATCTTACTCTATTACTAACGTTACTTATTTTAATTTAAAAAAATATTTATTATTTTTATATAAAAAAAATATTTAATGCACCGACTTTTTTTTACTGTTTTATTATATGTGTAGATTAATGTAAAAATAAACGGGTCTTAGCACGAACCCTTTTTGTTTCGTTACGTTTCGAATAGAAGTTACTTACATCCTTCGTGGCTAGAGTGCAGCGGTGTTTTCTTGTTGATAGGTGAGCGCAGATTCTTAGGCCCCTCGCCCACCGCGACTTTTTGTAGTGATGCAGTCGCGATACTGTCGCGTATTTGCATCGATACAGTCGCGATGCAGTCGCTAGCTGTGTGTCCTCGCCCACCTGAACACGATGCAGTCGCGATGCAAACGCGATACTGTCGCGCTTCTGTCGCGATGCAAACGCACTGTCGACCTGTCTGTGTTGCACTATGTTCGGTTCTCCACTCCCGCGCCACCCTCCCTCCACTCTCTCCCCGAAGTCGTCCGTCACGGTCGCGCGTTTGTATCGATACAGTCGCGATGCTGTAGCGCGTTAGCATTACTACTGTATCGCGTTGCAAATGCGACTATCGCGCGTTAGTAGTGATGCAGTCGCGCGTTTACGAAACGCGCGACTGCATCGCTACTAAAAGTCGCAGTGGGCGAGGGGCCTTATATTTTTGTTAATGACATTACCCGCATTTCATGATGTCACTTGGTACTGGTTGGTTGGTCTCACTTTACTAACTGTATCTGTTTTGTTCGACACAAGATTTTATTTACTTTAAATATCTACACTTGAGTGTGTAGAACGCTTTAAATTTTTCCTTTACCAAAATTTATATCCATGTCTAAAGTCATCCAAGGATGCCGAATATCGTGAAAAGTGGATAAGATCCAGGCATAATTATTTCAATGATTTGACTAAAGTTTTAAGACTTTCACATCGTTTTTTGTGTGGGGATGGAAAGAAGACACTTACTTATTCTTGCGGTTTTAAATGGCTATAAAACTAAATAGAATATATACCTTCACTTTTTATTTAAAAAGTGTCTCACACTTTAGTTTGTCTACAGCTTAAATACACTCCGTCTTATTATAAAACGCAGACTTACTTTGTTACTAGGTTTAAACCATTATCTGACCAAATTAATTTGACATCTAGTAATATGCCTTTGTCTCATCTAAAATGTCAATTTGATTTGGTCTGATAATGGTTTAAACCTAGTAACAATGTTAGTTCGCGTTTTATACAGACGGACTGTGTTCTTGCCGGTGGACTGTCTTTTTAGTCATAGAAAATGCATATATATCTAAGCTTGGATATTTAAATACAGACTACAACCTATAAAATCAAACGTGTATCATACTGAATTTGCTCTTTTTCAATCTATTCTGGAGCTGAAACTACTTTACGTGCGTAATTAAATTCACGTTCACCTTACATCAAATTTTTTTATACCGTATTCGAGATGCGCAGGTAATTTTGCTAGGTATAATGTACGTGTAGGTACATTTAAAAACGAATTTCTCAAGGAAAATTGTATTACACGCCGGGCGGCTAGAATATTGATGTTGTCTTTTAACATTTTTATAAGGGGTAACTTACTCTTTGATTTGGTAATTTTATATTCTGATCACGCTTCGGGTTTCCAATCAAAATTTGAGTGGATATTAGATTAGTTTGTTTTTACTGCATAAATCGATAATGGATTTCGTAATAAACAGTAAGGAAAATAAATTGTGAAGACAAAGTAATTTCAATTTTCATATTTAGGTTAGGGTTAAAATAATTCATATGAATGGTGCAAGACATATTTTTCTTGGCAAAGTCAGCGCATACATTTTGCATAGATGCATAAATTTATGTCTTTCGGTTTGACACATAGCGTTCAGAAACTATAACTTTGGCACACTTTTAAAGAGGAAAGATAAAACTTTGAATCTTTTGTCACATGAATATAGTAAGCAAATATTTTTTGTTAAAGAGATGCATATATATAAACGAATTAAAAAAGAAAATAATCGAATTTAATAGATTCCTCAAACTATGCGCCTGTATTTTGTGTGAAGATAAAAAGCATCATAAGTAAAATATCAATCACAATGTATTTAAAAAACTAATATCTTCTGAAGTCAAAATAAATAATAATAGTAACTTATCTAATACGAATTTTATAACTATCGCACTTCGCACCCTATCGGTGGAGGCATCAAAATCACAATAATGACAGTAACACAATAGTCAACCCTGCGGAACACAGAACCCAAGGGATGGTGGTCAATTAAATAATTGAATGGTGTAAGGTACAGATGGGATTGTCACCATATAATATTTCAATAAGGGTATGAACGTGGGATATTTTTACTGGAATATTAGGTACTAGCTATAGCCCGCGACTTCGTCTGCGCAGGATTTTAATTCTCACAATATCTTTCTAAATAGTAGCCTATGTGTTATGCTGATGTATACGCTATATTATTGTAAAGTTTCCTTAAATTCCATTTGGTAGTTTTAACGTGAAAGAGTAACAAACATCTATCCATACTTAGAAACTTTCTCGTTTATAATATTAGTAGGATTTAATTCGATTTATAGACAGAGCGGGCTTTCTGCGAGTGCGACAAATTTTTAATCAGTTTTGGATGGCAATCACAACACAGTCTAAAGACGTTTGAGGTCAATTTTAAATTTTAGTTGTGATTGGGCCTCAAGGGATCTCGATCGCGAGAGTTGGAAGGTTAATGGGAGGCGTTTGCCCTCCAGTGGGACAGCAAAGACTGAAAATAGAAATAGAATAATAGTTCAGAATTCGCTATAAACATTTTTCAATTGAGTTTTATATAAAAAATAATAATTTTCAAAACTATAAACCGATTTCCCGCCCAAACTAACCAACCGATTGTGATAAAATTTCTATGGGACCACATGGGAGGTATACCCTTTCAAACAGAAATAGATTTTTCTAAACCGACCCAGGCGTCTTTGAATAGACACACAAAAAAGATCACGACGAATTGATAACCTTTTCCTTTTTTGAAAGTCTTTTAAACTCAAATAAAAGGTAAAGATCGCCCGAGGACTGATCATCATTACCTAGCAGCAAAATTGTATCTAATGCTCCGCTATAAAAGGTAATAACAGATACATACAGATACATTTTCACGTCTATATCCCTGATAGGGTAGACAGAGTCCAGGACCGTTAGGCCTAAATGCCACGCTTAGCGTGGTGGTGGGCGTTAAGATCTAAAAAGGAATCAAAATAGTGATGGGTTGCTAGCCGCATCATCTATTACCATGATTCAAACCTCGCCCATTCCCTCGATTGACTCTTACGATCTGCGCGGGAAGAAAAGCAGCTGGTACATTCTACGTTTTTTTCTCTCCCAGACCAGCATGGAAGGTAATAAAATGCTTGTTTGTGACCCTAGGGAACGACGAATCGACTAGATGCAAAAAGGCCTGCACTATCTTTTCTGAGTTGGCGACTGGCAACGGCTTACAAAAACTAGACAAGAACGTAAGAATGGTGTCATCTGCGTGACTTATAAAAATCCACTTTTAATTACTGTGCTACTATGACAAGTAGTATCAAGTGCCCTATATATTAACTCAAAAATCCTTACTCAAACTCAGACTCAAACATACTTACATATTTTCACGCTTCTTTCCAGTACTATGGGGGTAGGCTATGGATATGGATCCACTTACTACGACTCAAACTCAAATGACTATTCGATTATTAGACCTTTACAGGCTGTTTTAAATATACACGTCAATAAGTTTAATTTACATAACGTGTAGTGTATAGGTATTAAAATTTAATTTATTTCTTTAAGAAAACTGTACCAAAAGAAAAAATGCTTAGCAGTGGGATTATTTCATAAAGAGTAGATTTTTTTATGTAACACGATAAACTACGCGGATGAGCACCAAATTTCAATATCTGATAAAAATTCAGTATAACCTTAGAAAGGGTCGATGTATGTTGGTTATTAAAAGATACTTTGAGATGGTATATACTATACCTAGTTTGATTTAGTTTGGTCTGCTATAGATTGTTTTTCAATCAACTAGATATGCTGTATACTTGTAGATCAATATGCTCGGTAATATACCTATTATTTATAAAACACATTGATCGGTAACTGATGAGGATTGTTTTGTACTAGTTACCCGACTGCATCAGAACGAAGTTTATGTTTTTTGAGAGTATTTATGTATGTATGTATAATTATATGGCACGCTCTGCAGTCTTAACAGCTTGATGGATTTAAGCTTGAGAGGTATCGTTATATTCGTCTTAATTCTGAGAAAGAGACTGGGTAATTGGGTATATGAAAAGAGAGTCGGGTTTTTTTTTTAAGACCTAATGTTAAATTGTTAATAAAAAAATTGTAGGTTACTTTCTAGCGCTCTTATGTTGTCTGATTCTAGACATAGGTTTATTAAAGTGAATAGTTTATAATTATAGTACATTTTGATATAATTTATTTATATTGTTAGTAATAGTAGTAATATTGTTGAGTGTAGGTATTACTTAAGTTTTTGTATAAGCATGATGTGTTCACATCGATAAGACTGCACTTTCACATGTGTCTGAATATTTTAAAAGTAGTAAGTAAAGTGTTCCTGTAAAAAAACTTTTTTATATTGGATACTTAAAAATTTAAAGTGTCCATTCGTAGTTAGGTACTTAAAATATAACAGTTGACAATTTCTGTCCATCATAAATTAAAAAAAAAAGCAATAATCATCCTTATGACATGTGAGGTGGTACAAAGTAAGTTTAGCATTAAAAAATAGTTTTAGCGAGATTGCTTTTGGCATTGCTACCATAGGAAAAGTTTTTAATATTGACGCGCTGAGTATGGTAAACGCATGTATTCACTTTCTTTATGGCGAAGTGGTCTCCATGCTAGTCTGCTACTTAGAGGTCCCGGATTCGATCCACGGTCAGGGCAAGTTGGAAAATGGCCTTTTTCAAATTATCCTGGGTCTTGGATGTTTATCTATATCTGTATTTGTTATAAAAAATAGTATCGTTGAATTAGTATCCCATAACACAACTCCCGAACTTATTTTGGGGCTAGCTCAATCGGTGTAAATCGTCCCTATTTATTTATTTATCTAGTATTACATTTTTGAAATAAACAGTAATGTAGCAAACACGTTTCCACCTCGAGCAAGCTGCATTTGTTACAGTTTTCAATGATTAACATTTCCGTTGTTTCTTTCCTAGACGCGAGTTAGATTTCCCCTGGCGCTATCTAAGTTTCATTACTCAACTGTGTGCGGTATTTACACGTATTGGCTAGATGTGTTTTTAAATTGCACTACTACACCTGTCTACATTGAATTATACTACACAAGAGAAAAAATACATTATTGTGTACACTACTGTTGAAAAGATATAAAAAATTTAAAAAAAAAAATCTTTTCCGAGTACATGTTATAAGTTGATCGCCTATAATTGTTTAATTTGTAAACTGTACTGAGCTTTGATTGTTTCCTAAAAGATTTTATTTTACTATTTTTTCGGCGTGATTCATATACATATGTACGTACATATACATGCGAAATTACAGCTTTCTAGTACTAAAAGTCTCTGAGTAAAACCGTATGCGAATACAAAGACCAGTCATTGGGGAAATTAAAGAGCCTTTGACTTGCAAAAGAATAAGCAAAAGTGATTTTGAAGTAATTTTGCTTATGTATGAAGACATAAACAACTATACTTTCACTCCATCTTTGCAAGGCAACTGGACTAATAATTTTATTATATTCAAAAATTATTCCGCCAGGCCATGGGGCTCTTCAAAGAGCAAGAAGTATTTTCAGTAAAAATCCTTTTTGTTTCAAAGACCCAATTTTTCTTTACTTTTTACCCTAAAAATAAGTCACTCGTTAAACTCACTCTCGCCTCACTCACGGTTATCGGCCTACGTGCGGCTCGCACTCTTTATGTTTTTATTCCATTACCCGCCACTCGTGACTCCATTGAGCTATACCCACGTGGTGCCATTATATCTGCTTATAGTGCTTCCCATACTAAAGCTTTCCTAAATATTTGCCAACGCATCTTTATGCGACGACAGGGCGTGCCTCTTTTTGTCATACATTATACCTGTACATGCTGACTTTTTATTGGTTTTGGGAAAAAAATGTCGTATAGTAAATAAATTCTTCTTTCCATTTATGTAATCAAAATTTCTGTATGACATAATATAAAAAAATTGCGAAAATGAATTTCGATCGAGACCACGTAGTTACGCCCGTCCAAAAATGCCGTGTGATCTCGATGAACTCCGGTCGGTCAGCCGGTGGCACTTAGCGGTGGTGCTACTAATTGATCTCATGATTTTACTTTAGAGTTTTAGTCAACATTTTTTGTTTCAGAATTTTTATTTTGACTAGCTTACTTTGGTCTTATTAACGATCCCTACAAAGTGGCCTTTGGTTTCAAAACCTATGAAAAATCACCGTTTATAAATAGTAATAGGGTTGAGGTTCGTCTATGTTAAAGCGGCCTTTTGAGGCTTAGAACTTAGAGGGTAAAGAAGTTTTTAAATTATTCAATAAATTTTATACTTAAATATACTTACATTTATTTACTCGAAAGTTTATTGTAACATCTTAGCGAAAAATTAAAGATAGAAAAGTATATTTTTTGCATATTTTTAAAAATATATTTAACTTTGCGACATTACAAGCGGGTAGCAAATTTTACAAGAATGATAGAAATATAATGGATATTTAACTCATATTTCATAGGCTTATATATAGCTATAATATAAACATATAGACTTGCTAACAGACACGAGGGTATAAAAGTTGGACCATTGAGTTCAGTTTTTAATCATCTATTGGAAAATGTCCAGTTGCATTGGCATGAGCAAGTATTTTTAATCGGGAGTCTGCATGTTCGGTTCTAAAGATCTTATTTTAGCAACTTTCCTGCATTTTTGTCTTTAAACCCTTATTTATAATGTAACGGTAAATTAAAAACCGTTTAAGTTTTTAAAAACACTTGTAGGTTTTAAAGGTTTCTGTCAATCGTACCGGCATTGATGAAACCTTCTGTTAAATAAATTAGCTTTTAAAATTGCAATTATTAATTAATTATTTCAAAATGCTTTAATATTCAAAAAAATAATTTATCATATTGTCACGAGAGTGGGTTGGGGATAGGAAAGGAAACACCAATCCTATGGAATAGTGCCTTTATTTACAACTCTAGGGTACTCACAGTTGTCACAGGTACGTACGCGGGAATGTCACTGTACTGGCACACACACAGAAACGTCACTGCACTGTCTCGCGCGTGGAAACGTCACTGCACTGTCACGCGCGGTAATGTCACTGCACTGTCACACGCGTAAACGTCACTGCACTGTCACGCGCGGAAACGTCTCTCGCGCGTATTTACTGCACTGAACACTTCACTTCACTCACTATTTCACTTTACTTTTTACTCACTACTACCACTTTTACTTTTCTTCCTTTTTCTTCTTCCTTCTTCCTTCTTCGGATTTTACTTTCAAACTAAAACTGGCGTAGGCCGCGCCTTGTTCTGCTTATATACCCCCCGGATGCGAACAATATCACATCAAAGTTCTAAACTTAAGTCATAAATTTTCTTTTGTCTTCTTTTATTTCTGGCCTGTATTTTCATTCCAATTTAATCCAGAGTTATCTAGAAACTTCTTACAAAACTTCAAAAACACTATACGTGACTGTGATTTGAACCTGGGGTCTATGGATTCACAGTCCAACACCAAGACCGCTAGGCCAATCGTGTGCTGACGTGAGTGACGAAATTTCCCTTTAGATGAATTCTCCTAGTTTGAATTTGTGACGTTGACATTGTCATTATCACTTATCGTCCTACGCGACACTGCCCCCTCTCAAGACATGATCGTCCCGATCATTATTGCTTCCATGATAACGTGCCAATCGATCCACATGAACTATTTTGAGAGGACTGCGAGGATTACGCTGAATCCGGTAGGTCACGTCGTTAATTCTGGTGACAATTTTGTAAGGTCCTTCCCAACTTGGTTGTAGCTTCGGAGATTTCCCTTTTCTCCTCACCGGATTATGAAGCCAAACCAGTGTTCCTTCCTCGAAGCTGAGGCCATTAGCTCTTCGATCGTAACGAGTCTTCATCCGTTCACTAGCTTTAAGCCCAGCCTCTCTAATCTGCTCATAGACGTCAACCATCTTAATCCGAAGGTCATTAGCGTAGTCGGTTATTCCTTTTGGGGTATCTGGTGGACAACTTGATAACAAATCAGCTGGCAATTTCAATTCTCTTCCAAAATTGGCATATGCTGGAGTAACTGTAGTGGTCTCATGCACCGCAGTCCTATAAGATAAGAGGAATAGCGCAATATACTCGTCCCAGTTTTTCTGATGGCTTTCTACTACTTTTGCCAGATGCCGTTCCAATGTTTGGTTAAACCTCTCAACCATTCCATCTGACTGCGGGTGATACGGCGTCGTCAGAGTCTTATGGATTCCCATGATTTCACAGACTTCTCGGAATACTTGTGATTCAAAGTTTCGACCCTGATCACTGTGCATCTCCAATGGCACACCAAATCTACAGAATACTTCGTTCACAAGCTTTGTCGCTATGGTGGTAGCCTCCTGATTAGGTAGTGCAAATGCTTCAGGCCATTTCGTAAAGTAGTCCATAACTACCAAAATGTACCGGTTGCCAGCATTCGTAATCGGAAACGGTCCGGCTATGTCAAGAGCTACTCGTTCCCAAGGAGCTCCGACATTATACAACCTCATAGCTCCTCTGCTTCTAGTCTGTGGCCCCTAACTGCCGCACAACTCTGACATTTACGGCACCAGTCTTCTACATCATCTCGGCAGTGTAACCAGTAGAAACGTTCTTTAATTTTTGTGAGGGTTCTTCTTATCCCCAGGTGTCCGCCGGAAGTACCATCATGAAAAGTTTTTAAAATCTCCCTTATCTTCTCTCTGGGGACGACCAATTGTAGATGGCAATCTTTACCTTGAGTACTTTCCCATTTTCGGTAGAGTAATCCATCATGTAACACCAGGCTGTCCCATTGCGCCCAAAGACTCTTTGTAGCCGTACTGTATTTGGCCACTTCTGACCATTTTGGTTTAGTTCCACTTCTTAGCCAGTTCAATAGTGGTTGAAAATCTTTGTCATCTTCCTGAGCCTTTTTCATGGCGTCGTCAGTCCAATTTTCATCTATGGAATCAGTACGGATTAGCCGGATGTTTACTTTTTCCTTCTCTTCCTGCCGATTGCAATGTTTGCAGTCCTCCAGGCAAGGTCTTCGAGACAGAGCATCCGCATTGCCATGACTCTTCCCTCCTCGATGTTCAATTTCAAACTCATACTCTTGGAGTAGCTCAATCCACCTGGCTACCTGCCCTTCAGGATTTCTGAATTCCAATAACCATTTCAATGCAGCGTGATCAGTCCTTACCAGAAATTTGCGGCCTAGCAAATATTTCTTAAAATGTTGCAATGTCTTTACCACAGCCAACAATTCTCTGCGAGTTACGCAGTAATTTCTCTCTGGCCTTGAAAGAGATTTGCTGAAGTAGGCGATTACTACTTCCTGATCTCCTCTTTGCTGAGATAGAACACCTCCAATACCGGTGTTACTTGCATCAGCGTCCACAATAAACTTGCCTTCTATATCAGGATATCCAAGGATAGGGGTTTCACATAGACGCATTTTAAGGTCTTGAAAAGCTTGCTCACAATCTTCATCTCAAGAAAATGCTCGTTTCTCTTCTGTCAACCGATGTAATGGCTTCGCGATGTCGGAAAATCCTGTTACGAATCTTCGATAGTAAGAGCATAGACCCAAAAATGCTCGCACCTGTGTCTTATCTGTTGGTGTTGGCCAATCTTTTACTGCATTTATTTTAGTCGGGTCAGTGGCAATACCTTGTTCCGAAATAACGTGACCCAAGTAGTTGACTTGACGTTGAAAAAATGAACATTTCTTTGGACTTAGCTTCAAATTTGCACTCTGTAGTTTTGAAAACACGCTTTCAAGCTTCTTGAGATGATCATCAAAATCTCTTCCCATTATAATGATGTCATCTAAATAGACCAAACAGGTTTCTCCTAGTATACCTGCCAGCACATGTTCCATCAACCTTTCAAATGTTGCTGGCGCGTTACATAGTCCAAATGGCATAGTTTTGAACTGCCATAAACCCTTGCCGGTTGAAAACGCAGTCTTCTCTTTATCCTTTGGATCCAAATCTACTTGCCAATACCCACTTTTTAAATCAAGAGTAGAGAACCAAGTCATGCCACAAAGTGAATCCAAAGTGTCATTAATTCTAGGAAGTGGGTAACTGTCCTTTTTAGTTACATCATTCAATCGCCGATAGTCTACACAGAACCTAGTTGATCCATCCTTTTTTTTAACTAATACAATCGGAGAGCACCATGGGCTTGATGAAGGTTCAATCACGCCGTTCTTCTCCATCTCTTGGATCATGTCCTCAACTTCCTGCTCACGGGCAAAAGGAACAGGTCTTGGTCTCTGCCGAATGGGTGCTGTATCTCCGGTATCAATTTTATGTCTTACCAAATCGGTTCTGCCAATATCTCCATCATTTTTAGAGAATAAATTGCTATATTTCAACAAGTAATTTCTTGCTTTTATTAGTTGCAATTTAGTAAGATTGCCCTTACAACCCTCCAGCAGCTTTGCTACACTTTCTTCCTGATTCGTTATTTTTTGCTGTTGTCCCTCTTCACACTTCCTCAACCAGACTACTTCATCACAGTTTCCAATAACTGTTCCCTTTCGCAGTGTTTGCACTACATCATGAGGATTGAGAACAGGTACCAACGCAACTTGGCCACTTCCCACTAAGGTTCTAGCCGGAATCCATGATACGTCTGAGATTCCTCCCTCTATAATGGCACATCTCCGCGGTCCGCTTGCATTATTAGGCGGTAGCATAACAGGGACCGTCGTTTGGGATCTAGGACTAAGGACAGTGTCTCTCAAACATAACACCTTACCAAAATTTCCTCCTTTCATCGGAATTTCATCATTGCCATGTTTTAGAACACCATTTTTCAAGTCAATATTGCACTGATGATTTTGTAGAAAGTCCAAACCAATAATGCAATCGTCGGAGATGCCTGCGACAATCACTCTTTGCCAATAAAGTGTTGCCCCGATCTTAATGGCTACAATTTTTTCTCCTTCAGATGGGATTCGTTGGCCGGTAGCAGTAGTTAACGTGATATTTTTATTCGCTTGAATATACCGACCTCCAATGTCCTTAAGTCTGTGGTTGCTAATAACTGTCCGTGAAGCTCCAGTGTCTAATGTCAACTGGCAAGGTTTCCCATTGACTAAACCGTCTATCACTAGCGTATTTCCGTCGTTAGTCTGCTTCACAAGAATTTCTGGGGCTTTACTACTACCGGCCAGCGCCCACCCCACAGCCCTGGCCTTCTTTAGTTTTCCTGTGACTGCTCCGACGTCGAAACCGCTGCATCCACTTGACGTCGGAAAGTTGTACGTTCACGCTTCGGGCAAGTGCTTCGAATATGACCCCGCTCTCCACACTCATAGCACATCGGGTTGTAGGGTCGTCGTCTACTGTTTTCTGTGACTACAACCTCTCGAAGCCTTAGAGCTCGTGAGTCATGACGAACCGCTTCTACTTCCAAAGCGTGAGCCACTGCTTCTTTCAAGGTGGTGTGGTGATCCAGTCGTACAGCCGCCCTGACTTCGGGATCCCGTATCCCATCAATAAAAACCTGCAAGAGCATCTCCTCCACGACAGATGGTGATGAATGATATGCCTTGCGGACTAGTCTTTCTACTTCCACGGACCACTGTTGTAAGGTCTCGCTAGCCCGCTGACAACGATCTTTGAGTTGGGCCCTGTATACATGCTCCAGGTGGCTGTCACCGTATCTGGCTTCCAGAGCGCCTATGAGTTCGTCGTAGGTGACCTCTTTCTTCCCAACGCCGAGTGCTTCCAATACGGACAGAGCGTCATCTCGAAGTGCCAGGGTCAATGCAGACTGCGCCTCCTGCTTATCCCAATGGCTGGCTTTTTTAACTGTCTCCAACTGCAATTTAAAAGCAGCCCAAGAGGATTTGCCGTCGTAGGGTGGCACCTTTAAATTTTTGGTAAAAGGAGCGACCACAGAGCTAGTGACAGGGCCAGACTCTTTGAGAAGTTTAACTTCCTTACCAAGCTGTTGAAGCGTCCCTTTTACTTCAGCAACTTCCTCTTTTACTTCTGTAACTTCCTCCTTTACTTCTGCAACTTCCTTCTCGAAGTCATCCATCCGGGCTGTGTTGGCCCGAACCGCGGCCAAAACATCTTTGGAAAAGGACTGAAGTTGCTCCTCCTGACGGCGTGCTTGCTCTTCCTGCAGCGCCCGTATTTGCTCCTCCTGGCGGCGTGCTTGCTCCTCCTGACGGCGTGCTTGCTCCTCCTGCAGCGCCCGTATTTGCTCCTCCTGGCGGCGTGCTTGCTCCTCCTGGCGGCGTGCTTGCTCCTCCTGCAGCGCCCGTGCTTGCTCCTCCTGGCGGCGTGCTTGCTCCTCCTGGCGGCGTGCTTGCTCCTCCTGCAGCGCCCGTATTTGCTCCTCCTGGCGGCGTGCTTGCTCCTCCTGGCGGCGTGCTTGCTCCTCCTGGCGGTGTGCTTGCTCCTCCTGGCGGCGTGCTTGCTCCTCCTGCAGCGCCCGTATTTGCTCCTCCTGGCGGCGTGCTTGTTCTTGCATCATGACAGTAATCTGCTGCAGGAACGCGTTCATTTCCAATGGAGCGGCTGGTGGAACGGCCGCTGATGTTGTCGCGGCTCCGCCAGAGTTGGACTCCTCGAGCGATTGTTCCTCTGCCGCTGCAGCTCCCGCTCGCGTGGTTACCCCTCTCTCATTTCTAGGCACAATCGGCATCTTTCCTATCCCACTTCTGACACCAATTGTCACGAGAGTGGGTTGGGGATAGGAAAGGAAACACCAATCCTATGGAATAGTGCCTTTATTTACAACTCTAGGGTACTCACAGTTGTCACAGGTACGTACGCGGGAATGTCACTGTACTGGCACACACACAGAAACGTCACTGCACTGTCTCGCGCGTGGAAACGTCACTGCACTGTCACGCGCGGTAATGTCACTGCACTGTCACACGCGTAAACGTCACTGCACTGTCACGCGCGGAAACGTCTCTCGCGCGTATTTACTGCACTGAACACTTCACTTCACTCACTATTTCACTTTACTTTTTACTCACTACTACCACTTTTACTTTTCTTCCTTTTTCTTCTTCCTTCTTCCTTCTTCGGATTTTACTTTCAAACTAAAACTGGCGTAGGCCGCGCCTTGTTCTGCTTATATACCCCCCGGATGCGAACAATATCGCATCAAAGTTCTAAACTTAAGTCATAAATTTTCTTTTGTCTTCTTTTATTTCTGGCCTGTATTTTCATTCCAATTTAATCTAGAGTTATCTAGAAACTTCTTACAAAACTTCAAAAACACTATACGTGACTGTGATTTGAACCTGGGGTCTATGGATTCACAGTCCAACACCAAGACCGCTAGGCCAATCGTGTGCAATTTTCAATTTGAATATTGTTGTGATCAATCAAATTAAATATTTTCAACATAAACATCTTTTTGTAGCTTTATTAAAATTGATGAATTATTGAAAACAGATTTTTAGGGTCAGCTTCGTGCTTTTGGCACTAATGCACTGGTCCACGTACATACGTTTTATCACTTAGTAACGTTTTGTATTTAAACGTACGTCTGTTGGGTTCCCTACACCATGCAGAAACACTATTTATAATATTACTAGCTGACCCGGCGAACTTCGTACCGCCTAACAGTTTGACAGGATTGGACAACAAATGTTTGACATGTAATAAACAAATCAGCATCTATTGAAATGATTAAGTATTCATTACACATATCGAGTTTTCATTGTTTTTAAGATGTATTCTGCTATTCGGGATGGAAACAAATCCAACAAATCAAAAACCATGGCAATCGGTCCAGCCGTTCTCGAGTTATAAGTGTTGTAACAAACACGACTTTCTTTTATATATATAGATGTTTCCCAGATGACGTTCAATCGATATTAAATTTAAAGAATATTTGATTTTTTGATTTTGATTGTTCGTTTTACCGAATTATTTTTTTCTCAAAGATAAATTTTCAGCTTTTTCTTGAAGATTTATTTACTTTATATATTTTCCTGTAATGATCCAAGCTTTAGTTGCTTTAGCCCAAATGATGGCTGTGTTTTTCTAGTGTATGTGGGCAGAGTGTATATTAGCCATATGGTTTCCAGCCTAGAATAGAGATTCCTGTGGATGCCGTAAAAGGCGACTAAAGGACTAGAAGCACAAACATCTCGTGCACTTCCATGGTGGTCTAGAAGAAAAAACTTAAAATGTATATATCGGCTGCTTTTTTGTTACTTAGTTAGGTATAAAAAACGATTATCATCAAGGCTGGTATTCTCATTTATATCCCTACTTTAGCGAAATAAGGGTTAATCCAAAGGCAATGTGTAAACCTTTCTGGCTTTTCCATGAAGCTTACGCGTACCCTTTGCATTTCATACAGGGTCCTAGTGAGGCCAACGTGGCTATTTGCGGCTCAAAATTAAAGTCGTAAAATTGATAATTGTAGAGTGTAAGTGGCCAACACTGGTGTAAGGTTTTTCAAGGCATCTGACCTATCTTAACGACGAAAGCCGGGACCAGTGGATTACGTGCCTTCCGTGCCTTCCAAAGCACGGAGGAGGTCAAGAAATTTGTGTGCCACTTGTGGTCACCCATTCAAACGTGGACTGCGCCCGCTGCCGCTTTACTTGTGAAAGCACTAGTAACGCTCTTCCGCCGCCAGGCCACTGAGCTCCTCAAATAAAATTGATAATAAAAATAAAATATTTATTACGTGTTAGCTCTTATGGTACTTACGTACTAACGCTTTATTTACGCCCGTTGGATTTATTTCATTTATAAAAATATTTTGTTGCACAGACATAATCGATTACATTCTGCGAGAAACATATTATGTTTCTCGAAGAATGTAATCAGAATCGCGGACCGAAGTCCAAGTAAAATTTTACACACTGGAAAGTAATAACCACACTGGGGCATTATGCGACTCAAATTTCACCCAAAATTTAGTATTCACATAAAAAAAATTTGGCCAGTGAATATTTTATTTTTACAATGTATTTAAACACACGAGATAGTGTTTTAACTCCGTCAGGTACGAGTACGTATTTTTTCAAAACTAAAAAGTGGATTTTTCCTCACACAACCTGGGATTTTGATAAAATTGGTTTAGGGACTATTGGACCACCTGAGAAATATGCCCTTTCAATCAAAAAACTAATTTTTCGAATTGGTCCAGGCGTTTTCGAACAATCGGTGAACTAACATAAAAAAGTTCCGACGAATTGATAAAATATAAAATAGTTTTGATATTATCGGAATGAAAAAAGTAAACAAAAATCCCAATCTATTAGTTATACAAATAAGAGTGTGTATCGAATTCGAAACGCGAAGTTGTATCTCAATGCACTTTCTTTTTAATTTACGAAGTTTTTTTTTTAATATCACTAATGAAAGCTGCGAATATGACGCAAGGGTGCATTGCATACAGTGAATGCACGGCGCTAAAAGGGTGAGGACACGTTGTCAAGCAAGTTACAGTTGCCACGTTGAAGAGCTCAAATTGTCTTCCGAGTTCTGTTCTGTTCTGAGTCCGCCCAGCGAGCAGTTACACTGCAAGAGCTGAATGAGGTCTTTCTTAGAAAGTGCATCATCACGCTTACAGACCAAAGCCGGTATGATACCGTCTTCAGTTACTCGAGCTTGGCGATTCCAAACCTCGTTATACCACTCTTATAGCTCGAGAAACCAGTTGGACTCGTAGATAGGGATAGAGAAGTGTAAGAGATATTCGCAGTCAGGAAGTAGGAGAAAGATGGAGTTATAAGAACCGACCGCAAACTTGCATCAAATCAGTAAGAGCTTAAATTGTCTTCGTGTAAAACCAAAATCCATCTAAAAGAAAAAGGCATTTCTCAAATATATGTCCGCGTTGTTGATCATCTGAATCAGAATAGTGATGAATTGCTAGCCGCATCGCCTATTGGCATTATTCAAATTTCGCCCATTCTCTCTATCGTCTTTTACAACATGTGCAGAGAAGCAGTTGGTACATTCTTAGTTTTATCTTTTCTCCCGGACCATTTTCTTTTGATTTTATAATTTCCGCTACTAGCTCGTTGAAGTAGCAGTGAACGGGACACATAGCGCGACTAACCAATTGCCGATGGGACAAAAAGTTTCTCGAATGGCGACCGCGAAGGCATCCACCTACAAGGTGGTCAGATGACCTGACCAGGGTCGCCGGAAAGCGCTGGATGCAAGCCACTATTGATTAGTAATTTTGGATCTTTGTGTCAGGCCTATGTCCAGCAGTGGACGGCTAAAAAAATGATGATGAAAAATTTCCGCTACCCGCTCACCTCCCCTATGTGGTATACACCCCAGTTTCATTTCACGACGCCACTCGAACGCTGCATTAGTAAATTACACACGTACCGGCCCTCCTCAGTCCTCAGGCCTCACTCTGTCATGAGATTTTACAACTCTCGAACAAATTTGTTTAATTAACAACCCACTGTCCGGATTAGTTTGTTATTTGTGCTCTTTCATAATTTAATTACATTCCACAACTCGACTTGTTGTTACGGCGCAATGAGTATATATTGGTTATTTCGTTGTACAAATGTTTCGAAATGTTGATTATTGAAATTGTTTTGTTAATTTATTAGGTGGTCTTGAAAGCTTGAAATTATAATTTATTTTGTATCTAATTTGATTTGTTGTGCAATAAATGTAAAATGATAGCAACGAATCACAATAATATTATAAAGGACAAAGTGTGTGAGTGTGTGTATTTGTTACTTCTTTACGCACAAAAGCCTAGACCAATTTTGATAATATTTGGTATGCAGAAAGATGACAACCTGGATTAACACATAGGCATAACCGCGAAAAACACTGCGGGGTGCAGTTCGTTTGCAAATAAATATCTAAAATGATTGCTACGGTTACTGAAAGGTTTTATGACTACTAAACGGGGACGTGCGATTTTTTTGCGTATGCTGGGTAAGGTATCTATCAACAGGCAGTATCTCATGATCTGTGATGGCTAGACGGTTGAAATTTTCACAGATGATGTCTTTCTGCTGTCGCTATAACAAGAAACCAGAATATAATAAATATTTAAGTGGGACTTTCATACAACAAACGTAATTTTTATAGATAATGGTACGGAAGCCTTCATGCGCGAGTTCCAATCGAATGGTTGGTTTTCATTATAAAGGGCTTGAGAACTGTGTACGGTAAAAAGACTGAGTATAGAGTTGTGACGACCAAAACCGCCTGCGTGGAACAATCTTAGTATATTTTTAAATGTAGGAGGTTCTGTTACTGAATAAAATACGAAACTCTAAAAAGGCATATTTTGTGAGCCTATACATACTTAGATAGGTACTTCAATTCTTTAGTGTGTATCCAATCCAATGTGATGAAGTATGAAATTTCTTATTTTAATTTTGTCCCATCCATTATTTTAGTAACCGGTTTTCCATTAAACTGTGAAAGCGCTCTATCGAAATGGGACAAATAATGAATGATGGATGCCATACTGTTTTCAAAATGTAATTGATGACATCGGCGTTTCAATGAATTTTTTAATGATAGTCGTTATATTTGACATATTAATTAATTATAAAAACCTATCATCGTGTAAATTATGTTAATTTCAAACAATCAAAAAGAACAACGATATTTTACATGATTAATAATCTTCTTCTTATCGTGTGTGTTAGTGACTAACACTAGTGTCAGAGTTTTTAAACCGCCTTAAAGGCGTCTGACATGGTTTTAGGTAACGACCAATGTCAAAGACATTGACCGGGACTGACGGCTTAACGTGCCCTCCGAAGCACGGATCATCTTACTTATCAGACAATCAGGTGATCAGCCTACAATGTCCTAACCAAACTAGGACAACAAAACAAAGTCGTTGCCCCCGCCGGGAATCGAACCCGCGACCTCCGGGTATGAGCCTAACGCTCTAACCACTACACCACGGAGGCAGTATGATAAATAATGACTGTGTGATTATAAAACTTTTTATTAGATAGGGATGGACCGAGAGTCTTGAATTGGCCCGGCAGTTCTTACTTATTTCTCACTAACCATCATCATCACCATCAGGCCTTTTTGTCTTCACTCTGGCTTTATATTTTTATCATATCTGGCTTTATATATTTTTATCTGTTATTCAGACGCCAACTTTCTTATCAGTTTTCTTTTCCTAAAGATTGACAGGGAGATAATGCTTAAGCATTAGATATATTACATGCATGTAGTTTATTGTTTTGATTATTTTTTAATTATTATTTTTACATATAGTCTTTTCTTTCTTTTTCACCATATACCTGTCAAGTTGTACACTACCCCTATCATTCTCCACATCACCCGTTTGGTTGACTGGTAGATAAGGCCTTAGGCTTTAAGTCCGCCATTACACTTGTATTTGTGTATGAAGTTAAATAAATAAATAAAATAAATAAATTACATTAGGTACGTCAATCTACTGTAGCTTTTGGCTCAATAAAGATTTTAAATAAATAATCATTCATATTTCAGTTCTCTCCTTTCATCCAACCCGCCGTTATTCTGTTGGCGATGTCTTTTTGTGCACTAACATGCAAGTAACATGTAATAGCGTCATTAATATATTATACCCGTACTATACAAGCACAGTAGTACTAAAGTAACAATAGATCGGCATCGGAGGACTTGTCAAAGCAGACGCCAGAGAGGTTCTTGACAACTTTATTTATGAGGGAACTTGTCGACAGAAGACAGTCTAGTACAGACAGCAGCAAATCCTTATTAATGCCATAAACACTAATATTAAAAATGCGAAAGTAAATTTATATATTGTTTATTTGTTTGTTTGTTACCACTTAAAGCTTCAACCACTGAACCTATTTAGATGAAATTTGATATGGATATAGTTTGATACCCAGGGAAGGAATAGTTTTTATTTCGAAATTCCCACGGAGAGCGAAGCCCACGGGCACAACTAGTCTCTAAAGACTTGTTGGAAAATAAAATGCTCATAACTAAAACACTCACCGCCATACGGAAAACAAAAAAAAAATTTTTTGTTATAAAGTCATTTATTGTTATAAACTTTAACTAAATTTTTAATGCAAACTGCATAAAAAATTGCTCCCTAGTTTGAGGGATTATAAAAAACAAACGGATAAGCGCACCGGAAAACTTAATTTTATAACCCTGATTTTGGGTACTAGTAAATACTTTTGATAACAGTTTATCTGCACTAACGACTAAAATATTGAAAATATCTACCTATTGAATTCAATCAAAAAACTAGTCATATTTGTGTGAACTGTACCACCTACTTGTACCTAAGGACTAGCTTCCAGTCGAAAATAACGACAGAATTATTTTCTCGGAACCCTACTCCACTGTACTTTATGCCGTTTTGACCCTTGCTTTGAAGATAATTGCAGAAAAAAGGATAATTTTACCAAGAAGTATGTGTAAAGAGTTCTCTCCCTTTCCGTATGTTCTCAAATAAATATAATCGCAACGTGCTTCAATTGAGTTTGTAGTTATACAGGGATTTACGACATACAGGTCAATACTGCATAGTCGTCAAGCTCTCAATATTTTTTGTTTTTTGCATATTGGCCAACTTCATTCTACCGCATACTCGTCAATACTAAGAATTCGTCAAGCTCTAATAAAAACTGCGTATTCGTCAGGCCCTTGACAACACTGCTTTAAATCTGATTGTTATTGCATATTAAATGAAAACGACATTAAAAAATCAGTTTAGCTTATTTTTATTTTAAATCTTAACTTCAAACCTTGGCACATTTTTACAAAAACCAAACTTTTAACTAAAACTAGTCTTCTAAATTTTGACTCAAACGAAAAACAATATAAAATAAGAACTTTCATCATCCTATACCTACTAACCATCTTCTGTACGAGTGCATGTATAGCGATAAATAAAGAAATATATGTTTGCCCTTATACTCTTAAGCAAGCTTTACAAAACTTGTCATTTTCTATCTTCCTTAGATGTTCATCATCCTACCTACTAACCATCTTCTGTATGAGTACATATAAGCGATAAATTAATAAATATAACGTTTGCTTTTACACTCTTAAGCAAGCTTCACAAAACTTGTCCTTTTCCATCCTCTTCAACTAATAGTTAGGGAGGCGAGGTAGCTAAATGGCGTAATTCAACGGCGCCGTCGAGACCTATCAAAATCGAAAGATAAAATAATTTCGAAAAGAAAAGCTCGTATGGTAAAAACCATTTTAGCGGTGGGTTTGGCGTGTACGGTTTTTCAAAAATGTTAAAAAAAACAGTTACTTGGGCATTCTCGAGCGCGTCAGATATTCATACTACGTATGCCCCAAGTGCCTCTGATAACAACGGTATACTAATCTGCCGGTTTGCGTGGTGGGGGTAGGCATATAAAGTAGTCAAAAATGCAAAAAAAAAAAATTTACTCGAGCGCGTCAGATTTTCGGAAGGGGTGTTAAGTAGGTCCCAAGGAAGTTCCCTTTAAAAAAACTGACGATATCGGCGTGACGATAAGTTACGACGAATTTTTGAAAATGCAAAAAAAAAAAGTTTTTTTGAAATACTCGAGCGCGTCAGATTTTCATAGGGGAGGTTTATCTCGGTATCCTGAAAGCATATTTTTTTAATCTGACAAAAAAGTTGGTGGGTTCTCTTAATCTGACCGAAAAAGGTTTTTTGGTTTCTTTTTTTTCCTTTCTTTCTCCTTGATAAAACGGGGAATTTAAGAATGACAATAAAGTGATAGATACTACCAACGTAAATGATTATTTAAACTTTTTTTTTGTAAAATGTATCGTTCGCGACTTATATGCCGCAACGCGTTCTTAGGAAGACGAAATAGCTCCTCCACACTTCCGGTCATGCGGAAACCGGCAGATTTTGTATTTTTAGCAAGTTTTAGATTATATTCTTCAAAATAAATAATAAGAAAATCGCGCTCGAGAATGCCGGATTAACGTTTTTTTTTTACAAGTTCGCGACCCTATAACTCGGCCGCGTCAAGGACTTATCGTCAGATTAGTTAAATTTAGTCTTTAAACACTAAAATCAACCCCCAATATCTTAATCTGATGCGCTCGAGTATTTCAGACTATCGATTTTTTTTTACTAATCTGATCGTCTATCCTAGGCGCGCGTCACTACATATAGAGCTAAATACTTTACAAGGTTGTTCTATTAGGTCTAAGGTATCTCTCATATCTTAAACTGCCACGCTCGAGTATTGCAGAAAATTCCCCTATTCGCCTCCCTAACCATAAGTTCTATTTACATTATGCAAATTACGTTCACCTATTACGAGTAGATGTAAACGTACGTAAGGTGCGTTAACTAAATCTTCTGTTGGGCCGTCAACACAGGTCGTTTACTCTTATCTGTTATTAAATCCGCGACAACCTAGTTAGTACGATGAGGCGGCCCCCGGCAGTTTTCAATTATGCGCACAACTACCGGATCTTTCAGTTCAAAATTGTTTGGACGATATCATCTCGGGTTAAGGTTAATACGCTAGTCGGCTCTGGATACCGTAGTTAATGAGTTTGAAATTCTACGCGTATTATTTCAGAGGCTTAGCGTCGATTCACACTGGAACGGGAGCGGCTGGCAGCGCACTTTTACTTAAATTCAATGTAATTTGTCTCTATATATCTATTGATTTATAACAAGCCAGTATTGGCCTCAAAGGCCACTTTAGCTTTTCAGGCCACTTTGTGTCCCCGTAGGTCTTGCGGCCCCATAGCGAGAAGACTGCCCTATCCTATCCTACTTCCTACTATAATATTATAAATGCGAAAGTGAGTTTGTATATTTGTTTGTTTGTTTGTTTGTTTGTTACCTCTTCACGCTTAAACTACTGAACCGATTTGGATGAAATTTGGTATAGATATAGTTTGAGACTTGAGGAAGGACATAGAGTACAATTTATCCCAAAATTCCCACGGGGAGCGAAGCCCGCGGGTACAGCTAGTTAGGTATAAATATGATACCAGCCCTTAGCAACGATCACTGCTGTGAGTTCCAATCAAAGGCTCCTCGTAGACGGGGAGAGGCTCGACCGTGAGACCGACGTAACGTAAAAACACAATTCTGCCGCAGTTTCCGCAACACATCTGTTACAGTCACTTCAGATATCTAGAATCAGCCTTACACACTGCTCTAACCTCAAATTGCGACCAAGCTTTAAGATTTACTCGGCACGTGCCACTCGTCTCAGATAATGCTCGGCGACCGACGACTTGGGCCAAATGGAGAGTAAAGACGCCGCGCGGTAGAATGGGAATGATGGTTGGGTAAAATATAGTATTAGTTATGAGGATGTAGCCGGGAGGGAGGTATTTGATAGAACTCAGTTATACAAAAACATAATGTCACTTGTTCGATTTGTCTTGATGAGCACTTTATGGTAGACGATGCCTAGGGTCTGATCACTCGGTAATAAAACGACGCAACTCCATCGAGTTTAGTCTTATTTCATTTGTCTAAATAAGTATTTTGGCCTCACAATAAAAGCTTGTACAAATAACTAGCAAAGAGAGAGGAGCTTTTAAAAAAAAATTAGGCTCAGTATTTTTACAGATCAGGAATGGTCAAGTTTCGTTTTCTTTCATGAATAAAATCAAAGCTATTTATTTTACAACTATAACAAAAATATATTTGATATCCTCTTAACAACCTCTTTCAGTTGATCTCTTTCAGATGATATGTGACACAGTAAGGTTTGCAAAACTTTTTTCTTAATTTCCTAATTTATCCTCCAATAATGACCCTTATTTAAAAAGAATGTTATTAACTTGGAACATTTGTGTTTGAGTCACAGGATAACACCATCCTACCGATTTTTTATATAGATATTCATTGGGTCCGCTCAGTCTTAACTTGTTCTAAAACAGAAGTAACAAGCTCCAACACCACTGTGACAAACTGCCTGAGCGGCGCCTTGCGAAGTGCGCATGGTTCAACACTATTTTATACATCTAGACGGCACACGTACTATTGCAGTCAGATAATGAGCAGATCAGATATCGATATCATTATAAACTTTATAAATAATAGGGGCTGTAGCTAGTAGGTCTAATGTTCATTAGAATGTCTGCTCTTCGTGCCTGCATTTAAAATTTTATACATACATACATACATAATATCACGCCTGTTTCCCACAGGGGTAGGCAGAGACTATGGACCTCCACTTGCTACGATCCTGATAAACCTCTTTTGCTTATCTAAACTCATCAATGTCTTCATACATGCCCTAATATCTTATATAGTGATGTTTCTATGAAATAAAGAAACTCTCATAAAGAAACTCTTTTGACGACCTCCGGGCGTAACGGTCAACACGCTAGTTCGCCAATTTAGGGGTCCTGCGTTCGATCCTCAGCCAGAGTAAGTAGGAAAACGGCCTTTTTCAAATTTTCCTGGGTTTTTGGTGTTTATGTTTCTTTAATTATTTATCACGGTATATAGTATCGTTGAGTGGGTATCCCATATCTTATACCTTTAAACGAGCAATTCTTGTATATTTATTTATATATTTCTGTGATCTCGAAAACGGCTCTAACGATTTTGCTGAAAATTGGTAAATAGGGGTTTTCGGGGGTAAACAATCGATCTAGATTAGTCTTATGTTTGGGAAAACGCGTATTTTCGATGTTTGAGATGTAACCGAGCAAAGCTCGGTCGCCCAGGTACTTACAAGTTTAAACTTACTTTGTGGATAGCATAATCAGTGTGACTTGTCCGTATACAATATCCTTTTTTATTAAGTACAAATATTTTAAGGGGTGATTCAGTCCATCATTTTGAACAACTTTTCCCAATAAATGTATATCGAAATACGAAAAATATTATTTCGGTTTTCATACAAATCGAAGTAGTCACGTGATATTATTACTATGGAAAATGAAAATTTTCTTTTCGTATTTCGATATACATTTATTGGGAAAAGTTGTTTCATATGAGGGACTGAATCACCCCTTAAAATATTTGTACTTAATAAAAAAGGACAATGTATATTTATTATACAAACCTATAAAGTAAACATGGATTAAAAATTAAACTTCTTTTTATGGCAATCGAAAAATCTGGAAACAAATCAGCGTAAAAACAAAAATAATATAAATGCTGATAGAAAATATGTCTCAACAGGTAACATTTAACACAGATTTATTTTTCAATAGAGCGGACTAAAATAGCATCTGCCATATATCCACGGTCTACGGAGCGTGAACTAGCCACTTTGTGACAGGAGTGGAATTTCACACATCGTTTGATGTTCTACTCGACCTCATGTACCTCGGTGAATTTATTTACTCTTATGTACCTATAATAAATATTTTTTCCATTGACTTTAAATGATTTCGTTGTATGTCCTGCTATCAAAATTAAAATAAATATTTTTTCCATTGACTTTAAATGATTTCGTTGTATGTCCTGCTATTAAAATTAAAAAAAAAAAGTATAAATATACAAGACACATCAAAAAAGATATTGTGTACTTTACATTAAACTGTAGCTTGTATAATTTTTTCTAAAAAAAGGTTTCCCATCAGATTTTTACAGAAAATTCGATACTTTTGAAATCAATTAGCTAATAGTTTAAAATAGAGATGAGAGATTTAAAAATAATCAACAAAAATGGGTGGTAATAAGTTTACGAGAATAGTTGTTGGATAAAAAAAAATAACAAGTACGAGAAACATTTACCAGAAACTTAGTCGCTAGCCATACGGAACATGGTGATCTTTCGATTCATTCAAATTTCGAACAATTTGAATTGAAAATTTGGGTTAGGTTAATAAGTCTAGCTTTAAAACGAGTTTAAGTCTATTAATAGCAGAAATGCGTTTATGCCAATAAATAGTAGACCTTTTTGAGAAAATCGCATTTAAGAGTTATGTAGGACTACAAATATTTCTTTCAATGTGTATTTATCAAATAATATAAAGGGCTATCAAATGCCTTATGATTTGCAAAATGTAAATTTCTCCATATTTAAATAAAGTAACATATTAGGTAGACTAAACTTTTTAAACGCAAATTCACTTCTGCACACCCTTTGCCTTAAAGGGCCCTGCGTCTGAAAGCAACTCTTCAAGAGTCACGTTTAACCGCTCATCCATTTACTTGTCAATCAGTTTCGCACTACTTTAAAGCGTAGTAGTTAGAAAACTAACAAGACTTTTGATTGGAATCATACATTGTACGTACATTGGATTGATACAAAGTAGAGTTATTGTTTTTGATATATGAAGCCAAATTAATATACAAGGGTTTTTGAAACAATGTTGTTTTGTTTGTTGAATTCATATTTAACGAAAAAAATCAGCCAAGTGTTTGTTGGACCACGCGCTGTGTAAAGTTCCGTAGTTGTGAATGCTGACTTTGAGATGACCTCTCATGTCGATGAAGAAAACAAACGAATTTAATTGAATTTGTATACATTTTCCATTTTATGAGTGCATTTTATAAGTTGATTGGCGGCTATAGATCTTTAATGTGTAAACTCTACTTTACAGCTCTATATTTCACTTTTAAGGACGTATTCAACAACAATCCACAGTATGGGTTAGTCAAGAAAAAAAATTATTCCAACTTGCCATGCATAGAAGTTACGCTAAAATTTCTTTTTTACATTTTTATGTCACCACTTGATATACGTAACCTGTATCAAATTAGGAAAGCTTTCTGTTGATAATAGTCTCTGAGTAAAACCGCGTACAGTAGAGGGGAACACTGAGAAATCTCGCGCAAGTAGGTTAGCTTCCGTTCTGTAAGTTCATTTAAAATTGCGATCATGCGTTTTTATCAAGAATGATTGTTTTCAAATTCAAACTAGCTTTAATATCACTTAATTACCCTTCGATCTACTATGATCCAAAAGGCCAGTAGCTTGCTATTTTGCTAAGACCGTCAGTAGCAGGACCACGTCTGAGACGGTAGCTAAAAGCGGTCGATATTTAATCAGTGCGCGACCGGTACAATATTACCTGCCTGATTAGCAGACAGTCAATACATTGCTGGATGTTGCTGCTTCAAAGTTACATCTTCAAATCAACAGGATTTTTTGGTCAAGGTTTTTGATTTAACATTACAGGCTTGGTAGGCCGAGTTATTGGGTTTTTAATAGTCAATACATTGCTAGATGTTGCTACTTCAAAGTTACATCTTTAAATCAACAGTATTTTTGGTCAAGGTTAAGCCGAGTTTTTGAGTTTTTAATAGTCAATACATTGCTAGATGTTGCTGCTTCAAAGTTATATCTTCAAATCAACAGTATTTCCTGGTATTTTTATTTTATTTAACATCACATTAAGGCTTGGTAAGCCAAGTTTTTGAGTTTTTAATAGTCAATACATTGCTAGATATTGCTGCTTCAAAGTTATATCTTCAAATCAAAAGTATTTCCTGGTAAAGTTTTTTGATTTTACATTACATTAAGGCTTTTGAGTTATACATTGCTAGATATTGCTGCTTCAAAGTAACATCTTCAAATCAACAGTATTGGCCAAGTTTTTTGATTTAACATTACATTAAGTCTTGAAACGGACACTAAAAGCGGTCGATATTTAATCAGTGCGCAACCGTACAATATTACCTGCCTGATTAGCAGACAGTCAATACATTGCTAGATGTTGCTGCTTCAAAGTTACATCTTCAAATCAACAGTATTTTTGCCCAAGGATTTCTGATTTAACATCACATTAAGACTTGGTAGGCCGAGTTATTGAGTTTTTAAAACCATCTGAGATGCAGAAAATAGTGTTTTAAAATCTAGAAAAAGATATCTCTTAGTTAGGATCCAGTCTAGTCAAATTCGCATTCAGTTGAATAATATAACAAACATTACGCGATAAAAAAAGATCTCAATATAACCCCCTTTTTGTAATATTTTTTTCAAAACAAGGACTAAACTGATATTTTGCATGTAATTCGTATGCTCAATTAAAGTCACTAAATATTTATAGACAAATTCGCAGAGTTTCCTTTTTATAATAAGACAGATTATGTAAATTACATACAGTCAAAAAGTTTATTGATATACGATCTTATCATCAACGTGTGACCCGTAGATGTAACAACTATTAATTAGAAGACGTTGATAATTTTCCTCTTAGCTTACTACTTTTTAGAACATATAGGTATTATTAACATAAGATTTGTACTTTTGGCCTTTATCATTTGTAACTTGATTAAAACATAGCACGGACCAATAAAGTTTAAATCTCGTCAATGCATCGATTGTTGTGCATCAGAAATAAATTTTCAAAACTGAGACTTTTGCTTCTATTTAATAATGCTTAGTCGTTGACTTCAGATCACTTACTTAAGACTGACTTAAAGCATTGTATGTAATATAAGAGCAAGAGCCATGCAAGAGTACTCAATTCAATTTAAAAAAACAATTCACATTTTTCATAAGCACATCTCGAATAAAATTTCGGAACTCTTTATACTGAGAGGAAAATATTATCTTAATAAAGGAGGTACTTTACTTCACATGTGGATGTAGTCACATATTTTGTTTAGGTAGTATATTTTCCAATGTTCTTTTCTATTTGTTTATCTTAATAACTGTAACTCGCAAACCCCATATCTCGGCAACCCCTTCTCTAATTTGTCTCATGTTCGAACTTAGAAATTCTATTGGCCATAACTACACGCCTATAAAATTTCATAAAGCTCCAATCAAAGATACTCAAGTTATCATAACAACAATACAACAACAACAACAACAACAACCATACAAACATATAACAACAATTGAACAAACATACATACATACATACAAACACTGGATTGTTCAAGTAGAATATTAACATTTACAATGGAGGAGACTTAGTCAACCGAAACCTACTTGCATGTGCTATAAACAATAAAGATGTTGCTTCTAATATTTACTAAAAACCCATCCATGAGGTAGAAGCTTTTAATAATTGTTCAAGTAGAATATTAACATTTACAATGGAAGAGACTTAGTCAACCGAAACCTACTTGCATGTGCTATAAACAATAAAGATGTTGCTTCTAATATTTACTAAAACCCTTTCATGAGGTAAAAGCTTGTAATAATTGTTCAAGTAGAATTTTAACATTTACAATAAAGGCACAGAATTAATAATAGTATTACATACAGAACGGAAACTCGCACCGTCCCCCGCAATCTGGTGTCCCCGCAACCCTTCCCCCGTTATTGTGAGGTGTAAGCGGCAGTAAAACAGGGTTATTGGTAGTCGCACGTTGACATTACGCGAGTCACTTAGGATTATTGAATTATAATGGTGAGAAACTGCGCACATTATCATTGTTTATTCACGGAAAACAATAAAGAACGAAAATTTTATAGATTTCCGAGTGATAAAAACAGGTAAGAAAAGCAACAAATTCTGTGGTGGCGACCCTGATTGTTTAACTCACACATTTGACGTGTGCACGGATGTATTGTTTCGCTTGTAGTAGTACTAGGTATATATGCTGCTTCCTTTGTATGAAGTGCCATACCTGTGATAAAGGAGACTTAGTGAACCGAAACCTACTTGCATGTGCTATAAACAATAAAGATATTGCTTCTAATATTTACTAGTAGTTCGCCACGAACTTAGACCTCGCGATTATGTCTTCTACTACCAAGCAAAGCAAGCAAGCCGTCCAATACACTACAATTGAACACATTTAACCGACTAAACAAATTAAAAAAAACTTTGAACAAGCAAGACAACACAAAGTCATACGATTCTAGAAAAAATTAAGTCAATCTTGTAAACTTATGAAAAAAAAAATAGCGAGTTCTAAAAAAGTTTTGTTGTTTATTTGTGTACTATATGATATTGAATGTATGCAACAAATATTTGTCTATTTTCTTCTTTTCTTAAAAATTGTGGTCAAGACATTAGCCTTGTAACTCGGAAGGAGACATGCATTTTTAAGAGAGTTGTTCAGTAACCCGGACTGAATTCACCCATAAATAGTTTTAGTATATTTTGTAAGAAGATTTGTATTGTATATCCGTCACGGCTCAGTCAGCTAGACTTCGCGAGTCACCCTAAACCCGTTCAAGTATAACGTATAAAAAAGTTGCCCAGACAAAAAAGTTGTTCAAATAAAAAAAATGCGTTTTTATAATGGCAACAAAAAAGTCTAATGAAATTTTAAAAATATTTTGAAATAGCGGATATATGACAGTTTTAAAATTTTAAACCCCCATATTTCCGCCATTTTTAAAAATTTCGAAAAACTGGCTCGACAAAAAAAATTCTACTTAGTTGCTGAACCTGCTTACAAAATTTCATGAGAATCGGTTACGAAATGCGACCTGTAGGCGAGAACAGACAGACAGACAGACAGACAGACAGACGGACAAAAGAATTTTTGGCTAATCTCGAAACTGAGACGCTTCGCTCGCTTCGCTCGCTCGGTCAACTAAAACCCATCCATGAGGTAGAAGCTTGTAATAATTGTTTAAGTAGAATATTAACATTTACAATGAAGGAGAGACTTAGGGAACCGAGACCTACTTGCATGTGCTATAAACAATAAAGATGTTGCAACTAATATTTACTAAAACCCATTTGTGAGGTAGAAGCTTGTAACAGCTTTCTGATATAGTTTTAATACAGTTTCAAAATATTGTTAGTGTCCGTTTCTGAGACGATCGATAGGCAATCAGTGTAGAGCGACCTGTATGATTAAAGTTACACTGAGAAATAGCAAAGTAATACAGCAATCTTACTGACATAGTTGATGCGGCAAAGTAGTATCATCTACCTTTTCTTTGATGATGGATTTTCGAAATAATTTAGACGCAAATGATGCATGTTTTTAGTCAAAAATTACTTTAGTGTTTCTTGAAACACTAAGACTAAAGTCTACAACCAATGTGTGTTACCAGTGATGACTTATAGCTCTGAAACGTGCTATGGGTCTCATAAAGGTCGTGCAACGTGCTATGTCGTTGGCTATCGGTGTTTCTCTACGTGATCGAATCAAAAATGAGGAAATTCGTAGGAGAAATATAGTCCCCAACATAGCCAAGCGGATTAGCTCGTTGAAATGGCAGTGGGCTGGACATATAGCGTGACGAACCGATGGCCGATCGGGCAAAAAGGTCCTTAAATGGCGACCACATACTGGCAAGCGAACCGTAGGACACCAGGCCTGACCTGGACCTTGACTTGACTTGAGGGACAATATTTGATATAATTTAAATAGAATCCATTTTTAATTTTATTAATTTAATTATTATCATAAATTATTTTTTATTTTTTCCTGCGTCAAGTCAACTTCAAAAAGAAAATTCTATATTGACGTATATAATCAAGCACCTGATTTGTATGGTCACTGGCCAGACATTATTTACCTATAGATAGTTAATGAACAAACAGATATTTGCTAAAGGTTAACATGCGTTAACCCTATATGTAACGAACCGTAAATTCATTAGTTATGACTATCGAGGTTACATTAGTCAAATAATAATTACCTATCAAACTTTCCTGCATACCTATATAATAATATATTGATTAGGTACGAAATAATCAACATAGGAATTATTTTTTACTTATATTTTTTTTTATTGCTTTATCAGCTTATAACAATTTTCTACTCACAAATATACCTAAAAACACAATAAAAATATTTTTGTACCCTGAAACATTGTTGGTAAAATTTGAATGTTCCAACAAGGGTAAATTATATGTTAAAAAAAATTGCCATCAACGTAGTTTGAAGCCTTTTATTAAATAAATTGTGGCGACCACTACGCCAATATAGAAGAACTACTGACTCAATAATGAAGACACAATAAACGTTGACTCTTGTAACTATTCCTTCATTATTGAGTCAGCATAATAATATGAGATGGCGCTAACAGTACCCTGCATCTCCATATGAGAGTTCAGGTTGCAACTAAAAGTATATACGACCTCTTAACGATCCACCGTTCCCCTTAACGATCTACCGTTCCCCTTAACGATCCACCGTTCCCCTTAACGATCTACCGTTCCCCTTGTCCGGTGGAGTAGAAAATGCCATAGCGCCATCTATATTATTTGGTAAAGAACTTTAAGAAATGAATATTGAAAAAATAAAACTAGGTGTTTTTCTGTAAACGACATATATTCAAGAGTCAATAACAACAGTTGCTAAGTAACAGCTATAGATGTAAGATATACATACAGATATACATCCTTCTTAACAAAGAAGCCCTGACTTTTATGCGTTAATCTCCAATAACTTTTAAACGGCCCAACCGATGTTTAAGGCCATACCCAAATTTTCCGGTGCCAGTGGCGCCCCCATTTGAAATAAATCATTTGAAAGCAAACGGTGATATCATTTAAAATTTCGTCTTGACCAAACCCTAGATAACCTTTTTTAACTATTTTATGAACTACTGTTTATAATTTAAAGTGCGAACGTGAAGCTTTTCTACGCACATTTGCGAAAAACAGCCACCTTTCGCTAAAATTTCGCTTGAATGAGGGCGCCACTGGACCCCAGGAAATTCAGGTAGCCCCTTCAGCGTAGCGCTCGAACGGATGGACCGATTTCGATGCCTCAATCAGACAGACACTAGCGTCCAACTTAACACACAGATTTCATGCTTCAAACAACTATAATGACTGAAAAATGTATTTAAAAAAAAAGGTTAGGCTACAGGGCAAATCCTTAACCCGATCGTCTTTGTTTTAGGCTCAAATTATAGCTGACTAAATTGTTCAGATTTTTTTTCTCAAATATTTTATATCATTCTTCGTTTCCAAAATATCGAACGTCAAAATCAAAGATTTGGAAGAAATTAAATTTTTATTTTCACTATTTCGGCCATAACATTTTTCTTTTTGGACTTTTTTGAATAATTCTTTTTGCGCCTAACAGCTCTCGTAAATACGCATTCTTAAAACCTTTAAACTTTTTCTGAATATACATCTACACAACTCTCAGAGATATAATGGGATTGCACTGTTTCGTGAAATTGGAGCCTACACTGGAGCGAACGAAAAGACATTTCCAATGTCAAAAGATACGCAGCAGTCACAAGACTATGCCTAGCGGGAAAATCTTCCCATTGAAGCCATCGAGCATACCACCTCACTCCCAATACAAAGGTAGGTAATAATATACTCGTGATATTAAATTGTATATCTATAACCAAGCATTTGATTGAAATAGTTGTCGTAATGAATAATTTCACTAGTTTCACTAGAGTTCTAAACTTGGAATTGGAATTTCATGAATAGTCGTGCAGTATGATCTACGTTATTACTTTTAAGTTAGTTCATGTAGAACTAGAAAACCCATCTGCAATAAAATATTACTACTTTATACATGAGTTTTTTGAGGTCCGCAGTGCTGCCCCAATTTTAAATAAATTAAATTAAAGCTTTTCTTTGCCCATTTGCCTAAAACGGCCACTTTTGACAAATGTGCGAAGTAAAGCAGCACATTCTCACTTTAAACTGTAAACAGTAGTTCATAAAATAGTTTAAGGGCTTGGTCAAGACAACATTTTAAATGATATCTAATCAACGTTTCCTTTCAAATAATTTATTTCAAATGGCACTGGGAAATTTCAAGTATTAAGCAAAAGATAAAATCTTAATTAATGCTTACTGGCCGGGCAAAATTTTTCATTAACATTTTTTTTATGTTAGAGGTATGTTTCATATGCCATTTTATTACAATGAATTATAGTTTTTCTAAACGTAACATAAACAATATACTGACTAACGCGACATGTCTTAATCTTATACCTTTAAACGAGCAATTCTTGTATGTATATATATATGTGTATATATTTATTTATAAATTTCTGTGATCTCGAAAACGGCTCTAACGATTTCGCTGAAAATTTGTATATGGGGGTTTTCGGGGGTAAACTATCGACCTAGATTAGTTTTATGTTTGGGAAAACGCGTGTTTTCGAGTTTTCATGCGTTTTTCTTTCCACGCAGAATATGGTCGCTAATTTCGGCGCGCCGGCCGCCATCGGCTTAGCTCAGTGTTTAAGGATGCTGACCGCTAGAAAGAGTGTTACGGGTTCGAATCCCACTCGGTGACTTACTTTTGTTTTTTTTTATGTTCAAGTTTATATATATATTTTTTATTTTGTACTGTTTTTAGAAAAGTTTAAAAAAAAAAGTTAATGTTTGAGATGTAACCGATGACCGAGCAAAGCTCGGTCACCCAGGTACTAAACTTTTAAATGTGTAAGTAAATTACTTCGAATGTACTTTAAAAAAGACTTTACGGTACAGTAAACACGATCATATAGATGGTTATACCTAGTAACTCTATTCTTTTTAAGAACTTTGCTTCGGGATTATTCAATTCTTAACAAATAATAAAAGTGGGAAATGTGAAAACTATAAAAACTATCATTTTCTTTAAATGTTTGAATATTAATGCCGGTTGACCGGGTTAAAGAAAAAAACTTATTACTAAGGTACAACACACACGAGTAATACATTTGTTAAAGTAGGTACCGCGAATCATATTTCCGACAATATCATTTCGAGAGTCGACGTACCATGAAATACGTCTTGAGTGACTCGGCACAAGATGCCACCGCTGGAAATCTAAGGCACCTGGGATAGGCAAAACTATAATATCGAAAATATATTTTAGGTTGTTTCCTTTGCATTAAAAAACGCGGAAAAGCAGATTTATTTAGTAAATGTAGTACTTACACAAAACACGTGCTGATTTTATACACTTTTTAGTAAACTTGAATTGTTTTCAATAAATATTTGCATAATTGGTTATTTCTTTAATTACTTCCTTACAATTATTGAAAAAAGCACAATACATACCTCGGCGGGAATTGGATTGGCGTAGTCGTAATTATTGTCAAAACTATTTGTCCGGTATTGCCTAAATTTCTGGCCTCTGTAGTAATACGTAAATAGAAAAAGTTGTGTCAAATTGTGTAAATCCTAAAATAATGACAGCTTCGCTAAAATGAAATCACAAGATACGCAAATGTAAAAAAAAACTGTCTTCTTGGAAATCTCTTATGAAGCCTAAATCCAGCAGTGGATTTCCTGTGGCTGTCAATGTCATTTGAGGTTATTTCGTTTTGGCATGTTTTATGTTTTTTTCAAGCGACTTCGATCTATTACAAAAGTTCAAAAGTCTTTTTTTGTTTGAAAAGTCAAACTTGTCTCATATTTTTTTATCAAAATCTTTTGTGCAAAAGTCTGTTTTTATTTTTGGAAAATCATAATGCACGAGTCGCCCAATATTCGGGTTTACGAGTATACCCTATATTAAGGTACCTAAAGATTTTTGACTTAAAAAGAAAAACTTGAGAGGTGTCAAGGGACACCCGGATGGAACGAAGTTCCTTTCGATTAATTAGGAGAGAGAGATACAGACAGAAAAACACGCGCACGCCGCACGGCTTACAACTATAGCAAAAAGTGTCGTTACAACTTTTGGCCTTAATTTTTCCCGACTAGCCTCCTTTCGCAACGCGAAACGCGATATGGAAACATACACAACACACAAGTAATAATACACACGTAATAGTACACAAGTAATGTTAACGATCTCAGCGTTAAAAATTTGCTGAATCTAAAGACAACTTTATATAATATGCATTGAATTTAAATGAAATTCAATATCGAATGATTGACTCTGCATCTACAGTAAACCTTTCGCTTTACATATTATCTCCTTACGTCGCTACAAACCTAAATGAAACTCGTCCTTTCAGACACGAACCTCTTGTAATATTTTATCCCCATTCCACCCCAAATCATGGAACTTCTTTTACAGTGATTTGATGATATTGCACTTTGACGAACGTCGGGATTGGGCATAGGGAGAAAAAAGGAAAAACAAGATGGATGGTGTCCGAATGAGAGCTTAGAGGGTAGGGGGCGAATAGTCAGGGCTGCTGATTTTGCATCCGTTCGGGCTTAGCTTTTGCACCTTTATTTTTATATACTCCCTCTATTTTCTCTTCATAGATGGTTTCAGCGTAGCTTTTATTTTAAATTATTTTTATTAGAATTTTACAGTATTTACGATTTTGAGTTATTAAAATACCAATGAAACATTTTTAAAAATGTATTATGTAATATTCATTCAAGTAAGTTACCATTTTGGAGTTATTATTATACCAATGAAATATTACCAGTTAAGTACCAACGAAAATAAACTATTTATGTATTGCGTTATACATAATTGAATTATAAAGCTATACCTATACCTAATGAATTATAAATTTTCAGTTTGATGATGTTAACATAAAAACATACAGGACAAATCGATACCTCGATCGATAAATCCAATACAGGATTGAAATAAATAATAACTTAAATTAAAACCAGACCTGAGTTGAGTTGAGTTAACTCAACTCAGGTCTGGTCTTGGCTGGTCTGAACGGAAAATATGAAATAATGAGATACTTTTACGCAGCAGTGGAACTAATAATGACTCGACATAAATCAAATAAATAGATCTTTATCTTGAAATACTCACAATATAGACACATGCACTCAGCATGTGTCTGTATTGTAAGGGGCGAAATGCAATAGGTGAATAGGTACGACACTAAACTAGGTGCTCTTATGTTGATTAATGTTTGCTCCAATTGTAAGGTCAGGTAGTTGGTACCTACTTATGTTCATGTCATGCTCATGTTCGTAGTGGGAAAAATGTGGAGTAAAAAAAAATCCGATAAATGATCACGTATTGATACTTGATGTGTAATCGTTCACCAGAATTCCTTCTCTGCAGAAAATTTGTGTAATTTAATATTTGATTCTAATGAGCAAATTACATTTTTTTAAATATAATTGAGTATAAATTTAACCTTGCAGCTTACTTTTTCAATTACATAATAATTATGATTTTTCATTGTATTATAAGATAATCGGGCAAGTAGGTTTTGTAGTTCACACTGGGCATAGTCACAGGAATGAAAGCACAGAAATTAATCATTAGTATTTTAAGTTATTAATATATTATTTAACAAAACATAGGTACCTGTCAGTAGCTCCTGCTATTGGTTTGTAGTCTTGAATGTCCATGTCTCCCATATACTGCGAAAAATCTGTAACAAAAAAAAAAAAACACCATGAACATATTGTGTACGCAATTTTACTGCTGTTCAAGATTTTTGATATTTATGTGAAAGTGCCTGATGTAAATTTTTTGTCAGTGAAGATTCCCATAATTGTCTTTCTAGAATGACCGCAAAGCAAACTTTGTTAGTGACAACGCCAGTCAGTTTGATCATATATTTATGATAAACATTAGCCTTATACAATATCAGGTCACGGATACGGTGCATGGTCTAATTCGTTTTAAACCCTTGAACTCAGTCAAAAGTGACTAAACAATGACGCTTAACTTATCTCATTTGACACCTATAATTCGACATTTAAATCCCTAACTCGGAATATGAATTCAATCGCCACTATTTCGATGTCAATATTCATTTACCGATTGGCCACAGCGCGCGTGGTTCGTCGCTCGGCGCGCGCGTGTTCCGAATACGTAATCACTTCGAATTTGGAGAGGGTCGAAAATTGTCGTGTTAATAATTCGAGATTTGAATGTTCTTATGAGCTTGAGTCGAAATTACTTTTGTATTTGTTTTATGATAGAATAATAATAATAATACGTTTATTTTCTCTCCAAAAAGGTAGGTACTTGTACAATGTAAGATTAACATTATCAGATAACACTATGGTCAGTGACCTTATAAGAGGAGAGAACTGGTGCCTGAGCTAGGTAGATGCCCTCCTGTATTATAAGTCACCAGGCTCCCTCCACCCTAGGTTACTATGTGACTATATTGTATACAGGTATACATAGTCATAAATCAGTCAAGTCAAGTCAAAATAATTTATTTATCTTTGGATTTTCGTATCACTTGATAATTTGTCATTTTTTTTCGGTCTTATAAGGTAAATGTTGACGTCAGATCATTTACTTATCGCTAAGTTTACTGCCGCTTCCTAAGCGCAAGTACAGAAGAAACGATAACAAACTGTACTGCAGCATTTTCTTTAAAAACGTCAACTTACAATTATATTGATATTAAAATTAGATATGTGGATATGTCGATATGAGAGAATTAACACCTTGACTGCCAGGATTGCAGATATTATAGATTTTTAATTGTTTGTCAGACACCAGGTGATCGCCATGGCGTTTAAAGACAATGTTAGGAATTCAGTAACAATAGGGAGTCTCAATTCCAGGAGGAAAATAGTGAATATGCTACTTTATGTTTACTTGTTAAGATGTCAAACCCTTCTGACATTCAATACAATACTTTCGTTGAAGCATATGTTCATCTGTTAGAGTCGATTCATAATACATTATCAAAATATTATCACACTAGTGCCGAAAAAATTAAGTAGAAGATGAGTCTTCACAAAAAAATTATAGCATGAGTATAGTTTAAATAAAATAATAAATAGTCATTAAACTACAAAAAAAAATTTTTAAAAATGTCAGACAAAGTTTTTCTGCATGTTTGATAATCTTTAATCATAATCCAAGAAAATATTGGCTAGTTATTTCAATCTAATCATCAAAAACAATAGTATACCAAACTACAATAACGGGTTGCAAACGGCACTAGACAAAAACGTGGCATTATTTCCGTAAATCTCAACTTCGTGTACGATCTATGCGAACGTACGTGCATTCGTTGGCGAGGAGTGACAGTCTCAGGTTTATTGCAGGGGTCCGACCGACCCCAGTCTAGCCGATGTCGCATGTACGTACGTAACATATTTGCATGTGCTTAGTTTTACATCTGAATTACTGGATAGTACCTTACAAGGCTGAATCTGCAATAGGTATAAAGGTCTAACAAAATATACTGAAACTATTGTTGATTATTGTTATTTAATTGATATTTATCTATATATGTATTTGTTATAAAATATAGTATCGTTGAGTTCGTATCCCATAACACAAGTCTCGAACTTACTTTGGGGCTAGCTCAATCAGTGTTATTTGTCCCTATAATATATTTATTTATTTATATTATGGGTGAATTTTTTCCGTGGTAGTAAACAACTTTCCACAAGGAGGATAGGTATGTCGAAATATGAAAAATAATTTTGGGAGGCCAAAAATCATCATCATCATCATCATTTCAGCCGCATAACGTCCACAGCTGGACATAGGCCTCTCCCAAAGATTTCCAAAAATGACTTTTCATATTTTGATATATGTTCCTTGGAGAAAGTTGTTCAGTATCACAGACTAAATTAACCCGTAAAATAGTTTCAGTATATTTTGTTACACCTTATATAAGTATATATATTTTGAAAAATTCTTCATCATTTTGTTTTTTTTTCTATCGGTTTAGGAGAAAGACTATGGCATAAAGTTACAACAACAAGAACAAAACTATCCGCAAAAAAGAAGACATACACTTAAAAACAAACATCACAAAATTTTAATTTCTGACCCAGCCACCTTTCAAGAAAATTTCATTAAGTAAGTCCAATGAATAATGACAATAAAAAACCTCATTACGAAGCTGCTTTGTATCTATTCAGCTGAATATAACAAGAACAATAAAGAATACAGGGCACCTGTCTAATTTAAATCAGAAACACAGGCGTCAGCGGTTTTTCAGCGTTAGAACTCTTGCCATATTATAAGACACCGGTTTGTGTCTGATAAGATACCGATTAATGGTTTAAGTCTGGAACAGATAATATAGATTAAAAATATATTGCTTTTCCTTGAGATTCTATTCATCTGACTTATTTATCTATAAACAAAAAAAAACTTTTTACAAGACTTTTTAATAAAAGTCCTCTTTTCTTTTAAGACGCGTGGACCGATTTGAATTATTATTTTGTTTGAAAAAATATATATTTCAGATGGCGATATAAATTTTATAAAATCAGTTGTTTATTTTAGTTTCATATTCAAAATAGGTAACCAGAAAAATATGTCAGCTAAGTATACAGTAATTACGTATTTAGTTTTTCTGTGACTGTGACTGGAATTGAAGGCGGTTTGTTGTTTTGAAAAATTTGTTTGTAATGAAGCTATATTATTATGAGTCGAAGAATAGAATAGAGATTACCAAACAATGAGAACCGAAAAAGAATTATCAAAAGGACGCAGAAACTGACATCTTGTTTTGCAGTACAACTCAACGAGTAGACAGCTGCAGACTGCTCAGGATATAGAAAAAGTGGAAACTTTAAAGAGCAGTGGAACACGACATCTACTAAAAAAGTTAAATACTATCAAAAATTAAAAGTGGATATATCACCGCATACATATTAGGTGAGAGAAAGCGCTAGCTAAATATTAATTAGCTTCTTCTTATCAAGTCAAAATATTTTCAGTGCAGCTTCAATTTCAAATCACATTTGACCAGTATGAGGCCACAGCGATTCCTCTGTTAATTATTAGCTAAGATAACGTCTTACGAGACACAGCGAACTTCTCGTTTGAAATTGAAACAGATAGCGTCATCTGTCTTATATTTTTCATAATTTCCAAGTTAATAATTTTGTCCATTCTGTGAGAAAATGGAAGGGAACGTGAACAAGGGGGGCGAGGTTAAAATGAATGGTACAGATTTTGCATAATTAAAAAGGGGTGCCTTAGAACGATTGCTTATTTCAATGACTAATGGTGCTGGCAAGTCTTGGGACATTGTCCTTATTTATTTAAGGCATATTTTTGGAGAGCTCTTAGGCCTCATTTGTGAGCAGTCAAACGCTTGATGTCATTTGACTGCATTTTCTATTTGATGAAAACGTCCAATGTTGAGCCGCCTTTTGTATTCAAAAGCTTCAAAAGAACAAATGAAAGTTTAAATGAGTTACAGGAAATATTTCTAGCTATTGTCAGTGTCGTTGCTCGCGTAATCTAAAGAGTTTTTGACAATCCACATTTTTTTTACGATTTAAATTATTTTATGTGTTAATTCCCATAATGCTTGCAAATTTTATTTTTAAAAGAGAAATCAATCGACACGCAAAGAAGAAGAATTCGTGTCTACCTTTAATATCACGACACATAATGTGTAGGTACCTATATAGATAAACCACGTTTAAAAACTTAGTGTAAGTTCTGTATAAGGCAAAATTTAATCTTCAAAATAAAATTTATTCTGAACTAGCCGAAGCCCGCGACTTCGTTCGCGTGGACTTTATGTCTCTGGAAAATGCTCATCAGGCTGAACAACTTTTACTAAGGCGGCATTTTTAAATCTCTTATAGTTTAGCTGGACCGTTATGGTTCTGCATCAGGCGTTCCATTTTCCAAAATCATTTATACCCTATATGTTGCGCAGGCTTAATAGCTATATAACAAGAAAAGTTTCATTCGAATCCGTCCAGTATTTCCGGAGATTAGCGTGTACAAACAGACAAACAGACAAACAGACAAACAGACAAACAGACATACAGACAAACAGACAGACATTTTTTTTTAAATTCTTACTCTATTACTACGTCTCCATCGCCCCCAATGTTTTTTTTGGAAATATATTTAATGTACAGACACACTTTTTTTACTCTTTTATTATATGTATAGATATAGATTATATGTATAGATTTATAACAAATCTGTGCAGTATTTTAAATACCCAAAACTAAGAAAAGCACAGCAGAACGTACCCAGTTTCATAAAAGATGAACATTGAACTGCGCCATAAAAACTGTATGGTTTGCGCCGGGCGTCATTTTATAGACAACGTGACAGCACGGAGAGGTGACGTCCGTAAATCATTGCTCCCGAATACGCCACTCGTTTACGTGTCAAGACGGATAAGTCTGAGTTGGGGTAGCTTTTATTTCCCAGGGTTTATGTGAGACGTTTAAGAACAATGAACAGTTAAATGTTAAGTGCGAAATTTAAGACGGGTAATGTGTCTGGCGTAACTCTAAAAGCGATTTTACGAATATGGTTTAATTTTAGATGTAACGTTGTATAAGAAATATAGGATTCATTAAGTACCTACTGCTTTATCTTTAACTTAAGAATCGTTGTATAGCTTCTTACAAAATGACACCGCAGAATGATCTTATCTTTGCTGTTACGTATACTACACATGCAAAATTATAAATCCGTAGTTTAACAAGCATACACACACACACATATGATGGCGTTCGTTCTCACTAGTACCATCTGTAATGACTCGTTATGCGAATTATTAAATTTCAACCGACAATTAATCAAAATTTTTGTATGGTTACACATTATTATTAAAAGACTAAGATTATAAACAACCTTGCAGAGGAGAAAATACAAATTGGGCTTAAAGTCAAAGTTCCAGCTATTAGACGGCTAGGATTTTTATAGTCAATACTACTATTGTTTATCATTTGTTAGTATGGCAAGAAACCTGTGGGTTATTCCACAACTTTTTAAATAATCACTTTTTTGCTGACTGTACAAAATGCTCCAGGTTAGGCCCAGGCAACCCTGTACATTAAGACATATCTTTTTAATATAAAACACTCTACATATGACACATTTTGCTACTCGATGGGGTAGGGTTGCATACTTCATGTCAAGGTCTGCTTGCTATAATAACAGTCATCTTTGAGCTTTTCTGAGCATGACTTATTAACTGCGTTTGTCATCATGCTCTTCTCCTGTATCATTGTAAAGATTTCTTTCCTTTTTCGACCAAAGCTGTTGTTTAAAAACCTACATTTATACTTTTATTCTAAAAACCGCTTCCAACACTCAAAGACTCTCAAATCAGAGAGCAGTCTCACGCTCAGAATATTTGATGGCAGCAATCTATCTTACAACGTAATGTTTGCTGATGAATAATTATTGCGCATTTTGAATTATTTTCTGTCATCAACAGTGATATTATAATGCAAGGAAAATTATGACAAAGTGCGAAGTCAGAGTACCTATTTTTGTTATCCATACTTTTGTTGGTGTCTTTAATCGCGACCTTTCATACCATTGTCCGAAGATTATATGAAACCTTTCATATCATTGTCCGAAGATTATAAGAACATCCTTTTTAACCATTTTCTGTAACTATACTGCTAAACTACAATTGTAAAATTTGTTTTTGTTAATTCATCACAATTTATTCAATAAGTAAACTATATAGACCAAATCTCTGTGTGTAAATAGTTTCCATATAATTAAAAAAAAAAATATATTAAATATGTAATTTAAAAAAATGGCTTCTACTCGATTTGATCTCAAGAATGTAAAATCAAGATCTTAGTTAGGAATTGCCTAGATGCATTTATGCATAAAATAACAAATTAAATAAGTAATTTCTTTAGAACTTTTTTTTGATGTTAGCTAAGACAATTTCAAGATAGAAAAACGTCTAACTTCAAAACTAGTAAGGAAAAGGTCAAGAAAAGCAAGGCATTCAAAATCCAATTCGCTTCCAATTTTTGTTTCTATTTAATTGACAAATTGGCATCTTATTCTACGATAATTGTTACTAACTTCTAAAAGAACTAAATGAAGACAACAGAAATGGGCCTTCTGTGAAACTTGCAGAAAAACGGGGAAGTTGATAAATTGAAAAAATTCCCGATCCAACATCGAGACTGTAACATTCCGGCTTATGGTTCAATCGAAATATATCAAGTGCCACATTTCACTTAGCGTTTCACGGGAAAAATAAACATTTCTCGGCACTCAAGTTGAAATTGCGTTTTTACTAGTTTCTGTTTTAATTTATGTTTGCCAATTTGATTTTTTTCGACGGCTGTAAAGTTGCAAATGCTACGTAAACACAGAGCATTTGCAAATGTTAGCACTGATAGGGAGCTAATTATATATTAATTATTCTCAAGCATTTAGCTTTTGCTAATAACGCTCTATCATCTCAGCGTATTCTTAGTTGCATTCTCAGCTATAATGCTGTGAAGCCTGGGGTCCGCTATCTTCTTAGGACTGTTAGTCTTTTCTTATCAAATAAGATCTTAGTATATCTATTTTATTAAAGTACGTGCGAAACTACTTTACAAATTATAAAAAAATGGTGTAGAGTCCAATATATTATTATAGTACACAAAACAAATCTTACCAGGAAAACTCTGTGCCGGATTCGTTTCGACTAAAAACGTTTAAAATAAGATGAAAAGCGAACGATGGATTTCGCCAGGGCCAGGGGAAAAAATAAAATATCACATTTTGCAACAAATCACGTTTCTTCAAAGCATTGAAGTAGTCACGTTTTTTTGTGCTCCAATGATTTATTTGAACCTTTGCTCCTTTGCATTTCGCCTTTATTCGGACTATCTCCGCGCGTCCTTTTAGGCTTTTGCAAAGGTGTGTTTATGCTTGTTGAAAATGCAAAAAAGATAATTAATGACGTCATTTCTGAAATTAGACCATGTCTACCACGAATGGACGAAAGTATTGTATTACTTTGCTGCTTTAAAAAAATGCAATATACTAAAATTGAACATTAAACCTTTGACATTAATTGCATTTCCTGAAAAAGAAATGACGAAGAAAATTCGATTTCACTATATTATTTGTTTTGTATGTTGCTTCATTTAAAATTAGAATTTAGTAAATTACTTTTTGTAAAATATTCAGTATAGTTAATAATATCACACCATACAATAAATTTAATATAGTTATGTAATGCATTGCCTTGAAAATAATTGACGAAGTAAAATTTGATTTCACTAGGTTTTTTTGTACGTAAAATTATATAAAATTAGTACTTCGGAAATAATTTTCTGGAAAATATTCATTACAATAATATCACGCCAATATTGTGAACTCATGCAATATACTAAAATTAAACATTAAACCTTCGACCTTAGTTGCAATGCCTTGGAAAGAAAGGACGAAGTAAAATTTGATTTGACTACGGTTTTTGTTTTGTATGTAGTATTATTTAGAATTTGTAGTTTAGAAAGAACTTCTTATGAAATATTCAGTATATCACGCCAATTTAAAGAAAAATATTGTGAATACCCCCTTACGCACCCCGTCTTACTCCGTTACCCTGGCTATATTTCTTGATCCCTGTCCGTGGCACAAAAGTGGGTGCCCTGTTAATCTTTTTATGTCGACTCCATTATTTTAGGGACCACTCACGTTTAAGTCGACTTTGCGGACAGATGTGTGTTTATCCGTGACTTATATTTATATTTATTTATTTATAAAAACTTTATTGATCCACTAAATGGTGGACTTAACGCTAAAAGCGTCCTCTCCCAGTCAACTATAGCGATAAACAGAGATTTGGTTGCGTTAATATACCTTTTACGTTAAAGTAAATCCTACAATCCTACTTCCTAATCCTAATATCCTAATATATCCTAATCCTAATATCCTAATAATATTATAAATGCAAAAGTGAGTTTGTATATTTGTTTGTTTGTTACCTCTTCACGCTTAAACTACTGGACCGGTTTGGATGAAATTTGGTATGGATATAGTTTGAGACCTGGGGAAGGACACAGGGTACTCTATCGCGAAATACCCACGGGGAGCGAAGCCCACGGGCACAGCTAGTTAATCATAAAATGTACACATGTACCTATTACAAATATAATTTATATTAGTTTCTTGCCTAGCTTTGACCTTATACCACAGCTACTATATTACTATACTTATCTACTATATTAACTTAAGTTTTGTTTAATTATAATAAAAAAGGAGAAAAGAAAAATATGAACGCTAGTATTTCCTATAAGATCTTATTGTTCATAGAAATGATCAGGATGCCAGTAATTCACCGTTGTTAATCCCCGACAACATAAGCGTTGTCTGACTGTCTGTGGGATTGTAGCTCTCGAACGGAGGGATCGATTTTGATGCGGTTTTCTAAAAGCAAATTCTCTTACTATGGTTCTTAGCCATGTTTGATGAAAATCATTTTAACTGTTTAAAAGTTATTGGGGTAAACCCTTAAGAGTCAGAACTTTTACCTGGCAAATAATAGAAACCGCTACGGATATCAATTCCACTTAACATCAGTTGAAATAATATACTTCCGGCACTCATCACTCATCACAGATAGTTATGGCGGGATTTTTTTAATTTGACCGGCAAATAAACTTGTCTTAATAAGCTATAAAGCTTTAAGTCCGTCTTCTTTTTTCTTTATTTTTTTTTTTTTGTTTTTTTGTGTGTGTACGTGGCCAACACTTTTCAATGCGGATTTCAATGCGGTGTTTTTACGTGAAAGCCAGTACCCTTATGGTGGTTTTTAGATATGTTTAACGAAAATCGGTTCTGCCAAAAGTAATTCGGGGAAGTCAGAGCTTTCTCTAAAAAATCATAGATGGCGCTACAAATATCAAGTCGTATCGGAAGTTCCGCTACTCATCATTAGATGGCGGTCTTGACAGTCGGGGTATTTTTTTAATTTTCCCAGCCAATAAACGTGTACATTTTATACTCACGCAATGAAATATTAATTTTATTAATAAACAACCTTCACAGCGAGCAACCCCTTGGCAATTTCCGAGTTAATTTTCCGAAGCACTTCAAGTGCCAGACGTCGGCGACTTTTATATTCGGACTCTCGATTTCACAAAAAAAGCAAAAAATAGAATCGCCCAATCCGTTTTTATCTCAACTCGTTTGCCAGTTTCATCAATCCATTAGTTGTAAAGTGTGAAAAATTCAAAGGGGCGACTGAAAAGTTTCTCGGGGAAATTTCAAAAAGAGGATCAGGTCTTTGTACGGGAGCTCACGATTTGATGACGTTGTATAATCGGTTAGCGTTTAGAAAAGATGCTATCTAGCTCACGAAGCTTTTCAATGAACTAGAAATATTTTAGTAGTTCAAATTGGATACCTTTTTTCCACTGGGCACGCGGTAAAATATCTAAAATTGTCCCTCACTTGGAAACTTATCGAAAAATGACCTAAAAACTACGTACTTACGAACACTATCGAATAATATTTTTCTGCTAGTGCAAAGAAGCTAATGAGATGCTAATGAACTAAAAATATTTTAGTAGTTCGAATTGGATACACTATCACGTGCTTATCTCTAATCAGGTAGAAATACCATTTTGGGTCTTGCGGTTCTAATCCGGCAGAACTTAGCCCAGAAGATTGAAATTGTATGCCACTTTATAAGCATCATAGTGTATGTCCAGCAGCAGATGTGTGGCTGAAATGATGATGATGAAGCATCGTGGTGGGCGTGAAGATAGAAAAAATAATAAAACTAGTGATAGGTTGCTAGACCGCATGACTTACGACCATGATTTGCGTTTCCAAAATCACAAACGAATTGGATATTTTTATATGTTTTTTACGTGTAAGTAATGCCCGCAACGGTGCATCGATTAGTTTGTTAGTTGATAGCCAAATGGAACCCCAAGGCTTTTTAAATTGATATATAGTACCTATAATCTATGTCCCATGCTGGTCTGGGAGAAATAAAAAAAAAAACTTAGAATGTACCAGCTGCTTCTCTTCCCACGCAGATCGTAAAAGCCGATCGAGGGAATGGGCAAAAATGCAAATCATGTTAACAGGCGATGCGGCTAGCAACCCATCACTGTAATGATTGCTTTTCCATCTTCTCGCCCACCATGACGCTAAGGGTGGCTTTTGGGTCTTGCGGCCCTGGGCTCTGCATAGAACCGCAAGACCCAAAATGCTCTGTCTGCCCCATTGGGGATGGAGACGTGATAGTATGTATGTATGTATTATCTATGTGTCAAATTAAGGTAATAAGCTATCAACTTGCCAAATTGCGTTCCAATTTATTAAGCCAATTTGGCTTGAACGTACTCATAATGTTATATAAGTAGCATTAAATTTCGAATAATTAGGTTTCGTAGAAAGAGAAGTAGACTGAAAAAGAGGTGGAGGTAGACCGAAAAAGAGGTGGGCAGACGATTTGAAAGCATTCGAACTTTCTTTCCTGTTCTTAACTTTCCAATTCGGATTGGAAAGTTAAGACCAGGGTAAGAGATTTATGAAAGGAAATAGGGGAGGCCTTTGCCCAGCAGTGAGACATAAACGGCTATTTAAAAAAAAGGTATATTTTATTTCAAACATTTTCGTGACCAAGAGAAAAAAGCAAATAACATGACAGAAAAAAGCAAATGCCAAAAAATATAAACGAAAGTATAACCAGGAAGCAAAATAGTTAGGTAATAACCAGTTAAATGAAGTAAGTGCCTTGGCATTGAGCTCCATGTCTACCTCTATTGATAAAGGCCTCGCAATAATAAAAAGCTGCGAGTCCCACGACCATGTCACGTGCGTGCGACAGAACTCCGAGCCAGGGGGTTTACGGGGAGGTAGGAGATTACAATGGAGTAAAAAAAATAGTTAAAAAAGATAAATGTGGGTATAAGTTTTCCTCCGTATTTCCAAAATGACTGATCAAAAGTAGCCTGCATCTATCAACTCTTTTTCAAGCAACTGGACAATTAACAATTTTTCAAAACCAAGCATTGAACCAAACTAAAAAACTAAAAAAGAAAAGGGTATTGAACCAAACTGAACTTATAATGAGACCACAAGTATCAAAGAAAAAAAAAATACTAACAAAAAAGAATTTTCCAAATTGGTCCAGGCTCATTCGAGTTATCGGGGAATATACATTAAAAAACTAATGACTGACCTGACTAAGGTAGCTGTACGGCACTGGATGCAGGCCGCTTTATATTGGTAATTTCGGAAATCCTTGGGAGAGGCCTATGTCCAGCAGTGGACGTTATGCGGCTGAATTGATGATAGTGATAAAAAGTATCAACTATCTCCTTTTTTGAAGTCAGTTAAAAAAAGAAAAAAAACTTATTTTTATCCTATCACATTTGGGACCAAAATCTTATTCTATGGAATATAATAATGATAAAAAACATCATTATTCATATAAGCAACAAAAAGACTAAAAAAATCTTTTCAAACAAGTCAAGACGCCCTAAGGAGAAATATCTTAAAAGGTTGAAAGGGAAAATGACAATAAAAGTAATATAAAAATTGTCATCTTACCGGTCAGGTCACGTGCGTGCAACAAAGTGCAGAAAAGAGGGGAGAAGGGTGGCCAGACAGCTTTTTTCCACTGGGCACCCGGTATAATATCTAAAAATGTCCTTCACTTGAAAACTTATCGAAAAATGATCTAAAAACTACATACTTACGAACACTATCGAATAATATTTTTCTGCTAGTGCAAAGAAGCATTTGAACAGCGTATCTTTTTTTTTATAGGCTGAAAGGTTCATATTGCATGTATTTTCAAGCCTGTTTAACCGACTTCCAAAAAGGTTGAGGTTATCAATTATTGAAAATTATTGTTTTATTTAAAAGATTATGTTTGTCAGATGGTCTATTAGAAATTTTATCAAAATCGGTTGTGTCGGTTTTTAGTTTTGAAAAATTATAGATATAATTTGTGATTAAACGAACTTACCTTAAGTGAAGTTCTATCATAATTTTATGACATATTCGCTCGAAGACATAAATTACTTTGTAGTATCGTTCTCCATGCCTGCATTCTGCACACTTCAGAGAAAAAAGGTTTGACTCTTCCTCTATGGTCTCATACGGCTGTCGCTGTCATTGGTCTAGATCTTCATTTAGTTTAGAGCTAAAAATATACATACAGCACGAAAGTCATGACATTTCCTTAGTTGGGAAGAGATATGGCATTTAGTGATCTTAATATCTCCATGTGGTGGGTGGGAATTTATGTCTTCGAGCGAATATGTCATAAAATTATGATAGAACTTCACTTAAGGTAAGTTCGTTTAATCACAAATTTTATTTCCATATTCGCTCTCTACATAAATTACTTTGTAGACTTTGAGAGCTTAGGTAAGGAAATGTCAAGACTTTGTGCATTCGTTCATTATTTGGTTAGGTATATAGGCCATGTCACAATATTTGACACGTGCAAAGTATACCAATATTATAGCCATGTATATAAAGTTATTTGTTTTTGTGTCTTTTAAATTTAAGCAAATCATAATATTTCAATGTAATTTGTATATAATTAATTTAATTAACAAAAAGTAACTCCTTATGTGAAACTACAACGTAGAGTTTCTTTATGTATGTGAATTAAAGTTTAAGTTCTATATTAAATTGTAGATACTTAAAAGTAATTTGTAAAAATATATAAATGAAAAAAAAAAAAAAAAAACAAAAAATTTATCAAAAACTATGATAAACATCGACATAGATGGAATATTTAACAAATATGAATAAAAAAGGGCGATTGTCCCTGAAATCATCAAGTGAATAAATAGTAAATTTTAATAAGTTGTTGAATTAAAACAATATTATATTATAAATTAACATTTTAAAAATTAACAAAGGTACATATTTAAATTTTATTTAGATTTCGTTATAGACAAGTATTCCTTTACACTTTGTTTACTGGTTTTTGTTTATTAGTTTTTAATTTCAAAATGTTATAAGATTTTATTATTCTTTTTTCAATGTTAACATAAATCTAACCAAATTGTTTTAGGCATGTAGCGTAATAAAGATACCTACTGTGATAAAGCTTAAAATTTTAATAACCAAAGTTTGTTTAAAACCTCGACCATTTTACTCAAAACATGTAAATATTGTGCATACTTATCTATCTAAAGTAAAATATATCGGCAATTCGACAGTGGATTCTGATTAGTATTTATATATATATTTTACATTACATTATGTAGTAAGTAATAATATAATTCTTGCCAAACCTGTTGTTCTTTATTTCCACCCAATGAGGCGTTTTCTAGTGATTATGTAAAGAAAACGCGTCAATATATATACATATATATATATATATTTTTTATTAATCTATAATTTATATATTTATTATTATTTTTATCTGTTTTGCCAAATTGCCAATATTGTACTAATATTACTGTGCTTTTTTTTTTTTTTTTTTAGTCAAAATTACATATAATGTGTTAGAAAACTTACTTTAGAATTGACAATGCTTTTATTCAAAGTTACGTTTGATTAGCTCATATTTACAACTAAGTAGGAACCTAAGTTTTTAACATTTTTACAGACTGAAGATAGGTTGAGGTAATGAGTAACTCAATTATAAAATATTATTAATGCATAAACTTTATCGTAAATCGATGACTATTAAAAACTTGTAATAATTATATGATATTTTTATCACAATATTTGAGTAAATCATGAATAAAGTAACTCATTATAATGCTTTTTAACTCGTAATATTAGGTAGGAGAAACATAATTTCTCACATAACAAACCAAACCAGGATGCATGGTTAAAGAAGTCACCAATAGGATTATGGTGACTGTTATGTCATCATCATTGATTTTTATTGATGATTAAACGGACGAACGAATTATTTTGAATTATTGTACGGTAGCCAACTTATTTGTCATAAATGAGCTGCTTGTGGTTTACTTTATTTATTTCATGGTGTTATTACATAAGACTTAGTCTCAAAACATTGTCTAATAAACTTGGTTTCTATCTATTTGTTTGAAAACTTTAGATGTCTGTCTTCAAAATTATTTAGCCGGAATTGCTTATGTTTGTTAATTCTTCTCCGCTTTTATTCCATCACTTTAGGAATCAAACATTTTGAGAATCATGTCACTGGATAAATTGTTGACCATTCTTATTAGCAAGTATGTGCTATTAAGTATGTTCCCGATTGGTATAAATTTAACATTCAGCACAAGTTATTCAGTTTTGTGTTTTACTGCAATTTATCAAAATGTAATGCTAACACGTAAAACTTGCTATAAATTATAATCTATTTGTAGTTTGTACATATGTCATATGTAGCATGGACCTATAATATTCATGTACCTTTTCAGTTTTTACTTTAACTGTAATTTAAATTTTAATTGAAGCCAGTGTTTAATATAAAAATCATTAGTTTAGTATTTTTCCGTAAGGTGTGCAAAAGAAATAACTGTATAAACTTAAGCAATCACAAGGCTCATCATAAGGTAATCTATTTGAAGAAATATGTTGAGTGTACTCTTTTGACAAAGCTTGTTGCTAATAATTTTTTGTATTGTGATAAAATCCTTGTAAATTATCTCTTTATAAAGATTTATTCAGTGAAATAAAAATCCATTTCATAATAATTATAGATCAATTCCTGTTTTGTTTCTTTCTTATGCTGATCTTAAAAAATGTAAAACGTTTGAAACGTACTTAGAATTTAAAGACGTAGATACAGTACGACAATTTCTAAAGGAATACAAACTTTGCTTTGTCGTAACCAAAATCTTTTCTCTTATTTAATTATAAATATAATAAGTGCAAATAATGATAATATAATTATTTTATCATCTCAATATAAAAACAATCCATTTTGTTGGGGTTAGCGCCCCTCCATCCACCATCCATGTTTCAGTCTGTTCAACAGACATATATACTTAGTCACTTGATAAGGAATAAATAAATTATAAATTTTAATCCTCTTTCTATTCTAGAAAAGAAATATAACGATAATTATTCGTTTCGAGGAATTTAACTTTCGGCGGAAGAGCACATAGTAATTAATATGTTCAATAGTAGAAATTGAATTTGGAAGGATGATTCACGTTTTTCAACACTTAATAAGTTGACATATGTTATCACATTCTATATAACATATGTTATCATATTCTAAGTGCTTGTCGATGAAATGACAAACTCAGAATCTCTGTAATTCGATTCAACGATTAGTTTAAATTAGTTAAGGAAGCAAGTATCAGTATAGTCTAAGTCCAGATAATAACAATAATATTCAACGGCTCGTAATAGAACTATTAGCTTATTTTGTCATTTTTATAATATTGGAAAAATATGATTTCTTTGACAAATTAAAGAGGTCCTAAATCCAAAAATGCATAAGCGCTCGTACACACTTTCCAGGCGTGATAATATAGGATTTAGTCAGTGTATTTGTTACTTATTCCAAGATATGGAATTGTAACAATTAGTTTTCTACCTCTTATGAGGTGAATTTTAGCCGCAGGTGCCATCTCGTTTAAAAAAAAAAAAGTATTTAACACAGAAATTCCATTCTAAGATTTCTAAGAATTGCACAAATATACTTTCATTCATATCATGACATAAATTTTCATGTGGTGCCTATTCACTTAATAAATTTATGTACCATTGGTGTGAGCATCTTTTTAGTCACTCATTATCTTTTCCATCTAAAATATGTAGTAATGACAAGCACATCCTTGGTGATTGGTGCTATATTATATTAATATTACCAAAATTGTGACCAATATGGTTCCTGTTGACGAGGACTGAAGGCGGCGCGTTGCTTAGCGGAACAGCCAATTGACTGCTGGGTCTCCCATAATGACATTTTTGATGGAATTATGGAAGACCGCCGTACTCACACGATAATATGTAAAGTTATCTGTGGAAACTAGTAAATAATAAATAATAGTTACATAAGCAGTATGTAAATTTATCAGTCCCTTGTTATTTATCGGGCATTGTCTTGTTTCGGTGGGGTAACTTGCCATTTACCCAATATTGAAATGCGTCATTTTAATTGACGATTTTTGGGTACATTGTATGCATTTAGTAAAAAATAAAATCTTTAGAATTTCCATTGCTATGAAATTAAAATGCAGATACTCCACACCACTCTCTTCCAAGCGGGTAGATGAAATGAATTTCTTTAGACATGCTACAATAGATATAATATTTTAATGAACATTTTAAGCACAAGTAAAATAGCTTTATGTTAATGTTCCTAAAAGGAAACTAGTCAGGCCGGCTCAGCCGTAACTTTTTAAACTGCCTACATTGCAATAGGATCCGATTTCCAGGCAAATAAATCCAAAAAACAAGAACTTCGTATTTGAAGGTCTGAATTCCCTTTGAAGGTTACATTCGTGTACTTAACGGGAACGTGTACATTTATAAGTAGACATAAATTTCGAGTCAGTTCAAGCGGCGGAATAATCCCTCAAATTATCCTGATTGCTTAGAACTTAAATATTTGTACAAATATGAATAGTTAAGTACTTTATTTGGTTGGCTATTCTGTAAAAATAATTTTATTTCTTAGGCAAGTACATACCTCACCATTATGCTGCCAACGGCGCCGGCGTGTGAATGTCAAGTACATAGTAGATGCGTGATATAGTCCCAAAAACTATACTGAGTGCATAAGACATTGCTTCTTTTATTATGCAATAAAGTATCTTAGAATTATGGAGCATATAAAATCTTTAAAATCTTCCATTGCATAGCATGTTCAGTACAACAAGACCATATTGAGTCGGTCTCGAAAACCATCTTGAGCGTGGCATGTTGTCAAGCTTAGTGAAACAGCCCCATAAGCTGTTCAGATAGATGAAAGCGCTTTGTACCATTTTAAAATCTTCCGTTGCGTAGTGCAATTTCCATGACACAGCGGATCGGCCCCAAAAACCGTCCTGATTGTGTCATGTTAATGTCAAGCCTTGCGAGAGAGCCCCAGAAGCTTCTCAGATGGCTGCAAGTGCATATGTAAAATAAAAACGTCCGGAAGAGTTACAGCAGTACTTACAATGTTAGTAACAGTATGGTACAATTACAAGTTCACAGCGGATCGGCCCCAAAAGCCGTCCTGATTGTGTCTTTGTGTCAAGCCTTACGAGAGAGCCCCAGAAGCTTCTCAGATGGCTGCAAGCGCATATATAAACGTCCCGATTTCAGCATCTTATCTTGATTTTTCTTGATTGATACTGGTGTATATGAAACCGCTAAAATATTGTAACAGTTATATACTAATCCACTAGCAAAAAATACTTATTTATTTCCCATTAAACACTAATTTATAAATAATAACGGGAAAAGTGTGCAAATGTGCGAAGCACAAAAAAACGAATGAAGATCTAGACCAATGACAGCGACAGCCGTATGAGACCATAGAGGAAGAGTCAAACCTTTTTTCTCTGAAGTGTGCAGAATGCAGGCATGGAGAACGATACTACAAAGTAATTTATGTAGAGAGCGAATATGGAAATAAAATAACGGATCTGTGCAGACATTGTAGTAGCGCAAGCGAGACTATTCAACACGTCACTGGAGCATGTAAGACTTTGGTACAGAATGACTATAAACATAGACATGATCAAATAGCTGCTATAATTCATCAGTACTTAGCTTTTAAACATAAACTTATTGACAGCACACAACCATACTACAAATATGTACCAGAAAGGATTTTGGAAAATCAAAATATAAAAATATATTGGGACAGAACCATTATCACTGACAAAACGATTCACTACAATAGACCTGACATTACGATACTTGACAAAACCAATAACACAGTTTACCTCATAGACATCGCTGTACCGAATACCCACAACCTCCAAAACACAAATACTGAAAAACTGACAAAATACAGGGACTTAGACATTGAAATACAGACCCAGTGGCGTGTTGAGTGTGTTAAGATAGTACCAATAGTTATATCTACAACAGCTGTTATACCCCAGACACTTCACATGAGCCTAGATACTTTAAATATCCCTACAAATATTATTGACACATTACAAAAGGCAGTTATATTAAATACATGTCGCATTACTAAAAAGTTTCTAGGATAAACAGTTCCTCCTTCTTTTCAATTTGACACTCAACCTCTGTTCATGAGACTGAACTTTATTTATTTAAAATACTTTGCACTTGGCTTCGGCCCGTGCCATTTTAACCTCTTTCCGGTGAAAGAGAGAAGAAACATTTCTTGAACATAATAATAATATATTTTTATTTCAGATAATTATAAATCCATATAGTGTTAGTAAACTACCACCATGGGCCCACGATGTTACATGTGACATCACTTTTACGACCACTTTATAAGCACTAAGGGGCCCCCAGGGGTTAAGAGAGATATTTTGTCTTCAAATGTTCACATTTATATGTATTTTTAGCCTTTTATTATGACTAGTATAGCGATGAAACCAATTGAATCAACACAATAAATACTTGTAGTGTCATTAGCACTATATATTTTGGTCTAAACCTTGGATTATCTATCTATAACTGTATTCCCTAAATTCTGTATCCGTAACTGTAGTGCTCACTATTGGAGCAAAGTGGTAGAAACCACAAACCAACATGGAAGATCGTGATTTGAAAGTGTGGTGATTAATGTATTTGTACCTATATATGGTGTCTTTCTTTCGTGTATATTCCTACTGTGACGGAACTTAGCAATCTCACTAATATTATAAAGGCAAAAGTTTGTGTGATGTGTGTGTGTGTGTGTGTGTGTGTGTGTGTGTGTGTGTATGTTTGTAACTTCTTCACGCACAAACGGCTGGACTAATTTTGATAAAAATTGAAATTCAGGAAGCTGACACCCTGGATTAACACAAAGGCATGTTTTTCGCGGGTAACACCATTGGGAGAATCCGTACCCCATCAGTAGGTTTCATTCAAAACTAGCCTTGTATAAAGCTTTCAACAAAACAAGTGATGAGCTTAAAATCTTTTTTTAATGGAAGCTTTTTTCTACTGATGAAATTTTATGGCACATATTTTGTTTACCATACCAACTTTGGTATTTATAATGTTAATTAATTACCAGGATAATTTAACCAAGACTAAAATATTAAAGGCAAACGAACTTTAAAGCCTTTCAAACTATTATTTGAAGTAAAATTTCTTCTTTGCACTTACAAACAAACATTCTCTCTTAATGCGAATTCAAAGAAATAGAAAACAAACTCTGTTGAGTAAGTTCGCGGCTTTTAAGACTTCACGTTTTTCACCTCCGACTTGTGTCTGACGCAGTCTCATTTCCACAGAATAAAAACTATTGTGGAAATGCAATTTAGTACTACCTGACATAGATTTAAGAAATGTAGATGTTGCAAGCCTGAGCTGTGCTGCGAGGGTGAGATAGATCTGCGGTAGCAAAAATATTCTGATAGTGTAGTGGAGTTATTAATGTGTTCAAATTAGTTACTATTATTATATCATTTGCAAATTTTTGTCAAAGATGGAGATGTAGAGTGTAATACTCGGATAACGATAAGATATATTTTTACCTGCTTGAGGACATACATCATACTAAGCATCCATCGCCTTTATTAGCAATCCTTTCTTTGGCCCAGATTCAAAGTAGCGTCCTCGCTTTTAAAATTGTATCTTTACGCCTTGTTCTACAACCTACAATTTAAACCAAACGACCCTTATAGGCACAACCAGAACCATTTACAAAGAGCCGTAAAAACAAACATCTCGAACAAAGGACTAGCATCTTAACATGTTTATCTCAAAATGGATTTATTGTAATTATATTCTGCAGTGTTAATCAATACCTACGTCGTAAATTATATGTTGGTTAAAATATCTATCCTTTTAATATCAATGTTGCGGTTGTGCCGAAGACTAGGAACGTTGTTGAGTAAACTTCTGCTATGAATAAGTGAATATCGAATCATTATTTTACGGGAGAAATAGCTCTGTACGAATATTTCGCATTAACTTGGCCTTCTTTTTATTTTTGAGAATAGCTACTCCTACAGATATGTGATTTTAAACTTTAGTAGTCATTCTCAAATTTTATTTACTCTCGATTCAAGAACAAAATCAGTTATATTTGCCGTAATATAATCTGTATATTGCAAGTATGAACTCGTCTGACCAGCGAGGCGAGAGTAGGCTAAGTTCTCTTTTCTGGCCAAGTATGGCTCTGGTAGCACAAAGCCCTCTCTGTGCTCGTGCTCCTGCAGTGGAGACAAACAGACCTGATAATGATGATGATTGCAAGTATCACCAAAAATATATTTTTTGTTCTTTGAATTTAGGTATTTGAAGTATTATAAAGGAATGCCACGAAACACTTTTAAAACTAAAGACATTACTAAAAGCCGTGATAAAACATTACCTAAACTGAAACGGTTCAAACTTGTATCATGCAAAACAGCACATCTTCATAATAGTTAAAAGCCAACTCAATACTACCAATTTCAATATTCCACATCACAGAACCACCCGAACGCGTAGCGTCACACAAATTCTAATTAATGTTTGTCCCGAACCTAGGTAAGTCCCCTAATAAATACCACCTAATTGGAAACGTCGACTGAAAAGCCCGAAATCCTACCTGACGTACGGACAGACGGGCGCGTCAATATTTTCTAGTCTAATCTATGGCTTGACAGGCCGTAACTGATTGTAGAAAAGGTATGGAGATATATTCATAGTTCACAGAATATTTGATCCTAAAGATGAAATTGTCATCTCAACATGGTCATGGTCAGAGTAATTTTTAACCGGTCAAGACTCGCATGGCACGATATGGTGCAGCTTCCATTGTTTTACTATTGTGTCTGGTATTGGCGGATCTCAAAGACTTTTGACTTCCAAAAAAAAAGGAGGAGGTTATCAATGCGTCGTGATCATTTTTTTTATGTATGTTTACCGATTATTCGAACACGCCTAGACCGATTTATATATTTATCGCTTAGCCAGGCCTGGCGATTATTTTATCTTTATATACAGATAATGGTAGATTGGATGATAATAAAAAAACTAATTTCTAAATTTTTTTTATTCCTACAATTTCCTATAAAAAAACCCTCTGGTCTGGATATGACCACTGCCCATTTAAATATACATGATGTGGATTAGATCTGACCACTGCCCAGTTAGGTCACAACATGTAAGTATTGAAAAAATAAAGGTGAATCTACATATAAGCCTAATATTAAAAAGAGGAAAGATTTGTGTGTTTCTTTGTATAAAAATATTAATGAATATTAATGTCTCTGTGATGTAGTGGTTAAAAGACTCTGACACCAGGGTATCGGTTATTCTTCGATCCAAGAACCAATCTATCTATCATACAAACTATTTGATGTGTAAATATGGTTTTGCCTTTATTTATATGGATAAAAGCTTGTAGGACAGTGGTTACATAATAACCACAATAAGTTTTCCAGATAGGCTGAGGTCACATGTTGACCACAAACTTTTGGCGTAAATATTTCAAAGAAAAACAAATATCATGTAAAACCGAAACATATTACATATAATTCAACCGATCTGCTATTATAAAAACACAAATAATATCACTTACCGGGATTTTTTCCGCCATAATACTAAAAAACACTTTCAATTTGCAGAAAAATTCGCTGTTCGACCAATATTTTGACTTTGACAAGCGAAATGTCAAGTTTTTTTTCTAGAGGCGTATTTTTTTTTCGTTCAGAACTCAACTGTATCATAGACAATAGACGGATGACATTTTGCGGTTTCTAGCTAGCATCTGCTCGTCAGAAAAAAAATATTTCTGAGGTGGTTCGCTATGTGATCACTACCTGGCTAAGGGTTATTGTTATAAGTGATATACTTGTTAGCTCAGACCAAATAAAACTTGTTAGGTCTCATGGAAATTTTATCTAAATCGATTGTGTATTTCGATGGTGAAGTCGGTTTTTAGTTTCGAAAAATTATTCATCTTTGGTCTATACTCTATATAAAACATAAAAAAAACGATTGGTTTTTCTCACAGCAGTACTTTTCTCCCTAGTCTTGAGTCCGACAATTACATTTTTATATTTATAAATAAAAATAGATTAATAACAATGACATATTCAAAGCTTAGTTCTGCAAATGGGTATTTAAGGGCTACAAAAATAAGTAAAAATCTTGTTAAAAAGTTCAAATTATAACGACAGTGTTACTTTTCGGGCTTGTTTACGTAAAAATGCCCCTTATCTATATATATGGTAGAAAATAAAATTGTCAAGGATAAACACAAAGTATAGGTAGCCTGAAAAACTAGGTATGAAGTTGTAGCTATCTACAAAGATAAATAAGAAAAACACCTTTTTTTAAACGCAAGATAAAACTGAGAGCTCGAGTGGTGTTAAGCTAACCGCCAGTTCTAATCTAGAATGAGCCGGGCTAGACAAACTAATTGCGGTGTGAAATAGCAGACTATGTCTAGACTGTGAATTATATAAACACAATGCCTTAAGAATGCGAGCTTTAAAAAGTATGTGTGGTGTAACTTTGAAAGACCAGATAAGGACTTGGGTGAAAGAGTTTGTAATGACAAAATTTGAGAAAGGAATGATAATGGTTTGGACATGGAGGATGGATGAAAGAAGACTAATTACAAATATTTATCGTACGGATGTGGATGGGGGAACCGAATCGCGTCGACTTCGACGTTCTGCGACCAAATTGCAGATATTCTGAAAAAAAGTACCCATAGCCGGAGAGCATGCATAAAAAAACTGATAGGTTGATTGAGAAAAAGGCATTTAGCGTTAAGTCCACCAATTGTAAACAATTGCTAATTGTGGATGAATTCGTGGCTTAGTCATCATGACACGCTGTCACACCAGAGGTCCCGTGTTCGATTCCCGGTCAGGTTAAGATGGAAAATTATCTTTTTCAGTTTGACCGGGGTCTGTTTATCTAAGTTTGTTATAAAATATAGTATCGTTGAGTTAGTATCCCATAATTAAAGTCTCAAAGTAATATGTGTGATTTTTCGGTTTATATCTATTTATCATTATACTAACCTTAAGACGATGTAAAAAGGTTTAATGTTATTTATGAAAGATAATAACAGAATCAGATGTCAACATGTTTAAATCTTCGCAGTCATTAATATAAGGTACATACATAAATATTCATGTATAAACAAGATAATGTCAAATCCGCTTATACACAACCTTTCGCAAATACATTCCTAAGTGTTGCAATTACATTTTAAAAAATTGAAATTTTTCTTTTTACGTCATCTTTTTATTTATTTATTTATAAAACTTTATTGTTTCACAATATACAATTGTTTACTATTGGCGAACTTAACGCTAAAATCGTTCTCTCTCAGTCAACAATAAGGATAAACAGAGATCTTTGGAGTATTTGAGTATTTTTTAAGAACCGAAAGTCATACTTAAGACAAATAATATATCTAATCATATTCTTAAAAGCCAAAAAGCTTCTTGATTTACCATTAACTATGGAATAAATTTCTATTTTGTAGCACTAAAACTATATTATTATTTCGATCCCTAAAGAAAACTATTTTTGCAGCATAATCCTGTTAACTCATCCTAACCTTTTAATATCTGTCGCATATTATACAACAAAGGTTATTATACTCATAGTTATAAGTATATTATATATATATGTACCTACCTACGAGAGGATGAAAAGGTTGACCAATCCTTTGTCGCCAAATTCCAATATCGAGAGAATTGTATAGTACCATGGATGCCTATTCAAGTGCGTACAGTCATATAAATAAATGTAGGAATATACAGTTATAAAAATAACTGAGTTTGTACTTTCAAGAACTTATACAGCTATATTACTGAGACTGTTGTTGTATTGTTACTGACAAAAAATAGAGTCAAAGGACTTGTATCCAGAGCCGTAAAAAATTAAAATAACCGGCTAAGTGCGGGTCGAACTCGCGCACGAATGGTTTTGTACCATTATCTACAATAAATCACGTATTTTTGTACTCGTATAAGAGCCCCACTTAAATATTAATTTTATTGTTTTTAGTATTCTTTAACATAGCGGCAACAGATATAAATCTTTGAAAATGTCAACTCCCTAGCTATCATCGTTCATGAGATAAAACCTGGTGACAGATAGACAGATAAACGGACAACGGAGTCTAGTAATAGGGTCCCGTTTTTACCCTTTAGGTACGAAATATATATGTAAGTCAATGGTCTCGCATGTTTACGTTGTTTCGAAAAGCTGATTTAAATATTTTGTTAATGAAAACATTTATTTTTATTTTATGCTGGATAAATATTGTATAATATTTGTTTATTTAATTTATTGTGCTAAAAATCTTAAGATTATAGTACAAAAGGTAGGTACAACTTAACGCTTAGCATTTTCTACCAGTGCACCGTAAAGTTAGTATTTTCTGCAAGTATCAGATGAGTTTATAAAAGGTTTTTTCTTTATATCTTTGTACTTATATTATTGTATTGGTGCCACATGAATATAATAGAGACATTTTAAGTCCAGAAAAATGCTTGACCCTGACTTAAGCGTTGAGCATTACCTTAAACGCCCGGCTTTGGCGTGCAAAATATCAATCAATATCATCATCATCAGATCTCTTTGTCTCCACTGCAGGAGTACGACAATCCGAGGCCTTGGCCTACACTCTATTTGCTGGCCAGACGGGTTGTAGATTTCTCATAGATTTTATAAGCTTTGTTTAACTTATATTCCTGAGTCGCCTTCTACGACATCTACGGGATAACTTGGCTCTATTCTACTCTGCCAGAAATCACGCGGCAAAAATATCAGTGAATTTAGCAATTAAAAATCTAATATAGAACTACGTACGTATACGATTGCACGTATAATTCCCGCTCAGAGTTAGGGCCCAATAGAAACGCATAAATCGCAAGTTGGTCCTACCCGAAGTTGTGTAGTTTGCAGCAAGTCGACCGTGTTATATGAAGTGCCACACTGGCGCCGCGCCGCTACCGATTGCTGGCTTCCTAGCAAATACATAGATATATGTTTTATATACTTACGGCCGTATTTATTACACGCTGACTTTTCAAAGATTTTAGAAAAAAAACCGTAATGCAAATAAATGCCTTTATCCATATACGTCATCTAAATTTGTGTTTGACATATATTATGATAAAAAGTTGCGAAAATGATTTTCGATCGAGACCACGTAGTTACGCCCGTTTAAAACTGCCACGTGCCCCCGATGAATTCCGACCAGCTGGCAGACTTGCTGATTAGGTCTTACCGACGATCCATATAAAGTGGCTTTCGGCTCCAAAACCAATAAAAATTACCGTGTATAATCTGCTTTTTTGCAACTCCTGTAAGTTATAAATTATTATTGTAATATGGTCCTAATCGAAGTTGTTTAGTTTGCAGCAAGTCTACGTGGAGTGCCATGCTGGCCCTACCATGCTGAGCAAAATAGCAGCCAGATCTAGGATTACCAGTTATCTCGATGGGACGCGTCGTGAAATAATTTTGCATCAGGGCTCCAAGGGCCCATTGTATCTAATGCCAAATATAAAAAAATATAATTGTCGCCCAGACCCACGTATTTTCGTTTTTTGCACGCCGATGCAGCACCCCGGGTCGAAGATGTAGGCAAGAGTGTGTTATAAGTAAGTATATATATACGCTCTTCTTAAATCTTATGTGATCGGAAATACAATTCCCGGGAGTTAGAGAAAAGAATGCATAAATCGCAAGTTGTTCCTACCCGAAGTTGTCTAGTTTACGGCAAGTCGACCTCGTTATATGGAGTGCCATGCTAGTGCCACCACCGCTTACATCTTACTTAGTTTACCTGATTTATCAAGAAATCTGGATTGGAGATAATTATGCAAGTGCGTTACAATAATATCTAGTTATTTAAGTTCGAATGATGATTAAGGCCATTAAAATGTATATAAAAATCAATTATGAAGTTTCTTGGGTCAAAAACAAATCATTTGGTACTGTTAATAGAAGAAAACGTCACAAAATCATGTCACTTGTCATTGATTATATCCATTTTCAACGTGATTTTAGATTTATTATTGATGGAAAAACTGATATTAAGAGTGATATTTTACTCAACGAAACTATTCCATATTCCATATTGCCATAAATCTTTATTTTATTGAAAATGTTTGTTTTGACGATAAGAAAAAAGTATCTGATTTGAGTTGCTGGAAACTTCCTTGTTGATAATTTCTTCCACGATTTTGAATCTGACTAACTAGGCTGTGTTTGCTCCATTTTGAATAAAGAGGTGATAGTGTAATTGTCTATATCCCTTTTAATGTCGGACGCCCGGAGCGGGCGTCTGATGTATTGTTTTACTATTGTGTCTGCTATGCCGACATTTGAAGGGATATCGGAATTTTGATACTACCTATCGGGTCAATCTTTCACGGTTTTTACAAACATTAAGAATGTTTAGAAAAAGAAAAAGAAAAGAAATATGAAAAACGCAAAAAACGATATTAATCGCGGTAAGTCCCTTAATGCTGCTAACAGTAATTGTGATCGCGAAACTCTAAAATCATATATATTCTCCAGAAAAGTTTTCATCATCATGAGGGCTTTTTAGTCTCCACTGCAGGAGTACGACCCTGTTTGTACTACTAGAGCCATATTTGGTCAGGGCAGCCAGAGGGTTTGGCCTACACTCTCCACCCAGGCCAGACGGTTTGGAGAGGTCTGATGATGTTTATATGCTTTGTTCAGCGTATTTCCTAAGTCGCCTCCTACGACATCCAAGGAAAGGTTTGAAGTGGTCCTATTCTACTCTGCCAGATACCACACGCCACAGCAAAGTTTTCATGTATAAAACATATTCGTATGAAGCATGGGCATGCCGCTAGTTCATACTAAAAGGCAACTCTAAATATACCGAGGTGACTGTACTTACCCAGAAAGAATTCGGCCAACGATATTGTGGACTACGTAATGGATGATGATCAATTTGTCTCCTTTAATAGATCGCATTCATTGAGAATTGCCTGCCTCCGTGGTCCAGTGGTCAAGGCGTTCCTCTTGTAACCTGGAGGTCGTGGGTTCGAATCACTGGGAATCATAGTTTGTAAAAAGTTGTTTTCAGTCTGGTTAGGATATTGCAGGGCTTCGATCAGCTGATTATCCGAAAAGAGATAATTCCGTGTTTCAGAAGGCACGTATAAAACTGTGAATCCCGAACGTCAACTGGTGTTTTTCACTGACTTCAAAATAGAAGGATTAGGATTAGGAAGGTTAGGAAGGAGTAAATAGGAATTTAATTTTTTTTTTTAAAAGATCTTTAAATATTATTTTTTCCCATATTCATTTGGTGCAAATATGATAAAAAACTATGTAGATATAGAAGAATAACTTCTTAATGAAAATAAAGACAGGTGTTTTTTTTTTAAATGAAATTCTGTGGCATAGGGAAAGGACGATGATTAATTTAACTAAAATATGTTAAATTATCAATAAATCAAGACCTTTGCCCAGCAGTGGGACACATCAAAAGGCAAATAAAAATAAAAATGTTAAATTATCATAAGAGAAAATGGAAAATATTTCGTGAAATTAAAGTAAACATACAATAAGTTTTAGTTACTTACAAACTTGAAAAAAAAAACAACCGCACGACATGTCCGATTTGGGCAAAATTTTGTAATTTCAAAGATATTGCAATTATCTAGGTTTATAACTAGTTTCCGACAGTAAAAATATGAACTTGAAATAGAATATAGTGTTTTATATCATTTTTGACCATTAGTATGGGAAACTTCTAAATCGTTATTTTTCTTTCCAGTTCTTATTTTACTATAGGAAACCAGTTATAACCCTAGATTATTGCAATTTCTTTACAATTACCAATTTTTACCGGAATCTGACATGTGGTTTCAAAATTAAACGTAGACTACGTTTGTATGGAGAAGTCTAGGGCAAGGGGACTCTTAAACTCATTAAAAAAGGTTTTAGTCAATTTAGTGTACTTAACATACATAAGTACAATACAAACCTTTCATTTATATTGACTAGTCAACTTTTTGTATGTATGATAATTTCAAGTTTTCAAATGATTTAACAAATTATATCCAGTTTAAAATAAATTTATAAGAACTCAAGCACTAAACTACGATATATAAACTATTGTCTGCGCGCCGTGGTATTACTCGCGGTATATAAAAAGTAGCCTTTACGGTAATCCAGGGTGTCAGCTTCCTGCATACCAGATTTTATAAATATAGGTCCAGCCGTTTGCGAGCGAAGAAGTAACACACAGACACACACACTCCACATGCTTACACTTTTATAATATTAGTTTTATAAATATCTCTCAATCGCTCTTGTACTGTTTCGCTTGTAATAGATACGTACGTACACTCTTATGTTCATGGATTATAAAAAACGCAATAGCAAACCCTAAACTGGCCGAACGCGTAGCATATTGACAAGAGAAGCGACCCTCACTATCAACCAAAGGGGAGCAGAAATCAATACGCCTTCGGAAATTTTAAACGCGTTACCAAGGTTTTTCGAGGGGTACAAAGTCGCCCATTCGTAAAAATAGAAAGATGAACTGCTTTTATCCGGTTTGAACTTGATTAGAAAGGGAATTTGTTTTCGTTAGCAAATTAGAGCTTTGATGTCTGGTCTTGATTTAATTGGTTACATAAGTTTTATTATTGTTATGAAGACTTAGGAGAGAGACTAAGCTCAATCATGTTATTAGTTGAGTTCAAACTTCTTTGGAACAGTAAAAAGGAACTTGTAATAGATCTAGAGTAGGGGTTGACAAAGCATTATGAATCTAGCAGCTCTAAGCAAACAAAACCTCTTTTAAAGTAATGGTGGGCAAGAAGGTGGAAAAAGCAAACAACTATTTTTTTACAACAAGTTTTAATCTAAGTACTATGAACTTTAAAGCGCTTAAAGCTCCTGAATTCGATTAAACAAGCCCAAACTCAATAAAATTGCGTCGTATCATTACATATCCATCATCAAATCAGCTCTAAAGTCATCATAATAGGCATTGTCACTTGATATACGCACGTATGCGTGCAAAATTTCAGCTCAATCGAAAACCGGGAAGTGTCAATGACTTGAACAAGCCTTTCGTCAAAAATTACTTTTTTAATGCCAGTTAGACAGTTTAGGCTGGGTTTCCATATCTCGTACCTACACATACGATATCTGTTATAAGAGTAATGGACCAAACACAATGTCTGAGCACATTTTTTCGGTTTCCCTTATCGATATTCCGCATGCATGCACCACTCGATTTGCCATCGGAATATTCGATCGCACTGTGATGTCAGATTCCACTGAGAGGGATCCCGTACGTCCAATCAGTTTTCACTCCTTTGCCTTATTTAAATAAACAATGATTTGTCATTTGTCAGTATTAATATATGTATTAATGCAAAAAAAGAGTAACAATACAGTGATTTAATTTAAAATGTTAGAAATGTTTGTCATAAAATTTTAAAAAACACTACACGTAATGTTAATTATACTTGCTGACATGTAAAAGTGTCTGTAAAGGTCTTTTTACTGAATAAACATTAGAATTTTTATTTTATGAAGAGACAAAAAAAAACTTATTAACAAAGATTTCTATGAAAAAAACTCTTTTATGATAGGCTAAAAATAATCGAATTCCCAGTTAAGCCCGTAGAAAAGTTGAGATTGTTTTGATTTTTTCGCGTGTGTAAGTGACTAACATTGGTGGCAGATTTTTCAAGTTACCCAAAGTTTACTTAGTTTGATAAACAGTACAGAAGCGAGAATGTCCTTACGCAGAAGATTACAAAGTATGTAGATAAAGTAACTTGGCACCAAGTTACAGATTCTTCTTGATAAATATTACTTATTATTTTTTATGTCTTTATTGTGTCATTTTTTGAGCATAACCTGTCTTTTGCTTCCATTCCTCAAGATATATAAAATATTGTGTCAGCAAAAAGATTCATGCATTCAATGAAATGTGCAATGCGTATAATGAGGAGGGGGTTCAGGGGGTCTAGACCCCGTCAGCATACGACAATATTAAATCGCAGTACAACTGCTGCACATGACCCTCCCCAAGGCTTTTACCAACTTAACAAGTAGATAAATATAATTGCACGCTTCATAAGCAGAGTGTTGAGGTAGTGCCACGATTACGCTCGAAATACTTCATATATTTGTACGATTTTTTGTAATAGCTTCATCAACTACGGGATTGTTTCCTATACAAAATAACTGTCTAATTCAGTGTAGTTTAATTATAATTAATAAAATAATTTAAAAAATTGGCTTCCTGCAAAGCACCGGCATTTTGTATATCTTTATTTGTGTATGTCCGGTGTAACGAAAATAGATAAGATCCGCAACAAATATATAAGAGAAGGTTTGAAAGTTGCTCCAATAGTGGACAAGTTAAAAAGCCATTGACTCACGTGGTATGACCACGCCATGAGGAGGATGCCGAACATTTGGCTAAGAGGATGGTCCATTTGGAGGTGGAGGGCTACAGAGGGAAAGAAAGACCGAGGAATACGTGGATAGAATGTATAAGGAAAGATATGAAGGAAGGCTACGAGGGGCTAGTACCTACAAATGTGGTGAATGACAGAAAAAAGTGGAAACAGTTGAAATACAAAGCCGACCCCAAATAGGGAAATGGCAAGGAAAATGATGATGATGATGATGATCATAATGAATGCATGCATCTTTCTATATATTTACCAAAGAATAAATCTCGTATGCATTTATTGACACTTAAGGTGCCTTCCACATAAAGGTTACAATGATCAAAATCCTATCTGAACACACGTGATCGACGAGCGTGGCATTGTAAACGTCAAGTGGAATGCAGCTTTAGGTGCTAGTAATCAGATTAATGTACAGTTACGAGAATGCGGCATATATTGCTCCCCGATTATGCCAATAGCGCGAAAAAGGTTTAATTTATTTTTAAATGAGCGTTTTGATGTGAGGCGCGCACTTTTTGATTTTTCGAACTTATTTAAATGTTCTACTTACAAAAATACCATGGCCAATAGTGTAGCAAAATGCTTAAAACAAAATATCTTAATTATGTTTGGCTCTGGTAGTACAGAGAGGTTCGTACTCCTGCAGTGGAGACAAAAATACCTGATGATGATGATAATAACAACCACCTCATTCCTACAGTTGGATTTTCAATCCCCCGCTTCAAGTATTATGATGACAATTTAAATATATGTATATCAATTTTTGTATAAATACTTGTAACAAATTAAAGTATAAGTCATTATGAATAAATAGGCATTCTCAACATTCTATTAGAAAAACAAACCCATCAACTTTTAAAACAAAACAAACCCCAAAGTCATTAGGGTTACTGCAAAACAGTGAGAGCACATGCCTTTTCGACTTTAGCTCGTTTAATGTATAGCCAAATTGGGTACAGTTTGCAAATTGTGTTTATTATTTTAACATCTAACTTAGATTTCTATATCGGTAAACAATTTTATTTTGTAGCAAAGAACACCATCTAGTGATGAGTAGCGAAAATCCGAAGTCTTATCGGTAGCGCCATCTATTATTTGCTATAGAAAGTCCAGATTTTAAAACGGCTCAACCTACTTTTATCAAACATATCTAAGAAGCACCGCAAGAAAATTTACTTTCACTTTTTTGCAACTAAATCGACCGACAGACAGACAACCTATAACACCTCTTTTTTGTGTTAAGTTAAATAGTGAATTCTCACACAATATCACAATGATACACAACTTGCTATGCAGAAATAACAAACAGCTCTACCTTGGTACCCAGATTGAATATAAAATAAAGAACAACCTACTAGGTATTTACAATTTAACTAAATATATTAGTGTGATCGCATTCCAAAATCAGAAGCAGCATGGCATGGAAGCTACTGGAAAATAAGCTAAATAAATAATAAATATATAGGGGCAAATCACACTGATTGAGTTAACTCCAAAATAAGTTCGAGACTTGTGTCTCTGATATGGGATACTTACTCAACGATAGTATCGTTTACACAAGTCTCTAACTTATTTTGGAGTTAACGAACTTATATAGTTTATAACAAATACATATATAGATAGACATCCAAGACCCAGGAAAATTTGAAAAAGGCCATTTTCCAACTTGATGCTAAGATGAGGAAAAAAAGGCTAATTACTTAATTGAGTGTCGACACATAAGGGGAATCACTCGTACCATACTGTTCAATCTGAAGGGTTATTTTTAAATCAATTTCCCGGTTCGCTTGTCGTATTCGCTCGATAGGTTTCGCCGTCCGTGCGTATAGTTTTATGATACCACGACTCTTCGGCGATAATGGGGGTGAAGGGGTGGGGAGAAGGGTAGGCGTTGGTTTATTCCTTTTTGTGCTGGTTTGCAATTCCAAAATTAACATATTTATGTTTGCATATTTTTTGTAAACAAACTAGGTTTTTTCATTATCAAACCAGTTTTATTTATTATTCCCTAATAGTTGAACAACCCAACATTATATTGTTCGTTATTTATTTTAGAATTACATTATAATTAATTAACTAAATGCTATTCTATAAATTAAAAATATTACTAAAAATAAAAACTAGGTTTTTTTAATGTTTAAAACTAAAAGAAAAATATTTTTTTTATTTAAATCCTTATAAGTTCTAAAAGGGTATTATGTTTTATTTTGATGAATTTCACGAATGCCTACGTTAAGTATTCAGCGATAAAAAGTTAATGATAAAAAAGGATAACGTTTAATTCCTTAAAAAACAGGTCCTGAAGAAAGTCCCTAAGGCAAAAATTTAGGGATGGTTCAAGATTCGAAATTATTATTTAAAGTCATTACAACGTCATGATTGCTATAAGCTTTCTGCATCAAAATAAGTGCTATAAAAAAACATATAATTAAAATCTATAGCTACATAGGCTATTAATATGTTCTGTGCGATTGAATAACATACACACCATCTCATAAAAACCCAAACCTCTTAACTTTTACAGTTAAATTTATGAAAATAATTTTAGTGAAAATTAGTAAATTGAGTACTTAATAAAACTGACAAATCTAAACTGAAATCAATAAAATTTCATTATCTTAATTATCAATAAGATTTTTAACCTGCACTGCAGAAACGCGACTATTTATGTACTACCTGAGCCACTCTCTCCAATCTGGCCAGCATGAAGAATGAAGTAGGTCTAATCCAATAAAATCTAGAAACTGGAAATTAATTTTACTTCAGTTACCTTCTAGGAACGAAAGTAAAAGAACCAAGAATAATTCGCCAAAGAAAGAAGAATGTAGTAGGCCAAGTCCAATAAAATCCAAAAACTGGAAATCAATTTTACTTTAGGTACAAAGAACGAAAGTAAACGAACCAAATAGAATTCGCCAAAGCATTTATTTATTTATTGTTACAAAATCCACAGCTCTTAAATAATTTTACAATATTAATCTTTGTACAGCACTGACAGCCAATAACGGATTTTTTATTAAATACAAAAATGTAGTAGGCCAAATCCTATTAAATTACATACATACATAATATCACGCCTGTTTCCCGCAGGGGTAGGCAGGACTTATTTCTAGTTTCTTAATTTAATCCTATTAAACTAGTAGTTCGCCGCGAACTTAGACCTCGCGATTATTATTCGCAATTCAGTTTCCTTAATAACCCCTAGATGGTGCTGTCCAAAGTTAGAACGCGTTTTGGTTTCGTTTGCTACATAATCGCGGACATTTTTGTTAATATTTCAAAAACGACTAAACCGATTTTGATGCCCAACGAACTTGAAAATTCTATTGATATTTCCTAGATGCCTTTCCAATTTCATTGAAATTGGATCATCGGTTCGGCATTTATCGCGGTACAAACATACATACATACATACAATGTGTTTTCGCCCCAACTCGATTTAGAGACCTTGCTCGCTTCGCTCGCTCGGTCAATTAAGACACTAGAAATCAATTTTGCTTTAGGTACAAGGAACGAAAGTAAAAGAACCAAGAAGAATTCGCCAAAGGATTTTGCGTGCGTACGCTCCGCTCTGTTGCGTGCCTCGATTGTTTTAAGTCGTGAAAAAAGCTTGGCAAAATTGAATCCAGAATTAACGTCGTTACGGGGATCTGTTGTTCGCTTTGCGATTTGCGGCAAATTGTCTTGTAATTTGAGGGATAAAGAAAAAGAAACAAATTCCATCTAACTGAAGTTTTTCATTTTTTTGGTAAAGAAGTAAGACAAACACGAAATAAGTATTACATGGTATATAGAATTTATACTCGCTTGATAAGGGTTATGTCCAGCAGTGGACTTGTTAGCTTATTTAATGACATGAAATATCTCGAACGAGATCATCCGTGCTTTGGAAGGCAAGTCGTCGAACCCAGCTGTTATCATAAATTGGTTGTCAGTTAAAGCCATACCCAAATTTTCCGGGGTTCAGTGGCGCCGCCATTTTAAATAAATCATTTAAAAGGAAACGGAGATATCATTTAAAATTGTGTCTTGGTCAAGTTCTAGATACCCATTCAAAGTATTTTTTAAACTACTTTTTGTAGTTTAAAGTGAGAACGTGAAGCTTTTCGACGCACGCACGCATAATGTGCGTAGAAAAGCTTCACGTTCTCACTTTAAACTATAAACAGTAGTTCATAAAATAGTTTTAAGGGTTATCTAGGGCTTGATCAAGACACAATTTTAAATGATATCTCCGTTTCCTTTCAAATGATTTATTTCAAATGGCGGCGCCACTGGACCCCGGAAAATTTGGGTATGGCCTTAAGTAAGTCAAATACTTTTCTGTCACCAATATACATACATACATAACTCCATAGCCAATACATAAGTCAGCTGTCAAATTTAGTATGGTAGTACTAGTGATTACTCTTGCTGTAAATAATTTTTCAACACTAAAACGCTACTTCAACGCCAAACCACACAACTGATTTTGTGAAATTTCTATGGGACTTGACATATATGTGCTTTCAAACAAAAAATAATTTTCCGTATAGGTCCAGGCATCTCCGAGTAATAACATACATAAAAAACATATATACCATGAAATTAAAGAACGACCTTCAAGTATCCTACTAATATTATAATTGCGAAAGTGAATTCGTATATTTCTTTGTTTGTTTGTTACCACTTCACGCTTCAACAATTGAACCTATTTAGATGAAATTTGTCCTACTAATATTATAAAAGCGGAAGTGAGTTTGTATATTTGTTTGTTTGTTACCACTTCACGCTTCAACAACTGAGCCTATTTAGATGAAATTAGATACAGATATAGTTTGATACCCAGGGAAGGTATATAGGACATAAGTTTTTATCCCAAAATTCCCACGGGGAGCGAAGCCCACGGGCACAGCTAGTTATCTGTACATTCGAATTGACAATCTCCTTTTTTAAGTCGATTAAAAAAATGTCTACCTACTACAAATTAAATATAATAAATCCTGCACAATATCTACACCCGTGCTTACTACAGGATCGCTGCCAAAGAGAAATGTATAGGCCTTTGTGTGCTATTGTTTGACCGGCTCGTATTTCATATAGCTTCACGTTGGAATGCACTACTTTCAGCTATTACGAGTATTGTAGAATGGACGGGCCGCTTTCAAAGAAAAATAATAAAACACTGGTGCACTCAATTTCTTTGACACAAATTTTAATATATAAACAATCAAATAATCAAATTAAAACTAAAAATAAAGTCATACATTTTAATTAAAATAATATATATTAAAATAAATTTTAATTAAAACAATATGTATGAGGCCATTTTTAATTTAGTGCAAATATTTAAAGTAATGTTAATTACTTTTTAATTCTACTTTCATTTAACCTATTGAGATCCACCAATACCAGACACAATAGTAAAACAATGGAAGCTATAATCACAGTATGACGCAATGAGGGTCTTGACCGGTTCAAAAAAAATTTAGAGTACCTACCTACTTTAGTAAATAATTATGAACCAACATTGATTATGGAAAGTAGTTCCAAAGCTGGTGTCACAGCTGTGTGGGAGACCATACGGAAAGCGCCCTCAGTGCTGTGAAATGAGTGTTTGGCAAGATTGGCTTTGTACGGACGCTACTTGGAGCGAGTTCCTTTAGGTAGGTACGATCCGTGTCACTGTAAAATGATGTTCTAGCGCCCCTGTACGTGTCTCCGCTCTGGGAGTCCGTACGGGAAACCCGTACGGATCTTCCGCATAACTGTGAATCCAGTCTAAATTATTCACTGAATGAGTGACCCTTAAGTTTTTTTTGTGAGTTAAATATATACCTACAATAAGCTTTAAGATTTTTTTAAGCACAAAATTAACAACACTATTAATTTATTTTTCTTAAAATGTAAAACCACTGTTTATTCACACTCATTTACCCATTTCGAATGTTTCGTAAATCAATGTAGTCTCGATTTTATCCGAGTAATATCTAAGCCATTATTTTGATTGCAATCGCAGCGATATCGTCAGCTGTTGGCAACAGTCCAACAATGTTCTCTTGTCAAAAACAATAGAAATAAAAGCAAATCTTGGGAATTGTGATCCTAGTTGCGTTTAGTGATGATTATAGAAGTACCTTCTACTTGTTCTTACACGCTAAATGCTCTTTTATCTTACCTTTTTTGTAAATATTAATAAAAAGTTGAATCTTCAATAACTAATTAGTTTTGATTTGAGACTGGTGCTTTATTATGTGAGTCATTTTTGAACTACGTAAGAAATACAATGATGTCATCAAAAACTTTGTACATCTGTGTCAGCTATGTATATCTTTCATTTTTGTATACAGTACAAATGTGGATTGCGAATGATTAAATAACAAGCAGACATTACATAAAGTAAGTTATAAAAATATTTTGAATTGATTCGACTATTTCTGGTATTGAAAAAGACAAAATAATAAAATACAATGTTGGCATCAAAATCTTCGAACATCTACGTCGTCTACATTTCATCCGTGTAATATCTATTGATTGTACTATTGCGACTTACAAATTGTAATAATTTGTAACGGCATACAATAGACAGAGAACATTCTTATAGTTACAATTTTATTAAAATCGAATTCAATGTGTTCCAAAAGACACAAAAGAATAAAACTTAATCATCAACATAGTTTATCTTTTTCAAATGATTTGATTGCTCATCGCAAGTATGGATCACCAGTAATTTGTGATGTTAAAATGTGTAATAAAATCCAAGTGACGCAAAATATAATAACATTGTTAATTTATATTTTATTCGATCATTTTTTAGCAAGTTCATCACAGTAAATCTAAAGAAACACACTTATGCAATTAAAATACATTTATCATCATCATCTTTTTTGTCTTATCTTCAGGAGTACAACCATATCTATACTACTAGAGCTATAATTGGTCAGAGCAGCCAAAGGATAAAATACAACACAATATTGTACTCAAAATCTTCGAACATCTGCGTAGTCTATATTTTATCCGTGTAATATCTATCGATCGCACTATTGCGAGTGGGGATTGCAAACTATTTGTAATGGAATCCAATGGACAAGGGCCTATTGTGATGGTTCCAGTGCAATGGTACATAAGTACTGTTATAGCCAGTGCATTGAATGGAAAGCTTGAAGCTTACATTTTTATTGAAGTTGGTACTTGAAAATTGGAATGTATCTTTTGTGAAAATGTTAAAACAAAATGAGTTGAAATGATCATGTAGATTGTATTAGAAAATACTTATATGTTAGATATGTATTAAATTTTTAGACAAACCCCGGTTGAAATGTCAGTCCACCATTTGAAGGTTCTACGTTGGAACCCCTGCCAAGGAAAGTCGGATAATGGCTATTTTCAAATTGTCCTGAGTTTTCGGCGTTTATCTTTGTATGTATTTATTATATAGTGTCGTTAGTTTAGTATCCCGTAACACAAGTTTCAAGCTTACTTTGGGGCCAGCTAGCTAACCAGTGTGATTTGTCCCTACATTTTTGTGAATATCTGAATGGGCTACTTCAAAACGGTGTTTACTAGAGGTTCTAATGGTACATACGATTTATTGTATTAGACATATTAATAAGTACGAACTTCATATAAATTTTCCGACAAGATAAGGCTTGAATTCTAGTCTACCTGTATGATCCTACTAATATTATAAATGCGAAAGTGAGTTTGTATATTTGTTTGTTTGTAACCTCTTCACGCTTAAACTACTGAACCGATTTGGATGAAATTTGGTATGGATATAGTTTGAGACTCGTGGAAGGACATAGGGTACGTTTTATCCCGAAATTCTTATGGGGAGCAAAGCCCGCAGGTACAGCTAGTACCTTATAAATACATACTTATATTATAATAATTTCACCATAATATACTATATTAAAGATTCGGAGTCGAAAATGTACAAGGCAAAATTATCATATCCACGCATCCCATTCCAGATCAATGGCCCAACCTAGAGTTAATACCGACCCTCGTGACGTCATATGATTGATTACCTTTTTTTGTCTCCCATCTTCATTTTATTGAAATTGATGGCTTGCTCGTATACGGACAGCTATTCGATAGGCAATCGAGCGATTTCCAAGTGTTATTAATGACTGCGTATAACTTTATTTGGCGTTTGAGTGAAATTATAATGGTGATGGTTTTGCGACGTTCCAATTTGAGTGATTTTGATTGTTTTAGAGAGATTCACCTTTTTTTTTTCATATTCATTCACGAATAAGGTAATTTCATGGATCAAAAATATTTTTTTGATACTGTAAAGAAAATAATGTCATGATCATATCCCTTTTTAGGGTTCCGTACCCAAAGGGCAAAAACGGGACCCTATTACTAAAACTTCGCTGTCTATCCTTCTGTCCGTCTGTCTGTCACCAGGCTGTATCTCAAGAACCGCGATAGCCAGACAGTTGAAATTTTAACAAATTATGTATTTCTGTTGCCGCTGTAACAACAAATACTAAAAATAAAATAAAATAAATATTTAAGGCATCTCCCATACAACAAACGCGATTTTATTGCCCTTTTTTGCTCGATATCAATAATGGCAACAGGTAGGCACTTGAAATATTCCCAAAATACTCAATTATATTTTTATTTTAATAATAAACAAAAAAGTAAAATAAAATAAATATTTAAGGGCTCCCATACAAAAACTTTATTTTTATAGATAATGGTACGAAACCCTTTGTGCGCGAGTCCGACTTCCACTTGGCCGGTTATAAACAATGTAATTTTTAGATTTATTATTGCGGAAACACTGATATTTACTAGTGGTTCGCCGCGAACTTAGACCTTGCAATTATTATTCCAAAATACGCCCATAGCGTTATACAAGAAATCATTTTCGTATCAGCGATATCTAGTGACATATTTGTCAAATTTTTAAGAGCGCTATTTGGCTTCTAGAAACTATTACATCATTATTCTGTATCTCATACAAATCCACAGATAGAAAGACAGACCGAAAGGCAGTACTGTCAAACTTAGAACACCCCTCTTTTTTGTCAAAGGTTAATAAAATAAGAAATTGTTGGCATAAATTCAGTAAAAAATACATTGAATCAAGTCAACAATGTTAGCGCGCTTTAGTCTGGCTTCACCTCGTTTATTCCTGCATTGGTAATGCTTCAGTATAATCAACATGTACTGGAAAGGACACTTGCGAAAGTTCTCATACTTTTGCAGAGTTTGCGTCAGTCGATTGTTAATCAACGTAACTTGTCCTTTGGAGTTTTAGATTTTATTTATAAAAATAGGAGTTTTTTTTTTTTTCAATAAAAGTTTTATTGTGAATATCTAGAACATCTCAAAAACCCAATCAATCTACAAAAGAACAAGACAAGTTTAAATTTTACGGTGCTAAGGTGTTGATTGAATTTTTTTGTTCACTATTGGGCTTTATAATACATGGTGTATTATATCACACAGATTGAGTAGGTCCAAAGTAAGTTCGAGACATGTGTTTTGGGAAACTAACTCAACGATAATTTATTTTTTATCAAAAATACATATATTTATAAACGTCCAAGACTCAGGTCAATCAAAAAGATCATTTTCCATCATGACCTGACCGGGGATCGAACCTGAGACCTCCAATTTCAAATATAAAATATAAAAATTGCAATGAAGGTCTCAGGCAAATCAGCGTATGTTTTTGAGTTATAAGTTGCACAATTTACGTTCTAATTCACAGCTCATTTTCTGTCACGCCGTCGACTTCTGTTTATATTGGGAGCTGAGGACAACCAAAACCAAAGTTTCAACCAAAACAACTTTGTTTTGTAACCACTAGAGGTTCGAACTCAAACAGTACCTAGTTGCAATAAATGCATCCACCAACTCGCAATCTCAGAGGTTGCGAACAATCAATCCTTTGCAACGTAATTTACTTCCCGCGTAAATAAGAATCAAACATGGCGGAACACAGAAGGTGCTGTAGTAAACAATTGAAAACTAAAAGGCTATCTTATAATACTTGAGAGTTTCATCCACACAATTTAAGCTATAGTATGTTCTTGGAGCACATTTCTTATCATTACGTGGGTTTTATATATTATTATGTATTTCTTATTTTTTTAGATTCATGTTAAGGTCTGTCAGGCGTTTATTATAAATAAAAAGTTGACTTTTCTTGATATTTGTATAAAAAATTCTATGCTTCTGCTTTTTAGGGTTTTGTAGTAAACAAAAAACCTTAATAGTTTTGGCATGTCCGCGGTTTCACTTAGTTTTACTACTATTAGTACCTAATAAATAGCTGTTATTTCCCATTCCTATACAATAAAACGAAAGCTTTTTTACGCGTACATTCTGCCAATCCTATCTTATGGCTCACAAACATGTTGTTTGACTGAAACTTCAACAAAACAATCTAAAGTCAAGGTTTGCCACAGAGCAATGGAACGCAGCATCGTTGGATTACGTCTCATAGAAAAGCTGCGAAACACAGAACTATGTTCCCAAAATAAACACAAAATGATCGCCAGAAGCATTTTCTTTTCTTTTTTGTTGTAGTCACATTATCTTCTGTTTCAAAAGATACTGTGGCAGCAGCCCTCGGGGCAACGCGAAATGAGCGCGAAAAACAACCTATGTTTTGAATTTATACTACTGCTGTGTTTTCAAAGGTGATTTTCCTTGTTTATAACTTGGAAGTAATAAGGTTTGTGTGTATTGTAAAACGTAAACCTTTTGAGGTTATACTTTATATTAGGATGTAGAAAATTAATTTTATTATTCAGTTGCATATGGGTGGGTTATTTTACTACTAGGAGTTTATTTAATTCCATACGAGTTGAAGCAGGTATATGTACGATTATATGTATACAAAATGTATATAAATGACCCCTCCAACCAGTCTGGCCAGCGAGGAGAGTGTAGGCCAAGTCCTCTGGACGCTATAAATATGACCAAGTATGGCTCTGGTACCAAGTATTTCTCTGGTAGCACAGAGAGGGTCATGCTCCTGCAGTGGAGACAAAAAGACCTAATGATGACGACGATGATGAAATTTAATGTACGATAAATACTATTGTACCCACCAATTATAGAATGTTCATAAAATTGATGTAAACGTAATTGTACACGTTTACAATGACTATTACTGACAATGCAAAACTAAATGCAATTTACTAATGTAAGGACGCCGTTTATTTTGTGTGTCTGTACAGACATGTGCAACAAACACATAAAGTAAGACGGTAACCATTAACTTTTGGCAGTTTTTCTATTATAAGCACTGCACTTGAAATGTCGAAGACGTACGCAGCCCAACTTAAAATTAAAAACCGTAATGTTAATAAAAAAACTTGAGATGTGTAAAGGGACACCCGGATGAAACGAAGTTCATTTCGACTAATTAGTGAAGGAATTGTAATAAAAAAATTTTTTAGGTTACATTAATATTATATCATTTACTAGCTGATGCCTGCGACTTTGTTCGCGTGGACTTCATGACTCCGGCGTATAAATATGCTTATCAGGCTGAACTGAACAACTTTTGCTAATGCGTCATTAATGTATATTTCTAACAGTTTAGCTGGATCATTATGTTTCTGAATCAGGTGTGTGAAGGTCTGGCCTTCGATTTTATACCTTAACGAAAAATGCTCATCAGGCTGAACAACTTTTCCTAAGGCGTCATTTTTATATTTCTTGTAGTTAAGCTGGACCATTATGTTTTTGCATCAGGTGTTCTAGATCTTCGATTTTTATACCTCAACAATAAATGTTCATCAGGCTGAACTACTTTTGCTAAGACCTAATTTTTATATTTCTTATAGTTTAGCTGGACCATTATGGTTCTGCATCAGGTGTTCCATTTTCCAAAATCAATTAAAGCCTATATGTTGATAAAGAGGTTTAATTCGAATCCGTCGAATATTTCCGGAGATTAGCGTGTACAAACAAACAAACAGATAAACAGATTTTTATTTTATTTTTTACTATATTATAGTCTCCATCGTCCCAATATTTTTAAAAATATATTCAATGTATAGATACATTTTTTTACTGTTTTATTATACGTATAGGCCATTATGTTTCTGAATCAAGTAGTCCAGACTCCAGACCTTCGATTTTTATTCCTCAACAAAAAATGCTCATCAGGCTAAACAACTTTTGATAAGGCGTCCTTTTTATATTTCTTTTAATTAAGCTGGACCATTATGGTCCTGCGTCATGTGTGCCAGATCTTCGATTTTCATATCTCAACAAAAAATTCTTATCAGGCTGAAGTACTTTGGCTAAGGCGTCATTTTATATTTCTTATAGTTTAGTTGGACCATTATAAATAAATAAATAAATAATAAATAAATATATAGGGACAAACTACACTGATTGAGCTAGCCCCAAAGTAAGTTGGAGACTTGTGTTATGGGATATTATGGTTCTGCGTAAGGTGTTCCAGGACTTCGATTTTTATAATTCAACAAAAAATGCTCAGCGGGCTAAACAATAGGGTGGATCGCTTAATGTATGGGGAAGAAAAAAATCCAAATTTTTAAAAACGATGGGTCAAATTTTAATGCCATATCTAAAGAGGTTTCCGAGAAAAAAAAAAAAAAATTTGATGTCAGTAAATGCCTCCACAAAGCAATTGAATTAATAAAAAAAATAAAAAATCGGGTACATCATATATTATTAATTTTTATTAAATATTATGATAAAGAGCAATTGTTAGTATAATTTGAATATTATTCTTACTTTTTAGAACTAAAGATTAAAAAAAAACTGGTAACGTTGCGATAAAAATTGAAGTGGTAGATCTCTAAAACATTGCGTTGACGTTACAAAATATTGACTTTAGTCCCAAGACTCAATGGTACAAAATTTTTAATGAATGTGTTCATAATTTGTGAGTTGTAAGTTTAATTATTTATAAGTAATAAGTTTTATTAAAAAGGGTTCATTTCCTTGTCCAATATACTTACAATCGTACTTAAATCGGCATTGCACGCGAATAACATACACATAATCTTTTTCCAACGTAAAAGTTTTATGTTCTATTTGTTGTGGGTAGGATAACCGAAACAGACACATCCAACATCATCGACAGGAATAGAATTGACCGACTATCCGGAATAAAGAAATAAAGAATTAACTGAAAATACTTTCATTTTTGTTACAAAATCAGATTCACTTGAAAAAGTTGGTTGTGATTAGACTGCAATCAATAAAACCAGTGTTGATTGCAGTCTAATCTGGAAGCCTCGCAATATTTGGAGATTGAAGTGCTGAGATCGTACTCTTCAGTGGTTGGTGTGCCAATTACACGACAATGAACTCTTACTTCGCCACTTGTTCGATCATTTGGACGGGACTACAACAAGACCAAAAAGTTTTACAGGAGTAATCAGAAAAGCACTTCCAGTGGTGCAATTACAGTGAGATATAATTTACCGGTTATTTCTTATGCAGATGATTTAGGTACAGATCAGAAACGGATTTTGTGATAAAAATTAATCTAGAAGTAATCCAGGTCAAATTGTACATTCTAAATGGCTTGCTACTGCAAATCGTATCCTTAGATTATATTTTTTCAGAAAATCCTTTTAAAGATTTTAAGTAAAGTTTGTTTTGTCAGTATATGTTATTTACAATTAAGTCTAAATCATCAGGTATCCACGGTGCTAATTATTTATTTAAAACAATCGTCAAATCACGTTGTCTTCTGGATTCACTGAAATTGATAAATTGGTCCTGGAGTACCATACCACATTTAAGCTATCTAAAGATGCGTGAAATTGGTAACTGAAGCATCTGCTTTAGTGTGTGGGCCACTACGAAGGGATGGATTCATAAAAAATTGCATGAAAAATGAAGAAAATCATGCCTTGACTTGAAAGTAAAAATAATTTAAATTCCAGCAATTTTAGTACTTTTTCATTTTTTTAAATAATTTTCCAGAAGTTTTGGTTTAAGTTTATTTTGGGTTATTTCATGTTATTAGTATAAAACACACCTTTTTATTTAATATTTCCATAACTGTAATAAATTCCGAATGTTTTAATTATTTAAAAAAATTAAAATAAAAAGTAACAAAAAAAATATTATTTTTTTGTTTTTAGACGCGTTGTGGAGGCATTTCCTATTATTTGATATTTTTTAAAATATTTTTTACGTTATCACTATCCTATTTGGCATCAAATCCACACCCATCTGTATTGAACATCTAAAATTTTAAAAAATGATCCACCCTACTAAGCAACTTTTGCTAAGGCGTCATTTTTATATTTCTTGTCGTTAAGCTGGACCATTAAGTTTTTGCATCAGGTGTTCTAGATCTTCGATTTTTATATCTCAACATAAAATGTTCATCAGGCTGAACTACTTTTGTTTAGGCGTCATTTATATATTTCTTATAGTTTAGCTGGACCATTAAGATTCTGCATCAGGTGTTCTATTTTCCAAGATCAATTATAGCCTTTATGTTGTTCAAGCTTAACAGCTATATAACAAAAAAAAGTTTCATTCGAATCCGTCCAGTAGTTCCGGAGATTAGCGTGTACTAACAGACAAACAATCGCCCATAGAAAAATTATCTTTAAACTTTAAATGATGACAACTTTTTTATGTGACATCAGATTTCGATGAAACAAAGCCTATATGTTGCTCAAGGATGAGCTAAATCTTTTAGTGAAAAGCGCGTAAAAATATGTTCAGTAGTTTTAAAGATTAGCGAGTACATACAGACAGACAGACAGACAGACAGACAAAAAAATAAAATAAAAAATTTTGTGTTCTGTTACTCTTTTTTAATCGCCCACACCGATTTTTTGTTAATTTTATCAAATGTACAGACATGCGGTTCCTACTGTTTTATTATATGTATTGATTATGTACAAAAAACCTGTAAATACTCAACTAAGATAATCGTCGCGACACGACACTGTTCAATGCGAAATAAAAAGACGAAACGAAAATGACTGGCTTGCTTTCTATGAGAGAGAGAGAGAGAGACAGACAGAGAAGCACGCGCACGCCGCACGACTTACAACTTTTTATGTCTAACTAACTGTCGTTACAACTTTTGGTCTTAATTTTTTCCGTCAAGACCACGTTCCAAAAAATTATTAAAAAGAAAATGTTCAGCACCACTGTTCTGTTCAGGTGTTTATGAAACTATTCTGAAAATCTCTCTTCACAACTCCATTTCGTATATTTTCCGTACATTCTTAATGCTTCAAGCCTTTCCGTCAATAATTGGACCCTTCAGCCCGCGCTCCTTTACAATGCTCTGGTACTTACCAGACTTAATTCCTTTCGTTCCACGGCTCAAGTGATCTCTTAAGTGATCATTCTATTTCACGGTAAGCAGGTGCGTGGGGAATTGATTAAAGATGCGCAAATCAGATCTTTCTTCCTTTTAGAAGGAACAGGTTCACGATAAGCAGAATCTAAATGTCTGATTGTAGAGGTACTATTTATAGGGTTGAACAAATTATGCTGAAACTAAGGGGGATTCAGTTCGTGATAGTAAATAACGCTCCCCAAGGAACATAACATGTATAAAATAAAGAGGTTAAGAACTAAGCGGAAGGAAGAGAGACTTGGAAAGCACTCCACCGACAAGAGCCCAGCTTTTAAATATAAGAAGAAGAAGGAACATACGTCGAAATATGAAAAATAGTTTTTGGCTTCCTATACAAACTCAGATCAGCATTTGCAAAAGCGAGAGAGAGCGACGGAACGCTAATAGGACGGCCGGTTCTATAGCGTTCCGTCGCTCTCTCTCGCCCTAGCTAATGACAGTTCTGAGCGACAGAAAAGGATGGCAGCATGCGAAAATGCTGTTCCGTGCTGACAGATGTAGCCCAATCCTTAAGCGTTATTTTTGAGACGTGAATCGCAGAAAACAAGTTGCTTGATTTCTGATCTAAAGCCTAGGAAATAGTGATATATATGGATGAAGTCACTCAAATGAACCCGTACGTTTAAATTCAAATTAGTGTAATTTTTCGAGTTTTTATTTGTAGGAAATGCGTAATTTCTGCTGCATATGGTTTTCTTTTAAGTCTTGTCTCTGGCACACGTCGATAGAGATTGGTTGTGAAATACTATAAAACCAAAATTGCGCCTTTCAGAACTGAATAATATACCTACTAGATTAGGAGGTCACGACAAATTTGGTAACGATAAGGGATATGGCTGACTCTGGTTTTATAGAATAAAGAGCACCTCTCTGATGCTAAATATGTTGGTCTGCCTGCGTGGAGTGGTTGCGTTACTTAGATATGGCGCCTGAAAAGTTGGTTATCGTGACCAAAAAAAAATGATAAGGGATATGGCTGACTCTTGTTTCACAGGATGAAGAGCACCTCTCTGATGCTAAATATGTTGGTCTGCCTGCGTGAAGTGGTTGCGTTACTTAGATATGGCGCCTGAAAAGTTGGTTAGCGTGACCAATAAATGATAAGGTAAATGGCTGATTCTGGTTTCACATAATGAAGAGCACCTCTCTGATGCTAAATATGTCGATCTGCCTGCATGAAGTGGTTGCGTTACTTAGATAGGGCGCCTGAAAAGTTAGTTACCTGGACAAAAAAAGAAAATTATAAGGTAAATGGCTGATTCTGGTTTCACAGGATGAAGATCACCTCTCTGATGCTAAATATGTTCGTCTGCCTGCGTGAAGTGGTTGCATTACTAAGATATGTCGCTTGAAGAGTTGGTTATGGTGAACAAAAGAAGAAAATAATAACGTAAATAGCTGACTCTAGTGTTACAGAACCAAGAGTACCTCTCTAATACAAAATTAGTCGGTCTGCCAGCGTGAAATGGTTGTATTGTGAAACTTAGATATGATGCCTGAAAAGTTGGTTATCGTTATGAAAAAATAATGATAAGGTAAATGGCTGACTCTAGTTTCACAGGGTGAAGAGTACTTCTCTGATGCTAAATATGTCAGTCTGACTGTGTGAAGTGTTGCGTTACTTAGATACAGTAGCGTGCGTTCATACAAACACATGAATTTGTCTATCCTGTGTCACCCTAATATTGATGCCGTAGTTCGCAAATGTACTAAATACAAAATTTTCGATTTTTACTTTTTTAGTACCAGATAAATTAACTCTTTCTACCAAAAACTTAGTGTTAAAGTTGTACTTTTTAAGATTCCGGCATTAACAATAATTAGTATTATTGTTAACGCCGGAATTTTATTTTTATAAATTCAATCTTCATGTATTGACTGATTTTAACAAAATTTCAAAGTCTGGCGTATCATACGCATTTAGAATATTTACACACGTGTTAAAGTTATGCAAGTGCATAATTTGTTACCAATTATTTGAAGGTGCCTTCACCGATTTGGAAAATTCTTTTATCTAAATCGGTTGTGTAGTATGGGGGTGAAGTGTTTTTTAGTTTTGAAAAAATATTTGCCTGTTAACATAATGAGGTTTAGTGCACAAATGGACTAAAGTTTATTTTACTATTTTTGAAATTAGACAACTATAATACCACAATTTTTGGATATAATGCAGTCAAAGGACTAGACTGAATAGACGTGAAATTATGTAATTATTTTTGTGCAGTTCTGGACTAAACTTTAGGAAACTTTCTAAATTAAACGCTCTTCTGAAAAGTTGACAAAACTGTTGTTAGTACAATTGTGGACTGCGGCAAGTATATATAATATCGGATACTAACGATAGATGTATTTTGCTCGATATGCAGCTGTTTAGAGTCAATCATTTACCTTATAATTTTACTTTTGATCACGATAACATACTTTTCAGGCACCATACCCATATCTAAGTAACACTAGCACTTCACGTAGGCAGACCGACAAAACTAACAAGACTTCACCTACAAATTTTGTATCAGAGAGGTACTCTTTGTTCTGTGACACCAGAGTCCGCTATTTACGTTATTATTTTTTCTTTTGTTTACGATAACCAACTTTTCAAGCGACATATATAAGTAACGCAACCACTTAACGTAGGCAGACCAACATATTTAGCACCAGAGAGGTGCTCTTCATCCTGTGAAACCAGAATCAGCCATTTACCTTATAATTTTCTTTTTTTGTCAAGGTAACTAACTTTTCAGGCGCCCTATCTAAGTAACGCAACCACTTCACGCAGGCAGATTGACATTTATTTAGAATCAGAGCGGTGCTCTGCATTCTGTAAAACCAAAGTCAGCCATTTGCATTACCATTTTTTTGCTCACGATAACCAACATTTCAGGCATCATATCTAAGTTACGTAACCATTTTACGTAGGCAGACTGACATATTTAGCATCACAGAGGTGCTTTTCATCCTGTGAAACTAGAGTTAGTCAATTACGGTATATTTTTTTTATTCACGATATCCAACTTTTCAAGCGACATATCTAAGTTGCGCAACCACTTCACGCAGGTAGACCAACATATTTAGCATCAGAGAGGTGCTCTTCATCCTGTGAAACCAGAATCAGCCATTTACCTTATAATTTTCTTTTTTTGTCCAGGTAACTAACTTTTCAGGCGCCCTATCTAAGTAACGTAACCACTTCAGGCAGGCAGATCGACATATTTAGCATCAGAGAGGTGCTCTTCATTATGTGAAACCAGAATCAGCCATTCACCTTATCATTTATTGGTCACGCTAACCAACTTTTCAGGCGCCATATCTAAGTAACGCAACCACTTCACGCAGGCAGACCAATATATTTAGCATCAGAGAGGTGCTCTTCATCCTGTGAAACAAGAGTCAGCCATATCCCTTATCATTTTTTTTTGGTCACGATAACCAACCTTTCAGGCGCCATATCTAAGTAACGCAACCACTTCACGCAGGCAGACCAACATATTTAGCATCAGAGAGGTGCTCTTCATCCTGTGAAACAAGAGTCAGCCATATCCCTTATCATTATTTTTCGGTCACGATAACTAACTTTTCAGGCGCCATATCTAAGTAACGCAACCACTCCACGCAGGCAGACCAACATATTTTGCACCAGACAGGTGCTCTTTATTCTATAAAACCAGAGTCAGCCATATCCGTTATCGTTACTAAATTTGTCGTGACCTCCCGTTCTATACGCTCGTGTGAATCATCATCAAACTCAAAACTTGCCCCCGTCCGTAGCATAGCGGTAGCGTCCATCTCACTCTTCGTAATAATAACGAGCGCGGTGTCAGTTGTCCGCCGCGCGATATAATCTTTATGTAGGTGCCATGCCACGGATACTTAGGTTGATAAAGCGAAAAGGTACCTAAACAAAAATATTGTTAAGTACTGAATATTTTGTAGAAAATAATACAGTTCATCAGCTCCCAAAATAATATCGTTGTAAAAACAAAAATTTTAAAAGTTACCAGCACTCCAACTTTTTAACGTTGACAACGATGACAGGAGGGCAAGGATCGCGAATCATTTCACCTTATTTGGGAGTGCTCCAAAAAACTTTTGAAAATAATCTAAACTTACACTGAAGCATCTGCGAAGTTTCCAAGCGGGCTAAGTGAAAAGTTAGCGAAATTACATTTCGCCGTGCGAGCGAGAGAAAAAATTGGCGAGTTAGGCCGATGACTCACTAAAGTGGGAAGACAGTTTTAAAAGAAAAATAAATACTAATAAAAAAAATCAAATGTTTATACAGTAAGACGTTTGTAGGCCATTTTTACTCGACTACAGCAAAGCCAAGAGGAAGAGTAATTATTTTAGCAGTCTATTTATGTAAGTATATATGTAAGAATTTTTAATATAAGTTTGTATGAAAGCAAGTTTGTTAATATGTATGTAAGTATGTATGTATGTGTATGGATATTTAGGTATGTGTGTTCCACCACAGCATTTATCCAATTTTTACAAATGAGATATTAATTGATTTGTCATTATTGTCCGGGTGACATAAGCTACAATTTTGTGTTACATACAAAAAAAAACACATGTCGAAAAATGTATTTTTGTTGCGATATCGAGTTGGGTATCATATGAATGGTTAAGCTTCAATACCATCCATCGTGTTGTATCGTTATATAGATCTTTTGAAACAATAAAATTATTGTACCATCAATAAATTATAAGTAGAACATAGGAAGAGCATTGATTTTCTGTTTAATTCATTAAAATTCTGTACAACTTATAGACACTGCATTAGTAGTTAGTACGGTTACCTATCTCTAAGCAAAATGTACTTGGTCCCTTTAAATGTGTACTTTCCTTATAATAAATGGCTTAAATATAACGAAATCAGAGTTTTTTGAGAAACTGCTTTGAAATTCTCCGTGTCAAACTTTTTCTCAAATCGTGTCGAGAATTTTGAAACTGTGTGTCTTAGAATTTTATCAACCCCAAGGTGAAAAGTTATGAGACAAGTTCGAACTATAACAAAATGTAGGTAATATTTTTTTATATACATATAATCTATAACTATGATCTCTTATTACTCGAAGACGCCTGGACAAATTTTATTTTTGTTTAAAAGAGCATACTTATCAGGTTCTCCTATAGGAATTTTATCAAAATCGATTGTGAAATTCGGTGTTGGAGTATGTATGACGAATATAATTATAGGTGTAGAGCTTATTTATGATACCGAAGGAACATTTGGAAACTCAAAATCTTTATTTTTGGATATATTAATTATTTTCAATATATATTTTATTATTATCAAATTTATCTTTGGATATTTTAATTGTCAATTTTAAAAGTTTTGACTTTCTGGATCTCCTCAACTAGTATGTAAAAATAGTAAGTAATATAAATAAATGAACACTTTACCCAAACAAATTAAAGCGCCTGTCGCGAAATCAATGTTTTGACAGGTGGTATAAAACGGAAATCGATAAAGTTTTTATTCGAAACAGATGACGATTGCTTTTGTCGTTCTATTGCAGATCGGTCAGGAAGCAAAGAATAAACTTAGAGTGAGATAAACTGTAAAAGGTTTGTAGACTTAGTATATTATATAGTATACGTATTATAATAGATGACTTTTGACGATGCCTTTCTGACTACATTTGCACACCGGTGATGGTAAACATTATTGGACGAAACTGAATGTACTTAATATCTTGTAACACATGTTTGGCAAATAAATTCTCTTTATCTCTATTAGTGCACCAGCTGCTTCTCCTTCTGTTAAGGATAAAGACGGTCAAACAAATGTATGGACGTAATACCTATTATAGAAACAGGTGGATACCGCTAACATAAAGGAAGAGCTGAACCGAATCAAACTGAAATCAAGAAACCAGCTTTTCTTTCTTAGATCGCCCTAAAAAAGAAGTGCGATGATTGCATCTTTAAGAACATTTCGAACCTAACACTGACTTGATGTGATATACCCAAAGGTCATAGATACCCTGAACGACGCCGATCAATTTTGCTTTAGGGAGCAATACAGGCAGACGCGCAGACGCATCAATCATAGTATCGGGCAAAGTAGGAGAAAATGGTTTATAGGTACAGCTGCCCACACTTATCCCGAGGCAAGCTGTGGGGTGAAGTCCCCTGGGCAACTTATTCTGTAAAGGTAATGGGTTAGCCATATATCACAATTTAGATTCCTGTTTGGCGTCTATAGGCCCACTAGCATAGTAAGCGTGTGTTTTCGGTCTTGTGACTCTCTGACTTGTCTGCTAGAATCATGATATGAAAGTGTAAACGTATCTTAAATATTAGTCCTACGTCATTAAAAGAGACTTACTTATGTGCGCCAGCTTGCCGATTTTTGAAGATCTGAAAAAAAAAAACATGAAATTTTTACTTTATTTACCTGATCGGTATTTGATTTGTTTCTTGTTACAATAAATAACTTAGGTAACTTTTTACTTTCCAAACTGTCCTGGTTCTTGGATGTTTACCTAAAGTCTGATTTTTAATTCCGTAGAATTCTGACAGCTGTCATTTTTTGACATATCAGAGATCATAAACCTTTTTGGCCGGGCACATCTTTTTATTAAATTCCAGATTTCAATAAGAGTGTGAACATCTGAGTCTACACATTTTATTTGTTAGTGAATGTAACCATTTAATTAAGTGCGGTGCTCGAAATCAAAAGGGGATTTACAGCGAGTAATATTTTCATCACGAACAGTTGAACAACCGACATAAAATACGAACAACTGTGAAAACTATTTGATTTAACAAACATACACACAAATAAATCCTATTAGCTTTCCACCGCGGTCAGTTTGTGGGTGAATGGCATAAACGTCCTTTCCAGGTTCTTAAACTATCTCCATATCAAATTTAATCTAAATCAGTAAATAAAAACCTTTTTTTCAACAAGAAAAAAATTAACAGAAACATAACAAATATAACAATCAATGTGACAATCGTGACGTGAAAGCTGATGACCGCATACTTTATTTTTTAATTTTTGTGATTGATGAATTACGAAAAAAAATATTTAATAAGCTTTTGGCTAAAAAGGTTGATGATACATGAGTTAGTAGGGAGTGATGCCAGGGAAAGAAAAATAACCTGCTGACTTAAAATTACTTAAAAATATAACTTTGATAATTCGGTATAAAAAAATGTTATAACATTTTAAATATACCAGAAAGTTTAAAGTGTATCATTATCTTGGTAAAACATTAAAATTAATCAAGAATTAAATTTTTTATCGGCCTTATACGCGTTCCCTTTTTAGCTGGAGAACTTTTTTAGTAGCAACACTTACGAAATGTCAGAATTCTACGGAATAAAAAATTAGACTTTACGTATGTATTTTTTATAAAATATAGTATCGTTGAGTTAGTATCCCATAACACAAGTCTTGAACTTACTTTAGGGCTAGCTCTGTGCAATTCGTCCTTAAATAAAAAAATAAAATGACTATCAGTTAAAAACATTAAAATTTCCACAACGATCCCAAATTAAAATAAACTAATAATACGCCACATTTTCAATGTCTGGATTCCAGCATTTTAATTTTAAATGCCAACGTGAAAATTTCCGAATAACTTTCATATCATTTTGCACAATAAACAACACTTTGGAATTAAATTAAAATGCCTCTTCCAGCTGGTATCAAATGAGCTGTCAAAATGTCAACTTAATGACAGATGCTGATGCATTAGGGATGGGAAAACGCTTGATACTTTTTAAGAGTTTTGAATTTGCTACATTTTACCGAATCGGTAAATAAATAAACCCCTCAGGGGGTTTAACCTTGGCATAGATGGAAATCAGCTAGATTTGTGGTCTACTAAAAAAATTTTTTGGCATTTTAAATGTCTCATAAAGACAATGATATAAGCATCTTTTAATATTTAAGTCTACTAGGTACAAAAATCTGTATCTTTTTTCTTTTACATCAAACAGCTTTTAATTTGTAAGATACTTAGTTGTAGAGTATTTTTTTATACGTTTTGTTTTAATGAAAAAATTTTTATCACAATTTAAACAATCAAGTTATAAAAAACCTTTAAAGTCTTTTCCAACACTATAACAACCCTGTCTGGATCATCTCACTAATTGCTTGTAAAAGGTAGAAAGTGATGACAGATGCTCCCTAAAATCAAATAATGAATAAAACCTCAAGACTAAGGCGTTTTCACCCTTGTGCTAACGAGAAAAGTTGGGTTTGCTGATACGGTGCGCGTTTTAGATGAAGAGGACACAGTGATTTGTATAGCGATTTTTTAAACATATTTTTTGCACACCAGCCAAATTTTTGGAGCCTCTGAACTACTGTCTATTCTACTCAAAAAGTTTTTGAAAATCAATAAAAAATCGCCTCCTCTTAAAAATCAGTTTAGCCGAATGCTGATTTGTATAGGAACCCAAAAACGTTTTCGTTTCTTGCTAATTGTTTTTAAGGAAAGTAGTTTAGTTTCATGGACAGAACTTGGTCCGAAAATTTGGCTAGTGGTTAAAAAGCCACCATATATTATTACTTTCTTATACATCAAGTTAGACAGAGATAAAGGGCTGCTAAAAGTCCTATAGTAATAGTAAGAGTGAAAGTACAAAAAGGGAATCAAAAACAACTCATATTTGGTGTTTTTTTATTTTGCAGATTTAGTAACCCTTTTTAGTAAAAAATTTAAAAATAAATTTTACGTAAGGCAGAATTATTAATTCCTGAAATTTTAAGCTGTGATAGACAGACGAATTAGTTTGCTCCATAAGGGTTAATTTTTTACCGATTTAGTACGGTAGTCAAAAAAGAGACGGCTCCGAAGCATTCCACAGACGTAAAAAACTATGGATTTGATTATCTCTTGTGGCTTCTTTTCCGTTACATTTTTTTACATTAAAAAATGTTAATACTTATAACTTGAGAAAATGCTTAGGAAAACACAAAATAAAAGTAAAGTGAAGCAAAAAAAAAAGATCGCAATCCGCTCCGCTTGTGACTGTAAGTTTGCCTAGTTCGGACGGTTATACAGAGTGATTGTCGTACGCGAGTGTCAGCATTTCTGGTTCATCTCTCGTTAGAGGGCTAAATTAAAACCGTCTTCGGAACCAGTGTTTAAGGTTTAAATAATTTCTGTATACTTAGTAGGTTTATTTTGTATTTAAAATGTATTTTGAACGGGCCATCAGAAACTCAAAACGCATTTTGAAATTTAAAATACGGACCATCAGAAATAGGCAGATTTTTAGCGCCAATTTGTCTTATTTATTTTTTTTGTTTATTGAATATAAAACAAAAATAAAGGCTTCTAGTTTTTAATTCAAGTAAGTTAAATGGGCCGTGGGCCCATAAATGGTAAGCGCAGCGTAGGTCGTCCGTTAGCAAGATGGGTCGACGACATCAGAAAGTTCGCAGGTCAAACGTGGATGAGAGTAGCTCAAGACCGTGGTAAATGGCATCAGGACCGTGGTAAATGGCATTCATTGAGAGAGGCATATGCCCAGTAGTGGGAGGATCAAGGCTGTGAATGATGATGAGGATGATGAAGTTACATGGACGTCAAAAGTGCCTTGAATGGCTTCAAGAAAAGTATGAAAATACGGCTTTGCTTTTGTTTTGCTCGACTTGACTTTCACCCTGGCATTTTCACCAGATTAATATCTAACAAAACTTATAGTACAGAATCCGAAGAGAGGTCAACATTCACCCATCTGCGTATCGTATAAATTTTTTTATTATGAAATAAAATACTTCCCTTAACATACATATACTTAACAATAAGGTTGAAATAAAAAAAATAGGGTCCGAGCAATTCATAAATGAAAAATCTTTCTTTTTTCAAACTTCACTTGATTTGCTTGTCGAAGGAACTAAGTTCCAATGAAAAGCATACAACAAACACAGTATGCAACTGTTGTTTCTGACCTTTTTATAAAGCATATTTTATTTACCTGTTTATACACGGCTACCAGGTAAAAGTGACCAGAAAAAGGTAAGCAAGCTAACTGTTGCATACTGTGTATATACTTTTCATTGTAACTTAATTCGTTCGTCTAGCAAGTCAGAGAAATTAAAAAAATATATGTTTTATAAGTTTAGCCAAAAATTTACCTGGACCACATTTTTTACGGCATAGTTCATTTTTCATGTTCAGGAACACATTTTATTCAAGTAATAATAATAAGTTTCATCCAGTTAGAAGATGGGTGAAGGTTGACCTGTTTTCGAATCTTAGACGTAAAATATCTACTCACCAATATCAACCAAAACGTTTCAAAAGCCTTTTACTTTCATCACAAAATTAATTAAGGGTACAATTTAATTTAAAAATACAACCAAAATATTTTTTCCGAAAATATTTTCAATATTTTACGTATTCGTAGCTAACGAAATTATTTTGTAATTTCATTAGTTCCACGAGTTGTAAAATAACTTAAATTAACAGTCAACTTTGTTTTTGGAAATAATAAATAATCTTATTATTATTTCCAATAACAAAATTAACTGTACATTTTAGCTGAGTACCTTTTTTATATAGCCTAAAATGGTGTTCCGAGCTCCATTAATATATTAAAATTTAAAATTTATAATAATGCTCAAGTGCTGGATGCTGGTTCCTTTTCAGAGACTGAAACTGTAAGCCGATTAAAAACCCTGATGAGATTATGTGTGTACATACGGGTATGTTTTGTTAAGAGCTTGCATCACATACCTATACATATATTTAAACTATCTAAGACAATCTGTGCATTCCCAAGGCAAGTTAGGTCGTTGCTCTCGGCTGTCAGAGTCGTCAAGTGGTATCATATGGCTTGAGGCTGGTTAAAAAATCTGACATCAGTGTTGTATACTCATTTAAAGTACTTAGTTAATGATCACTGAACACAAATAGCTTTAAAAATAAGAAAATAAAATAGACACAAATATAGTTTATGGTATAGTTTAAGAAAAGACAGATGTTAAGAGGGAAGTATAGGCACTTGTTCATACTAAAAGCAAACGTTTTTCCACTTCTATATGTTATATGATCTCAATTATTTTGTTGTACGTTATTAACATAATAAAATATAACGTTTTCAAAATTTTTTTGATGAAAAAATATTTGTTTTTTTTTTTAAATTGAATTGTGCACTTAAATAATTTTATGATAAGGTGAAAAGCTTTTAAAACGTTTTGTTGATATAGATATTTTTGGCATGAGTTCTGTTAAATACTAATCTGGTGAAAATGAGAGTGTCAAAGTTAAGTCGAGCACGTAAACATTCTTCCCATAAAGAAAAGAGGAAGACTTTGTGAACTAGGTGGTCGAATGAGCTGCAAAATTTTGAAAGAATTGGAAGAAGAAAGCGAACTAACAGAGGTGACTTAAAGCATAGAGAGTATGCTTTTACCCAGCAGTGGTAGAAAGCTAAAACAAGTTTTGCCTATCAAAAAAGATTAGCACTTTTTAAAAAGTATCTAGATATAACCTTAACTTTAAGTCTTTTTTCGATCAATTATGACTTTTAACGACACTAAGTATTCAGAGAATTCATCCTTTATCAAGTTTTTCATCGACTAGGAACCAAAGACCTAGGTCCGCCAAACCTTAGTCAATTTATCAATAACAAGTTGTGTGGGATTATTGGGATTAAGTATTGTTGTTATACATGCAAGCCGATGCGATGTCTAGAAACATTTTATGTTGTATGGACGACATAGACTCTTTCATAAGTACATGGCAGCAGATTGCTCAAAATAGGGACGTGTGGAAAGAACAGGGGGAGGCCTTGCCCAGCAGTAGGACACCACATGCTTTTCCCGGTCAGGGCAAGTTGGAAAATGGCCTTTTTCAAATTGTCCTGGGTCTTGGATGTTTATCTGTATATGTATTTGTTATAATATATAGTATCGTTGAGTTAGTATCCCATAACACAAGTCTCGAACTTACTTTGGGGCTAGCTCAATCAGTGTAATTTGTCCCTATATATTTATTTATTTATTTTTACAGTTTAGAGATACATTGTAAAAAACGTCATATTACGCTCTCAAAATTTATGTCCGTATTTTTCAAAGCAAGGTGTAGTATCATTTAAGCTTTTTACTGAATTCATTTACCTACTCCAGCGTTTGGTGCTATAACTTTTTGTACTATTTAATAATTTATGAACAATAGTGGTTCGATAGAGCCGTGTGTAAAAGGAAATTTCGAAATCGGCTTATAATTTCGCCCCATTTGAAGCATGATGTAACATAGGGGACTAGTTAATTTCCAAAATGTAGACGTAGGTTCTTTTTTGAGGCTTCCTTTAATTAATGGGGAACTTATTACTAAACCTCTTGATGTATTACTAGGAACCAAATATGTAGACACTTAAAACTTTCGTAGACTTATCGTATGCATTGTAATATTGGACGTTTATTCAAAAAATTGTAGACATGAATGATGAAATTAGTTTCTGCCGACTTCCAAAAAAATTAGGAGATTGTTAATTCGTCGCGATAATTTTTTTATGTACATTCACCGAATATTCGGAGATGCCCCTGGACCGATTTGGTAAATTTTTCTGGTCCCTTAGACATTTTATTAAAACTGGTTGTGAATTTTAAAGTTGAAGTCAGTTTATAGTTTTGAAATTAAGTTTTATTAGTAACTAGCCGAAGCCCGCGACTTCGTTCGCGTAGACTTTATGTCTCTGGAAAATGCTCACCAGGCTGAACAACTTTTACTAATGCGGCATTTTTATATCTCTTATAGTTTAGCTGGACCATTACGGTTCTGCATCAGGCGTTCCATTTTCCAAAATTATTTATACCCTATATGTTGCCCAGGCTTAATAGCTATATAACAAAAAAAGTTTCATTCGAATCCGTCCAGTATTTCCGGAGATTAGCGTGTACAAACAGACAAACAGACAGACATTTTTTTTTTAAATTCTTACTCTGTTACTACGTCTCCATCACCCCCAATTTTTTTTTTTGGAAATATATTTAAATTACAGACATACTCTTTTTACTGTTTTATTATATGTATAGATGTAGAGAAGTTTGACGCAAAGTATGACCTCATGAACTCAACGTACAATACCAAATACGAACATCACGGCAGTATCTTCATTTAGAAGAAAGAGAAGGTCGCTTTCCTGGAGAAAGTACGCATAAGTAGCGCATTCGCAAGTTAAAAAACCCCATACGTGGTCTACACAAGAGTCACCACAAACAGCATAAAAATTCACGAGCTCCTTCATCCTTTGGAAGGCACGAAAAGCCTAAACATTCATCATTGCATGGCAGTCATCAAGCCAAGTCAGATGCCTTTCGGCAGCTTGAAAGATCAGACACAGTGTTGGCTACTTACACACACGAAAAACGATATTTCCAAAAAGGGATGTCAGTCAGGTCACTGTTCGTTAAACTAAAACCTTATTTTTATGACGTAGGCTTTTAATTTTCTGTTTTGCACGATCTTTAGCATCCTTGGGTGGGTTATCATCAGAGATCTATCCGATCTCTGATTATAACCTACTACCTAGAAAAGTCAAAGATAACATTCTAGTGCATATTTACCTAAACTCAGAAAAAGTACGTAACATAGAGTGGAATACCACCTCTAAAATATGAAATAATAACTTTTATAAGGTAATTTAATTAGATTTGTAAATTTTTAAACTTTAAATAATATATAGTTAAGTACAAATTATTATTTGAAAAATATTATTCAACTTTTTGAGTTTCGTACTAAAGATCACAGATATTTTAAAAATTAAAGAATACTGGTTAGCGGATAAGATACGCGCATGTCGGGATACGCGCAGTATTGGGTTTCATAAAAAAAACGCAGACTAACTTTTTTACAAGGTTTACACCACTATCCGACCAAATCAAGATGACAGTTTCAGATGAGTCAGGTTAATTTGGTCGGATAATGATTTGAACCAAAGAGTCTGCGTATAGGTAACCGGCCAAGTGTTAAACGAACTCGTGGATAAAGGATTCCGTTCCATTTCTATAAAAAATCACGTTCTCTATTTAGTATTTATTTTATTCTATTTTTAGTATTTCTTGTTATAGCGGCAACAAACATACAATATCTGCGAAATTTTTCCATGATGCAACCAGGAATGCTCTAAGACAAACAGAGAAGCAAACAATTTTTTAAATAAAATCGGCTTTCATCTAAAATAATAAACATAAAGGCCTAAAATCGGTAGGGTCATATTTTTTTATCTAAAATAAACCATGGCCACATTGGCCACCTTCCAGCTTTATCATGAGACATTTGTACCATAATATTGCATTGTCATCCAAACTACATAAAGAGGTATCTATCTGAAGTGTCAGCTCAAAAAAAACGCAAGCGAGTCTAATTTAGCTTGCAAGATTTGTTTACATACAAACATCGAGGTAAAACGAAATATTAGTACCTTGTAAAAACATCATACCTTTTTCACTACAAATATCATAGGACTTGTAATTCAATCTCACGAGTCACGGTACTGCTCACAAAATATGTAACCCTACGTTTTCCAACACTTAAAATTTCGCACAAAATATAAGTCGAAATCAAAAAGACTACATATAAATATATAAAAACACACAACACAAAAATCAACTAAAATTTCAGTCACATGTCTCCGCCATTGCTTCTACTACTGAGAAAATTGACATCGTTTCGAAAAGTCAAAGCTGTTCAAATGTCTATAAAAAATAAATTCATGTCAATAATAGCCAGTCTTATATTTTTTAATGATCAAGACCACAGACCTATTTTTTCCCGACTACGCAAAGCCAACAAGAAGCTGGTACTAAATTAATATTAATATCAAAAACCGTTGCCGTGTGGTTTCCGGCAGAGTAGAATAGGGCCACTGCAAGCTAAACAAAGCTTATAAACATCAATGCAACCTCCCCAACCCATCTGGCCAGCGAGGAGAGTGTAGGCCAAGTCCTCTGGCTACTCTGGCCAAGTTTGGCTCTGGTAGTAGAGAGGGTCATGCTCCTGAAGTGGAGACAAAAAGCCCTGATAATGATGATTAAAAAACCGAGAGTTTGTATGGATGTATGGACATAATAGATGTTTGTTCCGTTTCACACTTTCGTCATTTGTAAATAACCGGCCAAGTGCGAGTCGGACTCGCGCACTAAACGTTCCGTTTCGTTATCTATTAAAAAACACGTTATTTGTATGGAAGAGACTTAAATATTTATTTTATTGTTTTTAGTAGATATTTGTTGTAATAGCGGCAACCAAAATACATTATCTGTGAAATTATTTCGATTGTTTAGCTGTCACAGTTCACGAGATACAGCCTGGTGACAGACAGAAGGACAGACGGAGTCTCAGTAATAGGGTTCCGTTTTTATCCTTTGGGTACGGAACCCTTAAAAGTACAATCTGTACAAGTTTTAAGATTAAAACTAGATTGTAAACTTTATTATTGTATTTTCAGAGTAAAATTGTCTTTCATAGAAAGCCGTGTTTGACCTAGTTGCATCACAAATTCTTCATGAATAAATAATATCGTAAGGACATTAGGAAGGCTCGAGATTGATCAACAATCGAAAATAATGACCTGATTTTGAAGGCAATATAATATATTCTAAAAATATGCCTTTAATTGGTCCTTAAATATAAAAATCTTATCACACATACATTTATTGTAGATAAGATTTTTATTTATTGCTACATTGAATGTTTGAGTCCGAAAATAAGCTTTCTTAATTATTTACGATACATTTACGGAAACTCAACGGACTACTTTAGTTCAATTATAGGCATGATGACTGGACAAAAAATCGCATGGCATCACAACGTCATACGATTCTTACATAGTGGTGATATCACAAGCCATGGGACATGTGTCTCTGGAACTAAGATGCTCAAAAGTCTGGAACTAAAATGCAAATTGTGAATTTTACTTTTTTGAAAAACTGAAAAATATGGTTCCGTTTTGCTTTGGATATTTTAAAAGACGGACTAATAAGATTAATTATTTTCTGACCCTGTTATCTACCCTATTGCAGAATGGTGTAGATAAAACCAGTGGTGCGATCTTTCAAACGCAGAGTCACGAACAAACGTTTTTTGTATGGAAAAATCATTTGTTTAGGTGACCACGCGTTTCAAAAATGCCACTTCAGATCATGAAGTTGTAAGAATGTTCCCAAAACATGCAGTCGAAGTGGTGACTCTATCTTGGGACATAAACTCATTAATAGTGTCAGCTTCTTCTGCTTTTTATTCTTCTGCCAACATACAACAATATTTTTTGATCTTTTGTCCATACATCTCTCAGTATGTGCTAACTACTGCTATTAACTCTGTTATTTTTTTTCTGACCAGTAGGCGACCATTACTGTGAAAATTAGTTTCTTTTTGCATTTCTTGTCAGCAGTTGGTCGTTGCGAAAAGCTGGTATCAATAGCTTTTCTTTAAAAAATAAAATCAATTTTAATATACACTACATGTAAATGAAAATTATACATATTGACGTTTAAAAGTGTCTGTTAAATCTAATTACTGAATAAACATTTACATTTTTAATTTTTTGAATATTTCGTATTTGTCTAATATTACTAAAAGGCCATCCCATAGGGAAGACTCGCTCCTGAGCGGTACCAGTATGTACGTATAGTATAATCCCAGATGTTTGGGCAACTCTCCTCCATTCGCGCGTTGTGGAGGGTGTTGAGCGGGCGGCTGTACGTGCCTGAAACTGCCTCTCGAAGTCAAGAAAGGGGGTGAGGTGCGAGGACGCGGAACGGAGACGCATGTCGCGCGGACCTTTAGAAGATTTCATTCTTTATGTAATACTAATGTTAATAATTATGTGGTTTGGTTATAAAAGTGAAAGCACTACCTATAGAGAAATTCCTTATTTGCAAAAATGTATTTTCTCCTCGATACAATGTTTCATAACATTATTTAACGTCATGTCATGACCATTTCCATGCATGAAAACGTGTGAAATGAATGAAGTGTATTATTTGGCAGTGTGCCTATGAGAGCGTAGTTCATATTGTTGTGTACCTATAGGTTGATTCATAAAGACAAACATGTTTTTATAACTTCAAAATTTGTACATATTGTATAAGTGGAGTAAGACTTAGGTTATGTCATGACAATTGCCATAAAACTAGTGAAACAAGCTAAACATCAGTGAGACCTCTCTAACCTGTCTGGCCAGCTTGGAGAGAGTAGGCCAAAACCTCTGGCTGCTCTAGCCAAGTATTGCTCGAGTAGTACAGAGAGGCTCGTGCTCCTGCAGTGGAGACTAAAAAGACCTGGTGATGATGATGATGTGTGAAATAAACTAAGTGCACTATACGAATATGCCACTTATATTACTTATTTGACAAATAACACTGATTGAGATAGCCCCAAAGTAAGTTCTAGACTTGTGCCATGGGATGCTAACTCAACGATACTATATTTTATAACAAATACATATATGGATAAACATCCAAGACCTAGGACAATTTGAAAAAGGACATTTTCCAACTTGCCCTGACCGGGGATCAAACCCGGGACCTCTGGGTGGTGGACTAGCATGGTGACCACTACGCCACGGAGGTCGTCAATACCTGTTGATATGAATAATAAAAATTATTTATTAAAATACCGTATTGAATAATTTTAGTTCATTTTCTTTTAGCTTTATGATTTTATTCAAGGTATAAGAAACAGTAAAGCACAACACCCTGTACAAATTAAAGGGTGCACTGACCCACTCGCAATCTATTTGCAGCTCTGATATTAATTATCACACATTACTGCGGTGGGCCCACTCTAGCACGTACATTTTGTACATTTCCTATTAGCGTTATTCAATTGTATAATTTGCCATATTTCACAGATAATGACAATGTTAATTTAATAACTAGGTTTGCTATCTGTTTGTTTCCGCGTTTATTATAATTGGCACTTGTTCTCACATTTAATTTGTTACATGATCAAACAATAAATTAATGATTGTAAAAGTTGTTTTAAAAATTGAATAAAGTAAAATAAAAAAAATTGTGTAAAATTTTAAACTAAAAAGAAATACAAATTATAATATAGGATGTGATCATCGTATATGATATTTTTATAAGTTTAATTTTTTTTTATATTTTTTAGAATAAATAGAGCAAAGGCTATATACGATAGTCTATGGTCTAGTTCAGTACATCTCTTCATCTAAAGGTGTCAACGTGTTGTATATATCTTCACACAAGCGACCTTAGATTTTTGGATCTTTTCATCTAGATTCTTCTGAAATAAAACTAAGGCCCGATAATCTATTAATCATACGATACAAATAATGACCAAATAATGAAATAAGCTATTTTTGGGCCTTATTAATGTAGTTTTGTAAATATTGGTAGCAACCACTGCCCAGCACTAACAGGACAAAGTAAGTAAAAAAATAAACGTTCATTTTCAGTTGATGATGACTACTGTCCCGTCTACATAAATGGACAGCAGGTGCCATATGAAAACACTGCTAAGTACCTAGGTATGACACTCGACGCGAAGCTTCGCTGGAAAGCTCACGTCAAAAAGAAAAGAGAGGAACTTGATATAAGGTTCCAAAAGATGTACTGGCTGCTTGGAAGGAACTCTGCGTTGTCAGTAAATAACAAAATACTACTCTACAAACAAGTCCTCATGCCAGTATGGACTTATGGTATACAGCTATGGGGCTGTAACAAAAAAAGTAATATTGAAATAATTCAACGCTTCCAAAATAACGTACTGAAGGCCATTGTGAATGCGCCCTGGTATATAAGAATCGACGATCTACACCGGGACCTTAACATGCAGACCGTCGATAAAGTCATCAAGAAATACGCCGAAGCACATGAGTATAGACTGCTTCACCATGTGAATGTCGAGGCGATCCAGCTCCTCGACAACACGGACATAGTGCGACGTCTCAAAAGAACAAAACCGTTTGAACTAGTGTAGTTTTAAAAAATACATTGATATTATAGTGCAGTGATGTGCCAGCAGAGACACAAGAACAAAGTGCCTTCCCCTTAATAGAGACAGTAAGAAAAGTGCCAATGGACACATTCTTAGACAATAACGTATAAAACTAGGTCAATGTTAAATTACTTATTAGCCTGAGTTTAGGCTAGATTGTAATATTATTAGCGTACTTAATTATTTTAGTTAATTAGGAACGTTAAGAAAGGAAAAAAAAAAAAAAAAATTTTCAGTTAGTCTCACAAGTTGTTTAAAGTAATTGTATATTTTTATTAAGGGTACTATTTCAGAAACCCACGAGTATTATTACCTTTAAAGTACCTACATAATAGACTGTTCTGTCTCTTTCTATAATCGTTCAAGGAAAGACAGAATACCTTCAAATTTTAAAGTTGTCGACCGAAGTTCCCCTCTGCGTATGTTTATTTAATGATTCCATTCGGACATAAGCTTCGGTCAATACGTTTTGTATATCGCCGTATCCAAGTAACTGGCGACCTCATCAAGTATTGATCGAAGAGTATCGATCATATCCATTGTCTATGCCATGGTAATTTGCAGCCATTAGGTTGTGTAAGCTACAAATGTTTTGAAAGTAGTTATGGTTCCTGTAATAATGTCCTTCATGTAATGATGCACCTACATTATAAGCAAAGGATCTATATAGATAAAATAAAAATATAGGGACAAATTACACATTGAGCAAGCCCCAAAGTAAGTTCGTGACTTGAAACTAACTCAATATAGATACAAAGATAGATGACGTCAAATAAGAGATACATAGTTATGCTTAGCTGTAAATGTAAGAAGGCCTTAGATGATGATGGCTATAATTAGGTAGGTAAGGCATTCATCGAGCTCCAGCAATGAAGATTGTTCAAAAATAACTGGCTAAATGTGAGTCGCATTGGCGCACAAAGGGTTCCGTACCATTATCTATAAAAAATCACGTTTGCTGTATGTGAGTCCCACGTTAATATTCATATTATTCTATTTTTAGTATTTGTTACTATAGCGGCAACAGAAATACGTCATCTGTGAAATTAAAACTGTCTGGCTGTCAAGTCAAAATATGTATGTAGCTATCAAGGTTCATGACATACATCCTGGTGACAGACAGCCGGACAGTGGCGTATTAGTAATAGGGCTCCATTTCAGATCGGCTCCAAATCAAGAAAGCAGCTGGAGGGTTATGGAGAAGGAAAACAAGGAACAGAATGCTATGGAGACAGCTGGGGGAGGCCTTTGCCAAAGGGCAAGTTGACGACCAACAACCGTAACAACCACAACAGGAAAGCAGAGGATGTCAGCAAGAGAGGCTGCAGTAAGTAAGTAATAGGGCTTCATTTATACCCTTTGGGTACGGAAGCCAAAAATGGATAAAAAGGCTATCAAAAGGGGTCGAGATGATAATATGATAACGAGGTTTAATAGTATTTAGGTGTACTTACAAGTAAACATATCGGTCTTGTAGTTTCCGGCTTAGAATAAAGTTTTTTTTTGAAAATAATGAATATGTAATGAATTGAAATAATGAATTGAATAGAAAAAATTTTTATTCAATGTAGGATAAAATTATCTCGTATTGAATGTCACTTTTTTAAATATAATTTAAGTGCAAATATTCAAAAGTACTAGCGTTTCTAAGATAACGCCGAAAGAAACCCACTTCATAAGAGACACACATCTTTACAAAACTGCGCTTCTAAAAAAGTTTAACATCAGGACAGTAAAATCGTTGACATGTTTCCAGATGGATGCGCATCCTAGGTCTTTAAGAAAGTCAACATAATAGATAAAGCTTAGAAGGGCCACAGTTTACTCATATTAAGCTGACCACATTATTGTTTCACTCAATTCCGCGAGTTGGCTAGCAACGGTCTCACTAATTGTTTTGGATGTTCTCCAAAGCACATACTTACCGAAATTCATTGGAACAGCGTTAGAAATTCAAGTATCTCGTTTGTTACCCCAACTTGTTTCCTAGTTTATTGTAGTATGTTGTATGTTCGAAGCCGTAATTATGCCACTTTATGGGATAGTTTTAAACTTTTCTCCTACTACTACTTTTTTGACCGTGTTGATCCAACACTGTTGGTCTGCTTATTTTGCATAATAAATAATCTGTTTGTGACACATTAATCTAATTCTTTATAAAATGATATGCTGAAACTAAACTGGCTTAAAAACCCTGAAAAAAGTTTCAGAACCTATTTAAATGATCCTACTTGAAAAATCGTTTCTCATAAACAGTAGGAAATACTAAAAATGACAAGTAAACACGTCAAATTAAAAAAGGCAAGACAAGAAAAGGAAAAATATTGATAACCTATCGCTTAGATTATTAAAAAATATTGTATACATATTTTTTCTTTCTTCTGAGAAACAATAAATGACAAAGATACAGCACATTGAAATTTTGGATGCCGTCGCGGCTAGGCACGATTTTTGATGCTCTGTATCTCTGTAAATTATTAGGTAAGCTGAAAAATATGGGTCTATTATTTTAAGATTATCTAAAAGACGATCTTATTATAATCATATTGACCCTGTCATCAATCCTTCATGTTTAGAATGTCTGTGACTATCACTAGCACTTAGGTCGGTATGTTTTTAATTTTTAGTTTTAAATTTTATGTTTTTGCAAAGTCAGTCTACAATTTTTTTCTGAAACGACGCCTCGTGTCCAAGTAAGCTTTCAAGAACAGCTCATCTTTTGTCTTAATACTTGAGCTCTTTTAAAGGCTCGAGTGGTTGCTCTGAGTAACTCCAAGCCTATTGAGCTCATAGAGCCCAAAACCGTCTCGAGTCTTCAAAATTAGAACTCAGGACTTGAGTCTTGTACATCACTAGTTGCTCTTACATGAGAACTAATCAACATAGCTATCTTGCTCATCTTTACTAATGGCGCTAAAACTTGTTCATTGCATTCTGTAAGTTGGTCTTATGCTAAAGTTTAAACATGACGAGGAAGTTACGATGACCAATACTGAAGATCGGAAGTCTAGACTTAAGATTTGCCAAAGAGCACTGGACAGGAGTGAATTAAGAATCACTGGACTAGAAATGCCTTTCCGTGATATTTTTTTGAAACCATATTATAAAACTTTAACTTCAGTAATTCTGATGATTTCTTTTAAAAGAAACGGCTTATGAAACTGTACATTATTAGCACTTACACAATTTGAAAACCAAAACCGTGTTCATTCTTTCATTGTGACATGAAAAATTTTCTCTATCCAACTAAAAACTATCTCCGTTAGAAAATACGTTATACTGTTGATCCTGGCAGCCATCATTTAATGGCAGTCGATTAATATTATGAAATGAAATAAATCAACAAGCATCAAAAAACTGAAATACCGGTTGAGCACTATAATTTCGTACAAAACAATAATAGCACTAAATATTTCACAAACCTATTTCTTTATAGCTAAATCTAAAATTGGTGTACACAATCTCGCTATATTTTTGAAAGACATATTCAATGACACTTCAATCTATGGGTTAGTAAAAAAAACACTAAATATGTAAAAGGCAGTGCCTCCAGTCGTAAAACAACAACAAAGATTCACAACATAGCGACTATCTACAAATCTATTTGCGACATTTTTCATCCTTGCATCTGTCTGTTTCATCATGTGTCTGTGTTACTTTCGACCTAAACTTGAGTCGCCCGCTCGCTTCGCTCGCTCGCTCGTGTTTTGATCACAGGAAACCTAACGAACCTAACCTACACTCCACGGAAAATATTGAATGCCGGCGCCGGCAGCCGGTGTTTTAAATATCGGCTGCCGGGTATACCAACCGCTGGTTCCCATTAGTAATATTTTAAGGGGCCGGCGCCGGCAGCGGAGGCACTCTCTATGTAAAAATACAAAAATATATTTTTAAACTTAATTACACTTCATTGATAGCGTAATCAATATACAAACTCATGCCAAATTACAGCTTCCTAGTACTACTAGTCTCTTAGTAAAATTAACAGACATGACGAAATTATAAAGATTGTTGTTTACTACGGAACCCTAAAATCACTAACATACAGACATTTTCGCGCATCTCAACACATTCGTCGCGATGCAAAACCGTATAATTATACCGCCGAGGTCGCACCCACGTCTTCAATTTTATTTTCTGCAAGCGAGTTAATGCTGCAATATTTTCACTCGAATCACTTTGTTTTTCGCACGCATTCGCAGTCGCATGCTGCAGTCAAGAATTTTGGACTCGTTTTTTGAATTGTCTACTATTTTCGTTCACCTACTTGGCTCTGGTTGGATGACAAAATTTTAAACAAAAGGTTTGCTTGTTTAATTGTGTGACTTTAGGACTCAATTGTTTTTTCAGTTATTAGACCTTTTCAGGCACTTACCTCCACGCTTTATTTTCAATAATTTTGCTCATTACAAAGTAATTATGTTATAAATTATAAATTACATAATTACTTTGTAATTTGCAAAGGTATTGATTTATAAAGTGTATATTTCAATAAAAGACATGTCAAGATTGGTTACAATTATTTAAATACCTAACCAAATGGAGTATAGACACGATACGATTAGTACCTGGGCGACCGAGCTTTGCTCGGTTATTACTATATATTGTAATATGGTGTTTAGGTGATAATCTACATAAACTTAAAAAGTAAAATATGAAGTGACAATTATTATTATTTACAATAATAACAAACAAAAGTAAGTCACCGAGCGGGATTCGAACCCGTAACACTCGTTTCTTGCCAGACAGTGACCGACAGGTCGAAATTAGCAACCATATTCTGCGTGGAAAGAAAAATGCATGAAAACTCAAAAACACGCGTTTTTCCAAACATAAGACTAACCTAGATCGATTGTTTACCCCGAAAACCCCCATATACCAAAAAGCCGTTTCCGAGATCACAGAAATAAATTTATATACATATAAATAAATATACAAGAATTGCTCGTTTAAAGGTATAAAATATAGCTTTAGTAATTTTGACTCTATATTGGTTTAAAAGCTAAAATGTTAAATACGTAAGTCAAGATTGAGCAATTTTCTATAAAATACACATACAGCTGAGGATGTAACCGTAATTGTATTCAGATGTAGAAGATATCATACTAGAAAATGAAAATAAAATACTACAGATAAATAAAACTAAACTAAACTATAAAATAAAACTATAATAAATTATTAGCTAAAAATTATAGCTAAATTAAAGAAAATTAATAAATAAGCAAAATTAATTTCTTATAATACCTAGATCATTACATAACCAAGCGCATTATTATACATCAGTATGTTATAAGTGGCCCGCACGATCAAGGAGATAAAGATAGTAGGGAATGCTATGCGTTGACCTGTCAATGATAACCTATATCGTCTGTTAGGACGTTTGCAGACTTACGGAAATAATTCATATGGTAAAGAATATCAAAAGTCTCCATACTACTGAAACACAAGTAAGTATATTTTTCTCTAGTGTGTACATTTTTACACCACGTATACTTGGTGTGAAAATGTATACACTAGAAAAAAACTAAATACTAGATATTGATTAACTCTTTCTCTCATCATCATCATCATAATTAGGTCTTTTTTTAGTCTCAACTGCAGAAGCATGACCCTCTCTATACTATAGAGCCATATTTGATCAGGCCAGATTTGGCCTACCCTCTCCCTCATGTCAGGTATTTCCAGTTGCATTCTCAGGTGTAACACTATAAAGCCTGGGGTCCGCTTTACGGCTTTAATTCCTCCACTACTCCCAGCGGAGCGGTTTTGATTGTGAGACTAATGGTTCACATCAATGACGTAGCTTAAGCTGGGTGTAAGCTAACCTAAACCTTTTTTTCATGTGGAAGAAAACCTGCCGTCAAAGCAAGCCTGTAGGTATGGGTGGGTATGTGAGGCTTACATTACACCCACTAAAATACACGCGGTGGTACGCTACAACTTCCAGCTCCGATGCGACGGCACCCTCTGCTTTTGTCAGAGGAGCCGGAGCAGCCATTGGCAAGGATATGCGCTCTGACATGACACGTGCCTTCTACTTCGGAAGGTTGTCTGTCAGACGATGGAATCCCGTTTCCACCGTCAAACTTCCAGCGGCAACGTTACACAGACACTCCTCTTCCCAAATGACCTCTACCACGGCTGTGATAAAAGAGAGTTAAGCCAGGCCATTCACACCTAGAATGACCTCCACCCGACCCGGGGACGACGGGGCTTCCCTGGGCCATGGGTTCCTCTTCGCTTCCTTGCGGGTAGTAAAGCCGCAGGTATATGGCCCCCTCATCATTACAAGATGGGAACCCGGTCGGGGGAGCCTAACCTAACCTGACCTAAGCTATACCAAATATAGATTTTCCATATAAACGTGTGATCATACAAATTATAAATCACGTCTTTATCGCTAACGGGGTAGCGGGGTTCCTAAGGGCCACGTTCAGTGTGATAGTTGGTTTGAAGATGAAAAAAGAGCAAACGTTTGTTTGCTCTTTTACATTTTATTGCAGGGTTTAATTTTTTTAACGGTTCTGTTTTTGTTCGAAATTTGAATGGAAAAAAAAAACTTTACCTCCGCCATATAGGTACGGGCTTGCGTATAAGGGAGCTTTATAAAAATAGCCCAAAAAAGTTTATAAGCTCATTGACATTTGCATCAACAGTTTGTTCACGACTTTTATGCTCATGTGATTATATTGATAAAGTTATACTCGTCCATGATGTTAGCTCAAGTGACAACTTTGTGCCCTTAAGGGTTATGTTTTCTATTACTGAATTATAAAGTTGGATCTATTATAGATCTACATTGTAAACAAAATATTAATGTTATCATTAATTGATAAAAACTTTTTGCGTTGATGCATAAAGAGGTGTGTCGGATTAAAATAGCTGTACCGAAATTTATTGCGTTTGTTGATCAAAATAGACATTGCATGAAGCACTGGACGCCTGACAGCTCTTGTGACAGACTGACTGAATCAAATACTAATGTAGCAATTAGTTTTATAATATATTCGAATGAAACAACTTTTGACGAAGGTATAATTGTTAAAAATAATTATTATGCTAAATGGTATTTTATAAGTTGGTTTTTTATTTAATTATTACTTCAAAATGTTCACGAGTATTATAGAGACAAGTAAAGATATTTACCCAGCGGTGAGACAGTAAAGGTTTAAGAAAATATTGTAACACGGAAATTTAACTTTGAATCAATCATGTTTTTGTGAATCTAAGTGTATATAATGAATGCTAAACTTAGTTAGTCACATATAAGTTTATGATACGCCATGCTTATAGACGTTAAGTTAGTGACACATTGTATTAATTTAAAAATCAAAAGCATTTTGCATACCCTAAGTGCACTCATGACATATTTAATTTTAATAAAAACAACCAAAAACTTACCAAATAAATGAAAAACAACTTTTTAAATCCTCACAATCACTAAAAACACACACAGACACACAAAAAATTCAAGTTTAAGTTCGCTAATAACCCGAATTGTTCCAAACTCAACCACGTGTTGCGCGAAAACCCCGAGTTTAAACACGGGAAAAGAAAAACAGTTTTATCAACGGACGGCGGACGCGTTCCACGCGCCCCTCTCACCTACTATAACTGACAACTGACCACCGCAAACATACGTATAAACGGTACAAAACAATTTATTTTCAAGCAATAGACGCATCGAGGTACGCTATACAAATGAAAAAGAGTGAAAATACCGATCTCTTTTTTCGATATGATCGTTCTATTTTGACTTTTTGCCAATGATCCGACTCCGCTGCGATGCGCGCTTTGTTTTTGTTATTTTTAAAGCCAACGTTTCAACGATTTGTTATTCGAAATAATATTTTGCAATAAATTTTAATTAATTGATCATAAACTTCTTTAAGGAGTGTGAAGACCCTGTGATCGGCAAATTTGTATCAGATTCTTTTTCAGCATTTGTAGGTTGAATGGTATTTACTAGCTTGCATTTCGTTCGTATGAGTAGTTTATCCAGTATAATTGAATAAAATAAATAAATAAAAATTATATTTTTTTTATAAATCTTTAAAAGTTTGATGACAACGAATAGATGGCGTATCAACGAATTTCAATATTAAATACAATATTATTCAGCATGGAAATACAGTCAGCCTTCTTGGCACTACTATTTTAATAATATGTTTTACGATCACTAGTAACTATAACATGATTGCCTAAAATCATACAAAATATAGACTAATGTTATTTCCATTAAAAGTTTACTAATAACAATTGTCGTTGTTAAACGTCGAATACAGATCGATAATAATTATATCGGACTAAGGAAATTATTTAGGCCCTAAAATATCTATCCCTTTCCTTTACTACGGTTGTCGTAAAAGATGGCTATACAAGAGGTATAATTAACAGGCAATATGCAGAATCGTTCTCTGTGACGACTTTCTATCATGCGATCACCAATGATTATGAGAAAAGTCTCAATTTATCGGTAGACACTTTTAGTCCAGCAGAGGCTTGATAGGTTGTTAAAAAAGGAAATGTAGTGTAGCTACTATTCAAGACTTTTTAGGTTCTCAAATTGTAACACCTTCCTAAGTTATCAAGACATTTTTGATTATTGATGTTTGAAACACACTTACACATACATACTATAATATAACGTCGTCATCCCTACACTTTTAGCGTGATGGTGGGCAAAAACACGGAAAGCAATCAATATAGTGATGGATTGCTTGCCGCCATGCCTAGTAACAAGATTCGCATTTTTGCCCATTCCCTCGATTGGCTTTTACGATTGCGCAAGAAGAGAAGCAGCTGGTACATTTAAAGGTTTTTTATCTTATCCATAACCAGCACGGAAGAGAATTACATGTATGTATACCAAAAACACAAATACAATTAAATGTATGAATATAATGCCAATATCGGCATGGGCAATGCAATTTGCCCCAACCGATAAAAAAAATAGTATTATTTAAGAATAGACAAAATTCTTTGTTTCACAAGAGCTTAAATTAAAAGAGCTTAAGTGAAAAGCAATGAAGGTATTAAACCGTTCATTCGTGTCTACAAGGAAAAAAAATCAATAAGACAGGAACTGAAAATGGAATTATCGGCGTGGACGGCTCGAAACAATCTATTATTTATGGATTATCGATTGTGATCAGAACTTTCTGCCCCTTGCCCTAAGGCAGGAGTGATTCATACGCTCACAAGCAAAATGAAGCCATAATAACAGAAAAGAAGTTGGAAAGCCCGTTTTATAACAAGCCAGTTAGGTTTGTCTTTTATTTCAGTGGTTTTCTTTCAAATCTCGATATAAAAATCATGTTACATATATTCAATATTTACTTTACCGCTAGTTTTTAAACTATAGATTGAACTAGCAGGATATTTAGATTAATTACAAATTAATCATTGTTCCAAAATTATTATACAATGCATAAAACGTATTGTGATGATATATAATATTTTTAAAAAGCTACTTAGGAGACCTGATTGATATGATTCATTTTCTTAAAAATATGATGACAAACACGCTTTGAGGTTTTCACACGCAATCATCCGATGTGACCAAATAGGGATTTATATCACAATAGGTAAAAACGAAAAGAAAACCTATCGCCTTGACTATTTGTGCGACAGTTATATATAGGATTACTTCTTAATCCCAGGCGTGGTCAGGAACTTTTCAACTTTTTTCCTACTCCAGAATGTCCGAATGTCGCCAAGTTTGTTTACAAACTGTTGTAACCTAAGTGGATTGCAGGTATTTTGTTGCTTTATTTGTATTTCCATTGCAAAGCTGTGTCTTTATAACACGACTGCTACTAAAAAGAGTACCTATAATGTTAGCAGGATTCATTTATGTGACTTTCTTTCATCCGTTATAATTTCAAAATGCCTGAAATCATTTGGATTGGGTACCGGTAAAATGCTTCACGTCATCGCGGGTGGTGATTTTGAAAAACCTCGCTTGGTTAGCATATTAATAAAAAATACTTCTTATTTTTACTCTAAAATAATAGGTACCTATAATGCTGCCATATTTACGCTGACACAGCTTGAATAACCTCATTTATCTATGCAGGTCATCAATATTATTAAGCGTGCAGCACAAAGGGTGCCTCCTATTTATAGAATGCACTATGCAGGCTTCAGAAAATGAAGTCACAGTAAGTGGAACGTACGCAGTGTCAGTCTGGCATAGAAAACTATACGCAAATGCTCTTATTGTTCATTTACTTGCCGTGTGGTTTCCGGCAGAGCAGTATAGGACCACTCCAAGTCTTCCCGTGGATGTCGTAGAAGGCGATTTAGGAAATACAAGCTGAACAAAGCTTATAAATAGTAAGAGACCTCTCCAACCAGTCTGGCCAGGCGTGAAGAGTGTAGGCCAAAACCTCTAGCTGCTCTGACCAAGTATGGCTCTAGTAGTACAGAGAGGGTCGTGCTCCTGCAGTGGAGACTAAATAGACCTGATGATTATGATGATGATGATTAAACTTGACATTGGAATCAATAAACTATAACATTAAAGCGCCATACTCAAGCGCATAAAATGACGCCTTAAAAAGCACATTCAAGTAACGTACAAACGAAGGTAGTTTGTACTTTTTGTACAAAAAGTACAAACTACCTTCCTTTTTCCGACGCTGACGTTATTTCACGTCAATGGCTCAGCTAAGTAGCGTCTGCTATATTACACTGCGTCATAGCAGACATTGGTTGACGACCTTCGTGGCGTAGTGGTCACCATGCTAGTCCGCCACCCAGAGGTCCCAGGTTCGATTTCCGGTCAGGGCAAGTTGGAAAATGGCCTTTTTCAAATTGTCCTGGGTCTTGGATGTTTATCTATATATGTATTTGTTATAAAATATAGTATCGTTGAGTTAGTATCCCATAACACAAGTCTTGAACTTACTTTGGGGCTAACTCAATCAGTGTAAACTGGCCCTATAAAAAAAAAAATTGGTCAATAGTTGACGCTGTGTCTTGCGACAATCAAAGCTCTGTGCAGGAAGATAAGCTTGTTTCTTATTCTAAACAGGTTAAAAATACCAATTTTCCTAGCATAGGCAAAATCCTACCTACTCTGTTCATTGGAACAGAGTAATTATAATCATATTAACGTACAATATTTTTTATAGTCCTATTTGTAGTCTGCTCTACTTTCTAATACGTCAGTAAGGCCTTGAAAACTTTATTTACTACAGGATATGGCGATGGCCATAGCCGTTAGGACAGATAAGATGGATGCCACCAATAATATGACCATGCACCGACATCGAATTGGCAAGATGCCAGAATGACAAAGTTGATGTAGACCGAATCAGCATGAATGGATTATTTTAGGCGTAATAATCTATGACATGATGGTGTTTGCAATTCGATGCAATTATGATTAAGTAGTATGAATATTTGAGCATAGAGAGAAACGACAGGTCAGTAACATTGCAATGGTGAGCAAAAATATTTATGTAGGTACTTATGTTAGTTTTAAAAGTTTGCAATTCGATGCAATTATGATTAGTATGATATTTGAGCATAGAGAGAAATGACAGGTCAATGACATTGCAATGTTTTGCAAAAATACTTACGCAGGTACATATAATATTTTTAAAAGTTTACGATTCGATGCAATTATGATAAGTAAGAATATTTGAGCATAGAAAAAAAGGACACGTCAATAACATTGCAATGGTTAGCTAAATACTTATGTTGGTACTTTACAAAAGTTTGCAATTCGATGTAATTATGATTAGTATGAATATTTGGGCGTAGAGAGAAACGACAGGTCAGTAACATTGCAATGTTTTGCAAAAATACATGTGTAGGTACTTATGTTATTTTTAAAAGTTTGCAATTCGATACAATTGTGATAAGTATGAATATTTGAGCGTATAGAGAAACGACAGGTTAATAACATTGCAATGGTTAGCAAATATACTTATGTTTGTACTTATGTTATTTTTAAAAGTTTGCAATTCGATACAATTATGATTATGAATATTTGAGCGTAGAGAGAAACGACAGGTCAATAAGCAAAAATACTAATGTTATTTTTAAAAGTTCTTTTACTTATTTTTTTTATGTAGTCGGGAAAGGGCTGGTGAAGAAAGAGAGGTATCGTCCTAGAACGCGATGGCCCGACGATCTCAAGATTTGATAAAAAATGCCAAATTACTCCTACGGATAGTTACACAATGAAACAAATAAATGCGAAGTTAAGGGGGAGGCCTATTTGCTCAAAGATGAGATACGATAAACTAAATAAATAAAAAATCCTCAAAAATTAAGAAAAAGTTACCTACAGTAAAAAATAAACCCAAAAACTAGGTAATACTTTAATTACAATCTTTTATTTGATAATTGACAAAAGTATCTGATCTTTGATAGCAAGCACCTTTACTTTACACATATCAGTTTTTTTTTAATTGACTTATTTATTAATCTACTCAGATTTAGTTGAAATAAAACAAGTAGGTACGTATGAAAAGACTATCTCTAAAATTTTATGCAAATCATGTTTCGTCATGCTTTTTTATCGTCATATTTTTTTCACAAAATGAAACCTATTAACTTTAAATCCTACGTTAAAATTTCAAATTTTATACCGGTTTGTGTCCATATTTCCGCTTCACTCCCAGCATATCGCCGATAGCCGAAAACCAAAAAAGGCTGCTAGCTTGCAGTAAATCAAATTCCGCTTGTTAGGTTATTTACGCTACATTTTCCGTGACGCTCGCTCTAGTATAAACGCAAATAAATCACTTCCTCGCTAAAACATGGAGTTTTACTATTTTTTGCGAGAAAAGGAACTTGAGAAGCGATCGACGCGAGTGATCAGAAAGGAACAACATCCTGTTGGCGTTAGGCCAGTCCGGATAAATAAATATTTCACTCGGTTTACTTCGACTGACAGGGGCATTTTCGTACTTTGATTTTTGAAGTGATTTGACAATAGGTACACTAAAGACGCCAACGTAAATTTTTATTTGGCCGGTAGGGTCATAATTTCCACCATTTTTTTTTGTGATACATCCATATTTATAAAGATAATAAAAATATAAAAATATATGTGTACATTAAATATATTTTCAAAACAAAAAAAAATGGGGCGATAGAGACATAGTAATGGAGTTAAAATTAAAAAAAATGTATGTATTCTTGCTTGTCTATTTGTGCATGCTGATTTCCGGAAAGACTAAACGGATTCGTATAAAACTTATTTTTATAAATGAAACACCTGATGCAAAGCAAAACCATAGTACTCGTAGTACAGTTATACTATAAGAAATATAAAAAATGACGCCTTAACAAAAGTGGTTCAACCTGATGAGCATTTTTGTCCACGCGAGCATAGCCCTCTCCAATAGCGCGTTGCAGGACCTTGAGCCTTCTTATGAGACCCAATGTTTTTCGTTTTTATAACGAAATCTAAATAAAAAAAAGATTGTTAAACATAACACAACTTCAATGGAAACACATTTTTACACAAAAAGCAATAAAGGGGTTACTCCATAAAGTAAAAAGTTGGTCGTACGATAGTGACGTTCTATTTAGATGTTAACCAAATTTGACATTTTCATCATGCGTGACGCATGTTGCTTGTCACTAAAACACGGATACGCAGTAACGCTTTTGGAGTAACCCCCCAGTTTCTTACGTGACGTGCGGTGACAGTTTGAACACAAACTTGTCTTTGTAAATCATAACAGTCTTGTCATCAAATTTTTGCTCGCTTTTACAGCAAATGGCATATAGGAATTTCAAAATGACAATTTCTGTTTAATACAAAGAGGAGAGACATCTATCTGCCACTTAGTGATTGAGAGCTGCAGCACCTATTTGGCGAGGAGCCAGGAGCCGTTTACACAAGGTAAGCCTAAATCTATGGTTCCTGAGATAGCTCCCGTTTTTGTTTAAAGTAAAACCTAATTGAACGCAATAGATATGGTAGTGAAGTTTCAATATATTTAAGACCTAATAAGGACTTGGACTGAAATTTATTATATTATGTTTACATATTTGACGACCTCCGTGGCGTAATGGTCAACACGCTAGACCGGCAATCCGGAGGTCGTGGGTTAGATCTCCAGTTGGAAAATGACCTTTTTCAAATTGTCCTGGGTCTTGGATGTTTATCTATTTATGTATTTGTTATAAAATATAGTATCGTTGAGTTAGTATCCCATAACACAAGTCTCGAACTTACTTTGGGGCTAGCTCAATCAGTGTAATTTGTCCCTATATATTTATTTATTTATTTTATTATTTATATTTTAATAAATTTGGCACAAATAAGATAAACTAAAATACTGGACAGAGAACTAGTGTAAGAGAAGGCGATAGAAAATTAGTGATTTGAGCTTGGAACTTTTTGATGCGATTTTGTTCGAATTCGGGGGTATATAAGGAGTACAAGCGGCCTAAGCCAGTTTTAGTTTAGAAAGTAAAATCCAAATGAGGAAGTAGAAAAACAGAAAAGAAAGTAAAAGTGAAGTGAAGTAGTAATAAGTGTGTTACGATACGTAAGATTCAAATTTATAATTATTTTTAGATTTTTCAGCAAAACAGTAGCTTTTATTCGTATCACCGAATCGAAATGGTAGTTTATTATTTAGTTTTTATCATACGATATTACAGGAAAAAAAATACCATCTTAATTTAGGCAAAAGGAAGGTTAACTAGTTTTTTTAACAGTTTATTTTACGGCGTAGTACACATGCAATCATTTTTCTTCCTAGTAAGTTAGTATTAGAAAGAAAAAAGTTGTTACTCTATATGCAAAAATATTTTTAAAATTGAGTTGAGAGTGTGACTATCATAAATTTTCCTATTAACATTTAATTTTCTTTTACGGACTGGAAACCTAAAAGGCTGAATAAGGGTCGTGTAAAAGGCTTAAATGGTTCCAAGCGATCATAAATCAGTGTACAACACATGAGCTCGTTCAATAAAGTTTGTGTTACAAAGGCCGTAAATATCCTTTTTACATATAAAGTAAATAGATTTTAAATTAAATTCGAGATCGTGCGTGAGTCTGCGGTTTTGATAGACGAAAATTCTAAAGGTTATGTATTTGTGATGAGAACAAAAGTTTTGCAAACATTCATATCTGAGCCGAAGCATAATATATAGGTCGTACTTCAAATGTAAGAAAATAGACCTTATGAGGATTACTCTAATGTCTGTCTGTTCGTTCGTCTGTCACAGCGAATGTGATCCGAAACTACTGGACCGATCGAGTTGAAGTTTTAGTAAACACACTTTATGTAAGTTGGAAATTTAATTTTGTTTTTAATTACATTTTTTATTTTAAATTAGAAACTACTTTTAAGGGGTAAATTAGGTAATAAAAAAATCCATAAACTCTTGTTTTTATTTTGTTTTTCGTGTGTGTAAGTGGCCCAATACTTGTGTCAGATTATTCAAACTGCTTAAAGGCACCATACATAGCTTAACGACTGCCGTACAACGAAGACAGCCGGGACTGACGACTTAAACGTGCCTTCCAAAGCACGGAGAAGCTCGAAAATTTTGTATGCCATTTGTGGTCAACCATCTAAGTACGGACCACTCCCGATGTCGCTTAACTTGCGAAAGCGCTAGTAAACTCTGTTAGTGTGACATACAACGTGGAAGGGACATACCCGTAATAAATCAAACCACGGGCTATACTAGATCACCATAGCTTAATAAAGTATGGCTGCACACTTTAGTATGGAATTGCCAAAATTGTTTTATTACGGGTATATCCCTTCCACGTTGTATAAAATGAAAGGGATTGTTGATACTGAGTAGTCCTGAAAAATATGAAGCTGAGTTGACTAAGCCCTTTTGGTGGCAGGTTCACAAGTTAACTCTTGGGTCAGCCAACCCTTAACTCGATCACGTTAGAGACAACCCGATCCACAAGGCTGACACTAGTATGAACACTTATTTAATAATTCTCAAAAAATCACAAATAAAAACCCTCAACTGTTAAGAACGCCATCGGCGGCATATGCGGTTTATTTTACGTGAACTTGCTTTAACGTAAAATAAACCACATCGAAATCGGTCCATCAATTCGAGCGCTAAGATACCACAGATATACAGATAAACCGACAGACATTAGCGTCAAACTCATAACACCCCTTTTTTTGTCAGGGCCAAAAATACGATGCTACAGATAAATATACAAACTTGCATTCACACATAGCGACAAAAATCATAACCCTCCCTTTGATTTCGAAATAGGTGACTTCCCCAAACCACATACTTCTAATTACTTCATTTATTTCCTCGATATCAAGATGAAAATTAGCGTCCATTAGGGCGTTGAAAAGGTGGCCGCCATTTTGTACCTCTCAACCAAGAGTATAATCGCCTTTATAAGAACCAAGAAATGGCTAGGGCTGCGACTTTGTCTATAAACAAATATTTAGTGGCTTTAATATTGATAACAATAATTAATTTTAAATATCAATACTTTGGTCGTAGTTTTGCAAATGTATTACAAAAAGGGGTTACTTTGGGATTTTTTATTGATTTAAGTTTGTTAGATCATATTTTGTAACCTACGAATAATAATTCTCTAGAAATGTAACGCTCCTACATTCACCGCTTCGATTCTGATTCCATTTACGCAAACAAACAAACAGTAATGACAACGAAACACTCAAACACACGCAGAGACAAAGATCCATGCGATTGGTTGCGACAAGGTCACGTCGTCGTCGTCGGTGGGGGGCGGTACAACGCGTGGATGGTATTATGCAGTACGCTACACTAAATTAGCTTGTTTAAGGGTCCCCCGACACTAGACCAAAATACAACTTTCCATACAAACGTAGTCTACGTTTTATTTCAAAACGACATGTCCGATTTGGGCAAAATTTTGTAATTATAAAGATATTGCAATTATCTAGGTTTATAACTAGTTTCCGACACTAAAAATATGAACTTGAAATAGAATATAGTGTTTTATATCATTTTTGACCATTAGTATGGGAAACTTCTAAATCGTTATATTGTCTTTCCAGTTCATAATTTTACTGTAGGAAACCAGTTATAACCCTAGATAATTGCAATTTCAAAATTAAACGTAGACTACGTTTGTATGGAGAAGTCTAGGGTCGCCTTTTTATTGAATAACTTCTTTTCAAATTTTCATTGTAGTATTTAACTACAATGAAAATAAGTAATTATTTAAAGTATAATATTTATTGATATACCATACATACAAGTTTTAATTTAGGTTATATTGAACTAAAGAATTAAACATAATTTCAAGTATGTATAAGTAGTTAGGTACACTGGTACAGTGCGGCAAAAAGAAAATGAAATCGCCGAATTGCCCTGTTGACTATCTTATAGTTCTCACTACAAAAGTGTACGTTGTATATTTTACAATTTTTACGAGGCATCCGATCAAATTCATTTCTCTCCAGGCGAACCGCGTTTATCCACTTATCACGCAGAATTTCATTTGTTGGGAATCTGTGTCTAAAACATTTGTACTAATGCATCATACCATCCGTACTAGAAACAAACATCTTTTTTCCGAGCACGCCACGTGAGAGGTACATGCTGCGGGAAAAAATCTTAGGTACATTTTGCATAACACTTTCCACAGACGTCAAGTACGGATTATTACAATGTTTATTTCCTTGTATATGAAAGGTGTCCTGTGTTTTTCATGTCTTGTATGGCTTCTACACCACTTCACGGCACAAGACGGCATTTTTAATGAATTGATTATCGCTAAAACATAGCAATATTCTCAAAGGAAACTTCTTGCGACGCAGCCGCACGGCTCGAGTGTCACGGCGAACTGTCGCGCGGCGCGGCTCTTATTATAAGCCCCGCCCGCCGCGGTACATATCGCGTGGAATTATTGTTCGGGATTAGTTACGCTTCTAGAGAATTATTATTCGTAGTTTGTAACTAAATAAAAATTTGACGAGACTAGATCCTAAACAAAGACACATTTTTTTTCCGATTTGAAAACATAATTTTTTTTATTTCTCAGATTGTTTTCAATCCTGAAAAACTAGACCTACCCAGCCTTAATATAAGTTTTGAGTAATGTTTAAAGTTACTCTTCCTACTACTATTACGTACTATTTTACTCTAGATATGTGCTCTGTATGTGCAATACTCACAAACATGAATTTTTACTCCCATGCTGGTCTGGGAGAAATAAAAAAAACTTAGAATGTACCAGCTGCTTCTCTTCCCACGCAGATCGTAAAAGCCGATCGAGGGAATGGGCAAAAACTGTATTGATTGCTTTTCCATCTTCTCGCCCACCATGACGCTAAAAGTGGCTTTTCGGTCTTGCGGCCCTGGGCTCTGCATAGAACCGCAAGACCCAAAATGCTCTGTCTGCCCCATTAGGCATAAATACGTGATAGTATGTATGTATGTATGAATTTTTAGTAAAATTTTTTTTTTAGTAAAATATGCTTAATCTGATCGTGGATGGCAATTATGTGACAACATAACCTCACCGAGTTTGAGCCTGGATTGATTCATCTTGAGGAGCATTATAACCCGTTTAGGTAATTACCTTTTGTCTATAACAATTGTTATAAACAAAAAAAATTAAAAATTACTTTTTTATTATGTACTTGGTCATCGACGAAGTGTTCAGGTATTCTGAAAAAAGGGATATTTAGTTCGGTCGTACGAATAAATGTAAATAGGTAATGATGAAAGTAACAAGTAATCCAATTAAACCGTAATCATGTGTACATAATTATTTCCTTCAGCTCCCGTCCTAGAACTTAATTTGTCGTAAATACGCCCTGACTTCGAAAAGGTAGCGTCGATTTTATTTATAGCTCTTAAAATGAAAGAGAATAATCGTTTTTGCTTTCCAGCTGATATAACGCCTTCGGAGGACTTGCCGGCTTTTTTTACTCTTATCTTTGGAGATAAACAAAACACCGACAGCAGCAAATAACATAATTATCATCATCAGGTCTTTTTAGGTTCCACTGCAGAAGCACGACCCTCTGTACTACCAAAGTCATACTTGGCCAGAGCAGCCAGAGAATTTAGAATTTGGACTACACTCTCAGATAGATTGTAAAGTCCTCATTGATGTTTATAAGACTTGTTTAGCTTGTTATCCTTAAGTCGCCTTTTACGACATCCACGAGAAGACTAAAAGTGGTCCTATTCTACTTTGCCGGAAACTACACGGCAGCAAACATAAATAAATGGAAATTGGGGAAAAATAAAAACAAAAGATTAAGAAACTTTGAAGAAATAATTTAATATAAAAAATAAGGATAAAGCATGTGGTACCAATCCGGCTCCTATTTTTTATTCTTCACGTTTAGCAAAATTTTTTTTTTTACATTGACTCCTAATTAAATTAGAAATATTTTTTGAAAACAGGTACTTATTGCCCGGGACCTTTATTAAAGAATAGGGAAATGACGACGAAGTCTTAATTTGGATCCTTTCGGTTGCACTGTCCGTCAATGTACTTACAATACAAGATGTAAATAGTTTCATACAAATGTTTAGAATATATATAGAAGTAGAGTAGATTTGCCACCGAGCGACCGGGGGTAAAATAAATATATCTTATACCTTTAAACGAGCAATTCTTGTATATTCATTTATATGTATATAAATTTATTTCTGTGATCTCGGAAACGTCTCTAACGATTTCGCTGAAATTTGGTATATGTGGGTTTTCGGGGGTAAACAATCGATCTAGATTAGTCTTATTATTAGATTAGAAAACGGGACCCTATTACTAAGACTTCGCTGTCTGTCCGTCTGTCTGTCACCAGGCTGTATCTCAAGAACCGCGATAGCTAGACAGTCAAAATTTTCACAAATAATGTATTTCTGTTGCCGCTATAACAACAAAAACAAAATAAAATGAATATTTAAGGGGGGCTCCCATACAACAAACGCGATTTTTTATAGATAATGGTACGGAACCCTTAGTGCGCGAATCCGATTCGCACTTGGCTGGTTATCTTTTTTATAAAGTCGCAATACGACTATCTCCCTCTATAAAAGCGTGTCCGGTCCTTGACTTTTATATAAAGGTTTAATAGAACTAGCTGAGAATATTAAACGTATATATTACACATTGACCTATTTTTTTTAATACTTCTCGTTGTCAACACTATCTACACTAATATTATAAAGAGGAAAGATTTGTTTGTTTGTTTGATTGTATTGAATAGGCTCCGAATCTACTGGATCGATTTTAAAAATTCTTTCACTGTTGGATAGGTATGTTATCCCTGAGTGACATAGGCTATGTATGTACCACGGGCGAAGCCGGGATGGACTGCTAGTATATTATAAAGTTAGCTTTTTTATTTTTTTGATCTCTAAATTCCATAAAGTTAGAGGGTAAAAGTATTTTATTTTTGTTAGGTATATTCATATAATTGCAATAAATATTTTATATATAATACAATCTGCTTTTATATTTTACCTTTTTTTACCGGACACTATTAAATTCCTGTCATAAAATGCTTAAAACTAGGTCTACTTTGTAATAAACGAATATAACTCAATTCGTATCCATACAAAAAGATACAAAAATACTCAGTTGCCTTCATTACATGTAAATTTAAAGTTATTCTATAGAAAAAGGGGGACCTAACATTTATTACGTCTATAAATTTAAGGAACATTATTTACACAAAGCCCGGGCGACGGGGACCATTTTCAAAGGCAATGCGATCTTTACTTCAATAAATTTCAGTTTTCTCTTTACATGGGGATAAATGCTTTTGGTTCAATAGGTGCTTTGTATGACGTGTAATATATGAATAGTTTATTTACAAATAAAAAAACTTAAATCTGTCCTTTACTTCCTGTGTTCCTGTACTTTCGCAATCGTATTACGATTTACTGTGCTTTAAATTTTAAGTTAGTTTATTTAATGCTGATTTGTATAACTTACCGGTAATGACAATGGAAGTTTAATAAAAATGTTGAAAAAAGACACTTTTATTGTAAGATACAATAAACGGTACCTTTTTTAAAATGTTGATCTGAGTTTTCCCAAAACGTTATAAAGTCTTTGTTACATCGATATAAGTAGCAATTTTTTTTATTACAAGCTTTTATTTAGTTTCACCATTCCCTGTCTGTAGTTAAATCTTGCAACATAAATGTTACCCATTTCCCTGTTTCCGATTGAGCTGAAATTTTAGACACTCTGTAATGAAACGACGCAGCCCCATTGAGTTTTGACTCTTTTGATTCGTCTTCAGAAGCATTTTAAACTTAACTTCATTGTTATTAATAAAGATTGTATATAAAAAAATAAAAGAATACCTATCTGTTTTTTTTTTTAAATAAAACTGCTCATCTTTTGTCTTCAAACTCTGAGGATAGATAATGTTCGTTATGTGCCTTCTAGCGCTGCGTTTTATCTTGACCATCATCGTCATTATCAACAGGTCTTTTTGAGAGCCAAAGCCATACTTGGCCACAGCAACCAGAGGATTTGGCCTACACACTCCATGCTGGCCAGACAGGTTGAAAAGGTTTCATGATGTTTATAAGCTTTGTTCAAATTGTATTTCCTAAGTCGCCTTGTACGACATCCATGGGAGGACTTGGAGTGGGCCTATTCTACTCTGCCGGAAATCCCAAGGCTTCAATCTTGACCATCAGTGGTGCGTAAAGCCGGTGGTTCCGGTCGATATCGCTATAATATGATAATCGATGATAATACATTACGAGAGATAATCAGTGCAGGTTTTTATGAATACTTAGAGCAATTAAACTTAGAAACTCAACGCCATGTTTGAGATTCAAACAAAATTTCATGTATGTTTAATTTGGTATGTTCCCCTTGTGGCAAACAATTTGACATAACTTGAATAAGAGACCTTTTATTTACATTAATCTGAACTCAATTTTTTTTATTCAATAAAAATGAAACAGACTTTTTTGGCATAAAAGTCTTTTAATAAGTACAGAGTTTTAGTAATTTACTAGTTTACGTTTATTTCGTTATTCAAATATTGTAATTCCGTAGACGAAAATATGTACAAGGCACAGAGAAGTGATAGTTTTATTATAGTTACCTACCATTTTAGATTTTGAAATCTTGGTAAACTACGTAATAATACTTACCAAAGTGACTTAAATAACCTCAGCCAGTAGGCATTCTTATGGTAATATTTTTAAAGGTACCATATGGCACTGTCATCTTATGCTGTTTTAAATTTAGTCTGATACTTTTTGATATTTTAAGTCATCTGTGTTCAAAACAAATTATCACAGATGACTTAAAATAACAAAAACTGTAAAAGTGGCCCCTGGGTCATAAACAAAACGCTTATTAAATTTGTGTTCCTGATTTTTTTTAATAAATATCGTGGAATCGAAATAATAAAAAATTTATTTATTTTTATATTTTAATAAAGTATACAAATAAATTACAATTTCATCAATAAAACACGGACATAAAAAAAAAAAAAATAATACAATTATGTACCATTCCGTGGACCGTGTTCAATTTGTGTTGAAAAGTTTAAGTTACAATAAAAAAATCTGTATAAGTAATTAATGAATTTTAGCCTTATTATGTAAGAGTACATATATATTTACTTCAATTTTTTGGCCATTCCAAAAAAATATCAGCTTACTAGAGTATATTAACGTACTTAAACTCGGTGTAATTAATTTACGCTTCTCCTTCCGTGGACATACAAAACTTTGCACAACTTTATGAATAAAAAACTACTGAAGCCATTTAATTTATTAGTGATGGCAACATTGACGAGCTGTCACTCGTAGCTGTCATTTGAATCAGGTGCGTGTGATTTCTTCTAAAATTATTGATTCTTTTTTCAATTAAATATTGAAAATCAGCCAGTGTTGAAGATCACAGTGACTTTTCTGTTACATACTTTTTACCGGTACGTATATATTTCAAAGTTATCATATTAGTTCGCGTAATGTGCATATCGGAGCTCTTGACAAAAATGTGACCGGCATTTTTCTAACCTCAAAATGAAGGATCCAATGATTTATTATTGTATTTGTCGACCCTTCCGTGGACGACTTTTTTGTGGACACTCTGTCCACGGAAAAGACAATGACCACAGAGGTGATCAGAGTTTAAATAACTTTTTAAATAGAACCTAGGGATGTACTATTCCGTTTGCCGATGACGTCATGATGTAACGTATACATAGTTAACGGTTTACAATAACATATACTACTAAAATAGTGTCTGCAACAACAAATTTATTGTATAATAGACAAAAAAAGTGAAGTTGTTATTAGGATTCTTTTTTCACTTTACTTAAGTTTTGGCTTCCCTTTTACACGAAGACGCCTAAACCAATTTGGTAAATTATATTTTTATTTGAAAGGGGGTGCTATGCAGGTGGTCCTATGTAAATGTTAAATGAAATTGATTGAGCGCTTTTTTATTAAAATTTAACAAAAACAAAGAATTATTAATATTTTACGAAGATGATATTTTAGTATTAAAATCGGTTGTTTTTCTGTTAAAAATTATACTTGTTTTGCATGGGTTATATTGTACATGTGCATATTTTTCTTATGCAGGTAATATGCCCAGAGCAAGTAGGTCAGTATCTCAAGTTAATGAAGATGAAAAAAAGAAAAGACGTCGTGAACAAAAAAAGTTAAGCATGCAAAGAGCTCGTGCAAAACTGAATGAAACTTCTAAAGAAGAAATAAGGAAGAAAGATAGGGAAAGATACCATAAGAAGAAAGAAAGGGGGGAAATAAAAACTATAGATCAGTATAAACCAAGAGAACAACGCCAAATTAGAAAAATGTGGCGTGAAAAGTCAAAGAAGCGGCGGGAACTATTAAAGTTGAAAAAAATAACTGCCATTAATCTTGAAGAGAATAATCCTTCTCCTTCAACAAGTATAACTTCATCGCGATCACGTGTTAGTGTTGGTAAAATCATCGCTGCTCGCAACAGAAGGAAAATAAAAGAAGAAAATGCGACTTTAAAGATAAAACTTAACGACATGAAACGCGAGCTAAATAAATATAAAATGCGTATAAGAAGATTAAAAGACAAGAAAAACAGTAATATCCCAAACAAAGCCGATTCAAATAAAAACATAATTAAAAAAAATGATGTCTGTAAAGCTGTTCATGATTTTTTAATACAAGATGAGTATAGTAGACTCACATCAGGAAAGAAAGAGACAATAACCAGAAAAAAGAGTAAGAGACAAATACGTTTATTGAACGATACCCTTCTAAACTTACACAAAAGAAGACTGGAATAAAAATTTCCTATCAGACGTTTAGAAGATATCGCCCTTTTTGGGTGTTATTTCCAAAGGCTTCTTCAAGAAACACGTGCCTTTGTATAACACACGAAAATAGTGATCTTATAGTAAAAGCTCTTCAAAAGGCGAAAATAATATCTTATGGAACTGCTTCTGATGTAGCGAAAATGCTTTGCTGCCAGAATTCTTTTAATTTACAATGTCTTGAAAGAAAATGCGCGGAGTGTCAAAATAAACAAATTGACTTTAACAATTACAATGATTCTGATTTAATAACGTACGAAAGATGGGTTACAAAAAGTGTAAACACCGTTATAAAAGGAAAAGAAAAAATATGCAAAAAAACTATTAAAGAAACTGTTAAAACTACTAATAAATCTGTTGTACAATTATTACACACAAACATGCCAATATACATGAGACATTTGGGAAATTTTATACATCAAGTCAGGGCAATTCGATCTCTTAAAGAAAACTTATCTACTTCTCAGGGTTTGCTACACATCGATTTTTCGGAAAATTATAATTGCAAGTATAGTGCTGAAATCCAATCCGCTCACTTTGGTGGATCAAAAAGTCAATTGTCATTACATACATGTGTATACTACAGTGCTGAAAGCGACCCTCCGGATAATTTTATAAAAACTACATCAATATGTACAGTGTCAGAGAATTTAAGACACGATCCTGTATTAATTTGTGTCCATCTTAACCCTGTTTTTAATAGAATAAAAGAAATAACCCCAGACATTACAGAATTACATATCCTCAGCGATGGTCCATCCACCCAGTATAGAAATAAATCAATGTTCCATTTAATTGCTAATTACATAAATAAAGAATTAGGCCTTGAGAAAATAATTTGGCACTATAGTGAAAAAGGTCATGGGAAAGGGGCTCCCGATGGAGTCGGTGGTTGTGTTAAAAGACTGTGTGATGATTCTGTAGGAATGGGCAATGATGTATCCAGCTATGATCAGTTAATGACATGTTTAAAAGAAACTTGTAAGAAAGTAGAAATTTATGGAATTGATGACTCTAATGTTTCTAAAATACAGGATATATTGGACAAGAGTTTAACAAAACCTTTTAAAGGTACATTAAACATACATCAACTTACATGGGATGAAAAAGAGCCTAATACATTACATGCAAGGAGATTAAGTTGCCTTGAATGCCCAACAGATAAAATATGTGAACACTTTGAGATTGGACAAATAAAGCTACAATGTGTCGTATCTAGACCAAACACTCCTACTTCTTCTGAAACAAGTAGAGATGATATTATGCTTCCAAATAATAATGTGCCTACACCTGAAGCTTCAACTGTTTCAAATTCATCTAGTCCATTGGCAAGTCTTAATGCTACACCAGAAAATCTTCCTTTCATAGAAATTCCATACCGACCAAAGAAGAGGCAGAACTCCAACTCAGATAAATCAGATAGCTCTGATTTTATTTTCAGGCCTCAATCTAACCGACGTTTTATTATACCCGAAATAGATAGCCAAGAAAATCTACCAGTCATAGAAATGCCATCGCGACCAAAGAAGAGGCAAAACTCTAACTCCGATAATTCAGATAGCTCTGATTTTATTTTCAGTCCTCAATCTAAACGACGTTTTATTATACCCGAAATAGATAGCGATGAATCTATATTTTAATTTTGTCCAGAATTATTTTATCAGTGTTTTTGTTATATTTTCGTTTTTCATTTTAATAATAGTCCACGAAAGGGACAACTCCTTGGAAAACTTTTCTGTGGACAATTTTTTAAATATTATTTAAGTTCCTACCATTTGAGATTTTTATTTGTTGTTTTGTTGTCTACTTAAGGGCACTGCTAAAATTGTTTATGTTTATAACAGTTATTAAAAAAGTATATCTGATTAGCTAAAATTAGAATTTCTTTCTTTTCTGTTGATTTTTTAAACTTTTCCGTGGACACGAAAAGAAATAAAAGTGTTCTAATATAATAACTATTATGTTGTGACCTCTGATTATAAGACTACAAAGTTTCTGTAATAACTAAAGAAATAAATAGTGATTATGAACAAAATCTGTCAGTTTTTTTAATTTTATTTTTTTGAAGCACGTCATTTGTTTATGACCCCCCTATAACAGAAAAATTATGAAGTAATAGGTTGGGCTGGTATGGACATGTTAAGAGAAGAGAGGAAGGCCATATAACCAGGCAGGTTTTGAAAATACATTTCATAGGACATCGAAACAGAGGGAGACCAAAAAAACGTTGGATGGACTGTGTAAGGGAGGATATGAGTAGGAAGCGAGTAACGGACGGGTTGACTGGAGATAGATCAAAGTGGAAGGAACTCACATATTGTGCCGACCCCACATAAAAATTGGGACAAGGATAAGGCAGAAGAAGAAGACTTAAATAAAAAAAAGTTTTTCAAAAAACATCGATATTATGGAACCAATGCATCGGATTCAATTAGAACACATTTTTAATCGAAGATGTTGAACTGATAAAGTTAAACTTTTTGTAATTTAAAGTTGTTCGTTGCGTAAATATTTAGAACGTTGAAACCCTTTGATCGTTTCTCCTGAAGTAATTCAAGTTAAAATGAGAAATAATTTCTTAACGGAAACTATTTGAATTAAGTTGGCATGTCGGGTTGGAGGAGGATCAACTGAAATGAGAATGTAAAACATTTGAATACACTTTTAAAGTTTAATAGTGAAGCATGAGGAGAGATGATTATATTAAACAAAAGCTGCATGAAATAGCTGAATGCAAGGAGTTTTATTGACTCTCGTAATATTACATTTTACTCTCCAGACAAGGTAGCTTTAGTGGTGTTTTCTTTAGGAACAACTAGTAGTTTGCATCGAACTGTTAATATGCGAACCCATTATATATCTCAAACAGCATGATAGATTTAGCTCATGTTCATGTTAGGCTAATTTTTTTTGGCATAGTGGTAATTCGCATAATCTCCGTAGGCATAATTTGTAAGACTAATTGTATTTAGGCATAATATGTTTAGAAATAACAGAGACAGAATTAAGTTATTTTTATGTGTTTATTTACAATTTTAATGCAAAAAAAGATGATCACCCGGAAAGACTGTAAGGGTAGAAGTCAAGTCAGGTGCAAGTAATTTTTTTTATGACCAACTGTGAGAAGGAAAGTTGATTATGAAATTTATGCTTACAGAAATTTATGCTTTAATGAATTATTGTTGTTATCATTATGTTAAAATAAATTTACGCTTAATAAAATTATGCCTAAACATGATTATACTTAAATATATAATGCTTCAAATAATTATGAATAAACTGTTATGCGTATAAATCATTATTTCAAAAAACTATTTGCCATGTTACGTTATGGCTTCATTTTTTATGCTTATGGATAGGGACACAATTTATCCGTATGCATTCATTTATTTACTTGACCACGCAGGCAGCGCCATGGGTAATAGCTAGTATCAGATAAAATACCGACCGGATTAACAACAATTCGATGAGTTCATCTGCACAGTCGCACATTATACACATAATCCCATTATTTTATTTTCATGGATGGATTTTAATGGATTTTGATAATGACTTTTCAGTAAGTACCTATGCAAATCGGTATTTATTAAAAAGATTGCCATGTTAACTCTATAATCAACATAATCTTTTTTAGGGTTATTGTTTATAGAGCAATTTATTTTTCGGATTAATGTGTTAAATGTGTATAGATTAAAAATATGTAATCATGTAACCAGTGTTTTCAAGTAAGTGACAATTTGTATCTTTTTGATAATAGATTTCTTTTAACCTGACTATTAAAGCATTGCTTTATTTTTAGAGGTTACAACAAACTAAATTAATTTAAAAGTGGAACTAATATTGTTCATAAAAAGCCTTTTTAAAGTTAAGTTAAAACAATTTAGTCATACATAAGCGTGTCGAGACCTATTTTTACATCTAAAATCCTTATGTAACATAACGGAAACGCGAAACATGCATAATAAGTACTTAATATGTTTGACTGTAAGTAATATTAGTAAAATAAATCATAACAAACGAACATAAAAACAGATTACATCTTCAAACACGCATCAACATTATACAAAATAGGGTTGTCGATGATTAGTCCACGATAAAATCAGGACAAAAGCGATTACATCGGGAGAGGGACAGCCCTTCTTTGTACCTCATTGATTGTATCTCTTCTAATTCACATTTGTAGAGTTGGAACCTACCTTAGGGAGAAACAAATAAATAAATAAATACATAGGGTCAATATACACTGATTGAGCTAGCCCCAAAGTAAGTTCGAGACCTGTGTTGATATTTTAAAACAAATACATATATATAGATAAACGTCGAAGACCCAGGGCAATTTGAAAAATCCATTTTCCAACTTGGCCTGGCCGGATCGAACCTGGAACCTCAGGGTGGTGGACAAGCATGGTGAACAATACGCCACAGAGGTCGAGAATAGAAATATTATTAATAAATATAAATATAAAAAATATAAATATATAGGGACAAATTAAGCAGATTAAGCTTGCCCCAAAGTAATTTTGAAGCTTGTGTTATGGAATACTAACTCAACGATACTATATTTCATAACATACACATATATAAATAAACATCCAAGACAAGTTAAAAAAGGCCATTTTTCAATTTGCCCTGACCGGGGAGCGTATTGCCATAGTATGTACTACTACAGACAGGGGTTGCTCTGGAATCGCACGCAATATGCTCTTGAGCTGGAGAGCATACTGCATGTCAGTATAGAGAGAGACTGAAATCAAATACACTTTGCTCTAATCTGTAAGAGCAAAAAACATACGAGTACAGACAATTTAGGCTGCTATGGTATGTAGAATGGCATGCTTCAGTATGAGCAAATTACATGTGAGTGCAGCACAGCCAACGAGTACCTACAGACTATGCGCGCTGCTGTAAATATATCGAAGAATCAACCAAATGCAAAGAAACATTAAGTAATTGATTTAACTATGTAGTAATTTACCTTTTTTAGGGTTCCGTAACCAAATGGTAAAAAACGGAACCCTTATGGATCCATCATGTCTGTCTGTCTGTCCGTCCGTACGTCACAGCCAATTTCTTCCGAAACTATAAGAACTATACTGTTGAACTTGGTAAGTAGATGTATTCTGTGAATTGCATTAAGATTTTCACACAAAAATAGAAAAAAACAATAAATTTTGCGGGTACCCCATACTTAGAACTGAAATTTTAAAAAAAATCATCAAAACCATACGTGTGGGTTATCTATGGATAGGTCTTCAAAAATAATATTGAAGTTTCTAATATCATTTTTTTTCTAAACTGAATAGTTAGCGCGAGAGACACGTCCAAAGTGGAAAAATGTGTGTAACCCCCCCCCCCCCCCTCTAACTTAACTAAAACTAAATAAAATATATGATGTTCATTACCATGCAAACTACCAGCGAAAATTGGTTTGAACGAGATCTAATAAGTTTCGGTAAAAACTAAATCGTACGGTAAAAGTTACAACGAACTACAAGAACTTTTATATGATGTTACTTGCTGCTACGGAACTCTTCATGGGCGAGTCCGTCTCGCACTTAGCTGCTTTTTCGCTATTGGTTGTTTTATTTAAATACCAAATATTACAATTATTTTTCTACTTGTACTTTCCTAAATAAATAAATACTCTTTCAGTTTTAAATAATGTTATATTTACCTACTTCGATTTATTTTTTCAATAGTCATTATATTTATCATCATTATCATATCAGCCACAGGAAGTTCACAGTTGGACACAGGCCTATATATTGCATTCAATCAAAATATTAGACAACATTAGCTTTCTACAATGTAAATAAAAAGGTCATATTTTGCTTTAGAAATATGCGAGCAAACTGTATATTTGTACAGATTGGTCTGTATTCGTACGTAGTTTGCTTTAGAATATTCGTTATTTTAATGAGCACAAAGTAATCGAGTACAGACTATGGGTGTCTGTACTGATATACAGTGTGGCAATACGCGACCGGGGATCGAACCCTGACCCTCTGGGTGGCGGACTAGCTTGGTGACCACTACGCCACGGAGGTCGTCAATAACTTTTTATAAATTGTGGTTGTGATATATAACACCCTTACTAATTCTGTGGTTGTGTTATAAAAAGATAACTTAATACTATATGATTCATCTTTATTTATTGTGACGTCCATTCTCACTAGATTTTAAAAGAAAAGCACGTAAAATATCTGACAAGAGTTAACTTTGCCAGGATATACTTTGTTTAAAAACTAAAACCCGAGTAAAATATTTTTACGAAAAGTACGTTTTTTTTTCCAGATAATGCAATTACCACCACAGAATTGTTACTAGAGTTTATTTACGACTAACTGTCCCGGCAAACTTTGTTCCACCTGTATAAACCTGCACTGGACTTCCACAAATATTTTAAAATAAAATTAACCAAATCGGATCAGCCATTCTCGAGTTTAGTGGGACTTTTAGGGCATTACCTTAAATCAAAGACAATATAATACAAGTATAGATGGCTACTCACATACATTGAATCTGTACCTCAAGAAATTTGACTTATATCTAGATGGCGCTACTGAGAATTGTTGGTTATAGGTTTCCTTAAAAAATCCGTAACAATAAAGTGTCGCTGCAGTCGTAACTTGATTACCATACGAATTAGTTTATATCCAGCAGCAATAGATGGCACCACTTCCTCCATAACTACATACGAATGATATTCGTAGACGTCTACAAACACGCACCGACTATTATAATCTTGTAGGTACAGGTAGCGGCACGAAACTCAAGCGCTGACCGAAATTGCGCAGCAGTTAAAAATTAGTACTGTACCCGTGCGCAGTATCCCCTCTCCATTTCACTCAGCGCTAAACTTACGTGCCACTACTTGGCAAGTACAAAATGAAACATTTAGCCATAGCCATTACGTGTTCGAAACTAATCAAAAGTCCGCAAGTTTAAATCCCCTCAATGGCTAAAAATTGAAAATGTTTTATGTGTTTCTATAAATTTAAGTGTTAAATTATAAGCAAAAATTTCGCGCATCTGGTACCAAGCTGGATTGGCGAAGCGGTTAACACAGTCGAAATATGTCAATCGAGAATTTAGGAATCGCATGTTCAAGTCCCACTTCATTGCGAAAAAATAAAATAAAATAATGTTTTTTATTTTATTTTATTTTGACGACCTCCGTGGCGTGGTGGTCAACATGCTAGTCCGCCACCCAGAGGTCCCGGGTTCAATCCCCGGTCAGGGCAAGTTGGAAAATGGCCTTTTTCAAATTGTCCTGGGTCTTGGATGTGATTCTATATATTTATTTGCTATAAAATATAGTATCGTTGAGTTAGTATCCTATAACACAAGTCTCGAACTTACTTTGGGGCTAGCTCAATCAGTGTAATTTGTCCCTATATATTTATTTATTTATTTATTTATTTTATTTTATTTTGGAATAACATTATATGACACTACATTTACAAGTTTTGCAAGTAAAATTGTTGGCAGACAAATTACACGAGATGGCTCTCTATTTCAGTTATATTATAGTACTCTATGGCCATAGCGTTTGAGACAAAATAGAATATCTAATAGACCACTAACAAAACATCTTTATCTAGTGGCTCTGCTCTGTGAGCTGGTAGACCTCTCGAGGCTGACTTTGCATAGCCTCTCCAACTCCTGATCCTTTGAAGGTTATCGGTTATAAGTTTTCAGATAAAAAGCTACGTCACTAAAAAATCTTATGACATTTTTGAATATTTTTCGAAATTACTGTTTTTTTTTATTAAGTTTTCAACCCCCATTTTTCCGCCATTATGTAATTTTTTGAACAAATGGCTTAAATTTTTTTTACGTTATTATAAAATGAAGCTGAAGCAGAGAGTATACATTGTTAATTAATTATTAATGCTGTAGGTTACAATAAATAGATTAACACAGCAAAACCTTTTTTCCGACTATACCAAAAGGATTGTTCAATCAAATAACTTGCACGGGTCAACGTTTAGGCGTAATCGGAGTCCGGGCAGGCCTGTCTCCTTTCGTGCGTAACTAGGTATCGAAAATATACCTACGCATTGCATTGCGAGTTGCGACCTAGACCGCGCCTTGTACAAATACGGTTCTGTACCGTGCCTCAAATGCGAACAAAATCGCAACAATGTTCCAGACTCAAATCACTAATTTTCTATCGCCTTCCCTCTCACTCATTTTCTATCCCGTATTTTATTTTCCATTTAATCTAGATTTATCCAGAAACTTCTTTTAAAACTTCAAAAACACTATAAAAGATAGTGATTTGAACCTGAGGTCTCTTGATTTACAACCCAACGTCAAGACCACTAGGTCAATCCTGTTCTGATAAAAGTGATGAAATTTCCCTTGAAAAGAATTTTTTTTAGTTTGAATTTGTGACGTTGACATTGTTATTTATTGTCTTACGCGACAATAGTAATTTTTACCATGAAATTTCTTAGCATTTGCATATTATGATAGGTAGATGCATGAAATGAATCATAGAATAACAATTACAGGAATTGCGCCATCTAGTGATATGTTTGGTACTATTTCGTGGTCATGCGAGGTTTTCTTTGATGGTTCTAATTTTTACGATAAATATTGACAAAATAATTGAGATTGATACCGGTAGTGACATCTAGTTAGTCAAGGAAAAAGTATCCTTTTTGGTACACTTTGACACATGAAGGATGACTATCTTAACGTAGTAATTATTCATCTATGCCTTAAATACATAACAGTTTATTTGCGAGGCAAGTTTAAAAACCTACAATAACTTTTGAATGGCTAAACCAATTTTTATCAAAGACTAGCAGTCCATCCCGGCTTCGCCCGTGGTCCATACATAGCCTATGTCACTCAGGGATAACATACCTATCCAACAGTGAAAGAATTTTTAAAATCGATCCAGTAGTTTCGGAGCCTATTCAATACAATCAAACAAACAAATCTTTCCTCTTTATAATATTAGTGTAGATGTAGATGACAAGCTAAGAATCACCGCAAGGAAACTTGCTTGCACATAAAAGAAACTTCCTTCTTTGCACATAAGAAATCGCTCCATCCGTTTCAGAGTTACGATGCCATAGATAGATACTCAGACAAACAGACATTGGCGTGACCCCTCTTTTCGCGACCGGGGAACTCTTTTTACTCGTATTATTTTCTACTCGGCTATTTTGAACTTTGTCTCATCAATATCAATATAAATATATATATTCCGGAGCTCGTTTTGTTCAAACGATAATTGCTGCAGTTTGTTTTATATGTTGTTACGAGTATGGCGTAATGGCTTGTTAAATGACAGAGTTTTCAGATATTTTGTTTCGAATCAGAAATTAATTTTACGGTTGCTCAGTGAATACATTCACGTTTGATTTCCGGCAGAGTAGAATCGAACCACTCCAAGTCTTCCCGTGGATGTCGTAGAAGGCGACTTAGGGAATACAAGCTAAACAAAGCTTATAAACATAAATGAGACCTCTCCAACCCGTCTGACCAGAGTGGAGAATACAGGCCAAGCCCTCTAGCTGCTCTGGCCAAGTATGTCTTTGGTAGTACAGAGAGGGTCGTGCTCCTGCAGTGTAGACAAAAAAGACCTGATGATGATAAATCTTATGTTAAACAACTTTCTTACCACTCTTGCCATTAATTATCTACTAGACATCTGTCTGTAATTTAACTGCAATGGCGATAAATCTCCCGAAAGCAAAATCGCTGTCTGCAATAGACATCATTATGTATCTTTCACTTTGATTCGTTTTTTATCCTAAACAATGATTTTTGTTTCCACAAAAAAACCGTAGGTAAGTCTAACGATGACAAATATAAAACTAATCTTCCTTGACTGACTCTCACACTTTACTGATAATCGATAGTCGAAACTTCCAACCCCATTATAAGGGTTACTAAGAAACTGTCCGTTTGATCGAGGTCGCTATTAGCAGATTGAGAACATCAATCAATCCTGGATTGACCGCAGACTGATTTATTGACGAGTACAATGGCAGGTAGGTCTGAGAATGGATAACTATTATAGTAGGGATTACGTCTTACCTTACCCACCTTGCCTCATTTTTAAGTCTGAAATAATTTATGGTGATCATAATTAATAAAAAAGAAATATTTTTCACAAAATTCTTCTGTACTTGCGCTTAGGAAGCGGCAGTAAACTTAGCTGTAAGTAAATGATCTGACGTCAACAAATACCTATTATGAAATCAAAAGAAAAATGGAAAATTATCAAGTGATACAAATATCTAAAGATAAATAAGTTTTTAGAGTTTAGAGTTCCGTACCCTAATGTAATAAACGGGACCCTATTACTAAGTCTACGCTGTCTGTCTGTCTGTTACCAGGCTATATCTTATGAGCCGTGATAGCTAGACAGTTGAAATTTTCCCAGAGTTGATGTTCTCAATCTTCTAATAGCGACCTCGATCAAACGGACAGTTTGTTGACAATTTTTGTTGCCGCTATAACAACAAATGCTAAAAACAGAATAAAATTAATATTTAAGTGGACTCCCATAAAACACAACAAATATGATTTTATATAGATAATGGTGCGGAACTCTTCATGCGCGAGCCCGACTCGCACTTAGCCGGTTATGTAAAAAAAATTTCAGACACCTTCTGAAACACCAAAAGTGTTTAGTATTGATAAATGTTATACTAATCCTCCTTGGTTGACACTTATTCTTTGATGATAATCGATCTAAACCCATCAACTCTATTATAAGGGTTACTAAGAAACTGTCCGTTTGATCGAGGTCGCTATTAGCAGATTAAGAACATCAATCAATCCTGGATTGGCCGCGGACTGATTTATTGACGAGTACAAAGGCAGGTAGGTCTCAGAGTGGCTATTCTATTAGAGATTACGTTATACCTACCTTTCCACACTTTTAGCACCAAATTAATTACTGCAGTCATGATAATTAATTTTAAAAAGTATTATTGATAAATAAAAGACTTTTTATAAATTAAGATTGGAGCTTTCACTTTTTTACTGAACCCATATTGTTGAATATCAAAAGAATTTATCACTGATAAATGTTATTTTAATATCTTGGCTGAATCTCATCCTTTGATGATAATCGACCCAAACCTTCCAACTATTAAGAAACAGTTTGTTTAATCAAGGTCGCTATTAGCAGATTTAGAAGAACGTCAATCAATCGTGGATTGACCGCAGACTGATTTATTGATGAGTACAAAGGCAGATTGATGTCGGAGTGTATATAACTTTTTTATTTATGACTAGCTGCGCCCCGTGGTATTACCCGCGCCTAAAGTAGTATGTGTTAATCCAGACGGTCAGCTTCGTGCATACCAAATTATATTAAAATTGGTCCAGTCGTTTGCGGGTGAAGGAGTAACAAACATACACACACACTCACAAACTTTTGCCTAATAATATTACTATGATAGTATGATTGTGTGTAACCTGGCGCAAAGAGTCAACATGGCTGCCAGCCTTATGGCCACGTTGCTAAAGGATGGTATTTTAGTGTTACACAAGATATCTGTTTTTGATTTTGTACATACGAGTAGTTTTACTTTAAATTTCACCATCTATTTTTTATGACACTTGTTGAATTAATTTATTACCTGTGTTGATACTTTAATCCTTCGAATTTTGTACGTCAGGGATGCCAACACATCTGTATTAACACATTACACATTATTACTGTAGCTAAACCTCTAATCTTTTTCATGCGCCTGATTAATAGCAGACTGTCACTGATTAACAGAGTATATATATTCCTTATGCCTTGTACTAAAAAAAATATAAAAGTTTTTTGCACAGGTCTAACCTGTGCAAGAAACACTATATAAAGAATTCAATTCACACATTAAATTTTCAAAAAGTTAGTCAATTATTACGATTACAATTCCTATCTTCTTAATTAGTCCACAAATCTCCAAATTCGTGTGTGAACTAATCCAAGCGTTCTTGGAACCGGGAGCTATTTCTATTTGATTTATTATTGTTCTTCATCGATAAATCAGGCACAATAGGGCTCCGGGGGCGAAGTTCTATTAATTCTGGTTAGAACAATCCCGAAGTTACACACAATGGTATTAGAGACAATACGGTGAGATGTTATCCCGGACGTGTGATAGCGTTTCTTTGCCAAAACGCTTTGTTGTGTGGAATAAACAAGCGATGGAAAGCTTCGATGTAGCTGTTTGTGTGAGTTTGAGTTTTATTCTAAACATATTGTTATAAAAAATACCTATAGACTAAACCGTATAAATATACGGAACGGGCTAAAATGTAAATCATGTCAATAAGCGAAGTGGATAGCAACCCTTATCATCTATACCTATTGACTGTTTTCCATCTTCTTGCCCATCATTACTCTAAAAGTGGCTTTTGAGTCATGTGGCCCTGAGCTCTGTCTGCTTAGAGCGGCAAGATACAAAACTTTCTGTCTGCCTCAATATAGGAAAAAAACGTAATAGTATGTATGTATTTGTGAACTAATCCATAAATTTATTAAAAAATATCGCCCTCCTATCAGCCATATAGTATAAGTAATTAAGTAAGTGTGCTAAGAATACAAGGATTGCAGACTAATTTATGCAATAAACAGAAAAAACAACGTGTCTCTAATCAGCGTTATATTATACTAGATAGGTACTCGTATATGTATGTTTGACTGATGTGAATAAATTAAAAATTATGCAAATAAAACTGTTCGGATATCTGTGACAAGAACTTCCTAATTTGTGATAAGGACAGAAAAGTTACCTTTTCAAAATATTTATTCCAATATATTTTCTTTGTTACCATCACTTGGTTGTAGAAATATACTGCAGACGGCCAAATAGTATTTTACGCGAGCGTTGAGTTGGAAAACTACACGTTTTGTGTTTCGATGAGTCCTTTAATGAAAAATAGGATCTGTTATTAAAACTGTCGATCTAAAATTGTTAAAAGGACAGAAAGCCAATCATCTACCAAAGATTTTTACTTTTGAAGTATAGTAACCTGTCGATGAAATCCCCCGGTCCTTAACTTTTTACCCCCGTCTGCGATCACGAAGGCCGATCACGTACGTAGTTCTTTCTGAACGGAATTGGCCCCAATAATCTGGCAAACGAATTGAATTGAAACCTTTTTAGTACGTAACACGCTACACTTTCCAATAGTCGTGTCACGGCCGTGATTCTACTAGGAAATCTGAAAATCTTTCACTGTTTGTACACTTTGTATGGACGGCGAGGCATTGAAGACGCGGTGCGGCCAAACCTTTTACATCAATTTTCGAATTACCAATGGATTAAGCTAAGGGTTAGAAAACTTGTGCATTGGGGGTTGTCGCGAATCAATGTTGTATGATTTGTATTCAGGTGCTGCCACTACTTTTCCGCGGGAGAGATCGATAAGTTGTGTTACTTTAAGGTGGGTAGTGGTTTTTGAATTCGTAATCAACGGAGAAAGAATTTTCGTTTCCACATACGTGTTTGGAGTAAGAACATGGTAAATAATAATAGTATTTATTTCTTATGGGATATATGGGCTCTCAGAAGACAGAGCCCGAAGTCTTAAAGTCCACTTTTAGTTAATAACAATCAAGATAGTGATGTGTTGCTTGTATATGCCCAATATTTGGTTCTTCTTCAGCCTTGCAAAGTAAAGGACAACATTTTAACTAACATTTATCAACATCATCATCAACAGGTATTTTTGTCTCCACTGCAGGAGTACCCTCTCTGTACTACAAGAGCCATACATACAGACTTGGCCTACACTCTCCTCGCTGATCAGATGGGTTGGAGATGTCTCGTTAATGTTTATAAGATTTTTTTAGCTTGTATTTCCTAAGCCACCTCTTACAAAATCCACGGGAGGACGTGGGCGGGTCCTATTCTACTCTGCCAGAAACCACAAGTCATTTTTAACCAACATTATTATGTAAAAATTATTTAAGTATCAATATTTTTATTTTCTGAGTACCTACTTATACAAATAATGCCCCTTTTTGCTGTAAGAAGGTAGACTATAAGAAATTTTAAAGTATATAAAAAAAACTCACCATTAGCATAGAAACTGTCGGTCAATTGAAAACTTTTAGAACTTACTCAATAATCAAGATTTTCTGTAGGATACCAGTATCTGTTTAGTTTTCGTCCAAACTTAAGCAAAAAGCAGTAAATGCTTATAAAAAAGTTTCCAATCAACGTGTCTATTAATCTCAACCCTTAATTTGTATTAACAATCCACAAAGTTTGTTAATATTACTTACATTCCAATTTTTGGTCTTGGTAATTAATCCTACGACCTTAATATGTCATCCACGTTATGAAATTAAAAATAACTTTTGGAGCAAACTCTCCTGATAATTCTCTTTTAATATATATTTATGTATGTTAGATGCATGTAAGTTAGAAACGCTACTAACTACCTACTTTATTTACAAAAATAAAATTCTAATTTTTAACTAATCATTATGTTATTCTTAATGCATAAATTGACGCAATAAAGTATGTACAAGTAAAATTTTTAATTTTTATTTTTATACCCAACAACGACGTCGGCGTTTCACTCGTAGCTGTTTTTACCAAGAATATAAAAGTAAGAAACTTTATTTTTCGTTAACCGATTATGTCCCACCCACTGCTGGGAAAAGGCCACCTCTTTCCTTCCTTGATGTTTTATCCTTGTTCTTCACTTTCCAATATTTCTCAATGTACGCATCGTCTGCCCATCTCTTTCCCTGTCTATCTCTCTTTCTATATCCATGTGTTGGAACTTAGATTGTGGCAATATGGGACTCTCTTTTGGGTGCATACGGCTAACATTTGCCATCATCATCTCCTTCTGTCTGCGCCATCTTGTTTTATCCTTTGCCATCGCAATCCAGATCCTTCTAGCAACCTGCCTGATATCGTCGACGTTGGCTATTTACAATGAATAAACTAGGAATTTTAAAATATTGAGGTTGACACTAGACTATCCCTTTTTTTAAATTAGATTACAACTGTTTTATTATGAGTATTGAAATAAGAAGGTTGAAAACACACAGAAAAAAGTTAACTACTAATTAAGTCTAAAAAATCGTTCCCACGTGGCATAGTGCCAAAAACGCTGGCCGCACTTCCGCGTTAGATCGCCATACTGATTCGTTGTGCTAAAAAACAGCCAGCCCTCTTGCAGCGCCGCAGATCAGTCTTGGAGAGATCTCTTTAAGGAGACCACCGGGGCCCCAAGGTCCAAAAGTCTTCACGCCAAACGGCACAAAAATATAGTCGTTATTTAAAGAACTATATTTGCGGCGCTTGACCTCCGGGTTTTCCGCAGCCGAACCGGCTCTCGAGACTATTCGTATTTTATATTAGTATTTTCTATTATTTTAATTCCAATAAACAAAAGTGATCCCTGGATACATTTATTACGGGTATGTCTCTACCACGTTATATATTATCCAAATCCACTGTTGTTGATATTTTTCGTGTGTGAAAGTGGCCAACACTCGTGTCAGATAATCCAAAACCACTGAATAATAAACAGATTATTTTTAATTTAAAGCTATCACTTTGAATTTAATTTTAACATACAAATACGCAAGTTGTCACATACATGTTGTTAATCTGACGACTTAATACAAAGGTTGCTAAGACTGGCATTATGAGACAAAAAGCACTCGTGTGTGAGGCTTATCTATGCCGAGCATTCGCCACCCCTGTTTTCACCCTTCTTGTAATTTCGAAGTCATTTTGGTGGAAGAGGTTTTCAGGATGAGGATTAAAGTTTAAAATATAACACTAGGTTTGGTAATATGAAGTTTGAAAGCTCAAATGGCCCAAATTAAAGCAGATGATTTTGAAAATCCTTAATTATTTTTACATTTAAACATTTCTCTAGAATTTTTTTTTTTTGTATTCTGTAAGGTTATTAATGTCTTCATTATCAATAAAGATTTAAAGATAACTTAACGTAACAAATTTTCTTTAAAGAACACTTTTTTTTGTGTTCACAATAAACGAGCTATCCAAACACTGATAAGACGCTAATAATTTAATATAAAAAAAATATCTTTCTGTGATAAACAACCAATTTGTCTTTTTTAATATCGCAAATATTTTATAAAAATACAAAAGTCACGTGCAAAATTTAGGCACGTACATACGTTAAATGATAAACTAACTCTCTCACGTAATTTTTTTCTTTTATGTAATTTTTTAGATTTTAGATAATTATTCATAATTCTTCTATGATTTTCTAAGAGCTAGGAAAAAAAGAAACATGGATTAAGGTAATTCATCAATCTCCCGTAACAGTCGAAAAAGTTGACTAATGGAATGGGTATAATAGAGTATAATTATTTTAATTACATACTAAAGTGTATTCACACATGCGACTCTTGGTTCTGTCTAACACGTTATAAACAAAGACGGGAAAATGTATCTGTATCGAATAAAACGGTAATGTAATCTAATGTTCAATTAAGGTGCTAGATACCTCATTTATCTCAGCTTAAGTAGACACCCCATGCGTTTAAATTGAGCAACTTTATAATTGGCAGTTTGCAAGCCCTTAAGTACTCAAAAGCCTGCAATTATTATTGATTTGGGGACGCAGCCCTGAATTTATGAAGGTCTTAATTTAAGAGATGAGTTTAATAAATTACAGCGTAGTTTTGGTCGTTTCATTGCATTTAGAGTCTGTATCATTGAGATAACATTACTGTGTGTGCGATTTTATTTGTTTTTCGTGTGTATGAGAGATCAAACATTCGTTTCAAGTTTTTAAAGTTACCTGAAGGCACATTAGTCGTGAGGTTTCCGGCAGAGTAGAATAGAGCCACTTTTAGCCCTCCCGTGGATGTCGTAGAAGGCGACTTAGGAAATACAAGCTAAGCAAAGCTTATAAACATCACTGAGACCCCTCCATCTCGTCTGGCCAGCGAGGAGAGTGTAGGCAAAGTCCTCTGGCTGCTCTGGCCAAGTATAGCTTTGGTGATACAAGACGGTCGTGCTCTTGCAGTGCAGACAAAAAGACCTGTTGATGATGATGATGATTTGGCATTGACAATAATCACTAAATAGGGATCATGGCACTGGACGGCACACTATGGATTTCGTTGTAGAAAAATTCTCGAATGGGGACCATTCTACTTCTCGTCGCCCAAAGTCCGTTTACAACTTACTCGTAACTGTGTCTTTTTCCATGGGTATAAAGAGTCTATAAATAGTGTGTACTTACTTACCCAGCAAATATCTTGAGATGACTTCTTCTAATATTCTTGCGTCAGTGCTTAGCTGTGAGTGTGACAGGCAATTAAGTCATACACGACCAGAATATCACAAGGCTTTAGCAAGTGTGAACAAAAGCGGAGGGTTAGTAATTTACTAGACAATCAGACCAAGGGAGCGATGAGTACAAAACTTACTTTCAATCAAAGATGTAGACCTTCGGAAAAATCTCAGAAGTACATCGCAACTACTTTGAATGACTTTTCAATTAACTTCAAGTAGGTATCATCATCATCATCATTTCAGTCGCATAATGCCCACTGTCGGACATAGGCCTCACCCAAAGATTACCAAAACGACCGAACAAGAACAGCCTGCATTTTCAGGGTTTTGTAGTAAACAAAAAACCTTGCAGTTTCGCCATGTCTGTTCATCTGTCCGTCTGCGGTATACTCAATTTGTAAGTTGACGTGGAAATTCCAATCAATCACGCCGACAAAGCTATATAATAAAAATCTTGAAAAAAAAATTTGTAACAAACATGTAAAGTGAAAATCATTTCTTTGTCTTGACTAACTTATTGTGGGTTTGAATAGGTCTTTCAAATATTATAAATTTGTGAATATTGAAATGGGACAGGGCTGGCCACTTTTACCGCAGGCCAAAAGATTTTTAGGCAAACGTCACCACTTGTTGGATTCCTACTAATATCAGAAGACCAAACCCGGCAGACCAAAAACGCGACGAACTGGATAAATTTAAAGATGAATGGAAAGAAACAGCTTAGAGCAGAACTGAATGGAAAAGATGGAGCCAGGCCTTTGCCCAGCAATACAATGATAATGTAAACACTATTTTTGTTTAGAAATATTTTTTACAAAGTGAAAATTCTTGTTGCAGCAATGTTGTACGTTGCTAATTATTTCCATTAGGCGTTAGAACACATTTTTTATTGCATTAAACCCATATTGATCTATCGTTTTTCGGCACAAAGCAATTTATCATAAGCCCATCTAGGATCAAGAATTTAAAACCAAGTTTCGTCAAGAGGTGCACTACTTTAAATGCAGTCCTAGTGCAGTAGGTATTCTTGTCCTTTTGCAATTTAAGAGCTTATGGTTAATTATTTATTAGATTATAATTGATGGGTTCAGTGGAGACGTGCTTCAAATAAATATATTTAATATATTTATTTTACTTTGTTGCTCAAAATAAAAGTTTTTTGTTCTTTGAATCTATGTCTATTTTAAAACAAAAAATATGTACCTACTTACCTAAGAAATTACTTTGTTTTAAAATAGATTTACATTAAATTATACGACAATCCGTTTAATTTTATTGCTCCAAATTAACTTATTATTAAATTTATGTGATGTTCATGCTTGTCCGCCACCTAGAGGTTCCGGGTCCTCGGTCACTGCAAGTTGGAAAATGACCTTTTTAAATTGTCCTGGGTCTTGGATGTTTATTTATACATGTATTTATTACAAAATATAATATCGTTTAGTTAGTATCCCATAATATGAGTCTTAAACCTACTTTGGGGCTAGCTCAATCAGTGTAATATTTATTAGACAGCTTCCCATGTATATCAAGTATCATATCTTTTTCTTTTACTTTTTTGTCCACTTATATAGTTGAGAACATAGAGTTAGTACAGAAAAAGATCGGAAGATCGTTACATGGGTATGGTAGGTACAGATCGTTACATTATATTGAACACAAAAGAAAAAAACTTATGGTTCTTATATATTTTAAAATAAGTTTCATGATTAACCTCAAACCAAAAGACAGGTAACAAAATTGACGTCTAACAAAAGCGACTCATTTTAAACAAGCTTTCTAACAGAGAGGAAAGCTCTTATTAAGTCCAACCAATTTGAGACAGTTAATGGAATGATATCAAAACTTTTAATTCCTTCCGCCAAGTTTAATGGGAATGTGCACTGACACATAACTTTATTTCTAGCAAATTTGAGTTCAGCTTCCTGGATAAGCAAAGAACTTAATAAGTTAACGTTTATCAGTATATTTTTGGGCACTGGTTTATTAGATATTACAAATCAGTATTATATGTTTTGTTCTACTAAGATACTGATACCCTATCACCATTTTATCCTAATGAAACATAAATTATCTGTATATAAACACATGTTTTGTAATTTAATCCTTTCACCGCTAGCGACGGATTTATACGACAATAATGTGGTGTCCATTCCGCGAGCTTCGGATATTTTCGACAAAAAAAGGCTCTTGTGTGTGTTAAGTATCCACATCCCATTTTATATGTAGGTATTCATTTAAGATTTACTTTGTCTCGCGCTGGGGGTACGACAACTGATACAAAGTCTTGCGGTGAAAGGGTTGAGAGCGGGTCTTCCTATCACAGATTTATATAACTTAAAGGAAGACCCAACCTAAGTCCTAAAGTTGCAATTTTTGGTGCAATGAAGAACTTTATTATTTTATATTTCCTTTTAGAATCACGGGTCTTTTCAACCCGGTTCTTCAGGCTTGCGTTAGATACAGACCTAACACGTAAAGGTCCTTTGGAGAAGTTGATGTTATGTGGCGATCCCGCTTAAAAGCAGAACTTTACTAGTATAATTAAATTCAAGAAAAATGTAAATGGTTTAGACAGAGCCTAGGGCTGCAAGATCCAAAGACTTAGCGTGATTTGTCGACATGCAGGCGGAAATAGGGAATTGTTCTATATTTTACCGCTGAACTTATAATGTTTTAAAAATGTGTAGAGACCAGCCAAGGAGAAGCTGAAATACCATTGCTATCTAGTTAATGGATAAGTTGTTACTATGCGGAATTTCTAGTTACATGCTCTTTGGTCTAAACTTCTTTTTGTGCCTACGCCACCAGGTATTTCACGCAAACTATTGCCGGCCAGCGCCCACCCACTACAGATAATGGTCGTGTTAGTAGTGACAGAAGCAAGCAAATTTATTTAGATCAAAGAGGATTACTACTTTCTGACGAAAAGCGAGGTTCCTGGGTTAAAAATAAATTATTTGGTACTGTTAATAGAATAAAACGCCACAAATGTCACTTGTCATTGATCATATCTATTTCCAACGTGAAAGATTTATTATTGCGGAAAAACTGATATAAAGAGCGCAATTTGACTCCAAGAAACTATTTATACATCAATAGTCTTTATTTCATACAAATCCCATAGAAAATGTTTGTTTAGACGTTTAAAAAAAGTATCTGATTTCAGTTGTTAGAAACTTCTATATTACAAAAATCTAACTCTAGTGTTGGCCTTATAGGAGGTATGGGGTCAAAATAAAATACTTTCCTTTTTAAATTGAATACTGAAAATATTTATTTTAATTATTTACTTGGAAGCAATACGTCCGTCTTACAACATCCCGTGACGCAGTGTGAGGAGAGTCAAATAAACAGTCGATTGGATAGGTAGAACAAAGAAACATTGTTAGTCATATTAATTTTTGCACTATAGACTCCAACACGCCCCCTCAAAAATTAATCCCTAACTTCTAGTTAATCGTTGGTTTACAATCCAATACTTCTTTACTGAGTACCAACTTATAGATATGACGGAACATATATACTTCCAAGTAAGATCTGGGAGAAGAGTACAATTATGGTCCAACATTTGTTGCAATGGATCAGGGAAAACCCAGAAAAACCTGACCAGACCATTTCATTATATCTAAATGAAATTGTACTTAAAACTAAAACTTATTCTAAACCCAATTCTTTTCTTAATCTCATAAAAGTCACCGGCGGTAACGGCTTTGTCAACAAATCTGCCAACTGGTCACCTGTGGAAATATAGTTTAATTTTACTACATTTTTCTCAACCTGTTCTCGCGAAAAATGATATTTAATATCAATGTGTTTGGACCTTTTGTGACTTGTTGGATTTGTCGCTATGCTTATACAACCGTTATTGTCCTCATATAAAATAATGGGCTTATTTAACCTTAAGTTTATACTTTCAGCCAGAGACTTAAGCCATAATGCTTCCTTAACAGCTTCATATAAAGCCATATACTCGGACTCAGTAGATGAGGCCGCTACTGATGTTTGTCTCTTTGTACACCATGTTATAGTACACTGGTCAAATAATTTAAACACATAGCCAGTAGTGCTTTTCCTATCATTACAATCATGGCCACCCCAATCAGAGTCGACATATCCACATAGAATATTATCATAATTCTTTCTTGTATATGTTAACTTTAAATCAATCGTGCCTTTAATATACCTTAAAACTCGCTTTAAACATGACCATAGTTCTTTGTTGTTCTTATTCGTGTACCTACTTAGAAT